>CAJRST010000001.1:22530478-22544148 GCA_907169785.1 Menidia menidia | reverse complement strand
TCTATCTATCTATCTATCTATCTATCTATCTATCTATCTATCTATCTTTTAAACGTATTTTCCGGCAAAAGACGCATCCACTGACAAGTTTCCGGAGCATCTTCTAATACAGACAAAGACATAATAGAGAAAACGAGAAAAACGTGGCTCCAAAGTGAGGGATGCCAGGCGTCTGCTAAATGCATCAGCGCTAACATTCGTTTCCCATATGGCCAGGGGCTGCCGGTTGTGTTTGTGTGCGTCTGTGTGGGCAGATATGACTCCTTTGGTGGAGATCTTGATCTGTTTACACAGTCACACTGCAGGGACTTGTCATCCCTCGAATGTATAAAAAGCCTCCTCACAATGCGGCGAACAGAGATTTTAAAGTGAAAACATATTCCAGAAGTCAGGTTTGAGCACAGCACGGTGGACACAGCAGGACGATTAGAGCAGGAATCAGTTAAATGGGGAGTCGAGACCCCCGAAAATATCAGTCCACAGCTGTGTGTGAATATGCGTGTGTGTATTCATCGCCCTTTTCTGACCTTTTACCGAGTCAGCATTGACATGTCCACATGGGGACCAGAGCTCAGTTTTAATTAAAGGAAATAGCATTTCTGGAGGCCTCGATATGGGGTGGATGTAAAGGAAGAATCTGTTTTAAACTCTGCTAAGGATGGAGAATGAATTGTTAAAGTCAGGGTTGAATTGTGGCTTAATCTCTCCAGAGTGAAAGGAACCAAAGCGATGTGTTTATATGGGAAATACTCTTAAGGAGGAATGGAGAAATACTTGTGGTTACACGCTGTCTTGCTAGTGTGTTTTAGGGTGAGTTCTTTTATGTTAAGTAAGAGTTTATTTATGGCAACCAGCTGAAAAAATGATGTCTCACCTGGACGTAGTGAAATGTTTCACAGCATCACGACAGATTTGTCGCACTGGCATCTAATTGAAATAAAACAATTAAGTGTGCTCTTTTAAGAAAATCCAGGCTTCTCTATTTGTGTGTGTGTGTGCGTGTTTTTTTCCATTTCCATTCATTCAGGTTGACAGATTTATGGAGGCAGGATGCCAGACGGCTTTTAAAATAACTCCGGCGAGCGAGCCTCGCGGGCAAAAAGTTGACGGTGTCCTGATTGACAACCTGATTGATTACATACTGTTTACCGCCCACACACACACACACACACGCAAGCGGACACACAAACAAACACGCGAGCTCACACATTAGAAAGCCTTTATGTCATTTTCTAAAATTCTCCTGTGCCCTTGGCCATACCGTCTCCCTCTTTAAGTCCCCTGCTGGATTAATGAATCATTAAAAGAGAACATTGGTTGTCATGGAAACATCAACCAGGAAGGGAAAACTGGCAGTGTAACTCATCCCCTCAACATTGTGCGGACGATGTCAACATGAATCGTACCTAATACAACTTACAGTGACATATTTCCTGTGATCCTAGGGGATATTTGCCTATTTTTGTTTGTTTCTTTGCATGTGATAGCGTGCCAACCTATTCACCAGAAGATTGACTGATATCACATGTGATCTTTCCGCAGATATGTGGCTAAATTCATCACCCGGTGCGTTTCAGGAGTATCTCTCTCATGAGGCAGCTCTATCTGAAGGGTTCTGTGACAGAAAGTGCACTGGATCAAAGGCAAACTTCCACTTCATGGCCTTTTTATGAGGCTTACCTTGGGATGTCTGCCAGTTTGTTTTCCACTCGACATCACAGGACTCGTCATTTCAGAGAGCATTTCTGCCTCGTCCTATTATTATTGTTTCTGTCCACTTATCTGCTTGCTTTCAAAACAAACCGGTCTGGAGGTTTCAGGGTTTTGAGGCTGGAAAGTTTTGTGCGGCAGCTTCGATGTACACACACACACACACACACACACAGGCGCTTAGTCAAAACCCATTTGGGCTGAGCTGATAAAGCCACGAGGTTCAGAAAAGACTGATACTTGTGTTTCTAGTTATCATATGTGGACAAGCTCAGAATGCACAGAAGAAAGACCTCTTCCTCCTCCCAAGATGTACAAATAAATTATCTTTATCTAAAACAATATAAAGAATCTCTATGTAACGTATAAAGTCATTTGCATTACTTTGAGACTCAGGCATGCCCTGCATCAATACTTTTATATAGTGGAATGCTTTCCTCTCTAATCTAATGCTTTCTCTCTTGTAGGGAGGATTGCCTTTTTTAGTGTTTACATGTTTGAGCCTTTTGACATTTTCCACCTGCGATCAGTGATCTCATCTGCAGGAGTACAGTTAAAAAAATGTTTTAAATGTACAGCAGATGTAGAGAAATCCTTTCAGAATCAAACACATTCAAAATTAAAAGGAAAAACTCTTGTCACAAATAAACATGAGACTGAAAACTGAAAGATGTCTTCACATTCGTGAAGCTGTTGCTGGTAAATTATATTAAGACAAAGGCTCAGGAGTTTAAGAGGGTTTCAGGAATCATGATGCATTTCATGTCATGCAGTTTTTGTAACAAGCTGACACACACTTCCAAATACGAGAAGGTAGCGTGGGCCAACGTGCTATTCTTTCGCGCGCTTCTATTTACGACCACACAGCCCACACGCTCACTTCACATTTCCCATCAGGTCAAAGGAAAAAACACAGCGTTATTGGCAAGATCAAGGAAGCTCAGCTTGTTGTTATTACTGGCATATTTTTTTCCTTTTTTTGACAAATGCGCACAAAGATGTCAAAGATAAAGGAGCCCCGGGCGGTGAGAGGGGAGGACAATGCCATCTGGTGCCCGGTGCTCACGCTGGGCAGCAGAGAGCTCCACACCTGGGATAACGGTAACGCCTGTAATTGTTTGTTGGACCACCAACTGCCCACCCACCTGCCCCCACACAGAAGTCGGTCATTTTTCAATTCAAACCTAAAATTTGATGCTTTCTCGTGTGGGAAAGTTGCTGAGAAATTCTCAGAGATGGGTCAGACTGATGGAAATCCCAATTATATAAGACTAGCACTAATAATTCTCTTTTGGTATTTGTATTCTTACTTTGGTCAAACTTAATTAAACCTATAAAGAATAGCACAAGATTTTTCCAGTGAAATCTAAAACTGCATGCTCATACTAAGTAAATAATTTTTTTATTTATAGATATGAAAATATCTTGTTAACTTCCTGTTGTGATGTGAAGTGGCCCAGTGTCATGATGTAACTTGTAAAAAATATACATATATTTGTCTAGAAGTTTTAATAGCTTACCTTGAATTATTTTTTAAATAAAAAACAAGAGAAACCTTTCTTTGCTGTCCAATTCATTTTGTTTTTCTGCTCTTCAACCTATCAGATCCCTCCCTTCCCCTGACCTTAGTCATATTAATCATCTCTTCTTTTCTAACGTAACTCTTAAAGTATTTTTCGAGCCTGATAGAAAGTCATAGCGAGAAACAATCTAAACACATTCATCCAAGGACGCGTCTTTTCTCAGAGTTTCAAAGCTTCCTGGTCCCAAATCTGTGGGACCAGGAAGCTTTCATCAGAAAAATCAAGCCTTAAGGGCAAACGTGCAACACGAATGCCTAATCTTTTTTTTCTCTTTTCCTTCTGAGAAGGCTTCTGTTTGTCTAGCAGCTATGACATATCACATACCAGAGCATCTTTGACAAAAACAATCCAATATGACCAAAAAATCTGTCCTCGCCGAGCTGAAACAAATGAACAACTCATGAAAAGGAAATCTGAACACATGTTAGCCATCAGTTATCAGGGCCGGGGTCCAGTCACTGACTAATATTTTAAGTCGGTAATCCTCATCTGAACGTTCAAATGAAGTGACCCAAAACCTCTGGGAACCTGTCAATGATCACCTGAAACCATGTGACCCCCACAAACCGTGTTTCACTCATTTTACAGCAGCTGACTCGGGAGAACTCTGAGGGTGGAGGTGAATTTCCACAGGCAGTAAACACAGGCAGTACTCTCACCCAGAGACAGAGCGGGAGGGAGAGAGGAAGAGAGAAAGAGGCAGCGCTCGCAGCATACAGAAAGAGGTAGAGAAAGAGTTGGAGTGGAGGGAGTGAGTGAGGAAAAAGCTGAATGTGACAGCACCGAATGAGAGGAGAGGGAGGAGGGAAGAGGAGGAGGAGGAGGGACAGAGTGGCAGGGAAAAGGGAGGGAGAAACTGAGAAGGGGGATGGACCGGGAGGGGATCGAGAGGAGGGTGTATCAGAGACGGGGAAAGTAGATGAGAGGGAAGTAAAGAGGGAAACCGAGGGGAGTTAAAAGCGCAGGAAAAAAAAATCTGGAGGATAGCACAGTGGCATTCCTCTCACAACTGCAGAGTTCCAGCCTGGGAGGGGAGCCTTAGCTCTCACAGAGAGAGAGAGAGAGGGCTGGGGGAAGAAAAGTTCATTTTTTATTTCACCGTCTTTTTTTATTTTCCTCTGAAGAGCAAAGAGAACAAGTAAATTACGGAATAAGAGATCTTCAACACTTTCCCCCCAAAGTGTCCTGAAGGAGAAGATGGATTCAGACTCCGGCGAGCAAAGTGACGGGGACATCTCCGCAGGTGAGTCTGAACACTCACTTATACTGGTTAAGCTGGTTCTGCCTGTTTCACAGCCCATTCTGAGCATGTTGACCACTTTCTAGACCCCTCGGCAGATAGGAACGCAGCATGATTAAACCCCTTCCGTGCCCCTCCTGTTTAAGATACACAGATCAGAGCCCTGCTGCCCAGAAAAATGAACACTTTTCAATCTCAAGTATTTGACATAGTACCCGGTGCCTCTCTGAGCTGTGTGAGCTGCTGTGTGTGTGAGCTGCTGTGTGTGAGCTGCTGTGTGTGTGAGCTCTGACCGTGGTGACAGGCAGAACCTCGGAGGCAGCGTGGAATAAAGCCGGCTCAGTCGCCACCAGGAACAGGCAAGCTCCGACACGTGTGGCCAGGGGTCTTCATCAACACATCCAGCTCACGCCGGATCTTCCCCCCTTTTTTTTTTACCACGCAACCCATGTTCAAAGAGAAAGAGACAGGGGTATAATGTTTAGATTGAAAGATTCCTTCAATTCCAGGAGATTGTTTCATAAAAAGGGAGAGGGTTTATGGTGTCGGAGCATAGGGCAACTCTTTATTGCAGCGATGAAAGTTAGACTTTAAACAACCCAGACAGACGCACGAATGCTCCCGATAGGCCGACTCTTGTTGAATGTTTCTCAGCCTTCCACACACGGGGGCGGTTTTTATGAGCTGCGAGTCGTTGGAAAATTTCAAGATAGGAGATGAAACAACCTCTTGGTGAAGCACTTGAGTCTGAGGATTTGGAATCAAACTTGCCCGTATAGGAGGTTAATCAAAACGTGGCAAGGCACAGAGCTGTGCTTTTGAATCCTCGTGAAGGGAAACCTTCCTCTTTACTTTTATTTATGCAGATTTATTCATTTTTGTTTGAAAACTGTGTGCTGCCTCTCAGTTTGTTTCAATCAAACAAGTGGGATGACTGTCTCTGGGTATTTCCTTGGGAGACATGCTTTAGGTATTAAATTAACTTCGTGATTTACTGTTTAATGGTGTTGAGGCCTGTGTGGCTTTCTTTGAGATTTGTTAGGCAACAAAGAGCTTTCTGTGTTAATTATGCTTTGATGAACCATCTGCCTGTCCATCTGGACATGTTTCTGTCCGTCGGGCAGTCCATTTGCGAAGGAGGACGGACGGGGATAGTTTATTTACATCATGGGTGATTAGTTATCCGCATCTTTTGATGATATCAAACAGACAAATGAGGATTAAAACACCAACTCCCATGCCAGTATGAATGGTCAATTTTGAGAAAAATTTAGAAGCATTTTTCATTTCTGTCATAGATGCTGTGATCTTACAAAAGAGCCAATACATGTTAAAAAACCTGACAATTACCAGGAATAAAATCTATTAGACTTATCCAAGCTGCTGGAAACACAGTAGCATATGTTGAATAGAGCACAGACGATAGGATTTTTCCCGATCAAGAGCCAGAAAGAGCCGGACTGGTGCCCAGACGGCAGCGCGCCTCGCTGCTGTTGTGCAGTCTGTGCTCCTCTGTAGGCTATCGGGGAATAAAAGCCATGAATCAATTTAACCGAATGTTCAAACATTCAAACTTCAGGAAATCTATTTTTAAAACACATCTTCTTTGGAATCTTGCCATTGATAAATGTTACCTTTGTTCCTAGATAAGACAAATGGGGGAGAATACATGATGAATCTGAGCTTCAGGCTTATATACTCCAAAAAAAGACAAGTCCAGTAATGTAAAGATGTTTTGTTTCAGATGGCCCTGACTTGCCAGCTTTCTCTTGTGACATTTCTCCATTTTCTTTTTTTTGCCACCAATACATTACCCTCATATTTGTGTATATAAGTCATTTATTAGTCCAAGGTTTGCTTTAGCTGTCTGAGCATCTTGTGTCTTGATTGATGACTAACAGAGCAGGAGATCACGCCTGATAACCAGAGGGGAAACTGGTTTGATGAAACATTCACACACTGTAAATAATGGTGGACGGGAATCACATGGGGACGCATGAGTGTGTTGGTCTCAACTGGAAACTGTTATTTGATTCACCAGAAAAAAAAAATTCCTCTGGCCTTTTCTTAATGCTGACATTTCGTTTGTTAATTAATTTCTCCAAAGTTAGCAAACAATGGGCTCAAACATGCTAACTCACTGCATTTTACAAACAGAAATGACAATAGTGTTGGGCCAACTGTTAATTCCTTGAAAGACATTTACCCAGGGAGTAGTACGAATGTCTGCTCCCGGCAGAGCAGCACATCCATTTTCTGAGGGTAATAAGATATGTTATGACCAGGAAACCCAAACCATAATGAATGCTGTACAGGTGTTCTTTCATTTTGGATGATGACAGACAGACTGCTGCTGCAATCCGGCCGGAGTCAGGCTACACCCAGCACGGCTCCCAGCCAGCAAAAAACCACTTCACTCTGGGAGCACAGAGGGGAAAAAAAAAACCTACTTCATTTCCACACCGAAAATCAAACAGAACTGCAAAGAAATCTGTCAGATATTTAATGTTTCGGAACATTTGGTGGAATACTGTAGCAAGCGTTTGCCACAGCAATCAGATTTTCTTTTTCTTTTTTTTTTATAAATTCCAGTCCATGGAAATAAAATGATCGGTATTACGCCCCTCGTTTAGCTGCACACCGGCACACACCACCCACTGGAAATATATGCAGCTGCTTAATGTCAGCTTTTAAAATCATCCACCTCCACCTTTAGCACCACGCATCTATGCTTCAGTTCCAGCTTCTCTCCGATGTAGTGACATTTCCAGCCTGTCCCTTGCTGAGTTGCACCCAGTGCTTCCTTATAGGTCATAAAAAGCCACATTCCTCATGTGGCGTAAATGTACAGCTGCATGCCTCTCAAAAAATAAAAAATAAACAACTCATCAAGAGTCTTAAACTCAAAAAAAGAAGAGATGTGCACATCAAAAGGTTACTAATCCAGAATCAAGCTTTTGCAATGACTATTTCAACCAGTGTTTAAAAAACTATAACAAAAAAAATCTCATTTTTATTTGCAATCGTCCGCTAATGCAGAAATCCTGCCCCAAACCACAAAAGTAGCCACAAACGGATTGGCCCAGCAGCCCTGTCCTTCCTGCCTGTGGTGGACTGGAGATGACCACACCTCACGATGAGTCAGAGCCAGGCCGGTGGTCAACACCTGTTGGAGTTTCACACAGGATAGACATCACATTTCGTTAAATCGCTCAATAGCGCTGAATTCCACTTCAAACCATGGCTTTTCTTTTTATATCAGTCTGGCGTTATGTTGGAGGAGAGAAGTGAATAACCGGCCCACGTCTGACTGATTCATCGCAGTGATGCGACTCTTAACACCGACGCCAATCAGCCATCTGCGGAACTATTTCCAGTGCTTTTATTTTATTTTCTGTCGGTTTTTTCTCCCAGGGAAGCAGAGTTGGTGGTAAAGAGAAGCTGTTGGTCTGTTGTGATAACAGTTGTGAGGTGCGTGGGAGCCCTCGATATGCTTCTGGTGCAAAAACTCGTAGTGAGGGTTGTTAGACAACAACACTAGCTGAAATATAATGCTCAGTCAGGGTGTCTTCCTCTCTCTTTGTTTACACTTTTACACATGTAGAAACTGTGCTCACTTCTCCAGCTCATTCCTCTGTTCTCGCCTCACTCCTCGCACATGCATCCCTGATATTTTTTTTTTCCCCTAGCTGCCTTTAATCTGGCCCACAGATGGAGGCTGCCCTAAAACCAGCCACACACACACACACACACACACATATACACGTTCGCAACACACCAAGAGTCGGTTCTGGAAAATTGTAACAAGAACCGAGGATAAAAGGGAAAAAAGAAGCAAGACCATAAGTGGAAAAGACAACTCAGGAGAAAGTGGTTTTGTCCTATAGCTGCCGCTGGAAAAGACAAGTCCTATAGCTCCAAGAAGACTAGCGGTGAATGCATTTTCCCCCTATGCGCACGTGTAAGCATGCACAGAAGTACGGTGGTATTTCTCTGGGATTGTAGAACATTTGGAAAGAGAATTGTCTCCCTGCGGCTGAGCTATTACTGCAACATGGAATTAGATCATGAAGGCATTTTCACTGGTTTTCTAGTCAGAGGACTCATAGACACGCAGTCAGAAAGCTGTGGTTGAACCGGAGCACCGTTTTGAAGCAAAGCAAACAGTTTCTAGTGGCGCCTGATGTGTGTGGAGAGGTCTTTAGGGAGGTGCAGTTTGTATTGATGGAAGGCTGGATGGGTTTCAGTGGAGCTTTGGGCCTGTAAAGATGCAAAGACGCACATGTGAGCTGTTGAAAAGTGTTAGTTTCTAACACATGTTCAAACTTTACACCATTTCAGAATTATTGACAGGACTTGTTAGTTTTCCTAAGGTTCAGTTTTGGGTGTCAACATTTGGTTGACACAAGATTTCTCCATTAGTGCCAATGAAAATTCAGACGTGGTGGTCAGAAGCCAGGACCATTTGAATTAACCGGACTCAACCCCTCTCAATAGACTGCCCCCTCACAGCATGCAGACGGTATCAAATTAAATCGTTCTCCCTACGCTTGCAGCCTAAGTTTGCTTGACTTTTTCTACTTAATTCTGGGCCAACTGAATTGAACTGTGCTGATTTTAGCATTTCAAGGTTGTGGCGGAGGAAAAAAAATAACATTCAGCGTTATTTCTCACAGCAGTCGGTCCAGCAGTATATCGCATTAAACAGCAATAAAGCTGCTGGTTTAGACATTTTATTGGCAAAAATAACAAGAGTGGGAGACTTGAGTCCCACCCCCCCCCTTCTGCTGGGATTCAGATTAACTAATGGAATAATAATGGTCAGGCTTCTACGAGAGAACATATTCACTGAAGGTCTAAAAAACACATCTACGAATGTGTCTGTGTGAGTTTGTGTGAGTTTGTGTGTGTGTGTGTGTGTGTGTGGGGACCGCAGTTATTTCCTGGTCATTAGTTAGCAGCGGGTTGGCGGCCAAGAGAGAGTAGAAGCACTTTGGTTTTACACTGCAGCGTGTCATGCGGAGTGAGGGCCTTCTAGGCTAAAGCTCCCAGTATACCCAGTTTTATCGCCCCAATCAAAGCAAAAGCAGCCTTTTAATTTAGGCTCCCAGACAGCCGAAGCCGTTCCCCCATTTCCTGGTTAACCTTTGCCTCCATATCATTTTACCACAAAGGGTTTATTTTATCTGCCCATAGAAAGCGAAAAAAAAAAAAAAAAAGAAAAAGCCTCCTATTGGCAAGTAGAGCCTGAACACCCTGTGAATATTTAGATTATTCTGCCTCATCTAAAAACAACTCCCATAACCCTCTGCCTTGATATTACGATGGACCACAAGTACCAGAAAGATGGGTTTTTCATGACATCAGCCAAATGGCCCTTGTCTGTTGAAGAGAGAGAGCCTGGTCAGGGGGGGGGGGGGGGCAGTGACAAAGTGATCTTCCCCTGTAAGTGATTTGTGGTTTTCTCAGAGCCTCATTTTCACGTGAACCCAGTTAAAGCGAGGGAGCTAGTAAACAAACCAGGGGGGCCAAAGTTTTGGGAAAAGCTGGCACAGCCCGGAGGAGGGTGCACGCGAGCCCTCAGAGTGTGTGTGCGCGCTTTTTGTGTGCGTGTGCGTGTGTCTCTTTGTAAGACGGTGCCACGGCGTGCTGGGACTTGGCCGGGGCTCTGTGAGAGGAGCGACTCACCCAGGGCCGGAAAACACTCACTTCCTCGACACTCTGGTTTTTATAGATGTGGTGAGAAATGGACACGGAGGATGAGCCCCGAATGGAAAAAAAAGACGGGATGAAGTCCCTTAAACTAGGTTTTAATAGTGCTACAGATTATATAAAAGGGATTTCAGGTGTTTTTGGTCTTGTATGGGCCTACGTTTGGAAAAAAAAAGCAGCTAAACAATCAAAGTGAAGATTGTGCCTGTCTTATTCCTGTCTTATTCTCTCTAAGGGTCAGATATGCAGACTGCCTTTGATTTTTATACTAGGTTCCATAAATTTTCAATCTTATGTTCATTTTTGCTAATGTAGTAAATCCTTCAGCTGTCATCTTTTTTCCTCTTCACCAGCTCACTTATATTAATCTTGACTGAAAGGTGTGAAATGAAGCTGTACGTACCCCCCCCCCCCCTTCCCTCCCTCCGCCCTATCTCTGCGCAAGTAATTTCTTTCAGCTGTAAAATGTTGAAATAACTTTGTATGTTTAGTTCGGGCCAGATAAAGCCATGATTGTCCAAATATATGATCCTCCTCTTTATTCAATTAGGCCATGGTGAAACTCTCAGTCTGTCATCATAACTCACACACATTTGGAGCAGACTTTCTATAAATAGGGAACACGCTTTTTTTTAAAACAAGCAATTCTTTAGGTGGCTTAGTGGCTTGAATCTTTTCTCGGCTGCATTTCCAAGTAATCACAAGCTAGCAAAACAGCGTGTTGGGTGCTTCCTCACATTTGATTCCATCTTTAGTCTGTTTGGCTGTTGTTGGTGACCCATTTAATGATTACTAACAATTCCTTGTGTTGTTCCTTGCCATTTTTCTTTTTTTAATGCAAAGAGCAAGGGTCAAATGTCGCAAAAATCGTTGGTTTATAGTGTGTTTATACCCACTTAAGTGAAGTACTTCCCTAGAGAAGTTCCCTGAGGATTAAGGCAGAGAAGGGAGACAGCCTCCGGCCACTTCCCATGCCCGGCTAACGGGCTAACTGCGGCCTGGCTTGGTCACGATGGCTAAACAATGGCACAGAGAAGGAAACCGCAGCTGGTGAAGACATTAGCTTTACAGCAGGAGAGAGGTCAAAGGGCAGCATTCTCACAAGACCCTGAAGTCCACGCTGGTTCTTAACAGGATGTCCTGGATACCACTTCTAACCCACAAAGGACCCCTTGCTTCCAGTCTTCATAAGATTTTGGGGTTTGTTATGGAAGCCCCAGGCAAGCAAAAAAGGTGCAGGTCAAATCGCTGCTCTATCTCTCACTCCCCTCTAATTTCCCACTGGCCTCTGTCTGTGACTGACCATCGAACCTGTGGCCCGCTCATCTATCAGACATCTCCTGCCTCTGCCTGCCTTTGCCCCGTTTCCCTAGTGGAGTTCTAAAGGGAGATGGCTATTAAAATTAGAGACTGAGAGAGACAATGTTTGAGATGAGGGATGGAGCATTAAATAAGGATGTGCAGCAGCCAAAGGTAATCTGCTCCCGCGTCCCCTCCGGCTCCTAAGTGCCTTTCCGAGGATTGTTTTTGTCACAGTAGAGACATTTATACTAGTCCCCGGATAAACATGCTAACAGTTTCCAACGCTATAATCTAATGTGTGACAGCTGCTGTAAAATATGTAATTTCTGAATAATTTGCAGCTCTTTCTGTGATCATGCATTTTTTAAGTCATATCAAGTTAACACTCAGACACTTTCCTGACTTATGCATAGAGAAAAGCTTCCTCCACATCCGTTGAGCAAAGCTTTACTTTTCTTATTTAAATAGTTAACACATGCTTTATGAAGGTTTTATAAATTAGAAAGAGGATTTTTACAAATGAACTTGAAAAAACATCCCAGCTTCTTTATTACCAAACTAATAGAGTTTCAGGTGTTTTATTTGTCGCCAAAGAAAAACTAAACACACATCAAATCTGAATATTTCATTTTTCCGTCAGTTTCCGGTTTTGGCCTCGTCCTCCATGAAAGTCCAATGGCGAAGAGGGGGTCTGGGAAAGGAGATTTCTGCACAGGAAAAGCTGGAAGGAACCTGCAGCACAGGAAATAAATAATTTATGAAGAGAAATCTTGTGGCACTGAGAGCAGCTTTTAATGTCAGACGCAAAAAAAGTGATATATTAAAGGAAAGGCATGTCTCCGTGACCTCTGCAGTGGTCCTCCTGAGCTATGTTTAGCCTTTTGCTGCCCTTGTCCTTTTCATCCTGAGATGGACATCTCATAGGATTGTTCTCTCTCAGGATGAGGGTGCATTCATACATGTAGCTGAGTGGTTTGAGGAGAATGACAATTGCAAAATAGAAACTTTTTTTAGAGGCAAAAAGCAGAAACTTATTAATTTTTCTGATGATAACTCAAATGTATACTAGTCCACTATGTGTCCACATAGGTGAAAAGACCTTTGAACATGTCAATAGAAGATTTGCATGAAGTTAAAGTTGAACTCAACCATCCAGAATGGAATGAAGCGGCTATAGAGAATGGGTGAATAGAAAGATATTTACTCGAATGGGTGTAATGGGAAATAAATCTGAACTCTTTCTTTGAAAGGGTTCACAAAGAGTTTAAAGACACTATTTTGTTGGGTTCAATTTTCCTGCAAATTTAGAACTAAAGCAGGCTTTACCATTAGGCTGAGGATTTAACCAGAAACTTGAAATGATCCATAATTAGAAAAGGGAATGAACTTTAAACTTAAACCCATTTCACTTAACTGAAAGTCATTAAGGTATTAAGATTAAGTTTTTTCTTTATAACCCTCAAGAAGTGAATTCTCTTCCCCACCCTGAGCAGTTTTTTATAGCACTGTGAAAGGCCTCCGTCAGTAAAAGACTACTCTTTGGAAACTGGCACCCGGTCAGATTTCTCATGTCATAAATATTGCAAGCAATCGGACTACGCTACCGTGGAGCGTTCGGTTAGTGTATGTGGGAATCATATCTTTGTCAGGCTTTATCATAAGCTCTTACTTTAGTCGAGAAGCAAACACACACATGCATTACAGCAGACTGAGAGTGTGAGGGGCGGTGTGTCTGAGTCACCATCCCAGTCAAAAATATGCCTTTTTGCAGGTCCAGAGAGAGTTTAGGAGAAATATTAAATGATTTAAGGCCTCTTCCACTGCTTGAATATTTCTGCAGATATACGACAGTCTAAAGATATTTTTGGGCACGTTTTCCCAGTTTTTGATATTCGCCTGTGTGCATGAAGGTACCAGTTGGCACAGAGAACTACTCTGCTCCTTTTTTTTTCGACCGGCCTCTCAGGCCTGTTTAACACTAACCCAAGCGGGCTATTAAACCCCCCCCACAAACCCCCCCACCGCCCCCTTTAAGACTGCTGAATGACCCATTCTATTGTTTTCCTCCAACCTAGCAAACGCAGTCAGAGAGGCTCTTATGCAGCTCCTTATTGGAAACCAAA
>CAJRST010000001.1:22518627-22530468 GCA_907169785.1 Menidia menidia | reverse complement strand
GCCTGCTCCTCATTTTCTTTTCTCCACGGCATTTACATATTCAGGTAGCTCTGTGTTTTGTTTTGTTGTTTTTTTTTTAGGACATAAGCCAAACTGAATAAATAATTGAACATCCAACTCCGGACACTGATTCCATTTTAATGCTTTTCTTTATGCCAAAAATGTATTTATATAGAGTGCTCCCAATTTCTCCATTACACACCAACAAGGTTGTGGCAAAGGCAAAAACACAATGATAAAGGTCTGTGTCTTTATCTCATTATAAACCCATCTTATGATTTTGTCTCGCAGAGTTTTGAATCTAACCGAAGGCCAAAGTTTGTAAAAACTGGGGAATAGGAATGCATAGTTTTATCTCCCCGCATCAACTCAGATGCAAAAGCCTGTTTGTCCAGCTGTGCATGCAAACCTGCTGAACATTACGGGAAGTGGACAAAGACCATAATAAAATCCTGTCCGTACAGAGAGGCACCGCCTGCTGCTTTTATTTATTTGATTTTGTTTTGCATTTCACAAACTTGGACTGATCGAATGTCAGGCAAAAATCTACAAAATGTACCATGTGACATGTTCAGTCCCTCACAGTTTACAGCCATACCTCCAGTACTTTCCTTAAAAACTCACTATTGTTCTTCAAAAGAGACAGTTTAACCATTTTACATTTAAAGAAAAGTCCACCTACTTAAAAAGAGCTGGAGTCCTGTATCTATTTTTGGGCAACGGGCCTTTACTAGAGGCAGACTTTCTCTAATTCCAACGGTTATTAGTATGACTTGACATCTTTGTCTCAAATGGCAGATTGTAATCCCTTAAAACAAAACCTGGAACAGTGCACCGTAACGCTTGTGCCTCTCTCCACGCACTTTTGTGTTCAGTTGTGTCGTTTTTCTACTCCTCCACAATTTGCCTTGAGCGCTTTGCAATTCATGCAAATATTTCAGCATAGATTTCTCATAATGTGCCAGAGAGGTGGAGGAGTTACAAACGTGGTAGGCTGTTGCTGCACAGCCAAGACTTTAACATCTATAATGATTCTGATTTTAATCGGAAAAAAGTTTTTTTTTATCGTACATCTTACTGGTTGGACCCAGCGTGAGTCAAGATGAAGGAATCAAACCGTCACCTTAGGAGGGGTTCGTTAATTGAACAGGTTAGATGAGTTTGTCTTTGAGGATAGGCACGTTCTGATGACATAACAGGTCAGGTTGGCTCGCCTGTATTTATTTCTAGCCGCCTCTCTCTTGGCCTTTGTACAAAGCAATTGTTGTCAAGTTCTTGCTTTCATTTAAGGAAATATATTACGTTAACCTGACCATGCTGATACCCCCGTCTGCCGGAGGTGGCTAGCATAGGCTTGATTGGGTCCATTTTTAGCATCTCAGTGGCTAATGCCAGTTCCTACTCATTATTTGAAAAAGATTTACTCATTTCATTATTTCAAAATTTACAAATCACTGTACAAATTATTTTGTGGCACATAATAAACAAACTATATGTATAAACTTGAGTTCTGACGAAATTTGAGTTTACATTTTGTATTGCTTTTTCTATTTTCTCTGTTTCTTCCACAGGATTAACTCTTTTTGTTCTTTCTCTCTCTCTTTCTTCAGGACAGGAGAGCTTCAACTCTCGCTCCCTGGCCCTGCAGGCCCAGAAGAAGATCCTCAGCAAGATGGCGACCATGGCGGTGGCCAACATGCTGACGGACGACACCAGCAGCGAGATCCTGGACGAGCTCTACAAGGTGAGCCGGGAGTTCACCAAAAGCAAGAAGGAGGCCCACAAGATCATCAAGGACGTCATCAAGATCGCCCTGAAGATCGGCATCCTGTACCGCAACCACCAGTTCAGCCAGGACGAGCTGGACACGGTGGAGCGCTTCAAGAAGAAGACCAACCAGGCGGCCATGACGGCGGTGTCCTTCTACGAGGTGGAGTACACCTTCGACAGGAGTATTCTCTCAGAGCTCCTGCTGGAGTGCAGGGACCTGCTCCACACCCTGGTGGAGCAACACCTGACCCCGCGCTCCCACGCGCGCATCGACCACGTTTTCAATCATTTCGCCCGCGGGGAGTTCCTGGCCGAGCTGTACGGGGACGGAGAGGAGTACAGACTCTCCCTGAGGAAGATCTGCAACGGCCTCAACAAACTGCTGGACGAGGGAACGCTTTAACCCCCTCGCACTTCACCTTTTTCACCTAGTAGCTCTTTTTCTTCTCGCTCATCTTCTTGTCGGTCTCATTCTGTTTCCTTCACTCGCTCTCACCCCCCCAATGACATCTGCATCCTCTATCTTCTCGTTGCTCTCGTCTTCCTGTTTCTTCTGTGCATCCTGCTGCTGTGGTTCAATGAGGGATTTTTTTTTTTAGACTGTCCTTCCACTCAGTGGATCATTGCTGCGTACCAGGACACCCGTTTGACATTGTATGCATTATAAAGCCCCTTTGTGTGCAAAAGTGTACTGTACCAATGGCCAAAAAAAGCGTAAAGTAGGATGTTTGGAAATGGAGGGTAATCAGTCGTAGTTGTCGGTCTCCGAATGTGTGTGTGTGCACATTTGTCTGAATGGGATTTGCCTGAATAATCTGGTGTAGCGTTTGTACATAAGACCAACAATGCCACGGTGAGTGTGTTGTGTTTCTGAGTCAATCTCCTCAAGAAGAGTGTAACATCTATCTTTTATTAAAGATTTCTTTAAATCCAATTTGTGCAGTTCTTCTTACGGCTCCATATTAACAGGAAAATGCACAATGACTGATCTTGGTCCTATGACTAAAATGTCCTTTTTTTTTTACTTTCATTAGCCTTTCCACTCATTTGTTGCTGCTTAGTTCACCGGAACTGTTTTCAAAATTCCTTGCTCTGAGTCACAATCTGTGTTTGCCTCGAGGAAAAACGATAAAGTTTTCAATGAGTTGCCAACCGACATTATGAGACTTTATTTGAAGTCTGTTAATATACACATGCTGCTGAATACTAACACCGGATTGGCCGTGCTCCAGGTTTCTATCTTTAATAGCTGGTCCTGCTCAGAAAGGGGGAAATGATTGGTTCCTTAGATCAGTTATACATGAAATGCCAGCTGCTCACAGCCATGATTTTGAAACATCCGTTTGTCCAAAGCTCTTCAACGGTCGAGAAACTCGGACGTGCTGATGACAAAACCACAGAGACATAAGATTTGGAAAATAAGTCACAAATGATGCATGAAGCTGCTTCTCTCCTGTTCATTTGACCCATATGCACAGGCAAAGATTTACTGGCACCCGTTTTGAAATGAGCAGGAAAATGAGTGATTTCTGGATCATTAGATGCCCTCTGCTCTGCTCTGCTCTCCTCCTCGCTCCCGGAAAACGTATTACTGGTGGTTTGGTGAGACTCCAGTTGAATAATTTTGGCAGCCAGGAGAGGAGTCGTTCATTTTTATGTCTCTGTCTCATGTGAAAACACAGAACAGACAGACAATCCACTCTGAGAGCATCCATTTGCCCTCACACACACACACAAACACACACACATTCATACGCATATAAGTCAGTTATACAGATAAAGTGTATTTATCTTACTGGTCTGTGGCACTGATGTCATTACCCATTAGCTCAATTTACTTTCAATAAGCTCAGTTATAACTTATTGACTCCTACTTAATGAGACGGTCCGGATATAAGGGAGAGTAAAATATGTTGCAGACACAAGATCTGTTTCATAACAACGGCTGCTTTAATTTGCTTTTTGTTCATTACATAAAACCATGAGGGTGCAGTGAACTGTGAGACAGTCCTGGGTGTTATTCCTGCCTTTTTTATGGAGTTTCCCTGTTCTCTCTCTTCTTTTCTTAGCATTGCATTCCTCCCACAACTCACAGATAAACACCCCCCTGGGGTATTTGGGGCTTCTGAATTGGCTATGTGCTAACGTGAGCACGGATAGGTGTGAGTTTGGTAAGTTCAGATCACATGTCCGGGATAATAATGGTGCCAGCATGGGCCTCAGCTTCCCTCTGCAGCACAAAGCAGGTATTACTACAGGGTGGAAGGATGTGGAAACACGTCTGACTTCCAAAGTCATACATGTCGTTTAGGGCAGTGTTTTTCAACCTTTTTTGAGCCAAGGTACATTTTTTCATTGAAAAAATCACAAGGCACACCACCAACCAAAAATGTTAAACAAATCTGTAGCCGCCTATAGTAACACTATAGTTATTCTTATCTCATTCTTATCTTAAGTGTCTTGAATAGGAATCAAATAAACACAAAAATGTATTTTTATCGTATTTTATATTTCTTCTTTCAAATTGCACTTAACATGTCCACTCCAATATACAAAATTATATACGAAATTTAGTCATAAGGAATTATTACATGATTACGCCACCAGTCACTAGAACAGCACAGACACTCAGAAATGGAATATTATTTGCAGAAAATTAAGTCCTTATCAAAAAATCTTTTTAGACCAATTAGGTGAAATAGGATTATTTTCTACGGCACACCTGACCATCACTCGCGGCACACTAGTGTACCGAGGCACAGTGGTTGAAAAACACTGGTTTAGGGAAGTAAGCACTTTCTTCAGATTGGACAGAATCATTTTGGTCAAAAGTGTAAACAAGTGGTTTATGAAAAAGAATGAAGAAATAGCATGAATTATAATTGATGTGCTGCCGAGATATCTATACATCTACATGGTGCAAACCATGAGGAAATGATAGGGAGGCTATTTATTTCCAGTGAAAATATACAAAGTAGTTCGTTGTAATATTGTGGTTCCGTGCTCTTCCCAGTCATTTGAAACATGTTGTCACGAAGGTGGATCTCGGAGGGAGGACTCAGTCGCGGAGATATGAAGTTTGAAGGGTTTTATTTTAACAAAAACGCACTCAATGGAGTGGATGATCAGACATGGGTTCAAAACAAGGCTGTGAAAAATAAGAGCAAAGTAACAAAGCAAGGTTAACCGGACTATGAACACAAAGTATCAAATAAAGTAAACAAGGCTATGGTAAAGTATCAAATCAAGATTAACAAAACTGTGACAAAACATGGCTATGACAAAAACATGACTGTGGCAAAAACATGGCTATGGCAATAAGGAAAGCAAGGCTATGGCATGGCTGTGACAAAATTCGAACCTGACGTGGCGAGGGGTGACGAAAACAGAAAGACGAAAACGCACTGGCACAGGACATGGGAAACGAGGACTATTTAAACACATGAGGGAGGGGAACCCCAGGTGTACACAATAGGTAATCAACACATGACGAGACACCAGACATTCCCCCAGACGTGACACATGCAGTCAATCCCTGACACAGCAAGTCTTCAATAAGGGGGGTACATCTTTAGTCTTTGCAAAGTTTCTCCAACCACTAACTGTTTTTAACTAAGATCTAAAATGAGTAATAGAGACTTAGTTTATCAAATTTTGATTTCACTACTCGTTTATCATTGGGGGGTCAAACCTGGAGCAACACAGCCATGACTTTAACTCTCCATGGGGGTTGAGATAATGGAGCATTAGATACCACAAATTCCCAGACAGCAAATACTAATTCATTTTCTCAAACCAAAAGGACACAGACTCATGTCTTGTGAATGTTTTGTAACACAGGCTCTGTTCCAAGGCAAAAAATAACCTGTAAAAGTCTCCTGACGCCATTAACCATCAATGTTCTTTAACCGAATAATGCTTATATGAAAAAAATGTCTCAAACCAGCCACTGAAGTTTTCTATATGCACGCATGTAATCATTCATCAACGAAAAAAGCCGGGGGGCAAAAAAATACCCCTAAAGCTGCCACCAAACGATCAGAGGCTCAGAATAAGCAAGCAGTCATCCTAACTTAATGTCAGCTGATGAAAGAGAGGCTCAACTTTTTATAACACCCCTGTAAGGTCACATGTTGGATCTCCACTGCAGGACATGTGACCTTTGGAAACGTTCAGGAATGCCGGCTCATTTACTGCAACAGCCTACAGGTGGTAGTATATTTAAATAGTGCAACAAGCGCACCTTAAAAAGGTCACAATGATCCTTGTTTGGGCCCTGTAATCCAAATGTATGTGCAGTGGCATTTAACCCACAATTAAGCCTCAATAAGAGACACTGGCTCAGATTATCTCTACTTCCACAACTCCCTTTGTGTTACTTCACTGTGGAGAAAATTCAGTTATACTCAGGGTGAGTTTTTTAAAAAGCAAGACAGAGTGAACAGTAATACATAAGTTGCTCTTTTAAATGTTTTAATCAGCTTGATTTTATCTTGAAGCAACATTTTTCTGTCAGCGCTGCTGTTGAGAAAGGCAAAGAAGGAGAGCTTCAGATGGGATCTGTGCAGGCCTGCTGACCACAGATATGAATCTGACCAAAAGAAATAACTCTAACCACACAATCGTCTGTTTGTCCCAAATAACCACAGGGTTTTTTTTTTCTCCATTTTTATTGAGTAAATGAAGTGCTACACTGCATGCTGTCTAAAGAAAACTTCAAATAGATGGCACATCAAAAGCACCCGCTTCCCTGAGATTCCCTGAAACTGAGTCTTTGAGGTCCAAACTGAATTCCCCAGAGTCTCATATAAAGGCCAAAAACTCCTCTCCTCCCATCTCAGAGTTGTTCCCCAGAGAAATCCTCTGTTTGGACCTTATCTTAAAAGGGAGTTAGAGGGCATTTACAGAGAAACAGTAAAAGGCAAATAAATTCCATGTCAATGGCTCGCACCCCGCTATTTAAACACAAGCTCGGTCCACATGGACAAACAGCGACAATCACTGTTCTGTTTTTGAGTTTTGTTTGTCCCTACTTGCTTAAGTGTGCTGCAATTCAATTACATTTTTATCCTTTACTGAGCATCAAATCCTGTGTGTGAAGATGCGGTGATGTGATGTGATATTTCACAGTCTCCAAACACTCACACGCGTATGTGTGATAGTCCCAGCTTCTGTGTTGTAGCTGCCATGCATACACATGTTAGCACATCTTAAAATGATCAGACAAGAGGCAGCCTCGCTCAGGTTTTTGGTCCGATTAAATCCCAGTCTGACAAACACTCTGAAGCTCAGTTGTGACACCCTGTGGTTTTCTAAGGTTATATTTTTACCACTAAAATGTTCCCTAAAGGAGGGTTTTTTCAAACATGACATATATATATATATATATATATATATACACACATATATAAAGGAACATCTGGTTGCTTGATGTAGGTTGTAAAGAGTAATAACTGTGTAACCCCTTTGAATGGTGGAACCTGAAGCTGGATGATATCAAGTTTCAGGTTTTACTTTACTTTACTGTGTCTCAAAGTTTTCTTTCTGCACTTTGTGCACTTTTGAAATGAGTAAAGTAACCAGGAGTTCATTCCGAATAAGTTTTTTTTCTCTCCCAGGAAAACATTGCAGATGTATTGCCTCATAAAACTTGTTGGCAGTCCAATTATTTCCCCGTCTCTCTATGGAAAACATCAGCATGACGCCGCTTTGAAGGTATTCGGAACACCAAGTAGGAATGATCGTTTGCCATCCATCTTACGAGCAAATCATTACAGGTACTTTTTATATCTGTTTAACTGAATTGGATTAGAATGGACACAAATAAATGTGACAAATTATACAAAATGATAACCCCTGTACCAAAGGATTTCTGTGAAAGTTTAGTACCTGTTTTACAGTTTTTTTAAACTGTTCTTTTACATTTCAAGGTTTACATGTGAATGTCAATGTCAAATTTATTTATATAGCACTTTAAAACAGGCATAGAACTGCACCAAAGTGCTGTACAAGAGTGACTACAACACAAATGAATAAAAACAAAGTATCAAACACTAGTTCAAGTAAATGCCAAGGAATAAAAATTAGTTTTAAGAAGCATGCATGCATATATATTTGCACACATGTATTTTTTCTGCACCACTTATAATGTAATGATTAAGCTTAAAAGGACCTTTCTATTTATTTGAAATGATTCAAAATGGCTTTCTCACTGTGGCACATCAAAGCTACCCACAGAGAGGCAAACAGGCCTCCACCCATCCTTACTCCATCAAATAAAGTATGATCGAGCCCTGAGGCTGTGTGCTCAGTTCAAGCCACTAACCCCCCCACCCCCATTCACATTAATGGCTGTGGACCAGTTCGCTCTTTCAAACGATGATCACATGTGCTGAAGATAAAACTGTCCACCGGTTTGTCACAAGCAGACATGAGTCCGTTTGCAGAGACTGAGAAAATGACCTGACGCTGGACATCACACAGGACAAAGACCATATATAAATGTTGCACTTCAGTGAGTATTAAACAACTCTGACCCCTTTCCCTTTCAGTATAAATGGCACTTGGATCTCCTTACTCAGGAGGCACAATATGGAAGAGGAGTTGCTGGTGGCCTTCAACAGGGCAACCAGAGAGCCTCCTAACATCCTGCCTTCTGGTGTGAAAAACTCACTGCCCTGCTGCTTTTCAGAGAGTGAGGAAAACCACAGAGAAAACCACTGACTTCCGACTGTCCTTCCTGGAGGGAACCTGTTCCCCTCGACACATCGGCACAGCTACCCACACCATCCCCTCTTTGAGTTGCCGGCTAGGTTACTCACCTCCGACATTATTTTTTTTTGCCCTAACAGAAACACGTTAGGACAGAGCTTTGTCTACGTGTTCATGTTCTCAGGTCTGTGCTTATGATGTAATGACAACAGCATGGTGTGAATCTGGGTGTGAAATCTGTTTTACGAGGCGAGAGAGCAAAGATCCCTTCACTGTTCAGGCCGTGATGCATTAAGCCAACACAGGATGGCAGTATATTCAGTCTAATCAACACAGGTGTTCCAAATAATTGTCCTGAAACTGTCAAAAGGTGGAAATTGTTAAGTTAAGGCTTGTCTCAAGTAGGCTCATCAGTATAGCAGTAACTCTTAATTTTTCATTTATTTTACCGTTATTTCCATTGTCTTTTTTTTTGTCTTTTCTGAATAAAAAAATAGATAAATACTTGAACTGCATTAACCACAACACCAGGTGTCAGTAGCGTACTTTTTTATCAAACCAGACCCACACTGGAGCACAAAAACATATAATCAAACTCACATATGAGGATTAGAAGTAAAGTAAATGTAATGAAATAAGCATAAAGCAAATGATCCTCTCAATGCTGCTTCCAGAGAACTGCTTCATCTTCCTTGGAGGTTTCCATTAGTGACCCGGCCACGCTGAGTATCTGCTGGTCTACTTTAATCTCACATAAAGCTTTCTGGTGTTTGGCAAAGACTCCTGTCCTTTTTAGACTGCTGAGGCAAGCAGAGAGCAGGAAGTACGGCCATCCCACAGACGGTGGCATACATCCCATCCTGCACAGCTCACAAGCAGAGCAGCATTCCTCTTTTAATGCCTCTGCATGTTCACCAATGTCTGACAGTGGCTTGTGATGAAAGAAATGGTTTTAACCAATTTGGAGGAAACAAATGACATGATGCCAACAGAAAATTTAAGCTAGTGACACAGACATGAAGGATAAAGGATAATGTGGTGTATTGAGAATGGGACTTTGAGCCACCTTTAAGGTATTTTGGAGAACCAAGGGATGTAATATTATTAACCTGCGTCAGTGTTTTTTATTTTTCTCTTGAGAAGTGAGAGTGAATCAGTCATGCACCGTGTTTCACACCTTTATGTGGCTTACTGGATCCCTTTATGAGCAAAGATGAATGAAATATGAACTAAAATGCAATGAATTGCATTAACATTTCTTACTGTATATAGTGCATAGACTGTGTGAGTCTGGAATGGAATGTCTTTACTTTAAAAGCCTGACTTTTCCAACAATGTTGCTGCAGGCAACTGTTAGTAGGAAAAAGCAAAACACCTGATATTATTAGTTTGTCAAATTGAATACAAATGACTGTGGTGAAACAACTGATCTGAAAAAGGAACCATCCAATTACTGACCACCATGCACTCTCAGCTCTTGTAAATCTTTCATAAACCGGAGTGCTCACTGTTGCTGTGGTATCAAATCATATGACTAAATGCCTCTAATGATTTTGAATTAAGCTTGCTTAGAAGGCATCAATCATTCGCAAAAGAGTGCCAAGCATTCAATTTAAATTAGAAAAGACTAATGGAAAGACTAAATGTTTAAAAGCTGTTTAAAATTCAACGTAAAACCTGATGAATTATCTTTTTTTAGAGACAATCAGCCAGGCCCACATTAAAGTGACAGCAGGTTGAGATTATAAAAGCAAAGATGACCACTCATAAAACCGGGCCTACGTCTTCCCTTTGTTTAATTGCTTAATTGCCTTTTTCATTAAGATTGCTGTTGACTGGGCAGTGGAAGATCTACAAACGTGACGCAGATTGTCTGTGACGCACGGAATGGGCGTTTTTCTCCTCTCACAACGCTGCAAAAAATATCCAGCTTGGAGCTATTGGCCTCCCACACTGCTACATGGAGGGATGACTTATATGAAAATCATATACATCAGAGGCCTTATTGTTAAATTCTAAGGCATCCTTGCATTTTCCAGAACGTTTATTCCAAAACAGAATGGTTTATGATTTGATATTTTCATTATCTATATCGAAACGCATTCAGGCTTAAAGCGCTTACAAAGAAAGAGAAAAGTTTAGCTCTTTTCAGAATATGTTTCCATTGCATTCCCTGGTCAGAAATTGAGATACTCAATTGACAGACTCAATCCTGTAAAGCTTGGACTCTTCTTATAGTGTTCGCATCCTCCCCTCCCTCCCCTCCTCTTTGGTTTCAGAGGAGGCAGGTCTTGTTGTAGTGCGCTCTTATTACCGCCTCTCCTGGTGGTGTTGGAGCTCACACGGGGCTTGAGGAGCTTCCCTGACTTATCGGGCTTTAATTAGAGAGGTGACCTGGATTCAGCACCGCGGCGCGTCAACAGCTCCGGAGCGCAGCGGAGATTCGGCCGGCCCCTCCCCGCCCGGTAGGTCCCGCGGAGCGGCCACCGGGGCGCAGCCTTTCTCGGCACTTTCAGCACCAGCGGAGCTGTCCACACATTCAGCACTTCTTTATTTTTTACCTTCTCTTTCTTTCTCTTGAGGTGGTACCGGACGACAGACAGCCAGACAGCCGGGAGATAACGTCCTCCAGAGCTTTTTTTTTTAATTCCAGGATGGCGACAGCATATCTGGTCCGTTTCGTCCTCCTCTGTGTTCTTGCTCTGAATGTAGTGATCCAGATATCTGCCTTCCCCACACCTACAGCCTCCACGGATGGTGAGTTTGAATTCATTATGGCAAGTTAGTGCAAAGCATCTATAAGAAAACCGTTCTTTAAGAAAAAGGACAATTGTAAGTTGAAATGCACCTTAAATATTTTCCCAGAAAACCCAGAAACGCAGTATTCAGCACACCTTATGTTAAAGTTGAACAACAGAAAGTATATATATATGTTCTGCGCGTTCCTTTCTATAGTTTTTTTTCTCATTGGAATACCGATCTAAACGTGTTCACAAAGAGAAAGATCATCCAGCAAAAAGCAGTGGCTTTAAAGTTCAGCTCTGCTGGTGTTTTTTACTGCGTCCGGTCGCTTAAGGCCGCGGCTTGTCTATTTTCGCTCCAGTTTAATCTTTTGTTTGATAATCCGATTAAACTCGGCCTCTGGTGGAGAGTCAGGCCGGCAGAAATATCAGATTTTAACGCAATCTGAAATCTAAAGTGCAATAAAAACAACCAGATTTAAAATCAGAGCGTTTGAAAATAATAGTACCTCACCTAGAAGTGTGCCTTCAGATTGTTATTCACGCCTTGTTCATTTGTAATCTTCACATTTTGGCTTGCTCTGGGGCACAAGTTACATAAGCATTTTTTTTTTCTGTT
>CAJRST010000001.1:22505192-22518617 GCA_907169785.1 Menidia menidia | reverse complement strand
CCCAGCGTGTTGCGTGACATTTTCTCCACAGGATATCTCACTGTCTTCCTCTGCGCAGCATTTTTTCTTCACTGAGAGATACAGAGATGTGTAAATAGCTATCTGTTGCCCCACCGTTTCAGTTTCAGAATCACTTTTTGGGCACTTGATAAGCAGTTTGGTGTATTCACCCAAACACAGATCCCCCTGTAACACAGACCATTATGTGACAGAGTTTTACACTGTCTTGAAGTCCCTCTGTGCTATTGTACGATGCCAGATTGATTGTTTTCTCTTCGTCTTTTCGTAGATCACAGAAAATCAGGCAGACACTCTGGAGTACCAGGTGGCTGAGGCTCTCCAGGATCTCATCACCAAAAATGCCAAGACCAACGAAATCGAGGACGCCGAGGGCAACGATGAAGACACCGGGGTAGAGCAGGACACCCTGGGTTCAGACACGGTACGGCCCGTGATGTCACGTTGATGGAAACAGTCATTAAAAATACACGAGAATGGCGGCCATAAAGAAAAGCTCTCTCCCTTCCAGGACACGTGGGAGCCCCCGAGCCGGCGCTACAATGAGGAGGAGGAGGATGAGGAAGGTGACGATGAGGTAGAGGACGAGGTGGACCGCGATGCAGAGGAGGACGTGGACGCGGCCGACAAGACCTGGGACTCGGACACAGAGGGGGGCAACGAGGTGAGCCCTGAAGACGGGCTCCAGGACCTGCAGTACTTCCCAAACTTCTACCGGCTGCTCAAAAGCCTCGATTCAGGTAGGGAAAAAACCCATTTAGGGAACCGGGACATTTCAAAAGCAAACCCAGCCCAGTGCCTCCTAATACAGAAGCCGCTCAGACCGATAGCAGGGGCTCGAGATTGAGATTGTCGTTATGGAAATGTTGCTTTCAAGGATGAGTCAGTGCTTGTTATCGGTCTTTGTTTCCTTCACATCGGGGAGCGTGCAGATTAAAAAACCCTCGCTGACACACACAGACTCGAAACTAATTATTCATAATCCAGTCATCCTGATCTGCACTACAACACTATACGGCTACACCAGCATCATGGCAACCACTTCCCATAGTCAGGTATTGATCTTAACCCTGTAATGCCAAATGTATCATATTTGATACGTACGGTCTCTGAAGGGTTTAGCTTCTGACACCTTTTGTTTAATTCAATGGTAAAAACTTTGTTCAAAATCCTATCGTACACAATCAGATACAGCTGATAACAGGGGGCAGCATACTACACAAAAAAATATTTTGACTTATCACATAGTAATAAATTATTAATATTAAAAATGTATTTCTGTTTTTTCTTTTTTCATATTTAGTTAAAAGGCAAAATAAAGACTTCAAACCCAAAAAAAAAGTAATTTTCTGTTTTGTTTTATTCTTGGGTCAGGCTTTAAAGGTTTAAATGTGTCCCCTGCCTTTTTCTTGCAGATCAGGACACACAGGAGAGGGAGACGCTCATCACCATCATGAAGACGCTGATTGACTTTGTGAAGATGATGGTGAAGTACGGAACCATCACTCCAGAGGAGGGGGTGTCATATCTGGGTAAGTCGCGGCAGAATATCAGCACTGCCTGCTAACAGGGGAGCGATCCAATAATGGTTTATATCTTCGGCTTGGCAGGGCACAATTGCTCTTGGGAAATGTAGTTTCACGCAATATCTGTAACTCAAAGTTGATTTGTGATGTTTCCTGCCAAACTGGTTGCCGAGTAACTGGCTTCTTTCATGGAGCCAGACGACATATTTTATTGTATTTCATTACTTTTTCTTTTATTTCTTTGCAAAAGCCTCTGAAACACCCTTACATAAAGGATTTAGGGAAACTGTGGTGGAAGCTGATTTCTATAAAATCTAGACCTTCATCGTGTTAGAGTAGATGTCTGTAGAGTTTCTCTGTTTAGATGCTGGCTTTGTGGTTGTCTGCGTTGTGTTTGACATGGGATGTCTGTCAATCATCATCTGGAGTGACTGTAAAAATCAGTTTACTGCTGTGAAAGATGCTATTTTTATTTTGCCTTAACACAAAAAAACATGCGGCCATCTTTAGACTGTGGATTTCTGAAACCAACAGAACGAAGCACAAATAAACTGCATTAAGTGACCTCTTATGATAACAATTTTGAACCTTTTGTACAGGTTTGTGAACATATGGCTTAAATGTTCATATGGTGAACATTTAAGAATTTAAGCATCAATACATCCGTGGCTTTAACGACCATGTGTACACACGTTTTCTTATCTCGACCAGTTATACGTGTTTTTGGTGTGTTCATATGACGTTCTGCTCGGCTAATGGCTCCTCTCAGCCGAGTGTTCAGCCCCCACAAGTAGATAAGTATCAAGAGCCGGCAATCACATCAGCCGCCGCTGGAAAGGTCAGCCACCTGTAAAGGACAGCTGTCCTATCTCTCTGTGTTAGCCTCAAGAAATCCCGGAGCCATTGCGTCCTCTATGGATGATAAAATCTTTTCTCTCTGTTTAAATGGCAGCAAGTCCCAGACCAAACATGAGGCCAGGCTGTACTTTAAAGTCCGATCAACAGCTTTGGTCTATCTGTTTCCTATACATAAATATATATACAGTATATATATATATATATATATATTTTTTTTATTTTTTTTATTTTATTTTTTTACAGTATGTTCACTATTTATTTGATTTGGTGCATCGAGACCAAGAGTATATTGGTCCTAAATGAGTCAGTAAATTCTCAGATATTCTATCCGTCCATTTCCCAAACCGTTTATTCCCAATGGGGTCAGGGGGGGAGTGGTCACCAGGCAGGTCCCTGGTCACCAGTCAATGCCCAGATAATGGGAACTGGATATTTTTGTCACTCAAAGCGGCAGTTGCACACCAGCTGTAGACAGACACATCTCATTAAATTACATTTAAGTTTCCATGACAACGACTCCGGCGTCATGTTGAGCACGTTCTGAGGAAATAATCTAGTGGAATTCCTCCATCGCCTAGCAACATGTTACAGCCCTTTACCCCAAACCTTCCCCCATACTGAACACAAAGAGCTGTCAATAAAGTCTAATCTGTCAGTGGGTGATGCCGAGCTCAGAACCAGAGATACAGAGAAAAGGGAGCGGGGGAGGAAGGGATATGATGTTTGTGTGGGTAGGCAGAGAACAATAATGGACTTCCACTGTGCTGCCACAGGTGTGAGTAGGTGGACTTCACGGAAAGTACAAGGGCGGGCAGGGTTTTGTTAGATAATAGGAAATGAGGGGTTGGAGTGGGCTCACGCGGCAGAGAAAATCTAATGATGCTTAATCCGAGCGAAGAAGTCCCGATTTCCTGTTAGTCTCATTTCTTTGTTGTCCCATTTAAATATGCGCAACTGCATGCAAAGCTGGATTAACAACTGGATCCGATTTTGTAAAACAAAATCAGGCACACCACTTTTATCTAAAGACACATTTGACCCTCACAAACCAATCTGTGACAAACAATATGTTAGAACGTCCGACTGTCTTACAGATTAGCTAATTAAAAATCACTACAGAGGGGCTTAAATTAAGAAACATTCAAAAAGTAAATCTGCCTTACAGTAGACCTCGTAAAGTGCTTGAAGATAGTGTGTAGTGGATGGTTGGACTTGATGTTTTTGATGTGCCGGTCCCCAAAAAATCAGCATCCTTTGCATTAAACATAATGTTTACTTCCTTTAATAATCCAGAGAGGACTTGTCGTTTCATTGAGCCATGTGATCTGTTTAGTTCTCCAACTTAATCCCCCCTCTGAAAACACAATAATAACCTCTTTAATCATCAGCGCATGTTCTGAGGATTACTCGCCAAAATCACAAATATGTATAGATATTAAGAAAGAAAGCCTTATGTTAAAGGGCAATAACATTTTAGAGTAGTGGATACGGGAAATGACTGTGGAAAAACACAAGGTTATGTTTCTCCCTGATGATGTAGTCCTGAGCCTTGTTTTCATTCATTAGATGGAAATTCTCTTTTTCATGGTAATAACCCTCTGAATCACACAGGAACAGCGTGGGACTTCCAAATGGTCAAGAGGCTTTCATTCATGCTATGCAGAATAAACTGACTACACAATATGAATTTAATCTAAAGTAAATGTTTTCCCTTTTTTTTTCCACCCGCAGAGAACCTCGATGCGATGATAGCCATGCAGACCAAGAACAAGCTGGGCAAGTCCCTCGGGACCCCTGACCTTATCGGACCCATGGGTAAACAGCGACCTAAGTTTTCCTTTGAACATGTCAATCATCAAAAAAATCCTGTTTTATTCATAAATAGAAGATACAATTAATATCATGAGAAGATGATCTTAACAGGACATGATGAATTATGGTTTGATCGCCTTTTTAATGTATTAGTGTATTTATGGGAATATAATAATCAAAGATAAAACTAAAAGCGAATATTAAGGTGTTCTTGTGTGCTATTGCTGTTCTCGCTTTTCCTCGGAAATAAAAAATCTGAACAGGGAATGGGTTCATCACGGCCACATTGGCCAGGTAAAAGTATTTTCTGAATAGAAACATGCAGGGGCACAAACAATGAACATTACAGTGGCAGTAATAAAACTCTTGTGACAGAAACTATCAGCTCTATCAATGGTGAGCTCTGCACATGGTATGGTTTATTTTAGGTGTGTGATTTGTAAATTTGTATCCAAAAAGGTTTTTCCAAGTTCAAAATGTACTTAATAGAAAAGCCCAATAGATAATCTTGACCAGGGGCCTCTGCATAAAAGTAATTTGCTTCCTTTAAACACATATGTACACATTATTAGAACTTCATGTGTGTAGTTTGTTTAATCTGAACGCAATATTATAATAAAACGTACATTTAAAACTAATAATGCCAGCCTCCACAAAAGCCTTTATCATACTCTATTGAGGAAAACTATTTGCTTGTTTGTTGTAGGAAAAAACTTCGATGAGGACGACAACACCAAAGCTGAAGCTGCTAAGATGCAGAGGGACTATGAGAACCTGAAAGACTCCACCAAGGAGGAGCAGCCCCCAACTGAGAGCAGTCAGTCCTCAGCCCAATCCTCCTGACATGGGGAACACCACATTTTGTTTGCGATTTGATTACCACCTGAATTGATTTGATATAATTTACCACAAATTGTGCCCTTCTAATTGCATGACTCATTTTAATTTATTCATTTCATTTTGGTTTTGTGTTGTGCCAAATGTCCAAAATAAACACATTCTTCACAAACACAGCAAATTCTCACCGCATCACTTAAATGGAGCGACTATATTTTTGAGTGAAAACGAGGAAATGTATAGTAGCATGGCTAGTAGCATATTTTGCTTCTGCTCAGTGTTGTCAGTAGGAAATAAACAACATCCTGTTGTCCATAGCGATCATTAAGCCCCTGCTTGTCTCTGAATTAGGCCAGTCCAATAACACTCACCGGAAAGCTTCTCACAGCTTCTTTTATTCCGTGTCCCTGCCCACTGAACTGAATGTACTTACCAATATAATCCATGTACACACACACAAAGAGATACATTAAAAAGGAAAAATAAACATATAGCAGGATTGCCACAATTTACCCCGACAATAAATGAAGAGAGCAGTGACTAAATCTAAATCTAAACTAAACTCTCGCCTTTGTATTAGTTGAAAGGCAGCACTTATTTGTGCTGAAACATCAGGATATTTTTCAAAATCTAAATTTAATCTATGATCAAATGACAGTCCCAAACCTAATTCTAGGGGAGCAGATTTCAGGAATGTGTTGTGTGTCTAATCGTGCCAGTGAAAGCCTGGTTCTGTTTGTGTGTTTTCACTGCTACTGCAAGGGAAAAAATGTAACATCGAGTCTTGCTTCAGGAATTTTTTATGGTGTAAATAATTGATCAATCCAAGACTGCTCTCTCACTAGTTGTGAAATGACAGGCTCATACGGGTGTCAAATTCAATTATCTAATGAGAATAATTCTCGTGTTTTCTCCCGTTTTGTCTTTCCCTTAACTTCAGATCAGCCTGGAAAGTCGGAGACATATCTGGAGGCCATCAGGAAGAATATTGAGTGGCTGAAGAAACACAACAAAGAAGAAGGCAAAGATGGTGAGACATGTTGACTTATTTAAAAAAGAGATGAGAGAAAGAAGATGCGGGCCTGAATGTGAACACATAGCCTCCGCATTCTTAACTGCTCCTCGTTCTCAGATCTCTGCTGGGTTGTTAGATCTAGGGAGCATCCTCATTTGTAAACTCTCCATCCATCTTCCATCCTTCTTCCATCCATCCGGGGGGGTGGGGGTGGAGCCCACTCACTCCTGTGGTAAAAAAAGACTCCAAAAAATAACCTAATATGCGTGTTTTTGGGCTGTGGGAGGGCCATGTAATAGTCTGAGGTTGCACGCCACAAAGCAGAAAATATGAAAATTGTTCATTTGGCCCCAACTGGAATTTAAAAGAAGAATGGGGGGAGCCGGGATGAACGCTTTACAACGGATCTCATGAATATGGATCATTCTCAATTAGCCTGTTTGTGAAACAGCCGCCTTGTTCCTTAACAAGCTCGCTCCTACCCGGTTCCCATCGCTGTCTCGGGCTGCTCTGTGAAGAAAAAGAAGCAATCACTGACGTAGCACAGAGAGCCAACGTGGAGCTCTTTGCCTGTTTGTGCAACTTTACATTTCCCTGCATTTTAAAGTTCTACTTTATTGCAACAAAGAAGCTTGTGACCCACAAAAAAACTGCACCAGACTGCAGAGCTGTGAAAAGTGTAGCTGAGCACACAGCAGCACGCTGGTCTATAACCGGGAGGCCTACAGTCAGGCTCTCCACACTGTAAAATCAATGCCCAGTGGTGCTCAATTAAACTGAAGAGAATGACATACTAATGAGTTCTCACCATCCGGGCCATTCAGCTTTTGGAGATGATCTCAGTAGGACGACTCCAACAAGAAAACAAAGCTTGCTGTTTTCTTGCTCGGCGGAATGTATGCTTTTAATGTTAGCGGCTCGGGCCTAATCCTAGCCCAACAATAGGATAAGAAGTTATAGACAGATGGATTACAGACAGAAACAAAGTCTGACCCAGATTCTTGCTTCTATCTTAAACGCAGACGAGAGAAGAAAAACAACAACAAAAGCAGGTCTGACACGGAGGATATAGCGCCGGAGTAGAGGGGAGTGCAGGGACACCCCAGTAGGGAGGCTTTGTTTGGAGCTCATCTTTAACCTTGCCCTATAAAGGACACCTTATTAGCATTCAAGTGCGTGGAGCCGTTGTCAGGGACGACTGCGGACCGCCCGCCTGCCTATCAGGGTAAAATGAGACAGACAGATAATGGTCCGAGAACAGACACACAGTCAGAATCGTCCACTTTTCCCATAATCCGGCTCCGTGCGACAGAAAAAAATAACACGGCGTCGCCTCGTAGTACATTAAACACCTCGAAAAAGTCCTCGCCTCGTTTTGGAGAGAAAGTACAGCAGGGGGGGGGAAACAAAAGCCTTTTCAACTGAAAAACGGCGTCATAGAAACAGAGCGGGACACGGGCCATTTATTGTGTTTACTCTACCAGAAGAGCCCATTAGGACGATCTCAGCAGGTCGTGCGCGTTCGCGTGTGCTGATGAGTTTGTGTGAGTGTGTCTACGTGTGTGTGTGTGTGTAAGTACGCCCACGCAGCGCTAAAGATTAGCCGGAGGAGCAGATGGACGCAGAGGCGACATCCTGGTTTTTGGATCTTGGCCTTGCGCAGCCGAGACTTCAAGAAGCGGGTGTTGCTTGTAATCAGGTTGGGTTAATCCCTCACACATCATGACTGTCTCAACCACAGTCCCCCAGCTATGAAACGAGCTGCGAGAAGTTAAAATGTGGGGAAATCTCTGGGTGATCTTTTGGCTGTCTTCTGTCCTTCTGTTGCTGCTTCATTCACAGTCCGTTTGAGCATTTTTGCCCATTCCGACACTCATATTTTACAAGGATATGGGGGAAATAAGTATTTGACCCCTTGCTGATTTTACAGGTTTACCCACTTACAAAGAATGCAACGATCTATTAACTTTAATCATGTGTACATTCTAACAGTGAAAGACAGAATCCCAAAGAAAATTCCAGAAAATCACATCATTGATAACCATCTGATGAAGAAAAATAAGCATCTTTATAAGTGGGCAAACCTGCAAAATCAGCAAGGGGTCAAATACTTAGTTCCCCCACTGTAGATTATATAGAGTTCAAATCCTGCTGGTGTCAAATGAAACCAATTTGTCGAAGTGAACACAACAGAGTATTCCCTGAACAGTCTTTTTGGGGACTGTTTGGATGTTTCCCCGTGTGTGTATGTGTGTGTATGTTCTATGAATCGGAAAAACATGCCCTGACCCTAATCCTTGTTTGGGTGCGCCATCTTAACAGGACAGGGTACCACGAGTTCATCGTCTGCTTTTGTCCTAAACCACGACACCCTCTCTGAACTTCAGAATGTAAAACCCCACGTTTCCCTGTGCCTGTGCCTCCAGATTACGACCTGTCCAAGCTGAAGGATTTCATGGACCAGCAGGTGGACTCGTATATCGAGAAGGGCATCATCGCCAGAGATGAGGGCGACACCATCAAGAGGATCTACAGCAGCCTGTAAAGTGACCCGCCCCCCCCTCCTCTGGCCCGAATCACAGGACCGAATCTGACACTAGGGGTCTCCCGAAAAACCATAACTACTCACAACTCTTTCCCATAGAGCGGTAAAGGATATACTGTATTCAAAACTGAATAGTGTCTCCTGACCCAACTGATCAGAGTAATAACTGAAGTATTATCATGAAGTATCAGAGTACTTTATGTAACATTGCCATACACTCCAGAGGGAAATGAATGTTAAGGGACTTTGATGCTAGTGCTTTGTTATAATCATACTCTCCCAAAAAATACTCAAATCATACTCATTATATGTGACCTGTCTTAGCTTATGATATGTTTTTCCCGAGTGTTTATGTGAGATCTTAATATATATTCTTCTTTTTACTTAAACATCAGTATATATTTGTGGTGTATCACGTCTGTACCCCGCCCCCCCCTCCCCCTTCTGTTCTGCTGTAGCCCACTAGGGGGCGATGTCTGAACCATCAACACTGCATGTCTCTACCGTGCGAGTTACACGTTTCCATCTCTGTAGAGGCAAAAGAAGAAGTATTTTTAATTGTAAATATTTGTGATTTTTTCCTAAAGTTGTGAGAGCAATTAAAGCATTGCCTTTTCTTTACCTTTGGTCTTAACTGTGACAACAAAACACTGCTTAAAAAACTTTCATTACAGATATCCATTGTACTATGAAAAAAAAACTCATTATTATTTATTTGGAATCTCTTTCCGAAAAGTCAGATTTTGTTGCCCTTTTTTGAAAAGTCGTCATAGCCAACAGCTCCTGGTTTTTCCAAAGTTTTGTCTAGACACCGCCTGCTCTTTCCCTCATTTTCATTTCTGTTTTGGTACCAGAAGGTTTTCAAAGGAAGTTTGTGGGTTATTTTGTTCGTTTGTTAAGTTGCTCACCGCTGCCCTGTGAATTCTGCTCATACCAAAAGCTTTTACAAGGCAAATTAGATGTGTTTATATCATTCCAGCAGTTTTATCCACAAAAGAAGGATTCTGATAAGACAATCTGCACCACTGAGATGATTCCTGAAGAGCCATTAGCTGTAAAGTTGGCATATCTCAGCATGATGTGTCCTTAAAAGAGTTCAGGAATAGTCAAAAGAAGTCCCAGGTTTTTTTTTTTTATCAACAGTTTCTGAAAAAACATTTCTGACATGGGGGCTATAAGGGACCTGAGAGAAGCATCATCAGGTGATGCATATACTCTTGGTCCAAACCTCCCCAGGAATGCTCTTCAGGGAAACGAGAAAAGGCTGAATCAGCAGGTCTGATGGAGGGATGAGGCCTCCCCAGAGTTCAGACCTCAGCATTACTGAATCAGAGGGAATCAGATTGGTATCATTGACAGGAAACAGAGCAAAAGCCAGACTGTATCCAAAAAAGAACTCTGTGAGCCGGGAGAACTAGTCCCGCCAACATCTTAAAGAAATACCAAAGTCTCCAGATGTGTTGAAGAATAACAGCGGTCAAACCAAATACTGACTTTCAAGCTCGTTAAAATTTTGTTTCTGTCTTATTCTTATGTACTGGGCTTTTACTCGTGTTTGAATAAATCCCTTTACCTAGATCTGCATTGTAGTAAAAACACTTGGAATCTCCATGTCTGGATTAAATACATGTTTATTTGTTCCCAAATAAAAGCAACATAATTTGAAAGCACAATAAAACAGCAGTTACAGTTCTCCGCACTCATAAATAAAACATTCACACTTCAAAAATAGAGCTCTGTGCCCACCGCTTCTGAAGACTAAAACTTCTACGAGGCAAATGAGACGTGTTCAAAGGCTGGTTTCCACCCCCCCGCCCCCCCCCTGCCCCCCCGCCTCCGTTTGGGCTTTCGCTCAAACGGCGAGGAGATGAAGGCCTGAATAGACTTTCCCGTGATTCTATCCTAGGAGGAGATTTAGAGCATCACCAGCGGTTAGCCACCGGCTAATCCTCCTGGAAACGCTTAGCTGGGTGTGTGTTAGAGGAAGCGACTATGTGTGTGAGTTAACATGAGCAGCAGGTGTGTTCTGTAAGCGCATGCTGTGCGCGGACGCCCGGTAAAACTGTACAAAACCAAAACATTCAAATACATCCTCATAGTTACAGTTCAATAAATAAGAAGGCAAACATGACACTTGTTCAACGTGGTAAACATGAGAAAGAGAAAACTAAACCGGAGGGAAAAAAGCATTGGGGTTGAGGTGGTGTATGTGTGTGTGTGTGTGTGTGTGTGTGTGTGTATGTGTGTGTGTGTCTGAGTCGGGCTTCGGGTAAGCGGACTGCGTCTTCAGATCTCCTGGTATGAAGTCTCGGGTGGCGTGTAGTTCTCCTCATTGGTCCTGAAAAAAAAAGGACCAAACAAAAACCGTTAGTGGAAAATTCATCACAGCAGCAACACTTCCATTAAACCAGAAAAAAACATTTCTGATGTGCCTATCTAAGAAAAGTCATTGGTGCCGCAGCAGTTTAAGCAAAACTAAGCCAAGTTCAATTTAAAGAAAACAAATCAAGGTCTCAACCTTGTAACTTTAAAAACAACAAACCCCAAAAAAACCCACTTTAGAAGTGAACACCCTTCAATTTACTCTTTAAAATGAATTTAACTGAAAAGAAAGAAATTAACAAAGAATCCTGACAGTATGAAATATTTAAAAACAAAAACACAACAGACCTCCAAGAAATGTTGCCTTTTTTTAACCCCTCTTTAACCAACACAACCCTGGGTTTAAAACATATCCATTCATTCCAGTGGTGCAGTGAGAGGAAAGCGTGTTTAATCCCACACGTGTCCGGTTACAGCATGCAACAATCATTCATTAAAAACTATTTTACCTCTCTATCTCATAGCTTTACCAGCTCTGACTGGCCGTGTTGGAGGCACAAACACCACAGAAGAAGATTGTCCAACACATGACAACTGAGACGAAAGTGGAGAGATGAAGTCTTAATAAAAACTACATTTTCTAAAAGTGTATCTACATGTTTCCCTTTTCCAAATCAACACTCATCTAGCACCCATGGATACTTGAACACTGATCTTTTCTGTGTCCACAGTGAAGCTTGAAAAAAAGGTAAAAACCTGGAAATGTTGACACTTCCCTATAAAGGTGCTATAAATGTAATTGGATTTCCATTAAGAGCACCAGGAAATGCGTCAGCCAGTCTTTGATTCAAACGCAGAGGCTGGGCCGTTAGGACTTGATGGATGTTTTCGGGGAAAGCGGCTCAGCTCAGCTCCGTGTGGCTTGAGGCTGACAGGGAGGTGAGACACGTGGAAGCCCCCTGACTGGGGAATGGGAACATTTCTGGAGAGTTCCCGACTGCCTGCGAATGGAGGGCGTCGCCTGAAACCTGACCGACGGATGACTCCCAAAGCGAACTGCGTCGTGGTCACTAAAGGTTCCAGGTCAATGTTTGCACAGCCGGGCACTCCAAATAGAAAAGCAGCCCCTCTGTTGTTTGCTAAAGACGAGGACACGACAGGTGGCTGCCGGGGACACCAGGATAAAAATAAAACTGGACAGTGGCTCGTCTTTTTGTTCTAACGGAGCGACTGTTTTCAGCAACGGGAAACTTCTCCCATCTGGTAACCGTGGCGATAGTCTTATCACGGTTTTGCCGCATTTGGGTTTCAGCATCAGACCGGCAGATCTTAAAGGACAAGGTCGGGATATCTGAACCCCCACAGAAGTCATTTCATGTAGCAGGACAAAGGCCCAGAGAACCACTGCCTTTAAAAGAAAGGCTAAAAGGGAAATGCTCATGTTTGGAAAAGGCAAAACAAAGCAAACATTTAGTCAGATGCACTGCAGAAGAGCCTGAAGTCAGTAAATCTTGTTACAAAACTCCCCAAAATCCCATGATTGTATCTTTTTCTTTACGTCACAATGAGCTAGAATCCTTTGAGACTGTTTCAACATAATTTTGGGAAGCTTTGACTTATGGAGGTCACACTTGTCTCTTTAAACTTTAAACAAGACATTTAATTGGTTTGTCTAGGGACGCTTCTTTTTTATCTACTTTCTGCATTTATTCAAAGTTGCTAAACCCCCTCTATAAAACTGTCTGCCTCCCTTGTTGCCGTGGCCCACCGTCGTCGTTAGGCTTAACTTGAAGGCCGGTTTGTGAAATGAGGCGGTGCTGCTATCATTTTCCCTTCCGTACAGCTTCAGGTTGGTTGTTTTTTCTACCATAAACAGGCAGTAGGACGGGCGTGCGGTCTGTGTTTACCCGGGGAGCGAGTGGAAACCTCAGAGTGAGGCTCTGTTTGTCCGACCACAGCCGCTTTGTTTAAGGAGTCGGGATTGTAAGCGTGGCACTCCGACAACACGTCAGAGTAGGGGGAGTTTGAGCATGTTTGCCTGAATATTTTCACCAAAACAAGGACTCTGAGGGTGTTCTGCAGCTGGCCGGCGCCAGAACCTGATCCTGGTTTATCTGCTCACAGATCAGAGTGGCGTGTTGTCCTGGTTTCCCACAGCTCCGGCTCACACAGAAACAGGTTCAACAGCCAGAGACCTGGGTTATTTTCACAGTGAAGCCAAAAGAGGAAGCGCAATCATATCCCAGCTGCCACAGAGAGAGCCGTTTCCATTCTGAAAATAACGGGATGAGCAAAAACAGAGTGACCCTGAAGTGGGAAAAAAACATTAAAAAAACTACGTGTGTGTCTGATGAGCTGCAGAGTGACTCAGTCCTCTCTAAACTGATAGCAGCACTTCGGCATTTTTCTGAATGAATGAAATCAAGCCAGCCGTCCACCTCTACGGCATTACTGGGCGGTCATGAGAGCCGTCTCTGTTTCGACACGCTGCG
>CAJRST010000001.1:22242615-22505182 GCA_907169785.1 Menidia menidia | reverse complement strand
GCATTACTGGGCGGTCATGAGAGCCGTCTCTGTTTCGACACGCTGCGGGGGGGGGGGGGGGGGGACGACACGCACAGGCCTGCTCCAAATCTCCAGCTAAATACCTCAATGTTGCATAACATGGCATCCGGCTAACAGCAGACTATCAAAACCCCGACTCCCTCCATAAATCCTTCCATCTGAGAGAACGCCATCACGCTTGATTTTTATCCAACCGGGAACTCTGACGGTGGCCCCATGACAAGAGGCACCCAGGTTCTGCATGTGGCACACGGCTGGGATTAGCTAAACGGTGGCCAAGGGTGACAGCTAGGCCAACTTTTGAGCAAAGAAGCTGTAACAGTGGCTGATCACATCCAATTACAACACAAATTAAAGAAAACGCTGCTTAAGCTTAGCTCAGGTAAACTAAGAGTGTGTGAGTTTGAATCTTGTAAGCACGACAACCAGGTTTTAAGATAACGGGTATAAAAACTGACTGAGTACTGAGCTCTCAAGATCCTCCATTAGCCTATATTCACCCCAAAAAAAATCAGTCAGAGAGAAGGTGATCCATGTAACTCTCTAGATGTCCAATTTAGAAAGAAGTACCTCACAGTGTTTGTGCACAGTGTGCCACCCAGCACCTCACCTTTCTTCCTCTTCTTTCAGTCTGCGCGCAGCCTGCTTTGACTGTTTGATTTGCAAGTCCAGTCTGTGTAAGAAGTCTTTGGCTGACAGCTCCTCTGGCTGGGGTTGGGTTTGGGTTTGGGGCGGTTTGGAGTCCTCGGGGGGAGGAGAAGGAGACGGCGAGGGCTCCTCGATATCCTGCATCACGACGCCGGGGGGGTCTGCCTCGCGGCATCCCGTCTCCCCGTCCCCATCTGGAGACTCCAGAGACAGTCCGTTAAAGATGTAGCGCTTCTCCGACAGCACGGGGATGTTCAGGCTGTTCTTCAGGAAGATGCAGTCGTTGCTGAACAGCTTATTGGCCCTCTTGATTTGCTCCATCTGACAAGTTGGGGTGACAGTGAAAAGAAAACAACAAAAAAACAAAGTTCAGTGGTTTGTCTCTATGCAAGAAACAGCTTTCATGTTCTTAAAGCTTGCATTTCCTCTTTCTCCCCTGGAACCAGATAATTCCACTCACAAATACACTGAATTAGTTTTATCTACCCTATATGGCCCCCAACCTGTTGAACTGTAGATACCTGATGTTTAGTTTCTATTATCTTAACAAGATTTCTTTTGCTCTTAATACAGAGTTTCCAGAGTTAACAAGAAATGAAACTGAAACTAATCAAGGACCAAAAGCCTGTTTTATTCCCCTTTTGTTGGAAGCTGGGAGTTTACTGCTTCTGCTTCCTCTGTGGTGCTGAAACAACTCAAACCATGGCAACCAAACTTGACCGGCTATAGGGTTACATTTGTGCCCTTAAGTCTGATGTCCGTTCCGGGGGACATCAGACCAGGAGATGGCAGCTCGGTGGTGCAACCTATACAACGTGTCCACGTTCAAATGCACCGGCATGATGCCCTGGGAAGCTCCCTTTATAACTCAGAAGGCTTTTTTTGTTGTTGTTTGCTGTCGTGGCAGAGTAGCTACCTTACCGTTACACCATATTTCAGAGCAATCCCTTGCAGAGTATCGCTGTCCGTAACCCGATGCTCGACGTATTTCTCCCCCAGAGAGGCCGTGACGCTGGCCGTGCTCCCGTACGAGCGGATCTTGGTCCGGGCCAGGCTCTGGGACAGTTCGCTTTCGGACTCGGAACCGGACCTGGACCGCGGGAAGATGGGCTGGGTGAAGCGTCCACCTCCATCCCGCATCGGCAGGACGGGTGAGAACTCCGCCATCTTCTCTTGAATAAATAAAGACCCCGGTTACCTGTTTGTTTTTTTAACGCTTCGGTTGGCTCGATGCAACCAAAACTAAAGCGCTGCTTCGGGCGAAGGGGGCATTTCCATCCCGGGACATAGATAGCACGTCAGTCCCCGAAAACTAGGCATGTTGAGGGACCATTACCTCACAGCTCCCTTTTGTCGTACATCCGCTACATTGACGTAAAACGTATCATACGTAGAAACGTCCCGAGGCAACGGCGAGAAATCAATTTCCGGTTACTCTTTCAAAATGATTTCCTCCTCGCGCAAACTAACATTAAAAATGACAAGCTTGGCTTTTTGGTATCCAACAAAATATGGAAACTAATTAAACTAACATGAGCGCTGTAATTCAATAAAGAACGAAAACATATCGATTAGTTTTGATTTTCAGATCAAATAAAGTTTCCAACTTCCGGTAACTACGTGCAGCCGTTATCTTTAAATAAACTTTATTTACAACACCCTCGTTACAACAAAGATGCAGAAATTACTTAAGAATAATTACGAGTTACTGACTGAAAACGGTGAACATCAACTGGAAATACTGTTTATACCAACACTATCTATAACATGCAAAAAAGACTTATTTCTCATATTCAATCAAAATCTAACCTATTTCCTCTCATTTATCTTTTAGCCAGTCATTGATTTCAGGCAATATGAGTTTCTCAGAATGTTATAAAACAAGACAAAAGTAAAACATTGAAAAGTAGTGAAGAGATAAATGGAGAAAGTGAAATGTTATAAATTGCCCATAAAGGAAATAGCAGGGAGGTTGAAATAAGACACTTAACATGCAAGCTGAAAATCAAGAAAAATCCTTTCATGTGAAATTACTCCCAAAAACACACATCTAAAATTTAAAACCACTAGATCATGCTATGTAACCCATTGTAATTTGACCTCCTGTGAAATAAGTTCCAACCAACAATTTTTCAGCTATAAGGACAAAATGAATTTCCAAGATTAAGAGACAAATTTAACCAAAAAGTATTTTAGACTAAAAAGTAAAAGACTTGTGCCATGGAAAAAACAAAAACAGCTGGTCATTTGCAGTTCATGTTTGAAATTGTAAACAGGAGCCTAACTTTGCACCCTGATTACAGAGATAAAAATGCACCTTGACAAAGTGGGCAGCCACTTCTGGTGGTCAGCCATTTTAAAACAGCAGATGTCGGTCTCAGAAGTGTATTATTGTTTGCCTGGTCAAATTTCTTCTTCATGGTACTGAAAGAAGTATTTTAACAAAAAACATCAACTTTGTAATGAAATTAGTACAAATAATGAGTAGGCCTACCGATATATGACTTTGTCCAATATCTTGAACCAATTGTGTAGATCCAGTTTGTATTGTTAGATTAAGATAAAGTGAAACATTACAGGTAAATAACTATGTAGCACAACCAGACCACAGAGGGCAAAACACATTATGAGGAAGGACTAGTCTCAATTTGACACTGTGTGGAAACATTTAGCAGGAGTCTGTCACCAAAAACCACAACGTTGTGATGTGTTTAGTTTCAGCTTTAAGTGACTAACTGTGTATGAGCACAGTGTATTTTCCTCAAGTGTCACACTACAAAATCTATAAGGACACATAGAGGAATTTTCTAATCTGGAAAATCCCGAAATCTGTCATATGAGGAACCACAGTTTAATAAATTGAAAATAAAGTTGAAAAGATCCAAGTTCTCTCTGGAATCATATTGACAACTGCAACACAAGCAAAACCTTTAGAATGAAAAAAACAACATTCTGCTGTAGTAATAAAAATCTGATCTTCATACATCGGTATACTGAATAATAGAATTATCAGATTTTTTTTAATGCTTTTAGATTTAATCAGCAGTTATAGTCAGGAATAGTTCTTTTCCTATGTTTGTTACTTCCTATCTGACTGGTGCTCCTCTCAGTTAAAAATATGACAAAAACATCAAGGAAAGTTTTTTTTTACACTAAAATGGGCGGCAAACCTAGAGAAAGGCCAATCCATCCCTTCTGTAGCAGATATGACTTGTCCCAGGAGTGTATACTGATCACCTTTTTCCTCTAAACTATGTAATCTTCTGCTGAAATAACACAGTTATGGACTGAATCCACACATGATCTTATTTAAAATATGAACCTCTCATGACTTGAATGTTTTCGCTGCATGATGTTTCTACATCTTAACACTGTTCAGTCGCCATAATTGAATCATATTTAACAGTGTTTTCAGTTTAGCTTCTAACATGTTTGTTTATTTCATTATCACTCACTTTGTCCTGTGTGTGTCCACACAGGATGCTGTCAACTAAGGAGAGTCACATCAGCTTGGTCTTACCTGTGGTATAACCAATAAAGAATTTGAATTATACCAGTTAATACAACATTTATGTGATATCTAATCTGAAAACTTAAAAGAGAACAGCCGATCTGTTCTCTTCGTGCATTCATGAGTGAACATTTTCCATTTGCCTCCTGTCACTCCCGTCTGTGCTGTCCTTGTTTTTCGTGGATAATCAGAAGGCAGGCCGGGGGCTCGAGTGTTGAGCTAAGAACTTGTTTGATTCACTCAAACAAATGAATCGTGGTGATACAATACACTGGTCATACAAATATTCCAAACGGCCATAATGTAGTCTCGTGGCAGATAATGTGGTCTCTGCTCTCTTCAACAGGAATAGGCCAGCTGCAGGTGCCCCTTTTGAGATGCATGAAACCAGAAAGACGAGACCGAACAAGTGGACTCGTAATCCCACGAATGCTTTATTCATTCAATCAGTCTCCGATGGTTATAGAAGGTGCCGTGACAATCTCTCTGGCTGACATTTTCTGATGGAAATTAGGCCATTAAACTTATGTAAAAGTACAAAGAGGGACAGGGAAGAGGGAGCTCAGGTGCATTAATTATGCAGGATGTTCTCAATAAGAGATGGCCCTCTTTAGCCCGAACTGCAGAACAGTCAGGTATTTATTCAATATTTGCTCGGCATCTTTGTTCAGTCTTTGCTTACATGACGTGGAGATTTAAAAAAAAAAATCTCATTGTCATCTGTCCCAGTGTAACCATGACAACAGTCATCTCCCTGAGAGCTCCATGTTTTGTAATACAAGCACTTCCACATCAGTCACCCATTAGTTTCCCTTTGAGTAAACTCAAGGCCGCGTCTCGTTTAATTGCCTCGCGTTTCGCGTCAGTAACAATCGATATAGCAAATAACAGGTGACCGCTTTTACACAACTTATCTTAGATAACTTAAAATTATGCGACCGGTAAATCATGAGGCGTCCCGTTTTATCTCTTTGTTTTTCATTTAGAGAATGGGTCCACCACATCCACCTTTTTCCAAAAAGGCCTCGCCTCTAAATTAGCCTGTTTCTGACCCCTAGTGGTCAGTTTTGGTTTCAAATCTGTGTCTTGTTCAAAATGTTCTCCCAGCAGATGGTGCAAGTTTATTACCAGTGTAAATGCACACTTTTAAAGAAGTTAATAAAAATTAGACGGGACCTAGCCTTTATTTTCTTATAGGCAGATGCTTTTCCTTTTAAAGGTGTACTGTAAAGATAATTCTCTCTGGTAAACGGACACAAGCTTTTTGAAGGTTTCTTTATCCAGAAATATACACAAGCCACCATGAACCATTCAATGAATGGAAATCCAAAAACTACAACAAAATTGCTACACTGATGCCTTGCTTATTATGTCCAAGTGTTTATTTTCATACCATTCTTTTATTTTTTCTTTAACTCCCCAGTTTTTCCTTTTCGTTCCTGCTAATGATTGTTTTTCCACCCTGCACTGGCAGCTTCAGTCAGCAAAATGTGCAAGACATTATGAGGCTGACGTAGATTTCCATTTTTAACCCAAAAAGGGGAGATATGAGTACTGCCTCGGTGGTATTTAAAGCTGATCGGACAAGATGGGCAAATTATTCATTTTAACATAATTTACACACACCGAAGAGGTTAATGAGGATACATTGCCACCATTGCCTACCAAAGGAAACAAGATCTTTCTGCTTTCCCAAATGATCAAACAAAGAGAGAAGAAAAGGAAGTGCAGAAGTCCTCCTTTTGGGTTTGATTCATTTAGGTTTTTCAGATACATACAATACATATTTTCAAAGAGACATTTGCGAATGAGTGAGTGCATTTGGAAGAAATACAATAATCGAAAAAATTTGCTGCCATTTGTCTTAACACAACTTTTTCCAAGTTCCTGACATACAGATATGTGATAGTTAGATGTGGAGGACTTTGTTTTGTTTTTTCCGTGTTTTTTTTTCATTATGAGATGAGAGCCTGTGATTTTCCAATCTCTTTTTCTTCTATAAGTCTCTGTTCTGTAATGACAGATTTCTAAGTGCTGCAGTCAGATTGCATGTTAAGCTTCAGATGACCAGAGAAGATCTGATTTAATGCTTCATCTTTGGGTAGATGGAGACCAAATGAATGGAGCTAAAGGGAATGGAGTCTATTTTTTTCCACATGCGGAGGCACTACTCAGAGGAACCGTTATAGAGCACTTACATAAGTGCCCAGATGTGCATTTGACTCAGATTCTGCTTTTAGGTCTGTATCTTTCCTTTGTGATGAAGCCATCTTGTGTGATCCATAGACATGACATAAACCTGATGTTCTTGTTCTTTTTTTTTTTCTCGCAGGAGGGAAACCCTTGGGTCATTCAGCCCCTCTACCCACCCCCCCCCCCCCCACCACCCCACCCCCCCTCACAGGGTCACAGCTCGCTGCCAGCAGTGCAGGCTTTGCTCCGACTCGCTGCTGCGGCGATGGAAACTCAGAGAGGGAAAGAGTCATATACATTACATCATCTCTCAGGCATGTACAAACAATCTGAAAACTGGATCTAATTAAAGGCTGAATGTGTACACCGCCCAGGGATCCCTCCAAAAAAACAAAAAAAAAGCCCAGTTGTCAGCCTTTAAAGTTGCTATCTGAACAGGAAATTTGGGATGTCAGCCTGAGCTCTGCGATTCACTGGTTACTCTCAGAAGTGGGCGGTTTTTGGTTGGACTGTTAACTGTTTTATTTCCAGTGATGCTGTGTTTTTTTTTTTTTTTTACTGCTGGTCTTCATTTTTTGGGTCCAAAAGCAGTTCTCACTAATGAATGGACGGCCAAAAGACTCATGTACAGGAGAAAAAGGTTGTGATTCCAGCTCCTACTAATACCGTCATGAGGCCAAACTCACCAAAGAAATGGGAGGCTCATCGGCCACAGCTGTTTTGCATTTAATGCAAATCACAACCTCAGGTTTCCAAGACAGATTTCGTCATTTGAACCCCTTTGAACCAGAACATCCACGGCGAATATCATGTTCTGAAAAACAAAACAAAGATGGGAGTTCTGTTACCTTTAAGATTTCAGCCCAATTCTAGTTCCTTCCATCAGGTTTTCTCTCCAATCTATTGGGTATTATGGGCTAACAAGATGGGTGAAGTATCCCTTCAAAACTGACGAGTAGGTTCAAATGAAGGAGATATGCTCCAGCCTCAAACCAAACGTTACAAGTAATCTTTTTTTAAATCGCCTTGTACATCTTTTGAAATGATAAAAATACATTTAAAAAATCTACAAAAAATTCATCAAAATCTCCAGTGGTGGGAGTCTGGAGGAAAAAAGAACCAGATGTTCTTCCTCAGATCACGTGAACAAGACAATTTGCTCAAAATAACTAAATCCATCTTAAATTTTTATGTTAAAAAACACAGGACAAGTGATCTTTTGGAGTATGTAAAAACATTTATTGTTGAGGATGTTTTAGATTCTGCAGTGCATTTTACCAGTTTTGTGGTTTTATAATACATATTTCTTGTGTTTACACCTGGGACTTTATTTCAAGGTAAAAAAACTGAACTTTGCAGTGACTTGTACAGATGCTCACGGTGTGCATCTCAGTGTGTGCACACTTTAATCTTGAGATGGCATTCTACAGTTAATGTACATATGATCAGCAACAGAATGCTAATGTGCCCAAGCAAAGACGTTTTTCCACTTTAGTGAACTTTAGCTTTCCACGGTCCATGAGAAAAATGCAGGAATATAAAAACAAAGCTTCAAGGGTAAATGCTAGCAGATATGAAAAAGTGCACAGATATAAAAGCCCACAGTACAGCTCTTTTTTCCAACAAATGGATTAAAAAAAATCCTTTTTTTGGTCAACGGAAACATGATGTTCACAGGTGTGTGCTTTATGCCAGCATATTGTTCCTATAAACAGTATGTACAAGGTTCAAGTAGCTCCTGAAAAGGTCCCGTTTGAACCATTTGAACCAGACTAGCGAGGTTACATTTGATGCACAGGTGGAATGTTGTCATGCATTACATTGTGAATTACATGCTACCGCTGGGAACCAAATAATGGTTGTCTATAAACAAGGAAGGAAGGGTTCAATTCAAACTGTTGGACGATTAGCTCAAGGGATCATTTCGCAAAAAGTCGAAGCCTGGCTGGGAAACTGCTGAAGAGGAGTTGTTCCTCCGGCCACACTGAGCTATCTGATCAACATACTTACTATGAACAGCCTGCAAATACACACGGATCAAAGAAATTTAGCTCGGTGTAATCTAAAAACGTCTGGATCGTCGTGAATCAATCTACCCCTTCCTCAGATATGACCTGTGACACCAAAACCGTCAAGTGGACTACTGATCATTTAAGCACTGCTTGTCTTTGGCATGGTTGAGCATCAGAGGAGCAAAGTGTGTTGAGCCGATCAAAACCTTTCCCCATCTAAAGTTATTTCACCTTTTGCCATCCAATCCCACTTTTGTTTTCTAACCGAAACCTCATCTTTAGGAAACAAAACAAAAAAAAAAAAACAGAATTTTATCCGTATCAAAATAAGACTTTTAGTTAGAACAGCAGAGCAATTCTGAAAATGCAGACAAATCATTACAGTGCTTCTTTCATATGAAAGGTTCAGCCAAGAGTATGTATGGGTTTTTTGTTTGTTTCCTAAGAAACTTACAGTTCACACTAACCCTTAAAACAACCCCAGCTCAAAAGTCCTTGTGGCTTTAAGGCAGCTCTAATGAACACCACCTGCAAACCACCTTACTCACCACTCTGCTCAGCTACATTAGAGCCAACAGTCATTAGTGCATTAGGCAGCTGGTTTTGATGTGGCCACAGACAGCTGCTCAGGTTTGCAGGCTTAGCTCGAGCACTCTGTGCTCATTAGATGGACCCCAAGCTGCAGAAGATGTGAGGATCAAATTCAAAGCCACTGCTGTTGATCTGCTTACTGAATGCACAAATTCCATGCAAAAGTTAGACCTGAAAAGCAAACTAACAGAGTACAGATTACAGCGGTCTCTCAATGTTAGTTTCTGTTTTTCTTTTGTTTTCTGTTCTTACAATTCATAATTAGATGACATGATTATAGCAGTGTATAAAAGAGGTAAATAGAAAGGCTCAAAAGAGAAAAAAAAGAGCATCTGAAATGAAGTCACTAAAAACTAAACAACATAAGACAACAAAGACAACATAATATAACAAACATAAGAAGGAGCAGGTGAATAGCAGACGGCAATTCCAGTTATTTCCCTTCCTCTCATATGTATGTTCTGGTTTAGCGTGCCTTGCCCCGTAGTTTGGCACAAGACTAAAGTTTTCACATAGTGAGATGAGACCAGGGCATTGGCTGAAATTATTCCACATGATGAGATGAAAAGCAGGGTTGGCTGGCGGACAGGGTGTGCTCGGCCTCTACAGGTCCCCTTCCACTCGCCTCTTGCGGACTAAAAAAAAGAAAAAACAAAATACCAAAAGAATCATTCAAAAGATGTAACAGAATTTAAAAAAAAAAATCACATGCTGTGCACAACTTTAAACCTCCAAAGGCCTGTTAGTTTCTCCTTTAAGAAAGACTAATTGTGAGCTATGTGGTCAAAGTTTACACCCATGGCAACGGAGCGTTGAGAAATCAAGACATGAGATGTCGTCACTCTTAAACTGTGAGACCACACTGGGTAAGTTCTCAAACTGTTAATGGAGTGAGCGCTCTAGTCAAACACTGTGAGGAGAATGAGTGTTATCGCTGATGCACCGGCACACCCATGCATCAGACCTGTGCTATCGCAGCTCTGACGGGGGGAGGGGCTAAAAGAGAGAGCAGAGGTCAGCGCTGCAGCTGGAGGAAACTGAGCAGAGTTCTGCAACAATTTGTCACGACAAGCCGCCATGAACAGAAACCAGCTAATGACTCAGCCGGTTTGGTGGATATATGTTTGCGTCTCATACCTAGGTCGTTGTTCTTGGTGATAGCGGCGGCGGCCCTGGACCGAGGCCCTTGCTGGGTGAAGTGGTATCCAAACTTCACTATGCTGTGGTTCTCTTCCAACATTTTAGCTATCTCCATCTCTACGGTGGTGCCCAGCTGCTGCCTCTGAGGAGCACACAGACGAACCCCAGGTCAGAACTGGACTTTTCTTCAATGACAAACTGATTGCACTTTAACTCAACTAGAAACTTTGAGCTACAAATGTCTTCTGTTAAGGCAGTTGTCCAACATATCTTATACAACAATACGCTATTAGAATATGTGAACCCACTCTGATAGTTAATGATTATAACCACTGACATTTAACATTTAGTCTTATTTTATTTAATAGGAGTCAATGTACAACCAACAGTGTGTTTGTGTGTCTCCATCTCTTTGACTGACGCTTGGTGTTTTTAGCTGCTTACAGCAATGCTCTATAATTAGCTCTGATCTAAACAACATCAGAGAAAAAAACAGAGACAAAAGAAGCAACTAAATCCGAGCAGGAACAAATCTCTATAAAAGTTTTTAAAATAAAACATCCACTCACACTCGAGGTTAAGTCATAAGCCAGAGATGAGAGGCATCACTGCATTATGAGTGTAGTCTTTATTGTTGTTTTTTTAAAGAGTATTTTTTTTTGTCTTTTTGTGGTCACGGGCAATAAAAGTGCATTCATCATTATAAGCCGTTTGTACCTGGTTGTCTATCTTGATCTCTGTCATTGTGTCATTGTCTCGTAGTGCCTCAACCAAAGCCTGCACTCCTGCCCCGGTGATGAAGTTGGACTCCAAGTTCAAACTTTTCAACGTCTTGTTCTCCCTCAGCATTTCACCGAATGCCTGGGAGGAGAAAGCAGCAAAGGAAAGGTGTGAATGATCGGCTGCTGCCTGTCGACAAAAGCCATCAAAAGCCTCCAGGTCGCTCCCACTCACCACGGCGATGGGGTCGTTGCTCCGTGTGGCTGCCAGGCTGAACTTTTTCACTTGCGTGTTCTTCTCCATGGCCTTTGCAAAGTCTTTCAGCGTGGGAATGGGAATGTTCTGGAGAGCCAACAGAGTCGTGTTAGCGTTGGTCGCAGGTTTTGGTGAGCATTAACGCACTCTGAAATATTATGTTCCGCGTACCTTGATGTTGTTGAGGTTAACCTCGGTTAAGGTGCTGTCGTTGTTCTTTATCCTCTGCAGAGTTTCTTCTACATTAGTGGGGTTGGGAGGCTCGTCAAACACTGGATTCATCTTCTCTCCTTTGATCACATCTGGAAAAAAGTCACATAGGCAGAGGTCTAGATCTTGATCCTTTAGGGAGTCTTTACAGAGTTGAATTCTTCCCGTACTCACTGTTATAACCTTCTTTGGATCCAGTCCCATCGTAGGTCTGATTACTGGTGACCAGAGTGTGAACACCCAGGATCGCTGCACACAAAAGCAGAACATAAATTCAGTGTCTGTGGCCAGCCTGCAGCCACGGGTGGCAAATTAGAGGAATGGTGTTATGTTTCTCACTTTTCATTCATCCATCAGCACACACAGTGAATGACAGAGCCAAAGGAAAAGCTACATGAAAGGAGTCTGTGTTTTGCTGTCCCGGGCGGACAGGAGCTCCTTACAACTCCTTCTCAATGGCACCCTCATTCTGTCTGATGTTTCTGAAGCCTTTAAACAGAGACATCAAAGCCTCCCTTACCTGCCAGATCGCACAGTTCTGTATCTGTGGCACTGGACAGAGCTTCTTCCAGTTCGGGATCGAGGGTCGTCACTTCTTCCTGGCGTGTCTCTATCGGCTTCTGCTTAGGAACAAACGCTTTCCCTGTGGATACAGAACATGGACATTTCACTGGAACTGCAAAGTCATAGGTGATTAATAATAAAAACAGAAATGCCGAAAGATCCAAGCTCTTAATAAAAACAAAACAAGTGGTAAGTCTTGTTTATCACTCTCTTAAATGTTTTGTGCTGCAGTCAAAAGGCTGCATGGCATCCTGGGTTGTAGAAGTGATGGCCCACCAGCAAATATATACCAAAAACAAATAGACAGTTTAATCTAAACACATAAAACGATTTGGATCCAAGGAGTTATATTTGATATTTCTCTTTAACTTCAGCAGGATTTTCAACCTTTTGAAATGTTGCATATTTGCATGTTGCCTGTTTTCAACTTTAGAACAACATCGATGCGGGTACAAACTAGAAGACCCGTCTCCGTAGATCTGAGAGAACATAAGAACATGCTTAGATCTCCTGCTGTTTTGCACAACATTCCCCAAATGTCAGAAAGGCTGAACTTCAGCAGTGGCTGCGACAACCATCATATTGCCATGGCAACCTAGCTGAGTGAAGAAACGGAAAGCGTAAAGGAAGTCATGGAACAATGAGCAGAGTTGAATGTAAAAAGCGCTGCTTGGGTAACAAGCCCTAGCAGACGGTACAGTGGGGGCCTTTAGCCGTCCCTCTATGCCCGTCTCCTCAAACAGACCACCCCAACAACAGGCCCTCCCTCTTCCAACTCATTCAAGCCACTCAAATTGTTCACACTGGTCCCCAGTGGGGGCTCTGGCACTTCCTGAAAGCCAGTAAACAGTAAATACAGTCATTAGGCAGCCTGCAGAGTCAGTCCCTTTGGAGAGACGTTTAACTTGTTGACGAGTCAAGGCAGGACGAGGCCAGGACAGAGGCAGCCCAAAAGTATGTTCCGTCAGGATTATGCTGCAGGAACATATCACCGAGAGCCTAACAGAGCAATTCAACCCTAAACATCACAGGGTTTAGTGTTTCCAAAAAAACACAAATCAAATTTGACCTGGACCTTCAAATCTTCTCTCCTCCAGACAGACCCAGCTACACTGTGGTGGACAACAGCTTTAAGTTGTAATGTTTGCCAGGTTTGTAGTCTCACTGTACGGCAGATATTCCACCAGGTCTCAACCTGCCATAGTTTCTGGAAGAAATGCGACTAAAGACCACCTACTGTCAAAAGATCTTAGCAGACAAATCAATCAGGAAAGTCAGAGAAATAGCACACTTATTGAAAAACAGTGAAACTCTGCAAGTATGGAGGGCCGACATGGGACAAGGCTAACTGGTTAGCAGCAAAATACTGCATATGGCTGACTTAAGAAATTGACGTATATGTTATTACCATTTAATTGCCAAATAAACTTTATAAAAAAGAATCACTTTGGATAATTTTTACCTTTCTTTTCAAGATCAGAGTGACTGGTATGAGGTAATCAAAGAAATGTGGCAAAGGATGAAGAAAATGCGTTTTTTTTAAACAGGCTTATCTGGATGAAATTCTCTACATGAGTAATCGTGCTGCATTTCCCTTCAACCACCAATAATCAGCTTTAATCAGCAGAAGTGTGTTAGTAGTGCTGACAAACCCTGAAGGAAATCCAAGACAAAAACAACAGGGCTTTAAAAAAAAAAAAAAAAAAAATTGGCCCACTACAATAAATCTAGGCAGTGACAGGAATGCAACAGTTACCATGGCGTTTAAGCTCCCCGAGGTCGTCCACCGACATGATGTGCATTATTAAATCTGGAGACAAACACTCGTGATCGCATTATTTGTCAGCAGGGGGTGAGAGCTACGCGGGGAAGAGGTTTTATCCTCGTTCCACGGAACCGCCACAGTGATTTAAGTTTTCCATGTAGTCAGGACAAACGCACTCACATGCGATTTCTAACGAACCGCTTTGGGATAGATGTTTTCAGTTTTATATTTCCTCTCCAATGGGGAAATAGCTTCTGGATCACAGAAGAAGCCAACAAGAGAAATGAATTCCTCTGGAGAAGAATTTCTACTCTGTGATGTTGCTCCCCTTATCTGTTTTTTTTTTTTATTCCTCTTTTGTCACATGAGAAATTCCACCCTTGTTTCTTTGACGCCAAACTGCCCCAAACATCTTTCAACAAAGCAAACGTCTTGACATTATATTATTTTTAGTTCCAGCAGCAACAACAATCCTTTTTTAAAGTAAAGTCCTGCCACAAACATCTCCTGTAACCTAATAAATGTGCATTCTCATCCACAACATCAAAGACTGTTGGCACGATGCATCCCGTCCTCTCCCCAATGACAGCACTACAGAGCTAACGGCTCCTACCTAAAAGCCTGACTGCATCTCAGAATATTTCCTAAAACCGGTTTCATTGGCTTTAAAATAAAGGAAAGGAGGTTTTAAAAAATTGGTTAACTTGGCACAATGAAAGATAAAAGATTAAAAAAATAATAAACTTGTGACTTTGCTCTGTTAAATGAGGCTTAAGTCTTAGATGTGCATTGCTGCTTCTGGGGAAAAATAGAATTAACAACCTGTGATTCAGCCTTCTGCTAATCAAGCTGTGATTTGCACATCTCTAGAGACAGAGCCAGAAATTTAATAAACAAATAAATACATAAATAAACTGACAACCATCAATAAAGACATGGCTTGAAGACTAAACTCCCCTCCTACTCGGACACTCCCTACCCTCCTATTCCCTGGTACAAACACTCCTCCCCCACACTGCTGTATGTTGCGTAAGAGCAGACATGTATTAAGAATAAATGAGCAGAACAGCATTTCCTGCATACAGACATACACACACATACACACAGAAACACTCTGAGCCCAAATCTCAATCAACATGTAGGGACAACTAACTTTTATTGTAATTAAATCTTTGCACAGTTTTAGCAACCAGCAGGTCAGGCGATGCTTTCCATCACTACACGGTGGAAACTGCAGTGCAACAACAGAACAAACTAATGTAAAAACAACGTTAGATTAAAGGGTTTTCAATCAAATATACTATAAAACCCAACTGCCTCAACTTCATGGTAAACTAATGAAATCTCTAAAAATGTAAATATCTTATTGGTTTTGGGAGATTTTGGTGACATTATGAAGCTCTGAATATTTTATATGAAGGAACCCCAAAAACAAACCAACAGCTAATATAAACTGTGTTTTAAACCTATTCCAGCCGAATAGCAAATCTTTATTAATCATCTGATAATAAAAGACCATGACTAGGTAATATGAAATCATGACTGGAAATTTTGGATGATAGTAAAAATGCTTTATGTTAGGCCAAAAAATGTGATTAATTTCTTAAGAATATAATTGTTTGATTCAGCACTAGCTTCAATAAACCTGTTCCAAAAGCATCCATCAACTTAATCCCATTTGAAGTAACGTGAATCCTCTCAGTCCAAAAACCTAATTTACGACATGAGGAGGCAGGGCATCGGGGTTAGTAATCCAGTCAATGTTTCCCCCTGAGCAGCACGATTCAGTCTCTCCTGGTAAGGTTTGGTAACCACTTTTTAACCTGACAAAAAGATAACTGAGGAAAAGCACTAGCGGGCACAAATGATAAGATATTTTTCCTGTGGCTATCCAACCAGCATGAAGCACCTGCATAATCCTGCATGGAACAGCTTTAAGAACAAAAGCAGACACACCTTTTTTCTCCCCGGTAAATGGCACCACATCCTCTCTGTCCTTGTACTCCATGGCTTCCTTCTCCAGGTATTTGAGCAGACTATCCCTACTGAACGGTCCTGTGGCTGTCTTAGATGTTTGATCTTTCTGACGTAAACCGGCTGGCAGGAGGGCATTCTGACGAGAGGACAAAAGGAGCAAGAATACGCCATGTCATGACCACATTCCCTCAGTTCCACTTAGGACAGTAATAAATGCAATTATGATCAATTTCATTTGGAAAAAAAAAAAAAAAGGTATCACACACGTAAGAACTTTTTTTTATATTAGTAAAGCTTCAAAGTAGCAGATTTCTTTAAGCAAACTCGCACCAGGAAGCCTATTCTACAGCAGAAGTCAAGTCGGGCATGCTGCCGGCTTCAGACAAACTGGCACGGTGACCAGCTTTATCGTGCCGTTCCTCAATCAGGGGTGCTTTGGAGTGGGAGGTGCAGCCGGGGTGCAGAGGAAAGGAAAACAAAGCACCACTTCATTTGAATGGTAGAACTTGTTGGAATGGTGGAATTCCAACAACTTTAATGGTGAGAAGGGAGATTTATGCTTTCCCATTAATATGTCTGAATATTGTTTACTGTAGAAAACACAACACACTTATTGGCCTCTGATTTTTGGTGAATTTAGGTTTATCTTATGTTAAATATCTGTTAAATAACTGTAAATGGTAGCTGTGCTTTTAGGATATAAAAAAATAGCTAGTTTTTAATAAGTGCATGGAGAAAATACACATTTTCGAATGCATTCCCTCGCCACAGCAACTTCCTCCCATTTAAGAGCCCTGGATCTCGTCCAACCCTCACTGACCTCAGGGTCCATCTCCTCCAGCGCAGTCTCCAGCTGCTTGAGCTCCTCTGCCGACAGCTTGTTGAGGATTTCATCTTCGTCCAGATCTTTGTACTTGTCCAGATCCTTCTTGTAGGACAACGCCATGGTGGCTATAGCTCGCGGGGCGACACCGAACAGCTAACGGCAGCCACTCTGTTCCTGCTCAGGCTCTCTGCGCGCGGCCAAGGGGACCCCTGAAAGACAAGAACATGTAAGTTCACACTGGAAGATGGAGCAGAAAATGCAGACAAGCGATGATTTCCCGACACGGTTTACGTAATGGTGTGAACAATAGCCGCGCACAGCTGGGCCGGGTAACAGCCTCGCAGTGATCTGTCGGTGATGCAATACGAGCGCACAGCTGGAACAAAGGAGGAACTTTCTCAGGCTCAGATCATCCGACTACTCCCATAAGGGTCACAAACAACTCGTCCTGCGCACAAATAATCAACATCAAAGAAGAAACAGCACAGGCTGCGAATGAACATGGAATCAGTGGGTTTTTTTTTTTCCTTAGGAACCAAATTCCTAAACAGAACATGATAGTTCAGATTATATCAAATTCAGATAAGAGCCCTTATGTGTACACTGTCGAGCTTACAGTCAGCTTCTCTGTCCCACGCCACAGTCCCAACACAAAATGACCTCATCGTTTCCAGATTCCCCACAGATTCTGATTTGTCCCCTTTTTCACTCATGTACACTTAACGTTTACTTTTTCCAATAACCCTGTCACGTTTCACTGAAAAGTAATTTTGCACAGGCAAAGTTTTTGTGAATAGGCAAAATGTTTCCCTTGTGCTTTGCATCAGATGGCCATTAATGAAGCTGAAACAAAATAACTGTCTCAGTTGAAGCCTGAATTCAGACACCACCAAAGCCATTGGTGTTAACTCTAAAACACAGCAACTTCTCTGAACTCAGCACAAAAAACTAAACAAACACCATTCATGTCTGTGATTGAGGAGAGTATTCTTTTATACATGGGGTGCTAGCTCCTTGGAGCTTCTTGAGTGATTTCTCCACTCCAGAGAATTCCCACAGGAGTCCCACACCGTCTGTGTCTTTAACATTGTTCAGTTTCTTTACACAATCCAGGCTCTGTCCTGGACTAATTCTTCCCCTCGTCTTCCACATTAGTGCACTGAACACACACATTTGTAACAGGAGGAGAGACGTATAGGGTCGATTTGCAAAGCTGGGGGAGCGGAGATGACGCTAAAGTCAAATCATAACTCACTCATAACTTTAATCAAAGCATATGAATATAATGATCCACAACAATAACCCCTAATGTTCTGCTGGAACAAGGCTTAATCGGTTCCTGGAAAATGAGAGTCAGTACAGTTCAATTAGTTTTAATTCAAATCTATACTACCATTTATGCTAACAGTGGAGAAGAAAATAATCCATTCAGACTTAACTGAAGCTAATCCTATGGTGTTTAACAAGTTATGCACTGAAACAACCTAAATGAACATTCATTCTATCAAAATTAAACGTAATCCTGGAATGTATTTACAAAGAAGACACTCCTTAAAATTACAAAGTGAAAACAGGATTTTCGAATAATCCCACAGTCCAGAGAATTGCTGTGCTAACTCAAATATCAACTGCATCCACCAGGACTTGTTTCCGACGATGTCATCTCGCATCTCGTTTTCCATAGATGTAAAATGGCAAACAAGATGTGACACTGGTTCAGGAAAAGCAGACTACTGCAGATTGAGATAAACATTTGTCCTAAAAATCTAATGCTCACATGGCAGGATTAGACCAAAAACACATTTTCTCTTGTCTGTAAATCCAGAGACATTATTTGCCGCATTCAATACGCAAAGTCATCACTGAGGCTTAAGACTCAAAAGTGTGCAGACAGAGTAGTAACGGCACATTCAGACATGGATAATGATGGCAGTAGGTGGACTTGGGTCGGGCTGGAGACACAGAGAGGATACATTACCCCAGTCTCACTGATTCCTTTCGCCTTCTCCTCGCTGCTAATCCTTCAAGACAACAACAGATGGCTGAGAGCCAATAATGCTGCAAACCTGTGAGTACTCAACACTCACCTTGAGCTTTCCTTCACTGATCTGGGAATTCAGGCTACTGGACACAGCCACAAACAACAACGTCTCCTAACAGATGAAATATCATGAGCTTATTTTCATCCAACTGCAATTAGTACACCTAAAATACCAAGAAGTTCTGAGGCATATGGAGATATTAACACTGTCAAAACAGCCACCCATCTTAAAGAAACAAAGTCAGGAATACTAAGCAGAATATAGACTATAGTCACTTTGTTTATCTATGTATTTAATATACAACACTACCCAGTTTCCAGAACTATTTAGATCTCAGAAACCTGAAGCTATTCACAAATGGAAGATGACACAGAGAGTGGTGGCTGGCCCCACCAACATTCAGAAATACTATAGTTAGAATGACCCAGCTATTCTACTCATGGGACAACAGTCTGTACTTTTGCCTCCCGCCTACTCTCCCCTGGTTTTAACTCTGTATCATTTGTGTCTCCACCTTGTTCTCGGTGGCGGCTTTAGTGTTCAGCCTCCTGCAAGTGAGCGCCAGACAAACAGAGGACGTGGAGCAGACGAAGGCCTGACCATGCGAATACTGAAATACATGCTTAATTAATAATGACAACATATGCTTAAATCTTAATTGGACTGATCTCACAACCATTTAAGATCATTGAACTCTTGAAAAATATCCAGACAGGATGTTGGTTGTTTTCCCAACAAACACACATGATTTGTATATTCCCTTGTTGTGCACACCCACTTACAGACACACACACGCTACACTATTATATAATGAGGACGGTGCCTCGTCCCCACAGGGCCAGTGCAGGAAAAATGCCTGATTGAGAAAGTTTTGCCACTGTTACATCTTCGTTAAAAGTAATACCGTATCTTCTCAAGTCCTGGTTTCACTCTCCAGCAGATAGGTGACAGTAAAACCTGTTTATCAGCAGTATTGTTTGGAAGAAGGTTATATGGCAAACAGTGTTGACCAAAATTGTAATGTCAGCAGCTACAGCCTCCACATTCCCACCTTATCGCAATACCTGCTTCACAGCCTCAGTAAAGCCAGCGAGCCTTCAGCCTTAAAGGGGAAACCAACGCTTCACTAAACAGTCACTTACTTAAGACTTCTTTAAGAAGGGTGTGGCCTCCATTCACAACCGAGCCGTGCTGGTAAAACTGCTTTTGGTGAGCACACATAGAAGATATCCATTATTCTTGAGCTAAGGAGAGTGTGTCAGGACAATAATGACACAGGTACAATGACATTGCACTTCACCAAAAAAAAAGCAGTTTACCTGCTAAAGCCACAGCCTTTCCCTCACACTGGCGTGAGTCACCCCACCAAAGGTATGTCTCTGATGAACACTGAAACTCTTGTCCTGGTCAAACAAACCAACACAGAGGCTACTCATGACTGACTTCAAATGTATTGTTTGGTTTACAGGGGTGGGCAGCTGATTAAATCAACTCTCTATATTCCGTTAGCCACAGTGAATAATCATAATAAAGCAGCAACCAGAAATATGGATCAAACTCAAAATGATGAAACAGAGAGGAGAATTAAACACATATTCATTAAGAGTGGTGTCTTAGTGAGAACTTAGCTGCCATCATCTTATCTAGACAGCGGGCTGTCGAAAGGCGTTAGCTAACCCCTTCTTGACATCTTTAGATTTATCAGCTGACAAATAACACTTTGACTGTAATTACAACCACCTGTACAAGGCTCCCCGTTGTTGGCCGAGCTATAACTAAAGCCATACGAAGCCGTTTATAACGGCCAAACTCTGATAACTTAATTACATCTCACGGATGCAGTGGGTGAGATGCACAGGCTAACAGGCTAAGCTCCACAGATGACTCAAGTCGCTAGCCGTTAAGCTAAAGCAGACAGCTACAAGCAACAGTAACAGTGTGGGGGAAAAATATGCAGCTGTCCATGCCTCCAGGTTAGTTTTGTTATTTTACAGAGAGTAATTTAATAAAAACTCCCTACCTGAGGTGAGTGTGACCTCACTAGAGAATCTCCAAACAACACCAGTCCTCCCAGTGACTGCGGTAGTTTCTGTGCTGAGTTTTTCACTGAGTCCAACGAAGGGCGGCAACACAGGAAAAGGGAAGCCAGGCTCTCGCGGAGTGACGTGTAGTTGAACCAATGGGAGTAGAGAATAAGAGGCGTGAACCAATAGTAGTATTTGACCCACCTACTTATCTATAAAAGATTATTACAGGAGTAACAGGGAAGTAAAAAAATAAAATTGAATCAAATCGATGAAAAACACGTACTAAAATAGATTTGATCTGATACCATTCCATTTTTAACAAAAAAATCAAATAAACGGAATCAAATCAAAATTAGCTTTTTTTTTTACTGCAGTTATGAAGGAAATAGTGAAAAATGACCTTTGATGGCAATGTATGACATAACTTTGTTTACACCTCTTAGTTATTATTCAGACATTAAGAAAAACAGATTAATATCAGCAATATCAGGTTAAGATAATCTAAACAGCCGGGTACTCTATCAGCTATTTATTTAAGGTAGTGCAATCTATAGCCGTTATATCAACTACTTTCTTTACTTTGGATAAGTTAAACTGATTATGAGACTGATTATATCCATAGACAAAAAAGACACATCTGCACAAATGCTCACCTTTGTGTTTGACTGAGCCTGGAGCCTGGATGGGTATTAGTCTATAGGGGGATTTCCCCCTATAGACTAACACCCATGGACAAATAAAAATCATATTTTTTGTCTCTCTAACAAATACACAAAATACAATTGCACACTATAGAAGCCTTTCATTACTCTTCAACTGTACCAATCACAGAGAACGAATCTCTCTTTTTCACTACACAGATACACAATTGTGGATATAGAATTTCATGTCCCCTCTCAGTCCAAACAAACATGCACTGTAACAACATGCCCCGCTAGTAACACAGAAACTCAGGGAAGAGATGTTGAGCTGATTTAAAGCATGCACCTGGTATCAGATAAGAGATGCTTATCAGCTGAAGGAGTAGAGATGACCTCAGAGAAGGGCCATGTCCATAACTAGTTGTTTGCTTGACATGCACAATGTTATTTATATTAATTAAAATAGATAAGAACATGGGATATGATACTATGTATGTCCTTATTATAGGGCGACAGAGCACCTGTCAACACAGATTATCCCCTAAAAGAGGATATTCCTTCATTTTGGTTTATCTTACATAATTCTTAACATATTACTTGAGGCTAAATTAGATTAAATGTGTTTTAATAACTGATACGGCTCATTAACTCCCTCTATCTATGATCTACATTATCTGTAAAAATGGTGTTTTTCATTTTTTTAACTGCTTTCTTGATCAAGGAAAGTGGTCAAGTGGTAATTTATAGAAATAGAAATGCCTCACGAAAAGTCTTGGGTGAGGGAAGTTCAACACTAACTTTTGCTCCTTGCTTAAAAATTTGGAAAATGTAAAAATATCAAGATCAGAAGTCAGATGAGTCCAAACTTTGACAGGATTTAAATAAAGATGTAATAACAATGTGTATGAGATCACCACTGAGACTCTTGTATCTCTCTGTCAAGCTGATCATTGAAGGATTAATTTTTTCTGTGTAGTTTTCCACACAGGATTTCTACTGTAAACTACAGTGGTTACACAGCCGGTTCTGATTCACAAAAACACACATTTTGGGTCTTACGTAACTGGTGAAAAGCAATAGAAATCCATTAAAACATTTTCTTAGCTAATTGTTCTCATCACAAAACAAACATGTCACCAGACACTTTTCTTCCGCACTTTATTTTCCCAAAACATAAATTTGTGTATCTAAATTCCGTAAAAGGTGAAAGGTTAAATGCATTTTTATCATATTTTTGTGATATAAATGTATTGCCAGTTTTATCATACGTATTCATCTTTTGCATGCAAAAAATGTTACCATTCATAACCTGGAAATCATTTTATTAAAAAAAAAAGATGTGGCAGCAATGTATTCCTTTTTTACTTTCTCTTCATCATCATCAGTCAAGTTGAATTGACTAATGACAACGTACCAGATAATCCTCATATAATAGTATTTAACTTTGTACAAGAAAAAAGTTTAAATACTGTTATGTCTTTATACGAGATCCAGTTTTTGTTTCACATAAAACAATTGTAGTTGTCAAAAAAAGGGTAGTAAGTAACCAACAACACAAGTTTAACGATAAGTTTGTTTCAGGAAAGTTTAATCAAGTGATTAAACGATATCTAAATGGGACAGATGTTTATTGACATCATATAAATGGACGGTGACACACGGACTATATCGTGACGTATACCGCCCCCTGGTGTCTGATTCACCACGTCATCCGGAACTTGACCCGGAAACAGAACATTAAAACCGGCGATCACTTCCTGTCGGTCAAAGCTTTCCACGGGCTGGAAGAAATGGCGGACATGGATGAATTGTTCGGGAGCGATGGAGACAGCGACAATGACCAGAGAGGTAATGAGCTCTTCCAGCTGCACATTGCTCATATAAATGATTAAAGGAGCTTATCTGGGCTTTCTTTGCTTTTCCGTGGAGCAAAACACAAAGCGGACTTCCTCATTATATCGGCAGCTCAGAGACGTAAATTCTGCCTATAAACGATAGAAATAAATGCTTTGATTACTTTAAAACACCAGCCTGAAAAAAAATGTATCTCTTGCAATTAACCTATTGCATGTTTGGGTTCAATAAACAAGTCAGCAAAGAAATAAACACTTTTTTGTGGGATTTAATGTAAAGTCCCCGAGCGTAGATTAAACCGATGGACTTCATCTTTATTATCACAGCTTGCCACATGTTTTGATCATCCAGATGTGAAGCATTGCTTTTAGTTTGTCCTGTAAATAGTCATTTTAAGACGAGAACAAAGCCTGAGATACTTAAGAGATTATTTATTTAACAAGATCCGTCAACCAGTGCAGAACACATAATGTTCTATGGACGTAGGTAGAATCTTTATGCCCAAGATGGATGTATTTTATTTTATTTGAACAAAGAGCTTTTCAGTTAGTTTTTTTGAGAGAAAAGGCTGTTGTTGTTATTTTAGCCAGAAAATGAAGGATCAAATCATTACTGCGTTGATCTTGTTTATGAGCAAATCATAACAAAAACCAGTATTATTATAATGCAGGATATACAGAAATGTTGATAACATCGGCTCAACTGTTTCAAAAGCGATGGGGGCATGAATAAGTGTTAAGTTTTGCATCCATTTCACAGCAGACATATCCAGTTTAAAAATGAAACGGTACTGTTGTGCATGGTCTGCAACACAGCTGTAGTCCCTAACACCAAACATCAACGTTTGCTTCTGTCCTTAGCTGTAAAGACTACAAAGACAGTGAATGTAACCAGAATCAGAAACACTTTAATAATCCCAGAAGGAAATTATTCTAAACAGTGTTCTATGAAAAAATAACCATTCAGTCAAATGAAGTTTTGAGGATAATGTTTGTAAAGTCCCAGAGAAAAACCCGTGTGTAAGAGGGTAACCAGTCTCCTTCGTCCCTTTGCAGAGTCCGGCTCTGGCTCCGGTTCAGAGTCCGAGCAGGAGAGACCCCGATCGGCCAGCAACGCTTCAGCCAGCGGCAGCGACAGCGAAAGGGAACGAGACGACGAGGACGACGACGAAGGCCAGGAAACGGGGAAGCCCAGCATGAATAAGGTTCGTGGCTCCAGAAAACATCAGTCAGTCGCTCCACATTCTGTAAATGCTGCCTCCTCTCTCCAGATGAGCTCTGCTTTTTTGGGCAGCACAGCCAAAAAAGCAGAGCTCAGATTTTTTTTCTATAATTTTACACTCTGGTAACCTGGTAAATGGAATTCTTCCCAAGGAAACAACCACACCAGTGCATGTTGACTCATCTTCTACAAACCATGGTTACTCACGGACGTTATTAGAATTCTGAATGCATAAATCCACCCCTATAATTCAGTAATTGATGGTAGAAATGTTGTTTAATCAGCACCACTGGCATAAAAATTGTCAGAGAAAAGACCTGTTTTGTGCACACATAAAACCAGATAGTTATTTAAACAGTTATCTAGCTGTTGACTCTCCTAAAGGATGGCTCTCAAGAGCCTTATTCAGCCTAATAATCACTTATTTTTTTGTCTTGCTAAAAATATTTAACTGGTTCAAAGGTTTGTGTCTACACACAGTCTAATGTTACCGTTTTTAATGTCTGCTCATTTTGTGGAATTATTCTTATGTTCTTTGATAGTTGATTTGTGGATTTCTGTGTGGTAATAACATTCACCTGAAAATGTTTTTGTTTTTTTTAATTGAAAAAGCTTGCATTCCTCTGTTTGCGTGCGACAGGAGCTGTTTGGAGACGACAGCGAGGACGAGCAGAGGAGCCAGCGCAGCGGCAGCGACAACGACAACCAGTCCGAGCACTCGGGCAACCGGTCGGACGCCAGCATGCACTCGGACCAGGGCGACCACGACCCCTCCGACGCCGAGCAGCACAGCGGCTCCGACCGCGATCACGACGAGGACGACGAGGACGACGGGGGCCAGCGGTCAGACGCAGGCAGCCCGGCGGGCAGCGGGCTGTCCGGCGCCGGGAGCCCCCGCTCGGACAGGGGCAGCGTTCGCTCGGACAGAAGGTACGGCAGCTCGCTCAGGGCCGGCCGAAGGTGATTTAAAAGAGGACGAGGAGGCTGTTCAGACATGCAGGGATTTATTTATCATCAATTCTCAAACAGTGGGATGCTTTAGCTGTGAGAACAGCAACTCGAACAGGGGGGGTCTTAGCCGAGGCTAAGCCTGCGGAACTGTCAGGCATTGTTTCGTGTGTTGGAAGAAACCAATCAGGCAAACTTTGACAGGGGATGGCGGGTCACGGGGCGTAAGCATCCAAAGTGGCGCAAGGTCCGATTCCACCGAGGACAAACAGTTGCGTAACCCTGGAGTCCACACAGCGGCCACGGGCCAGCCGGTGTCCACGCCGAGTCCCCAACATCTGAGCAGGGCATGACATGCGAGGGATAAAATGCAGTTACAAATCCCCTCTGGCATCACCGGGTGGACGGTGTGCGAGTGGAACGCGGGTCAGGAGAGGTGCTGGAATTATTGGGACACCACGTGCGCCCCCTTGTGGCTGGTGTGTCCCCTCATGGTGGTATGGTGGTGGTGGGGGGATGTCTTTCAGCAGGAAAACACTGCAGGAAATAGTTTAGGGATGGTTTTTGTTGTACATCTGTGGAATGGGCCCTAAGCGGACTTTAGTAAACACAAAAAGATGTATATGAACAAATATTTAAAGGCCTGCCTGTAAAGTCGGATCCACAGAGGTTGTTCTCAGACCCTAAACAAAGTCTTAAGGTATCTTAAATTCTGTATTGCACAGAAAACAGCCAATTTATTTGATTCACAATTGTATTTTTGAGCCGCTAAAAAATGAGTTTGAATGTCCATTATGTGTTGTTTTTGGGGAATATTCCCTCCTCTCACGTCAGCGCGTTGTTGTTTTTAATCCCAGCATTCGCAGCGATCCCAGGACCCCGCAGTCAGGGCCCGGCACCCCCCACTCCGAGGCGGAAGGCTCCGGCCGCGAGAACCAGTCAGACGACGAGAAGTGGGGAGGAGGAGCCAAGAGCAACCAGTCAGACGACGAGGAGGAGAAGCGGCATTATTCCGATGAAGACAGGGACAACTCCGACGACGAGGGGCTGAAGAACAGGGACGCAGGTACTAACATGCCATTCCCCGAGAGCCGCACACGGACTGAAACACGAGGATCGCAGTTAATCTCTAAAACATGCAAGATTTTACGGATTAGTGAACATTTTTTACCCCCGAGCTCTGTAGTCAATGTGTCTTTGAGCATCTCCTTCTCCAAACACCTTTCTCAGAGTCCCCAAAGGGCAGTGATAGCGAGGAGGAGTTCATCAGGCAAAAAACCAAAGCCAAGGCCGCCTCCGATTCAGACTCGGACAGCGACTTGGACAAAAGTAAGCCACGCTTTGCTTTGCTTCGCTTCACCAGGTCTGTGGGACTTTAACCGAGGTTCTCTCTTTCCTCACCCTGTTCCACAGCAAAGAAGACGGCCGCCGACGATCTGTTTGGAGAGGCTGACGACATCTCCTCAGACAGCGATGCGGAGAAGCCCCCCACCCCCGGACAGCCCCTGGTACCCCTGTCCTCTACTCTGAGCGTCATCCTTCTCGTCAGGCCTCACCGAGCCGATCCCTAACAGCACAGGTTTTTAAACCACTGTGTTTTTTTTGTTTTTTTTCTGTTCAGGATGGCGAGGATGGGATGGATGGAGATCAGCCCGAAGAGGAGCCCGCGCCCGAAACGCGCATCGAAGTAGAAATCCCCAAAGTCAGCACAGATCTGGGATCTGACCTTTATTTCGTTAAGCTGCCCAACTTCCTGTCTGTGGAGCCCAGGTCAGGACCCCCAGCCCTGCCAACACGCAGTAAATGTGTATAATGTGGATTTCTGAACGTTTCTGATGTCTTCGTGGGGATTTTTCCCATGTCTCCCGTCGCAGACCCTTCGATCCCCAGTACTACGAAGATGAATTTGAGGATGAGGAAATGCTGGACGAGGAGGGCCGGACGAGACTCAAACTCAAGGCACGCTCTCCTCCTCGCAGCCTGGAAGAGGCGGGCCATTTTGATTGACGCTCCTTTGGCCCCCAGACCTCATCGGAGTTTGTCTCCACAGGTGGAGAACACCATCAGGTGGAGAGTGAAGCGGGACGAGGAGGGGATCGAGACGCGGGAGAGCAACGCGCGCATCGTCAAGTGGTCCGACGGCAGGTGCGTGCCACACGGAGCGGCGTGCCGTGGGTTGTTGGCGCCGGACCGACTCTGTAGTGAGGTCTCCCCGTTCTCCCCGCAGCATGTCCCTCCACCTGGGGAACGAGGTGTTTGACGTCTACAAAGCCCCTCTCCAAGGAGACCACAACCACCTGTTCATCCGGCAGGGCACCGGGCTGCAGGGCCAGGCCGTGTTCAAAACCAAACTCACATTCAGGTGAGTCACCGACAGGCCTTTGTTGTGTCAACAGCAACCCCCCCTCTCATTCAGAGACGCACAATAGAAATAGCTAGGGGTACTTCCTGTCAGATGAATGTACGCTAAACAAGCCCCGGGCTACCCAGAGCAATAATCAGAATTCACCCTCCATTCAGAGATGTTCTTTTTTGCTCTAAGTCCTGGAGCACCTTATACAAACTTCCAGGGTTTCTCCCAGTAAGAGCTGTGTAAGCCTCTTAGTGCCCCCAAGTCCACCTGAGTATTCTGTCTCTCAAAACCACATGAGACTCATGAAACGGCGTCCAAAACACGCCCGAGTGCACAACGGCCCGCCAGGCTCAGGCCAGACAGAACATTACGGTTTGTTCTGGTTGAGTATTATCATCTGAGCCCAGAATTAAGATTAGGGCTGCCCAAAGCACAAATGATGAGGGGGGCAGCTTAAAAAGGAGCTTTAAGGAAAGATTTAAGCCTTTCGGAGGAATGAAAACAGAATTTTGAGTTGTTGTTTTTTTTCCTCCTGTCGTTTCTGCTAAATCATGAGGTTTAGTTTGTCTGGCAGACTAGAGATTTTGAGACGGAGAGAGCTTATCTGCCTGTCTCAGGAAATCAACGTGAATAATCTGTATGAAAGTTTTTTAATTTTTTTTTTCTTTTTAAATCCATCTGAGAGAAATTGGGGGGACACAACAGCTTTTTGCTAATGCTTCCACTTTGTTTTTAGTCTTACTTTTCATTTAGCATTTCAAACACTAAGTTTGAAAAAATGTCCACCTCGATAGACTATAGAGTGTGTTTTAATAAAAACATCCATTGTGTATTTGCAATTCCAGGCCCCACTCCACAGACAGCGCCACCCACAGGAAGATGACCCTGTCTCTTGCCGACCGCTGCTCCAAAACCCAGAAGATCAGAATCCTTCCCATGGCCGGCAGAGATCCAGAGTCGCACCGCAACGAAATGATCAAAGTAACTAACGCCGGCTCTGCTTCTGTCTGTCCCCAAAACAGCCAGAGGAGTTTGCATGAGGCCAGTTGTCGACAAGCATCATGCCCGGTTACATAAAGGCATAATCTAACAGTTACATAACGAGGTCGGGCAGTTGCCAGTGAAATGGAAACATGGTCAGCATGTCTGCTGGGCCGGTTTTGGTTTCACCGTCATCCCTGACAAAGACTCGCGCTGGCATCGTTTCCGCCCGCCTGAAACAACAGGCACCTCCTGAACAGAGAGCACGTTGTCCGACTTCTTAACAACGGGCACTTGCCTGTATTCTTCAGCATATCCCGCCAGCTGTTTGTTTGTCAATCAGGAGCTTAATTACCTGGACAAAAATTCGGAAAAAGGGTGCCAAGAAGGCCTTTGGCCAGCAAATACTGAAGGAAAGCCTTTTCTTTTGTTCCGAAATGTGCAGTTCAGTTCAGTGTGTCCGTCAGCATGCTTAATGACAACAGTGAAAGGTTACAGAACCATTCAGGCCAATTAGAATCCAATTCCTGATGAGGGGGAAAAGAATCCATTCAAGTCAAAGAGCCGCTTTATTCATCCGTGCGGAGAACCGAGTTGTGTCAGCGAGGTGGAAATACCCAGAGATGTTGACTGAAAAATAGAAAAAGGGAAACTAAACAGCAAGGCACAGCAAAGGGCATACAGGCAGGTCATCAGATATTTGTTCATATACATCTTTTTGTGTTTACGAAACATGTTCAGGCTCCAATTATTTAGACCGTAAATACAAACTCATCTTCAATTTTAGGATATTCACATTCAGACTGCAAATGGTGCGTAAGGGAGGTCTGTCAAACCAATATTTACATACAAGTTGGCACAATTTTCCTGAGATCCTAACGAGATATCTGTGAAATGCTTTTGGAAGCATATGACAGGATAAGGTAAGATTGGTTTTAGGGAAGGAAGTCCATTCATCTTCTGGCCACAGTGTCTACATTTGTGCATTTCTCCCCTGAAAGGTGGCTTCCTATTTTCTATAAAAGATCAAGATAGAAGATAAAGTTGACTTTGCTTTTTCAAGCCTCACCAGAAAAACACAAGGGGAAATAGATCTGATGTCCCACTGGGTGGAATAAATGTAATATGTCTTTGCGATAGACATTGGTGCTCTGAATTGGGCCTTCAGACAATCCGGGGTTGCTCCTGTTAAGCGTTCATGCTCCGTACGTGTCGTTTTGTTGGGGCTGCTGTGACTGATCCCTTGTGGTTTTGGAAGATGCATCTCGTGTGCCATCTCTGTTTTTGATGGATAATGTTGCATGCTCTGGGCCCTTCTGCAGTCATCAGTTTTGTCTTCGGGCCTTTTACGTCGCACTGCTAGCTGGAAGCATTTTTCTCTCTCAGAACTGTTGATCCCTCCAGTCCTAATGTTCCTGTTGTCTCCTTGAAAAATGCCTTGCTTTGGCCTTTCAGGAATAACTTGTTTTAGAGCTCTTATAAGTAAACGCTGCTGGTTTTAGCTGCAAATGGTAGCTGGAATCGGAACATAACGATAAGCCTTCATAACTTTGTGCATTTAAGTAGAATCCCCAGAAAAATTATTTGACTTTTCAAAGCCTTCGTTTTTGATAACTCGAAATCATGAAATTGTTTATTTTTAACGTTGTTGTTTCGCTCGTATTATTAACATTAATTGTATAAAAGAATATTTGATACAATAACGTGAGCTAATTCAGTCCACACAATAGTTTTTAATTACAATAAATGAATGAAAACCTAATGTAAAAAGTGGGCGACATAGATGTATAAATACGGAAATCTGATAAGCTCATATGTAACCATAAGGAAGTATATTCTCTTTTAGAAAGAAGACATTTGCATATACTTTGTAAAATGTTCCATGTATTCCCAGCCTACAAAGACTGAGCCTTTCCGCTCCAGTTCGGTCGTGCGAAAATGTCAAAGCTCGTGTCAGGATGCCGTATGAAATTAAAGCCGGGCGTCTGTCTCGGCAGAAAGAGGAGGAGCGTCTGCGGGCGTCCATCCGCCGCGAGTCCCAGCAGCGCAGGATGAGGGAGAAGCAGCACCAGAGAGGCCTGAGCAGCAGCTACCTGGAGCCCGACCGCTACGACGACGAGGAGGAGGGCGAGGAGGCCATCAGCCTGGCCGCCATCAAGAGCAAATACAAGGGGGGAGGAGGCCTGAGAGGTGAGGGGATTTTCCTCTGCGTACCACACTGAGGTTTTCGGACATCTCTAATGTCTTGCGAACAATATTGTTGTTTTTTTTTCCATCAGAGGAGCGAGCTAGGATCTACTCGTCGGACAGCGACGAAGGCTCCGATGACGACAAAGCCCAGAGGTTGATGAAGGCCAAAAAGTTGGACAGTGATGAGGTAAGCGCAGTTCTCCGGTGGGAAGACAGGGGGCAGCGGGAGGCCGGACCGGAGCGGCTGCTCCACATTATCTTTACTTGACCCGAACAGTACACCAAGTACTGGAGGGATTTCCAAATCCTCTGACTGCTTGTCCCTAAAAAAAACGGCTGAATTAGGCTGTACTCGGGCAAAGCGAAGGTCTCGAAAAGCTTCCCAGGACGTGTCAGCACTGTGTCATCTAACTTTTCCTCTGTCACCCTCAGGAGGGCGAGGGCTCGGGCAAGAGAAAGGCAGAGGACGAGGAAGAAACGGCCACCAAAAGGGCAAAGAAATACGTAATCAGCGACGAAGAGGAGGAGGAGGAGGAGGAAGAGGACGATGAATAATTTAGCTTTGATTTTTTTTTAAAAATCATTCCACTGTATTGTCAGTGCTAATCCCACCTGGCTTATGAACAGCCGGTTTGCATTGTATATTTTTTCTTATGACCTGTGTGTGGGGGAGAGTGCGCGATTGTGTCTTTGCTTGTTTTCATTGTGTACAGCAGAGGTGAGAAATAAATAGTTGTCTTATGTAACCGCAGCTTCCCGGGCACACCGTCTCTCTTTTTTCAAACGTCATGAATCATGCATGAGACACACAATAGGCGTGAGGTTATGAAACACAGCGTTTAGCCGAGTTTCCAAACAACAACAACAACAGAACGTTAATGAACAGTGAATGTTTTGCGCTTAAACATAGAGTCTGCACCCTCCCCAGCAGTGCTTTACGTGCACGCCGGCCTAGCTCTGAAAGGTCTCGCAGTTCATTGTGCCGTGCTGGAACAATGCCCTGGAGGAAAGCACCGGGGAATGCACTCGCTGGGAAAGGGGGGTAAGCAAAACTTACCTGACAGGAAAGGCAAGAGATCAGAGGATTTGGGAACTGAAACAGAGGAGCCACTGTGCTGTGAGAGGAGATGCTCCCTCAGACCTCCTGCCAAGGCGGAGGAAGACGAGCAGGGGCACAACCGAGAGTTTAAACCCAGCAGAAATCACTCTGGAGTAGACACAGTTTCTTGTCTGCTGGTGGTCCACCACTTGGAGTACACAGTGTTAGATTATGGATTGCACGCTGTCTCTCTCCCTATTGAGCCGTTTAGTTTCTGCAGGAAACCTCAAATCAGCCTGTTTGCAGCACCGATTGGCTCTCAAGCTTACAGGAAGTTCAAAGATTTTAGAAGCTGTAAAATCCTGATATAAAATAGAAACAAATGCAAATATTTGATCTATGAAATTCAAATGCACATAATGGATCCCGTCCTCCTTTGTTCCACATATGCAATCCCCCTTTTTTGTCATATCACATCAAAGTAACACAATGTTTAATGTCCATGAACAGTTTTAAACATTTAAAAAAGTCTAACTACTCTTCTTTTTCCTCGGTTCAATCTTCCGACGTCTGAACAGCAAATCATTCCCAGTTTTATATTCTGAAGGATCTCTCCAGAACTAAAAACTGACGTGTGAAGTGAAGAAAACATCATTATTTCTATTGCAGAAGTTTGTTTTGACACCAGTCTGAAGGGGCGTAGTACCCCACACTTTAAGTTGAATAGAGGGTTATTTTGGCTTTGTCGCACACAAAAGAGCTTCTGTCAGCACTAATTCAACAGCAGGCTGCTACTAAACGCCAATTATGTGGATGCTGTTTTGTCACATGTCACACTGCGTTGACATCTGCCTAAAATGGCTGCCCCGAATGGTTGTCTCATCTGGTATCTCTTCCTGAGTCATCTCTGTCCTCACCTCTTCATTTGAAGTGGGAGGGGCTATGACACAAACATAAGGGTTGAGAGGTGGGAATCGAATGTGTGCTGCTCAGGAAATTAAATTGGGTCATTTTAGGTGTGGTAAGATAACCACTTGAGGCCCCTCTCCATTGTTGGCAGTAACTCATAACGCAAACTTCCCTTTTCAGTCCAGTTTTAGTACATATGTCAATACATGAACTAGGTATATATAAGTATATATATGTGCGTGTCTATGTATATATCTATGTACCAGATCACACCAGAGTGGTTGGTATCTTTATCCATGTCAGTGATCCAGCTGTTAGTAAGCAAACGAGGCTGGGTGAGGTGAGGTGAGGTATTGAGACCTGATCCCTCCTGAGCCGCACAGTAAGAGGAGACCGAGAGGACAACAGTATTAGTTACTCATTCAAGTTCATCTGCCAGAATGACGCACGGGGCCGTGCACACATGGGCGTTTAGTTTGGGTGTACACGGACACACAGCAACGTGAGCGGTCCCCCCGTCCCGGCCACGAAGAGAAGGAAAAAGTCATTAAGTAAGAGTTACGTAAAAAAAAGTCTGCATCCTCCTGCTTGACAACGTGGTCACCTTCAGTGTATATGGGAGAGGTCCAGTCGAGACAGACTGGTTCAGAAGGGTTGTCAGTACCTTATGTTTGAAATAATCTCCCAGTAAGTTGAAATTTCAGAATAAATATGCTGAGATGGAATGAGGCTTATGGGCGAGTAGTACCCAACGGCATTAGCTTTCCCCTCATTAACCAGACGAGGCCTGCGTGTGTGTGCTCATACTTGCACGTGCACGCTCACAGCCCCGCGGCCGCTCGGGGCCTCTGATAACGCTCGCAGCGTGACGTGCTAAATGCAAATGTCGTGCATCTGTTGCCCTCAAAGGCAAGGTGTCGTCTGCACCGGTGTGTGCTGCGTTATCTCAGACTGCAGTGTGTTATGTAAACCCCCGTTCTTCACAGTAAGGAGAGAGAGAGAGGGAGGGAGAGAGGGAGAGGAGAAAAAAGGGGGGAGGCACTGCTACACAGTCAGCACTGAGCGAAAGGGGTGAAACAGAGGGGAGGGCTGCAGCATTTTACTCCCTTTTTTTTTTTTTTTTTTGTTGTTGTCTCCTCCCTCCACGTCTGCTTCTTTTGAAATATCCTTTTTTATCTTTATCTGAATCACTTCGGTTGTTCCCCAGCAACCAGAATCTTAGCTTACCTAACCTGGGCCAAGATGACCCAAAAGTGGACAATCGTATTTTCTGTGAAAGAGAACACGGAAGGTCAGCGAGGGGATCCACCCTCGCTGACTGTGTTGTGTTGCCTGCCGGGTCGCAGAGAAACATGCTGCGGGGTCACAATTAAGTTGGGTTCGCTCGAAATGATGTCACAGTTCTGCACTTTGACCGATTCCAAACTTCAGCCATGGATGTTTACATTTAACAAACAAATATACCAATCAAATGACCATGACATTCTGGCTGTCTGCTTCATTTGGGTGTTTTTTTTTGTTTTGTTTTTTACCACCAAAAGAGCCAAATTCAGCCCCAAAAAGTGGGAAGGTGTCTGGTACCAGGACTTTGCGAAATAGACCTGTTGGGCTCTTTGGGGTTCTGGAGTGTGAGGCTTTGTTAACCAGATCCCATCAGGAGTTTGGAGAGTGGGTCAGCATCTCGGGACACCTCAGGTTCTTCTTCTTTTTGCCCCTTCTAGGCCATTTAGAGCACCCGCTGTTCTCATTCAGAGGGAAGCTGCGTCCGTTGCCCTGTGGGTAAATGTGACCATGTCTACAGGAATTTGTAGGTGGGAGAAAAAACCGTAACATCCATAAGAATTCACCATTGAACATCTCAGAGTCTCATGATGGCTGAGGTTACACAGCGGTGCACTGACATTGATCCTTTTGCCTCGGTTCACCTCAGTGGTTTGCATGTCGTAGGCTAGCCGGTCAGCGAATATCTGGCCGTCTGCTGTTGCTTCACATGGAGACATGCGAGCACACCAGTCCATAGGTTTTGTTATGCTCTGAAATAATCATCACACAGCTTCTACTTTACACCATAATGACGTCATATTATTGTTCCAAGGGTGGATTGCATGACGTTTTCCTGTAATTCACAGGGTTTAGTCAATTAATGTCCAAAAACAAACACCTTTCCGGAGGAACTGTTAATTTTGTTTTCATTGGAAAGCTCTTTCACTACTTATTACATTCACCTCTCTCACTTGATTCTATATAATTTCTAAACTGACTAAAAAACAGTTACAGTCTAAGTACCTTGCTTGTATTTCTTCTCTGCCCTTTACCCCTCTCTCAGTACGTCCCTTTCCCCTGCTGGTGCTTATATAAGGGGCTAATAAATAAAGTAGAAACACAATACTTTACTCTCACAACAGGATCCTCACACACACTCGTGCATAACAGTGACCTTAGACACTGCTGTGAGGATCTTAGCTGGAACATTTTCCCCTCACGCACAAGCAAGTGTGTGTTATTCACACATTCGGCAACTCTGCGCAAACACAGGACTGTAACAATTCAGTGTTTTCAGTTTTTTCTCAGGACCCCAGAAATCTGGGTCAGCATGTTCTCCTGAACGACCAGGGTTTAATCTGTAAACAACAGGTTACTTTCAGCCGTTAGCTGTTCTGTTCGGAGATTACACTTGAGCTTTTCTAAAATAACAGGCCAGACGGAGAAGCAAGACAACCCTTGCAGAGCCACCGGAGTAAAAGTGGCTCCTTCCCTCAGAATGTACCATATTTGATACATACAGTTTCTGAAATCATTTGCATCTGAGACATTTCGCATCATTTAATGGTAACAACTCTTTTAGAAACCTTGTTCTACACAATCATATGCCTGATACCAGCGGGCAGAAGACTACACGACAATAATTTTGACTTACCGCACGATAATAAATTCTGAAAATTCAAAATGATTTCTGTTTATCTTCTTTTTTCATATTTTGTTAAAGGGCCCAAAATACTCGTAAGATTAAAAAGTTATACAGTTTTCTCTTTTTCTTCCTGGATCAGGCTTTAAAAGGTTAAACAGCTGATCATGTTACCAACATTGCCAGGACTTGTGTTGCAATTAAAATGTTGTTGTGAAACAAGTCATAACCCACATGTTGTGCCTGTGTCATGTATAAACACTTTAACATGGGGGGGTGTCATGGGATTGCGTGCCTGGCATAAACAACAGCTGAAAGGATGAGTTTTGTGTCAGAAGTACGTGAATTATGGGTGGTCACCGATATGATGGCCCCTCGAATAGAAATCGTGAGTCTTCCTCCAAATTGGCAGCAGCAGAGTTTATACATATCATTGTCTATTCTGCATCAACTCCTCCAGGTTATGCAATGATGCTGTACAATTCTGCACTGTGTGTGAAAGATTCTGAATAATTCCCGGCCCATTTCATGGTAAATCGAAAGAGGCATGCAGAGAAAATCTTCTCATTCGAGCACCTAGACATGTAGTTAAACTATGATTGATCTGTTGGTTTAGATTGTGCCAGTTCACTTAAAAATGAGGTCACATTAGAGAAAAAGTTCCATGTGGGTCCAGTCGAAGTCACTTAAGCTTATATCAAGTCAATACAGTCCAATTTAGTGTAGGGGTTTGTATAAAATGGGGATTTTTTTTAAAGGAATTCAAAAGATCACGAGAATGTTTTCCATTCAAACTTGCATAGAATGGCCGACATTAGTGGAAAACTCCTTTGCATGTGTTCCCTCTCTGTTTTGGTGACATTGGGAAGTTTACAGTAACGCATTTCAATAGAAGGTTTCTTTTGTGCTATTTTCACGTTCCTGTGAATGGCAAATGGGGTCAACCTGCACGGCAAGTCAGTGAAACTATTCTAGACTCTCTAACATAATCAAAAACCCGTAACCAAAATAGCCATCATAGTTTTCCAGCTCTAAACTAGACAGGGGTGTCAAACTCCAGTCATCGAGGGCCGCTGTCCTGCAAGTTTTAGACATTTTCCTGCCTCTGTACACTTGAATCTGATTAAATTGGCTCTCCTCTGGTCATCGTTGAGCTTTGATGTGAATCAGGTGTGTTAAAACAGGGACGCCTCTAAAACCTGCAGGACAGAGGCCCTCGAGGACTGGAGTTTGGCTCCTGCGCTCCATCGTTTTGATGCTCATGCATATGGTAAAATCTGGAAATTCATATCAAAAGCCAAAAATAGATATTCCATGTCATGGATATTTAAAAATCCCCACCGGACTGTTGACAACAACAGAAATTATGTCATCCCAACACTGGATCTGAGTCCCAAAACTATTGTCAATGGAGGATTTTGATTCCTTAACAAGATAACAAAGTGGTCCAAAGCCTTTAAACTTAAATATAGTATTTAGTATACATGATGAGCTAATTGTTATAACTTCTGATGCTATTTAACCTCCTACAGTCAATTGTTCACATATGTGTGCTTCTTGTTTTGTGTTGTCTGTTTAATGATACCTGAAAAAAATCTCAGCACGGATGACATAGACTGCCCGATATTCTGTTTGTTAAAGCCACATTGGCAAATCTGGGACATTTCTGTGGTTAAACTAAAACAAAAACCAAAGTCTGAGGCTTGGTGTGAAGAAACAGGCATCTGAAGTTTGGCCGACTGAAAGAGGAATAGTATATTATGGAGGACAGAGGAGAGATGTGCTGAGGTCAGGTGTGGGCCCAGATCACGCCCAGTGGCTTCACCCTGCGGCATTTCGGAGCCCGCTGCGAGCCGACCGCACGGTACACTCTGCTACTGACCTTATGTTATCTAACCATCCTGCCACACCATGCCAAGACCCTGTCTTTCTCTTCTGATTCATCTACCGTCCACTCTCTGTCCGGCCGCTCTAGTTGGATAAGCACAGGGGTGCAGAGTAGGACAGTGAATGTATCACTTTTGCATCTGTACACTTTGCTGATGGACAAGTTTTCCATTGTTAATCTGCATTAACATGAAGTCAGCTTTGCTTTGCTTTCAGTTTTGAGAAATGCAAACAATATTTTAAACACCTTGAAAAACACCTTTCGGTGCACAACTGTTTTTCATCACGTCGCAAATTGTCAACTGTGAGTAAAACTGAAGCAATTTAGGGGAATCTGAAGCACAGTCTGATATTTTCACAGAAATATGTCAGTTACTTAACCAAAGGTTTAAAAAATATCAACTTAAGACAACAAATGATATGGGTTTTTTTTTTAGGAAAATGCCCATGTCATTGTAAGCTATGTCTATAATAGTTAACAATTGTCTAAATCCTAATATTGTTTGAGAAATGATTACGTTTGACAAAATTTGCAATGAGTACATTTCCTGAAGGACAGAGATGTTGTTCTTATCTGCTCACTTCTGTGAAAACACTCCTTTCTGCTGTAATAATGGGCGCGTCGGTGGAGTGAGGGTTAAACTTTTTCAAGAAACCACTTCCTGCCTGTACGGGTCACACATTGTGATGTTAGATGCCCATTTAATCGCGCAGATTAAAGACACATTTGAACTGGGTTCAGTAAAAAACAACAAGGAAAATAAATAAATTAGTTTTAATGAAAAATTTATTTTCCTATTCTTCCTGGGGAAGACTGGGACAGCCGTAGCTGCAAATATTCCACCAATAAATTGTTCTAATATAAGTCGATAGAAGTCCTAAAGTGAAATAAAACTAAATTTAATGATTAATCTTACAGTAAAAATGCTTGTAAATTGATTAATAATTCCCTAAGAAACATTATGTTCAGAATGTTCATGATTTATGTCAGGAGGGTCTAAAGTCTGCCCTCCTATGACGTGGTGTTTCTTCATCAGCATGTGACACCATGGGTAAAAGTTTTTGCCCACTTTTCCTGCAGATGTCCGATTTGATTGGTTGAAAATTGATGGCCTGTCTCTTTTATCTTTCCTGAGCAAGTTTCACATGGACACATATTGTGTTGTAATAAGAACTGGTTTAAGCTGAGGCTAACACATTTCTCCCGCTTCCAGCTGGGCAGAGGGGCCTACATCTGCCTACGGTTTCTACTCTACGCTGGTTTGGGCGTGCAACAAGCTTTGTTCTTATCCCACCTTGCGTCACGGAGTTCGGTCAATCGTTTATCCTTTTCCTCGAAATCTGCTGCAGTGATGCCTCGTAAAGTGGTGCAATTACGAAATCAAATTGGTGGATGTTACAGTGTGTTTGCTGTGAATGGTTCCCTTTATAGTGATGACCTTAAACAGCATTGTGACTGCCTGAAGCTTCTGGATATTCTACAAACACTTCAGAAAACCAAGAAAAGCCCTGAATTATTCTCGAGGATCAATTCTGCTTGAGCTCTGTGTCCGCTATTTTGTAATGTAACTATCAATTAGCTGGCGTTATCTGTTGTGCTTTCACCTATTTAATCCTTCAGTATTTTCTGGAACTTTTTAAACACCTTTCAAACTGTGACCTTTATCTCGCTCCATCCACCACCCCCGCTGTTGTTTGTCTAGGTAAATAAATCGGAGGGGATCGCGGGGACGTCGCCCATTTGTGCCAAATTGACATATCCACTTGTACATCCGCCCTTTTTCCCTGGCTGCAAATCATTATCACCATGGCTACTTCCAGATATAGAGCAGGAGTTGAATAAGAACACCCTGTGCATTAGTGAGAAGTCAAACATGTACACATGGATGCGTGCACACTCACACGTTCATGTCTCCATGACTTCGGCCGACAACGCTGTAGCTCAATTTTATTTCCCAGGACAAGCTCTAACCTTTAGTGAGTTACATGGTGGAAAATGGATTTTGGGCATGGCTGTATTTTACATGTTGTTGTGGTGTAGTTTTCTTTCTCTTTGCAACAACTCAAAAACGTTCTGAGCAGATTTTGTCTGGGTAGGAGCACAGTCCTGCTAGGACTAATTAACAGCAGACAAAATTAACCAGGAAGGCAGAGGGTTGAGCTGGACACACACATCCAAGATGGGGACCTGGTTAACCCTACAGGCCAGGGATCCGACGGGTACATAGATGACCACTGCCCACGCCTGGAAGAGGCATGGAGCAGGACCAGATCGTCACAGGAGCAGCAGTGTGTGGGTGGGGGGGCGGATTGGTGCGATCCAAAGGAACTCTACAAGTGGGGCTGGGGCAGAAGCCCCCGGTGCTAAATGTGGCCCAGCACCTGGGGACTTTTAGAGACAGTTGTCAGACTCCGTTTTTAACCTGTAATGAGTTCATCAGTCAGAGTGGATCACTCATTTCAACCTGGTGATGACATGGTGACATGGTGTTGTCTTTGAATGTAAATTGTGAGTTGAGAAACTTAATTTGGGACCATATTGGTCACAAACGCAACTGTTATTACTTTTATCAAACAATTCCAGCTTGCATTAACTTTGAGAATGGGGACTTTCACAATACAATTCACCATAACAAATTGAGATCAGATAAATATCCCACTATCACCTCACACTTATAAATATATCCGCATACACATCACCGGAGTGACTGGACAATGGTCTACCATAAAGGACATCACAGTTACGGCACCTGGCCTGTTTTGTCTGACCCACTTTTATAACATTGTAAAATGTGTGGACACAAAAGGGGGGAAAAGTTAAATGATTGACATGGTTCAACACAACGAATGCAGAAATGTGGGTTGAAATGATCTCAGCAGACTTTTTTATTGCATTTTCAGTTAGTGAGGCTATGGTTTTCCTTGAAAAGGCTTATATACAGACAGCAATAATCAACCTAAACAGAGTTGATCCCGGTTTTCTCCATAATGGCAGGCAGCTGACCTGCAGATGGCTGGAGGGTTGCAACCTCTCATAAAGCTTTAATCAGTTAAGAGGATTGATCTGTGAGGTTACATACCTTTGCGGGGGGATTTTCTCTTTCAACATCATATTAGAAAATCAAGGCTCAGCATATCAAGGTGCAGACAAACACTTTTATGTTGCTCGTGTTTCAACAACAAAATGTAAGTTTGGGTATCAGAGAGCCAGGATTCCACTTCAATCAAATGAAAGGGGTTGAGGGAAACTAGATCCTGAGAAATAATCATGAGAAGGAAAACGTGTAAATGACCTGCATACAGCTCTATTGTTCATATGAGACTAAAAGTTTAGGTCTTCACTGTCTACACAGTAATTCGTAAGGTGCACTGTGAGATAACTTTGTGTAAATGAAAATTACTCTAACACACACTCAATCTTTTTCAAATTAATCTGATATCATTTGACTTCAATTTATTCTCTTTGTCTTTGGTAAATGTGTTTTTTTTTCCCAATTTGCAAACTGCCTCATTTAATTTCAGGTCTCTGATCATGTTTGAACACTGTTCAGAAGAAGATGTTGTGAATGGCAAGCTTCTAGAATCAATCAGCTGTCTCAATAAATAATATTCTAAGAATTTCAGAAAGTATTGGAGATAGCTGGGGTTTAAATGAAAGTTAAATTGCCTCCTGTTGACCAATGTATCGTGTTTCCAAAGGCACATCTATTCAGTCGACTGCAATGGATCTAATTCTGCTAAAGGCACATGGGTACCATCTTTTCAAAAGAATCTGCTTTGAGATGTTCAATTTTGAATTATTAACAAGACCAACATGTGCACACATGTATGTTATAAAAGTCAGTTTATGTAGAAGTTTTTTTGTCAGTTCAATATCCAGAGAATTATGTTTTTATACTTCTGCTTGAGTATTTATCCCCAAACATGGAAAAGGAATGATTAGTTGTTGGACTTATCATCTGCAGGGAATCTCTGCTGCATGCTGGGTTTTGTTTCCGTCTTCGGTGGCGAATTCCCATGGCAGGACTAAACGGGAAGAGGAGCGCAATCTGCTGAGGACTCAGATTCCTCCCAAGAGCCAAAGACTTCCTCAGTGTAGACCCACTGACCTGAGCCGGCTACACCCACCTAATTTGTTATGCAACATCTTCCGCTTTTTAAAAATCATTATTAATCATTTCCCCATTTCGGTCTGTCAGGAGGTAAGGTTGCTGGGCCAGGGCCTTTCACTTACTGCAGAGTTATGAAGCAGCAGTCATGTGATTTTGTCTGATTTTTAAATGTGTCTCTCCATCACTTTTCACATTTACTGCTCTACCCATTGTGAATCTGTTATGAAATTTCCTTTTGTTGCCGCAGTTTCCATTCACCGTTATGTAGACGGAATGACGTGTGGCTGGTCACCACCCACCACCTCTCCACTCTTATCTAATTTGAAGATGTTAAAATTAGCCGTATGCAGTTGAGAGCTTCGGTTCTCAGAAAAATCCAAATATTCTTACAGATGTATTTTCTTTTCTTTCTTCTCTCAGTCCTATCCTTGAAAATGTTGCTCTATTATTGTCATATTTACTTTCCATTGGCTGTTCCCAAAAGTGCCTCCTCACCTGAAAAACTCCAATCCCAACTCCTCCTTTGCATGCCTGGTAACCAGACTAATTAGATAGGCTGCATTTTTGCCCGCCATGACATGTTTCCTTGGTTATCCCCTCTCCCCATGAAAGCCTCTCATTAGTTTTTCTTCCAGCCATTCTTTCTTGTCTGTTTCATTGCCTTAGTGTCTGGCTTTCTTTTGTGCCAATCTGTCTGACAGCTGGTTAGTAATTATGTTTTATTCCTCAGAATAACCTGCCTCATTTAGTCCTCATGGTATGTAGGTTAAAGGTTCAAAAGTACTAAGTCTGCTTGGGAATGAAAGTCGTGCCACTTTAGACAAGCCTATAGGACCTGGGGGGGGGGGCACGTATCCCCGAGATACACATGCACATGGGAACATGAGAAGTGAGTCTCAACTTTTACTCTGCATGTCGCTGTTACAGTAACACATATTTTACCCGGTCACAATGGCCTCTTACTCAAAAACTAATATCTTGTGTTTGCCTTTAGTGGAAAAGACTCATCATCAGTATTCGGTGCTGCATTGAACAACTCTGCAGCAGATTCAGAGTCTTTACCTGAATGTAGCTTTCTTTAGCATTCATGTCAACCCAACGTGGGGCGGGCACAGATTTGGACCGCGTGAGCCCAAAAATAGCTTTCAAAATCCATGTTTAGACGAAGGCTTTTTCACATGAGCACCAACCTACAGCTAAAAACAGAAACAACGGATAATCTTCACCAGCCTGCACACAGTCCTTATATGCGGGGCTAGCTCCTATTGTGCAAACATAGATATTGACTCATATTTCTTTGAGAGTTTTGGTCATTGTATCTTTCGGTCAATATCGTCCAAGTCGGCCAGTCGCAGTTTAATGCAATTTTTTTGCTTCTGCAGCCGTCCGCAGGGTTCCAACTGGGAGCAACGAGCTGTGTGGTGTCAGAGGTGCTCCTGGTACTGACACGAGAGCCAGCTGGTTGGTTTTAGCATTCTATTTACGTTTTAAGCTTCTTTTTTTAACTGTACATGTGTTGGGGCAAAGACAGTATTTATAAATGCACACAAGCATGAATGGGAGTGATGTGAGACATTCAAGTTCTACTATACACAGAATGTGATATGAAATAATCTATTATTGTAATAAAATATTTTTAAATAATTACCGGGAATAACAATAATTCACTAAGGATCATGATGATTTTAAAGATCTCGCTGTTATAGGCATTAAAATAAAGATTAAAAACTTTATAAAAACTTGTTTTGCAAGATCAAATCATCTCGGCTGTGACAAAATTAGCAAAATACCTTTGTATTTGTTTTAGACTAGATCGCATTTCTTACTGGTCATTATACATAGCTTATAGGTACATGTATATAAATATAGATCTGTTTAAAAAAAAGTTAAAAAGAATAGCCCTACAGCAGTGGCTGCAATGTAACTCGCAGCGAGAAACTGACGCCTAACGAGATTAAGTGAAAGCTTATCAATGGCCTTTAGGGGCACGGTTCATAAAATCCTTTTAATCCAGTTTTAATGCATCACATTTTTAAACAGACAGAAAGCCAAATTAACATTCCAATCATCAAGCCCATGACGAGAAAGTGTTCAAACGCTTTTTCAGTTTGGAAAAGCTTTTCCAACCCTGAGAGCGACCTGATTTGTGGGGAGTGTTTATTTTATTCCCTTTAGCTTGTTGGGGGGATTTTTGGTGTTTTGTCATGTCTTGGTCTTGTCTTTTTCTGTTTTATTTTGAAAGGTACATCCCCCTTGTCTCAGGTCACCTGCACTTCCCTGTGTGTCACCTGTGTGATTGTCCCCCCCCGATCCCTGTTTGTGTTCACCTCGGGTTCCCTTGTGTTTAAACAGTCTGCGTTTCTCCTTGTCTTGCGCCAGTGTGTTTCGTCTTTCGACTTATACTGTGAAGTAACCTCGCCATAGACATCCTCACCTTGACCCTCGACATCGTTTTTCCTCATATGAATGATTATTCTTTTGTACTTCATAGTTTTCAGCCTAAATTTTGAGTATTATTTCTGTACAGTAGTAGCCTTTTGCATCCTCGTTGTCGATTGTTATTAATTTGTCCACAGTTTTGTTCTGCCTCGCAAGAGAGATTATTATTTGGTACTTTTTCCTTGCCTTTCCACTCCCAGAGAGTGTGCCTTTATTTAAATTAAAGTCTTTTCATAACGATCTCTGCATCTGAGTCCTGCCTTGAGTCTCATTCTGACAGTTCTGGGCATTGACGCATACTAAAGATGCGCAGTGGAAAACCATTATGACATGGTTACATGCGTCCAGCTTCTCTGTTTAACCTCTATGGTAAGGACTGTGTTCACAGAATCCTCACGCTGAGACGATGAAATGAAAAAAGTGATGAGGTTTGGGACTGGTGTGCCAGCTTGCTCTCATTCCTCACGCCATCCATCTCTCCTTTCCAACTTCCTGCCAAAAACCCTTTCTGTCAGCTTCTTTGTGGATTGTTGCCTCAGCTCAACCCTTGTGTTTTATCTAGGCTGAGTAAAGAATCTTTAACCAAAAAATACTATTTTTTTGTTTTGTTTTTGTTCCTTTAGATAAAAGCATCTAATGATATTAGGTATCATCATATTTAATATTGTACATTAAAAAAACTTCCCTAAAACTGAAAATCTGTATTAGAAGTATTGCTATGCACTTTGAAATGTCAAGCAAGTTTTTCAGCAATTTAAGTGTCAACGTGACTTCTTCAAGGGACTGACATCTGGATAAAAGTTAGCATTAAAGGACGTGATCATGAACTTTCACCAGATACAGAACATCATGTTCTAAATGCTGAAATAAACATAATAAGCACAAATCTGGATGTCTTCCTTTTTTTTAAATGTCAACATCACATTTGAGTAAAGCAGCTTTATTTCTAAAATAACTTCTACCCACCCAAATATTGTGCATTATGAACAACTTATGTTCTTAGAGGCCTGAAAATAGACCGCTTGGTGGTTTGGTTGCAGCCTGAGGACATCACGTAGAGTTGTGAGGCAGTGTGTCGAGGGTGTGTTTTCACAGTTTGAGGGCTGTGTTATGACTGTGTTCATGTTTGCATGTGCAGAACGCACACTCTGTTCAGTGGGTCATGTGTGTGACCCCTTTCCCCGTATGAGGGCTACGTGTGAGGGGAACGTGGGAGTTGTGCCTCGCCGCACGTGGCGCCTTGCCCCCTTTTTTTTAGCAGAGAAGAGTCTCTGGACTCAGAACCCGCCATAAGATCAGACGTTTCTTGGCTCTGAATTCCCTCATTCATCAATTCACGCTTAATGTAAAGTCGGAGGCACGTACACCCGACGGATATTTGGACAAAAGGAGGATTCTTTTAAAGCCTCACACGCAAGGAAAAAGCAAACAGCAGACCCTGCGTACTCACGTGGGTCTCTGTTGACTCTCAGTGTTTATTGTGCAGGGCCCTCAGGTCCTCACTGGTACTCCAGAGAAAAAGTTAGCTCTGGAGATTCAGCTTGTTGATGTTCAAGCATAGCAGGAATTGTATTGGCATTAAACTGTTTGGAGTCTGTAGTCAGTCTGTTTAAATAAAACGTCTCTTTCTCTGCCCCCCTTTATTTATGGACAAACAGCAATTTGGAAACGATTTACAAGTTTTATAACTAGTGCATCATTTATAATAAAACATGCAAACAATAATTAAAAATGAAAAACTTCTCTTGTTTTATTACCATGAACAATATTAGATCATCGTGAACCGCTCTCAGTTTTTTTGCATAGATTGAAGCACAGATTTATATGTTTCCTCTCGTGAGTGCCTTCCCATTTCGTTTTCAAGATCAATTTTATTCCTAAAGCTTGTGTCTGCTCTACAGACATGCTCCTCGCTCAAAAAGATGAAAGATATTATTCATTGAACAGCAAATAGCGTGAAAGAGCCCCGGGCGCTCACAAAAGGCTAAACAAAGCCTGTTTGCACGGGTTTCCCCCTCTGGTTTGAATCCCATTGGACTATACTATAATCCCTTTCTCAGCAGCTATCATAAAGTACAAAACAACTGCATATCATCATCATTAGAAGAACAAATCATGGAAACACGAAGAACAACACCACGGGCAAAGACCTGATGAGATGCATAGTCTGGGGTTTAAAGAAAACCAGGACCGGCAAACTGTCTTTGTCCTGTTTTCGTATTTTCTACATTAAACTTTGCTCTCTGCAGCAGCAACATAAGTTTCTCTTATCTCCTCTGCTCTGAGTGTTCAAACGGGAACCTCAGCCTACAGATTTGAGTTGCTCATGCATGACTGAAATGAGTTCTGCAATAAGATCACTATTAATTTTTCCCGTTTTTAATGAGTCTATTTGTTTCAACCCTGATATGGTTCAGGACCATAAACCCAGTCCTATAAAAGACAAAAAGCTTCAAGAGAAATGTTTTTGGGATAGAGAATGCAATTTGAAATGAAATAATGGTTGCCCTGGTTACCTTTGCAATCGAGAAATTGGATTTTCTGTTTTAATTTTCAGACAAACAGATGTTCTCGTATATCATACAAACCACATATCCTGTGCTCATAAGGACGATTTAGAGGCTGGTAAGTTGGATTTGGCTGCTTTTAGCCTGAACCGGATCCCTTCTGGAGGTGGAATTTAAGCACACAAGCTTCAAAGCAAGCACACAAAATTTTAGAAATTGCCAGGCTGTGACCAAAAAGCCAGTTAAAACGTGAAGAAGATGATGGGGGAAATGATTTGAATGTCTCTATATCAAATCAAGCCTATGGCTAAGTGTGTTGGAAGAGGTCTAATGAGTCCTGACTTGTCAACTCCACACTGGATTCGTGTGCAAGTGTGCAGCCACTCGTTCGTCGGCTGCTATAAATAGAACATCCCATGCACAATTCCACATTCACACACGCTGACTGCGGTATCGATCTGTCTAGTCATTAGTGGAGCAGTCAGGCTCTGACATCACAGGACGTGTGTTCATTCGGACAGAGAGAAATGGTTCAGCGGGGCATCACGAGCGAAAAGGGCCGGCAAGGCCATCTCTGTCATTTGCTCTTACATAACGGAGGAAGCCAGATACAGTCCCTCCAAGCCTAAATAATGATGTGCTCCGAAAGGGAATTTGAGGTGATTCTGCAATGCTCAATCTCTCAATCTAATCCTTTCCTTATTTGAATTGTGCAGGCAGCACAGAAGACTTAAACCGAGGCAGAGGAAAGCCCCAGCCCCATGTCATTTGCATTTTTTTTCTGATTATACAACATATTCCTCAGTACTGCAGAGGAGTAAAGATGAGCTGAACTGCAGTGACCTTATCCACTGAATAACTTTTTTTCCAACCCGTCAGCCCACACTTGGGGTGTACGGTGGAGTGCGCAGTACAGCTGGGAAAACACACATGAACACAAACAAAACTCTCCGGATTACCCAACGAACACAAAACCTCGGGGGTCCGGGAGCTGCAGCATTCCGCGGTACAGGATTACATGTTATCGCAAAAACAAAACCTGAGTCCAGTGCCCCTCCTGATAGGATGCGTCCATGTGTTTTTTTCCGCCTTTCAATCACATCATGCTATAGTAGCCCCGAGTTAATGATTGATGCGTTACTCAGGCTGGTCGATGGACCCGCCCCAGACTCGCTTATCGTGTGACTGGAAAATCCCACTCTCAAAGCCACGTTAACGGCCTCTGAGGAAAAAAAGCCTGTTTACTTTTAAACTTTGGTGTCTTTGAAAGGATTAATCTCACACGATGAATCATGCCATACCAGAGATGCGGAGAGTCTGTCCGAGCAGTGCACTGTGAAACGCTTTTCCATCCAATAAGTGGTTTCCGTGGATGAGCTGACTCTGGTGACAGGCGGGCAGGGTCAGGCCAAGATTTGCCGGACAGGGCTCTCCATTAGAGCTGCCACTCTGCTGATAGGACTGAACACTGTGTGCTTTTTCCCCCTGCTCCAGCGCTGCATTGACCCCGCAGCGACAGACGCCCCGAGCCAAAGCTGAGGAAGGTTTTCACCCACTTCTGCCACGTTTAAAACACAGGCCAGAAACTGTTATGCTGCCGGCCGGAAGTGATCCGCACAGGCTCATTAATACCCCCTCATCAGCACGCCATCCTGTCTGCAAGACTCATTCAGCTAACGGGAAATTGAAAGGAGATGGTGCCCAACTCCTGAGCAATACGAGTAAGTTTTAGAATCATTTGTGACTAATGAAGAGTGCTTCTGCTCAGCACTTATGTCACACACTGTAAAAAAAAATAATAAAAGACCATCAGACATATGCATACTGCCTGGTGCCCAGAGTCATAAAAAACAATGTGAAGCTTTGTTTCACATCCATGCTCCTAAAATCTGGATCAGTCTTCCCGAAGATGTGAGACAGGCTTCGACTCTGAAAATGTTAAAATCCAGGATGAAAACGCTTCTGTTTAACTGTGCATATGGAAATTGAATGCATCTAATCTGCACCCTTCACTTTTCATCCAATTTTTATTATTTTTCTTCTCTTGTTTCTTGCTTTCAAATTCTCTGTGAAGCACTTTGAGTTGCCTTGTACACGAAATGTGCTGTACAAATAAACTTGCCTTGCCTGATGTGCGATAGGAGGCTTGATCTGTTAGGGAATCCTGAGAGCTGCCAAAGTCAGCGACAGAAAACATGTCTACATGATGGAAATTCTGAGAGGAGGGATGATAACAAAGTTATGTCATCGTGGGACGCCGAATCAAATACCAGACGGCTTAAACTCTTTTGCATGAGTGTTTACATGTAAATATACTATTAGCGATTTATAAACTCAGAGGAAAAAAAAGTCTGATATAAAGTGTAAAAACATCAAAACAAATCAGGACTGATGAATGTTCAGAAAGCAGAGTGCTGATAATAGTGACACAAGATGTCCTCGATCTTATTTGAAGGCCAAATATTATGAGTGAAAAGACCTTGTGGATGTAATATATTCAGATATAATCCGGAGCTTTTAAATTGCAGGTGTGCTATACAGCAGCTATCGGTATTGGCTAATTGATCACTGACCTGATCATTCCCATAGTGACGGGTGGACAGCATGTTCCAGCGGATTCTTTTTTTAGAGTTTTATGGTCTTTAACAGACAACATACAGGCAGGTTCTGTTCTATCAAGCAAAGAAATGTGAGGCAACCGCTAACTTTGACCTCCTTTTTGGTAACTGTTCTGATTTTATTGCTTGAAAGAATTTTTTCCGGTCTGTCTATTAGCCTCAAAGACCTTAGCCTGGAACCAGAAGGTTTGGTTAAAAATTTCCATTTAAAAAAGACTGATTTATAGTTAAAAAAGCAACTAAAGTTGCTCCTGTAACAGTTTTTCTCTATTATATATTTGCTGTTCAGTTGTTACGAATTTAGGGCCAGGAGAACAGTAGCTTTGTTTACATGTATTTTTGCTGAACCTGTTGAGGAGAATTAAGGAATGTTTCTACTTACAGTGAAAGTTTTTTTTCTGAAAAGTCCCATTAAGAAACCTTCCGAGTCCAAAGCCTCTGATCCTCTTACATCATGACCAAGGAGCCAGTTTTATCTCTGACCCCATACAAACAAAACTAATCACATCAAACACATAGCGCGCACACAATATACACTTTGTACCTGCCACATCATTTAATCATTCTTTTCAGAATATCCCGAAAATGAGCTGTTTTGCCTTTTGTTTCGGAGCAAAGAACAACCAAAACAAGTTACATCACACCACTAAGCATTCAGAGGATTCGAAATGCGTAATAACAAAAAATCCTGGGCCGGCTGATCTCACACATAATTTATTGTTACATTATATTAAACAGTGATTGCTTTGTGTTAATTAGTGATCGTTTGGTTTGTAGTTATTCAGATAATAGTCTCAAAAAGCACAAACCTTTGAACAATCTCAAAGGTAAAAAATCTAAACTACTGATCAAAGCTGCGGGGAGCTGAAAAATTTGCACCATTCAAAATGAATATGTATAATTTTTTACAATAAAATTATACAGAAATAAATTGTGTGTTTTTTATTGTGACAACTAACCCAGCTCTGCTTTTGTCAGCGCAATAACAAACCATCAGGACATTTTCTAACGGTGAAATTGTGTTGAAAAATACAGAGAAATCTAACGAAGAGGGATTCTTTTGGGTCTCATGGTGAGTAGATGTACTCCAACACGCGCACACTGTCACAGAGGGTTGGAGGTCTTTGGATCCTTCACTCACAGATGGCGAGAAGACAGCAAACCAAAGGCAGATGGTCGTGTCTTGTCTCTCATTCCAGTCTCATTTCCCTGCACACAAAAAGATTTGTGATTCAGAGATGCTGTTAAAATAGGTCAAAGATTCCAAATCTGCCGCCATGCTGATCAGTGGAGGCCTGCTCTTTTCTAAATCTCCTGGTACTTTGCAGCTTTTAAAACCTGACACACCTTTTGGTCATGCCATTGATGTTATAATTAGACCCTGGTCACAGCACCCCCTCCCTCATTAGCACAAATCTGCAGAGGAACATTCATCACTGGCATCAGAATTCCAGCATTAGATGGTGATGCATTCTTGTTGTCACTTGAACTAACAAGCACATCGTGTGTGCATCTGATACTGGTCCAATGTCTCCATATCCGGATTAAAGTGTACATCACCCAATGAAAAAGGAAAATCAGCCAACAGGCTTCTGAGTCTTTGTGGCAGCATTACAGATATATATATATATATTTTTTTCTCTCATCAAATGTGGATTTTACAGTAAATTCTGCAAAGCCGGACACAGCATTTGGACCTGGGCGTCAACATATGAGATATCTATTTAATCAAATTGTTTCCTTATTACTTACTACCCTTAATTCACCTTTGCCACGCAGACGTAGGAGGAGTTGAACATCCTGGAACAGAAAGCTCGAGGTGAAACATCCACTCCACTGTAAGTTAATGGAAGAAAAACGGAAGTGGACATGAGTCGGAGAACACTTCAAACCGGTTGGATCCGTTTGGAGGTTTTACTTTTTATTGTCACCTTTGCATATAGTGGATCAAACCCCATATTTCATTACGTGAACACCTTTGCCCCCCCCCCCCTGCACTGGAGAACAATCGCAGTGCAGAACGTCCTGTTGCACTTTCTCTGCGTAGGCCTCTTTCACAACAATGTGAAATACCAAAGTTGCGCGGCATCTGAAGCAGGCAGGGTGTGTATGAAGAATATAGTTCCTATATGTGTGTCAAGTGGACGCTCACAAAGGTGTAAAAAATTCCAGCTCCGTTCGGAGCTGTTCTGCACCTTGGTTTTAGGTCCAGTGAGACAGTGTTATATAAGAGCAGACACTGGGAGGGGGACACAGAGGAAGCATCATAGATCAGTACCAGTCATTCTAACTGCTTATCTGGGATAAGGTCGCCTTGCTTCCGTAAGTTGTGTTATATAAGGTTTTTCAGCTCTACTCATATAGGGTAATCATTAGGGTGATCAATAATTAATCAAAGGGCAACGTTTAGCCAGTGAACACAGCATACAGTGGATTCCTATTCATGGAAGTCGTGTACAATCTGACAAAATATGTTCTGTGTGCATCACAAACAATCATTTAATGTCAGAGGAAACAGAATCATGTCTTTGACGGAGCAAAAACAATCAAACAATGCAAGACCCAAAGCCAGCCCTCATATCCTCACAAAACAGCTCCAATATTTTGATAACATACCGCAAGCCCAGACCCTGCACAAGTCTGGTTTGAATATCAAACAAATATGCGAGCACGCACGCTTGTGCGGTCCAAACATGCGGACCATGGAGATGCCAGGTTCTGCCAGAAGGACCAGTCTCACAGGCAGAGCTCAGCAGACCCAGAGTCAGAGAGTACGGGCCGAACTGGCCGTTTGTGAAGCAAGAAAAGAGGAAAACAGGCAACTGCTGTTGGCTGGCTTACGTAAATGCACAACTTCATGAACCCCCTACTGATGCTGACCATTAAAGTGAGCAGTAAAGCCTGGAGACTCACCTTCGGAGGACAAACACATTAAAGAGTCGTCCTGTGCCAGATCTGTTCTGTGGAAAACAGCGATGCCAATGAGTGTAAAACACAATAACAAGATATCTGCATGGGCAGCTGCATATTTTTCATGTAACAAAAATGTGATTCAGATGTTTTTCTTAACTAAAAACAGCGAATATTTGATGATTTCCTTGGTTTGAAGTGGTATATTTAAGAATGAAAGCATAAGAAACCAGCCAGGCTTCCAAATTCCTGCTTTTTCCCCTTTTTTTGAGAGAAAAGAGCAGACCATATATATTTAAAAAGTGTAAATGTCGTTTAAACTAGAGGAAAGAGGGAGATAGCACAACGGGGAAACTGGGAAAGGTGGTGGCAAAAGACCCAAGCGGATTTGACACACTGGCAAGCCGAACCATAAACAGAGCAGTCTCCTCCCCTCTCCTGACTGGCCTATATTAACTTTCCATGGAGCTCCACCTCACAACTAAAGGCACATGGAGTAAGACAACACACGGCCAAGGCTCTGAGAATACAGACACATCCACCACGTACTGGACTGCACTGAAGCTCCACGCCTGTCACTTTGGACTTACTTTGTGGATACAGGAACTTTTCTTCTGGATGAAATATTCACTTTTTTAATACACCATGTCCCTCCTGTTGTCTTGGCGGGATTTCAGCCTCGGTAAGAAACATGAATATTTCTCTGTTGACTGCTATTGAAAATATTTCTGTTTTTGTCAATGATTGAGGCAAATTGATAAAGAAGGTCAATAGAGTAGATAAAAAAGCAGTGTATATAGATAGTAGTACATTGATCTAGATCTGAATGAATGAAAAGACACATTCAGGTGCTCTGTAAGAGTAAAAGAGTTTTAAGAGTTACTCTATCCAGCACAACATATATATCCACAACTTTGAATTCGTTACAAACAACTTTCCTGAGGGCATTTGTTTTCAGATGTAGAGTCTTATAGAGGGCTATTTGTAACTATGAGAGGCAAAAATAGATGACCCCTAGTCAGATCTGTTAGACTATGACTTTATGTTAACTGTTGTCTGATGTAACAAGAGAAACCAGCAGACCACAATGAAAGAACTCATTGTCAGTGCTTGGAGGAAGATTTGTTGATGCTGTCCCTGAAACCAAACAAAGGAGAAGGGATAACTTTTAGAGATGCAGTACGCAACTTTACCTTGTGACCTCCTTTCGTGGATCCACAGCCCATGTAGGGCAAAGAGCATTCACGGTACCAAGAAAGTACCTTATCTTACTAATCTGATTCTTGATTATTCATTACTCGGATAAAAAAACCTTCTATTAGCATTCTTCTTCATATGAGGAAGTATTTGCATGGTAAAAGGGGTCCAAATTCAGTGCTAAAGAGCAGCATAAAGGTTGAAAACCTAAGGTCAGAGAACCTTCAATGGCACTTTAGAGCAATGACATCCAAGCTGCCGTAAAACCTAGAAACTAATAATGGATCAGTGCTGCAGGAGTTTAGATACATTTCCACAACCCAATTTGAGTAGAATACAGAAACGTGCGCGTTATTTCCTTTCTGGATTAAAAAAGAATGTATAAAGAATATAAATTACTGTGTTTTTTTTTCAACAATATAAAACTGAAGGTTAACAGAAAAAAAGACCCACACCTTATTGTATTTAAAGCACATTCACTTAATTGCTACTTTAAAATCGAATAAATAATCCATCATAGCCTCTTTTATATAACAGTATGTATTCGTGGACAGCCTGAAATAACAACTGAAAAAACTACATCGTAGTATACTGCCACGTTCCTACTATAACTCAGATGGAAAGATGCCCTCTGGTAGTGTCGCACCACGTTCAGTCCGCATGCAGCCTCCGCTCTCCATCGCAGAGCCCACCCCGACCTGTGAGAGGCATCTGCATTCCCGGACACATGGATTCTCACATGGTCTGAATGTGGATGCTGATGCAGACCGCTGCTCTTGTGATGCTCTCCGCTTCCCTGCCAGCCCACATATCCGATCATCCATTCACAGCACCCACACCGAGAGTCTGGACCAGGCAGCGCTCTGAATGAGGATGCAGAACAGGGAAAAATGATGCGTTTTTCCAAATTTGTTCCTTTGGATGTAGCAGACTGACGGAGCTGTGATGTGAGAAAGGATTCCTGTAAGAAGAACGTGGTGTGCAACTGCAACAGATGGACATTTAAATACCTAAAGGACAGTGAGTGAGGAGATTTTTCTCATTGACAAGGCTAATGCAATTCTGCTCGCTATAATTAGGAAAACAACATTAATTTATGCCAAAGGACAAATAAGAAAAGGGATAATGCTAAAAAATGGGGGCTTATAATTAAAGAGGGAAGAAAAATTATAGATATAAACAATCTGCATGACTGGGATACAGATAGAAAAGGAAAACTGTTACCCTTATGCCAAAAGCTATATTGCACGGTCCAAAGAGGCCAACGCTGTCTGCATTGTGCTTATGTTACAAATCATGAAAGCAAGCTGATCAAAAGTTTATCTTGAGACAGTCCAGAATTTTTGGAGCACTTAAAATTAATCTGAATAGGTGAAAAATCCTTTTAAATCAGTAAAATCCATCCAATTACCATAAAAATTATCTCTAAGCCTTTATATTAGTATTTATATAGTTGTTTTGTTTTCTGATGTCACTGCAGCAAAAATAGTCTGCTCACTTTTATAGAACCTTCAGATCTTGACAGATACTTGTTCACTGCATTGTGTCAATGGAACCCAAAAACCCGTAGTCATTAATCTTGATTTTGAATATACCGCTGTCGCCTTATCAACTTCAAACAAACGTTTTGAATGACTGCTGATGCCTTCATGAACTGCTCGGACTTCCAAAATTCACTGGAAAATGGTCCATGCGGCGTCATAGAGAAAGGCCATACCAAAGTTAATGGAATCTTGCTGGACTGCTATGAGTGCCTAAAAATGTCTTGTTTGTAGGTTTATTGCATTATTTCTTTTTTTTTTCTTATTTTCAAAATAGGAAAATAAGCCTGAAAAGATGTTGATAATGTGTGAGAAAGGTGTTCTTTTACAGATTGTAACTGATCCGTCATTGTAGATGAAGTATCATTTCTCATTTGCCATAGTAAGTTGATACTTTCTTTAAAATAAACCAACTTTTTTATGACAGACTAAAAATATTCCAACATGGCTACTAAACACTCTTGCAGAGCGGATTTTTCCGAAACCCCGTGAAAGCAGCTCCGTGACGTCAGCTCAGCCTTTCATAGACAGCCTAAATGGCGATTGCAGCAGATCCGCAGAGCTCGGGGAGCGGAGCGCACTCAAACCTCGCTTAGGTTTGATATACGCTATAACCTAATAAATGCAACGAATACGGACTGTAAGTAGTGGCTTTTTCTATCCGTGTCAATGTCACGTACACTGGCTGTGATTACACTGCGTGTTTTCCCTCGTTTCGGGCGGTTTGGTCGACCTCGGCTTTGTGTTGCTTAGCGCTGGGAAAGCGTTTCCACGTAGTCAAAAGCCTCCGCGAACAACGACTCCTTTGTTCGCGCCGTTGGCGGATTCCTCCTTAACGTTTCGCTTGATATTCACATAACAGACACGGTGTTACCATAGGTTATATCTCAATACGACTGCGTGCCTTTCTGGGGGTCGATATGGGATCAATTATGACCAAGTTGGCGGCGCTCAGAAAGCGGTTCGTCGGTGTGCTCCGGCTCTCGTCGTTTATCCGCCACGCACTCACCGACACGACGGAGACCGAGTCGGGCGGTATGGACCCGGTATTAAAGCCGTGTTTATCGTCAAAAATGGAGTGTCTATGTTCTCTCCGGTATTAGCTTTAGTTGGAAATTTACGTGCTTTCTTGGGTAATTATATCGATACCCAGAAACCGGACTAGCGAGCACGCTAACCGCGGAGGGGAGGGGCTAATTTCTCTCGCGGCTTTAGGAGAAAGCCGGTTATCGGGGCGGCTCGCGGCTTTGGGGGAGTGCCAAGCGCCTCCTGGAAATTACATTTACGTATGAGTGTTGTTTTCCTCACGTTTTTTTTCCCTTCTGCTTTTCTCTTGTTTTCCAGGTTATAACCAAATAAAATGGAGGATAGTTTTGATTGTGACTGTGGCGAGCTCGAGCCACCTGATCATTGAGGGTGGAAAACTCCTTTGAAGACTTAAAGGCCAGATTCATTTCAATTTCATCGATCAGGTGATTTGAGAAGGGGAAAAAAAAAAAAATAGGCTTACATTTTTTTTAAAAAGGAAAAAAAAAAAAACTTGTGCATTTTGGCACTTACGATGCTGCTCAGGACCAGTCATACACTGAATGTATCTGCACTGTGAGGGTGCGACTAAATGCTTTTATAATTTAAGTCCCAGTGCTTCTTTTTCTAAAAACAAATTTGCCCTAGAGTTCATTCCATTGCAGTCTATTAACACTAGTTTACTCAGACGTTATCAATCAATGTGATCTACATACAAAGGAAAAAAGGAATTCATATTTTTTTTTTAAATTCCTCTTCCCTTTTAAACATGGAGAAACATAATGATTACGCATTGGTGCCCCATATCTGACACTGACGGCTTTGCCAGGGGGACTTGGTAGTCTTCTGTACAGGGGTTAGCTCGGCTTCTGAAGCAGAGGTTGGAGTTACCTGAAAAATTCCTCCGTCGGTGTTAAAGTTGGGCTTGAATCGGGCCAGAGTACAGGTGTGAAAAATAGCAGTAGCTTGGTGGAAAGGCCTCCAAAAAAAAACAACAGCCACCATGGCAGAGAAGTTTGAGTCACTCATGAACATCCACGGCTTTGACCTGGGTTCCCGCTACATGGACTTGAAGCCCCTGGGCTACGGGGGGAACGGCCTGGTGTTCTCGGCTGTCGACACCGACTGTGACAAGTGTGTAGCTGTGAAGAAAATCATCTTGACCGATCCCCAGAGTGTGAAGCACGCCCTGCGGGAGATCAAGATCATCCGGCGGCTTGACCACGACAACATAGTCAAGGTAAGTCGTGAGGTTCAAAGGGGAAAAACGGGCTGCCTGTCCACCGTGGATACGAAACAAAGTGGGCATGTTCTGTGTTGGGTGTAGATTTCTAAAAGGAGCCGACCCTTTTTCTTTCATCACCAGGTGTTTGAGACGCTGGGCCCCAGCGGCCGCATGCTGACGGAGGATGTGGTGTCCCTGACGGAGGTCAACTCCGTCTACATCGTGCAGGAGTACATGGAGACTGACCTGTGTCAGCTGCTGGACCGGGGCCTTCTGTCCGAGGGCCATGCCCGGCTCTTCATGTACCAGCTCCTGAGGGGCCTGAAGTACATCCACTCTGCCAACGTGCTGCACCGCGACCTCAAGCCCGCCAACCTGTTTGTGAACACAGAGGACCTGGTACTGAAGATCGGGGACTTTGGGCTGGCCCGCATCATGGACCCCCACTACTCTCACAAGGTAGGACCATTTGTGTGTCGGTGTGTGTGTGTGAATGCAGCGCTGTTTGGGCTGCAGCTGTGTGCTTCCTGTTCAGAGATGGGTGCTCTTTAAGGGGATGTTTATTGCCCAGTAATGCAGAGCTCCCCAGGGTGACGTAGTTTTTCACAGCAGGAAGTAAGCAGGGCAGGATGCGGTTCCTTCTGGTAACGCCTCTTGTTTCCCTTCTCAGGGGGAGTAAGTTTGGAAACCTCTACAGTTTTTCCACTACGTACAGTTGACACACATTTTTCCTTTTATTAAATTTATGTTTGGAGACAACGTGTGCACATGACAGACCGGGTTCAGGTTTAGCAAGGTTTAACCTTAGTCTGCTGCCAGTAATGAGGTTGAATTCTTCAGATTGCTGCGGATCTATTGTGGACATGCTACGTTAATGCACACACGGGGCTTTCTATCATTGTTCTTGGTCAATTTCTCTTTGCTCTCACGCTGTTGCGTACTGGTTTCATGCAGAGTAGAAGCCAGATGCTGTCTCACCAGATGTTTTAATGCTCCCTGTAAACCTGAATGCTGTAACATTAAGCTGTGAGACGGCCGCAGCTATCAAGTGTGCTGCTTTGCGCCTTTGAATTGCAGTTATATGGTTTGTCTTGTCTAATTTTAACCAGCTGTATTGCTCTTGTTTCTCGGTGTCACCTTATAAAGGGAGGAAATTCCAGTCCCTGACCATATGGTGGTGTGATATGAGGAAATGTGGGCTGCCTGCTCCACCCTCCCTCCCAGGCATGCTGGCTGTAGTTGTTGGGTCTCCTTTAAGGCGGTCAGATGGTTACACGTGTCACAGATTAGTCATCGGAGAGTCTGAGTGGGCTCGCGTGATGTGAACCCTCTGCCTCCCCTCCCAGGCTGATTCAGAGATTAGAGCCAGGACCCTTCGACATCATGAAACGCTTCTGACTGACTTGCACACACTTGTTTACCGCAGCTGCTTTTCTTTTTTTTTTCTTGTTCCAAGAGCTGAACAGCAGTATTGTTTTTGTTTTGTCTTTGGTGGCAGCACGTCACTGTTTGATAGGAATTGGAAGTTTGATGGAAAAACGGTGACAGTTTCTTGTACATGATTCAGTGACTGCGCAGTCACCAGCCTTGAAGCTGGGCTAGCAGTGTGGGTGTTTTCTGTCTGTATAAGCAGTTTCTCTGATGGGGAAACATCCAAGCAGACTCTCCTGTGTGTGACTATTGTCTGCTGTAGCACTGCAGCAGACCACTGCTGCCGAGTCCTTTTTTTTGTGTTAAGGATGCAAATGCTGGATGTTAAGTCAGGGATTTTTTTAGTAAGTTTTAAGCTTTTACTTATGGATGTTAGGAGGGTTTGGGGTGGATGTAAAGCTGAATAATGGTACTCATAATGTGCCTCCTGCCAAATGAGGCTTTTACAAGTACACTGGCCACATCTACTTGACACTATGGGGGCCTTAAAAAATAAAAAACATCCCAGTGCTGCCTGGGCGTTATGAAAACATATTTGCTCTCAATGACTCTGCTCTAAACACCCTGTGCTTCAGACTGGGATGGCAGCTGGGTGACTGAGTGCATGCTATTTGAATAGTGTAGTTTCTAAATAAAGAAGAGCTCTTTTGTTTTTTTTCCTCCTCCCAGCGAACATCAGATCCTGGCATAGTTTCAGTTGCATATTTTTATTTCTGTTGTGTGAGCGGCTAAAAGACATTAGCTCTGTCGTTTTAACTTTACCTGTACTGCTTTAAGACACACTCTTTCTGCAAATGTTAACTTTAAGGTTGGCCTTTATGTTGGCTAAAGTTCAAGAATGACAAGAATTCATGTGCACTCATCCCAAGTTTTCCAATCCAGATTCCCCTCCTTTTCCCAGCCAGCTCTTTGTCCTTTTGTGTGGGGCCTTGACCAGGACCTCTCTTTTTGTAGGCCTTCTCAAGTTTGTGTTCATTTCCAGTTTGGGCCTGCTCTATAGAGGGAGATGGATTTCTTACATGTTTTAAGTCTTTGGTTGTATACTGCTGCAGGACAGTGGAACAAAAGTAAATCACTTTTTCCAACATGTGTTTTTGGGGGTGAAATCCTGTCCACTTTTCACATCGATCTATGTTTTTTTATCGTAGAAAGTATTAGGTTTTCTGCTTAAATCTGGCTTAGTTAAACTTTATACCAAACCTGTGAAAAGTGTGGTTATCAGGATCATGCGCTCACTCGTGGCTTAGTGCAAAAGTCAGTTATTTGAGATGTGGGGGCCTTTTTTTCTGCAGCATTATGAGAAGGGTTCACTGAGGTCCTTTCTTCCACACAAGTTTTGTAACTCCAAACCACAAAGTGCCGTAGCAGTCTAACACACATATTTGACCTAGTTGTCATGCCAGGGACAAGCCTGTCTGGCACCAGCCTGCTGCTTATTAAAGAAAAAAAAAAAACAAGGCTTTGGGAGGAAACGTAAAGCCGATTGAATTCCATTTAGTTTTTGACTTTCTCGCATCTGAAGGTAGTTTTAATGTGGTCTGCCCGACTAAAACATCCCATATTGCACAGATCACTTGGGTAACAAGTACCTCATTTTGTCCTTTGTGACGGAGGCTCTGCTTATCCTCTCTGAAGTCTAACTCTAACAGAAATGAGTCATGTGGGAGGGCCTTGGCTAAGCTACCTTGAGTGTCAGCATAGTGGGGGGGTCAATGGTTTTAGTGTTCATTTACAAGCTGCGGCTCCTGAGCCGGAGCAAACCGGCATGTGATCTTTGATTCTGTTTTTTGCTAACGTTTGGTTTCAGGAAGTTAAGACCAGAACGGTCTGCCACAGAGTGAACCTGTTATGAGTCATATTTGCCAATTCTGATCCGTATCAGTAGTTATTCAGCAACTGTTTCTTGTTAACGCTTTGCTCTTGCGTCCGTCTCTTTATGACGAGTGGCCTACCGAGAAACGAGTTCAGCAGCTGGGATTCACTTTATGCCTCCGTCTAGCAGGGACACTTTTAGGTTCAGAGTCTACTGCACATTGAATTGTCCTCACAGAGAGGCCAACCACTCCTTGGCAAACATAATATGCATCCCTCTCAGCTTGACTGCATCCATGCATTCATCCACCATAACGGGAGTCACATAGGTCGGCTTCTCCAGCAGTGTCCTGCTCTGAGGGCTGGGCAGCTGCACCAGGCCTCTCGGTCTTTATGCTGGACCTTTGTGTGATACTACGTCCTAATTCTACATGACCTTTTACAAGCTGCTCCCAGACGCGGATAAGCCGGTTACCTGGAGCAGGGCGTTACGTCTGCTCTCTGGTGGCCATTTCTGGCTCCATTGAATGGACGTGATGTGCATCAGGAGGCTAAATTTGGGCAGAAACCGGAGCCTTACTGTGTGGTGAGCTGGCCATTTTGGTCCCACCACAAACTACCACTGCATGTGGGGATGGGGGGGCAACGTGAGTGTTGTTTTACCACTTCCCCTCCCCCAGCGTATGCCTGCAGGTCAGTTTGCTTTGTTTGGAGTCCTGTGACTAGTCAGGCACCGTTTGTGAGTGGGGAGCAGGTCGCTATCACTGGTGTGGCAGCGGGGGATTATTCTGCTCCCTCAGACTGCTGACACGGCCCACACGTGTGTGAAATCCCCCTTTTCAGTCCTTTTTTTTTCTCTCCCTCCCTCTGTCTCTCGGGTCTTTGTCATCATCACGCCGGGTTGTGTGACCAGAGCAGGTCTGTTCAATGCTTTCAAAGTTTAGCACAGACCAGCAGGCATGGTTCACATCTGTTAGCAGCAGCATTGTGTTACAGACGGGGGGTCAGTGGGGGGGGTGGTTCTAACATTTCTGCCTGAGGGCCACAGCAGACCCAAGGATCATATCTGTGCAGATGGACGGGGTGTTTTAAAAGAAAAGGTGTCTTTTTTTTTGCTAAATGTGAGAGTCATGCTACTATCATTTGTTATATAGAAGGAAAAACCTAATGGCTCCAATGTCTCCTGCCATCACAGGGTCACCTCTCTGAGGGTCTTGTCACAAAGTGGTACAGATCTCCTCGCCTGCTGCTCTCTCCTAACAACTACACCAAAGCCATCGACATGTGGGCAGCTGGCTGCATCTTTGCCGAGATGCTCACGGGGAAAACCCTGTTTGCAGGTAAATTTGGGCTGTTTTTCTGAGTCACCTCACACACACACACACACATTTAGGAGGGCAGTCTGCTTGACTCTGAACACGCAGCTTTTATCCCACCTGTTGTGAAAAGAATGGAGATGGATGCAAAGAGTCTGCTTTTGCCCCACTTTATACTGATCTCCTCTCCTGACTAGCTTGGGGTGGGTTAAACTTTCTGTGTGTGTGTGTAACAGCTGCCTCGAGCCGGGCACGAGGAAATTAGCGTTATTCCCATGACCCGCCACACTTATCCTCCCTCAGACTCAGTCATGCAGATACCGAGGCTTGTGTAACCTTTCCGAGAAAGAAGCCAATGTCTGTCCGCCTGCCCTTCCAGGAGCACATGAGTTGGAGCAGATGCAGCTGATCCTGGAGTCCATCCCTGTGCTGCGAGATGAAGACCGCCAGGAGCTCCACAGCGTCATCCCCGTCTTCATCCGGAACGACATGTCCAAGCCTCACACGCCGCTGGACAAGCTGCTGCCGGACGTCAGTCCGCAAGGTGAGCCGGCTCCCGGAGGAAATTCGGAAACCTTCCCCTCGCCCGTCCGGTCCTTTTGGGTTCTAACCAATGTCTCGTTTTCCTTCTGAAGCCCTGGACTTTCTGGCCAAGATCCTCACCTTTAACCCCATGGATCGTCTGACCGCGGAGGAAGCCCTGGCTCACCCCTATATGGCCGACTACTCCTTCCCCCTGGACGAGCCCGTCTCCCTGCACCCCTTCCACATCGAGGACGAAGTGGACGACATCCTGCTCATGGACCAGAGCCAGAGCCACACCTGGGACCGGTGCGTGGGCGCCCGCAACGCCACAAGTTCACCTTTTTTAAAACCTTCACATCTTTTAACGCGTCTCTGTTTTATGCTGAATCAGGTACCAGGAGAGCCAGTTCTCGGAGGCTGATTGGCACCTGCAGAGCACCCATGACCCAGATGAAGTCCAGGTGGACCCGAGAGCGCTCTCTGATGTCACGGACGAGGAGGTGGTCCAGGTGTGTAGTTGTTTTCTTTTCATTTCCAAGTCCTTGATGCGTTTGGATTAATTTGTGGGGGTGTACGTGGACCCCTGCCTTCCGCTGGCTCTGTAGTTTGATCTGAAAGTCTTAACGTTGGCTGTTGTCCCGCGTCCAGGTGGATCCGCGTAAATACGCAGACGTGGATCGAGAGAAGTTCCTGGACGAGCCGTCCTTCGACTACTCATCACTGTGCCCGTCGGAGCGCTCCTGGCAGGACGAGCACCACGAGAACAAGTACTGCGACCTGCAGTGCAGCCACACCTGCAACTACAAGGCCGTGTCGCCCTCCTACCTGGACAGCCTCATCTGGAGGGACAGCGAGGTCAACCACTACTACGAGCCCAAACTCATCATCGACCTCTCCAACTGGAAGGAGCAGCACAACAAGGAGAAGGCCGACCGCAAGGCCAAGAGCAAGTGCGAGAAGAACGGGCTGGTGAAGGCGCGCATGGCTCTGCAGGAGGCGGAGAAGAGCCCCGCCCAGAAGGACGCCGCGCAGGAGAAGCACCGGGCCGAGCGGCCCCCGCAGAGCCAGGGCTTCGACTTCGACTCCTTCATCGCCAGCACCATCAAGCTGAGCCTGCAGCCGGAGCCCTGCGCGGAGGTGGCCCTGCTCAGCGACGTGGGCCTGCTCAACGAGCTCAACGTGTCCGTGTCCCAGCTGGAGGCGCCCCGCGCCGGCCCCATGTCCAAGACCATCAGCCAGGAGAAGGAGGAGAAGTGCCTGGTGAACCTGGCCCAGCTGGGCACGGGGCCGCTGGGCGTGGTGGCCGGCGAGTGCGTCTGCCCCTGGGAGAGCTTCGGCCCGGCGGAGCTGGGCGGGGGGGAGACGGGCCGCCTGATAGACGAGGCCCGCTGGGACGTGGGCAAAGAGGAGCCCTTCCAGAACGAGAGCAGCTACACCAGCTACCTGGACCACCTGTTCAGCCGCCGGGAGGAGGAGACGGGCCCCGAGGCCGAGCCCCCCGTGGTCAGAGAGCTGGACGACGGCTTCCTGGACGGTCACACGGAGATCGTGCTCAACATGCAGCTGGACTCTCTGGCCCTGCCCGGCTTCGACAGCCCCGACGAACTGCCTCTGAAATCCATCCAGGCATCCTTCAGCCCCTGTGCGGTCAAATGCTCGCCCCAAATCGCCCACAAAACATACAGCAGCATCTTCAAGCATCTTAATTAATTATATATATATATATATATATATATATATAATTTAAGTTGGCCCTCACAGTGTAAAATCCAGGCAGTTTTGGGTTTTTGGTCTCTTTTTTTTTTTTTATGATACATTATATTGTACTTGAATCATTTCATACTTTTTTTAACCAGTTACTTTTATTATTTGTTGTTTCCTTGGAGTTGAGATGGGTGGATTGTTCTATTTAAAGAGTTTTGCCATCACTCTGAGCCTTGATCACCGGGCCTTCACCGGCTACCGCCGACGCCCTCACGTCACTCGCACACATCACGTACTGTAGACGAAGACCACCAGGAGCAGGCGCTGTACCAGAGCCGTTGCCGCGGGTTACCCCCCCCCCGTGCTCTCAAACAGCCTTTTCCGGGACGGGACAAACACGGACGTTTTTAGTTTGTTTTGCTTTTTCCTTTTTTTTTTTTTCTCCCCCTCAAAGAAAGCTTCCTTAACAACCCTTTCATACTGTAAATCTGACACATGATGCCAGCAGCAACCATTATCGTAGGCGTTAATGTAAATGTGTTATCTACCTCAAGGTAACAGCCGTGAGAGACACTCGAAGCCGCACTAGTGCTTTACACACATGACCATCCTCATGCCATGAAATGAAGTGGTCGCCTAGACGAAATCTGTCTCACTTTAGCATTTAACCTAGTGAGGGGCTTCAGTAATCATTATTTATTTCTAGCAGATGTGCGATATTTATTTTATAAAAATGTGTTTTGTCAATGTGATTATTGAAGAAAAAGGAGCTAGACTTCAGATTTTCATTTGGGCACTAAGAGCGTGCACGTGGTCCTTTTTTTTTCTTTTTTTTTTTTTTTTAAAGGTAGGGTGCGAATCCATGTGTTCTGTTCTAAAAACAAGTTGAGGCTTTCCATTTTCCATCACTATTCTAATGATGATATCATTCTTTTTGTTTTTAGTTTTTTTTAATGTACAGGTGCATTCGGTCTTTAGTGGGAAAACTTTCCGTATGGTTTAAAGAAGCGCCTAAAAGTCTTAATTATTTTTTTTCTATCTAAATGTTTAAAAAAAAAAGGAAAAAAACGCGTGCATGGAAGCAACAGAAAGGTACATCAAAAGTGAAGTTAACGGTGGGTATGATGTTTGTCGGTTTTAATTGTACATTTTTGTTAAATTTCTATGTACTTTTTCCAAGCAAGCATGATGAATTAGGTTAAGGTGTAGCATGTAGAACATTTCCGGACTTTTTTTGTAATCATTGGTTCCCCAGTTCTACAGAATATCTCGAAATAAAAATTACTGGCAAAGAGTTTGCGGCTTTTCTTCGTTATTTCTTTCCACAAATGTTAAATTAGGTCCATTCTAACTGACGGAGGAGCAGAAAACTCCCCGGTGACGGGGAAAAGTGTCGACCGTGTCTCTGCCACGTTTACATTCCTCTTTTAGTGTTCGCAGGCAGGCTAAATTACACTAGCGGCTCTTGGAAGAGAGTCTGAATCATCTGCTAATTGTGGACCTGGATGAGAGCGTGGCCTTTCAGAGCTGGGAATTTGGTACTAAGTTGTCCACCTGCTGTTAAAGGAAGTCCCAAAGTTTAGAAAAGAACTGACCCCATGCCATGTGGAAATGAGGAAAAATAACCGAATCATTCAAAACAAAGGTTCCAGTACTTTATCACTCCTGGTCGTGGTTCCTCATATCTGGATCTAGTCTGACTTGACTGGGTTCTCTGACCTCTTTTAGGACTTGATGGAAAAAATCAGCAAATTTTTTGTGCTCACAATGATAAATATGTAACTCAGTTTCTGATATTCTCTAAAACTTTACAGGAGAATGAATGGCTGACATGACGCGGGAGTGACGACCGACAGTCGTTTTCTGGGTTTGATGAGATTAGAAGCTCATTTACCGTAAAACACGTCATCTTAAACAAAAAAATGAAAGTAAAGCTTCCGTTTCCTCTTCAGACGTGGGGTGAATGAGCACGATCTGACTCACGTGGCCTTTGCCCTTTTGCCACATGAAGCCAGACTGACGAGCTAAAAAAAAAAAATAATAAAGTGGCTCTTCATCAGAACACAAGTGGTCACGTGTGGCTCCACAGGAAGCAAACCATTCTGGAGCCCTATCTGACCAGGCGTGCTAACTCGCAGCGTCACAGGAAGGCAGGAAGTCGTGGTGCGACCCAAAAATCAGCCCCAGCTGACTTTTATCACAGCCGTCACTTCCTGCTGGAACCAAAAAAATTTAGGCCAGCCGCGTGGTGTTTTTCTTCCTCTCCCGGTTACGACACGGTCCCAGGCGAGTGGCTGAGCCCCGCCGGGATTTCTGATGAAAAGCCAGACGCGTTATTAGTGTCGAGTTACAGAACAGGAAGGGGAACCAGTCACCGGTCTGGACGTTTCCGGACGTTTCTGGACTGTTTTTGTGAGAGTCCGGAGCTCCTATCGCTCTTGTGGCCTCTAAGTTCCCTTTTGTTCCCACGCGGCCTCCTCTCCTGAGGTCTTTCCTGTGTCCGGAGGCCTGTCAGGTGTTTGTCGGGTTAAAAATACCGACCCGAGATAAGCGGCTCAGCTCTCCGACCCGTCGGCTTAACCCGTCACGCTCTGACTCAAGGTCCTGACTCCTGTTCTCTTCTCTTTCCTGGAAAGCCAACGTTTAGTTGCTGCTCGCAGTTTATTCGGAAACGCATCGAAAAAATCTGAACACACCGAAACGAGCCGCCGTGGATCTCTGGGAGAGGATGAATGGATGAATGGCCGTTGGGCCTCCAGCGGCTACCTGCCAAAAAACCCCACAGGCCGCCGTGTTGGCTCCCCTGTGTCAGAATGCGCGTCCATATCCAGAGCCCAGTTTGGCAGAGCACCGGGGACTATAGTTAGAGCACAAAGTGCCCACAGAAATAGGCCTCGCCACTCACCGGAGACCTGCTCTTTAGAAACTCCCACCGGTGCCAGAGTCACAGAGCGTCCCGGTGTCGGATCAGCGTATCGTTTTTTATGCTCATCCAAGTCGCAATGTCACATTTACAAACTCCCTCTCTCCCCCCGGGGTCCCCGTGCACCAGTTCCATCACCACAACCACAGAGGGTCACTCACATCAGCGTAATCGGGTCTTTTTTTCCCTCTAAATTGGGTTATTAAGCCGAATGCACGGTCCTCTAATTGGCCCTGATAAACAACAGCTACGTCATTTGTGCCCCCTTTCCTTGACTATCGTCTCAAGAGCTGATTGATATTCACCGTGTCCCAACAACACCGTGTTCCATCTGCCTGGCGAACAGCTTGTCCTGATCGGGCACGCTCGTTTTGCAGGGACACGCGATTTAGCCGGAGAATTCCCACTACAGAACGTTCTGCTTCGTCAGAGCAGATACGATAAACAGAAAAGCCCCACAAGCCGACCGTCCTCCAAAAAAAAAAAAAAACACTCTTTCCCCGGCAGGAAGCATCTGAAGGGCGCCGGACACGGAGCCAGGGGGGATGCCCAAAGGCTGGTCAGCAAAAAACGGCCTCGTCCAGCCGAGAGGCTAACTGAGAGGTTCAGTTATTTAGTTAGAACAACTACACACACAACGATTTCCCGTCCAGTTTGGATTTGGGATGATCTGTGAAATAAATGGAGCAAATTGCAAACATTACAAACTGTAATTCAGTCATTGCTGAGGTTTTTTGGGGGGAGTTTGGACGCCACAAACATGCCCAACAAAACAAGATAGTTTTCTGGGTGGTCTTAACAACGTGCTAAAGTTCAATATTCCACCAAATACGCTTCAAATGTTGATGAGTCACCTCAGCCTGTATTAATTTAGCATCTAATGAAACACTATCTTGAAGTTTGCATCTCAGGAGAGTGGATATAAGCAGAGGGGGGGGGGGGATCTGGCCGCTGACCCCCTCATACTCAGGCTAATTCGAGATGTCAATATGTAAAACTACTCTGCGGTGTCACAAATCAAAACTTGCCAAAGCTGGATTCTTTCTTCCTGCTGGTGAAAGAGGAGACGGTTTTTGAATAAAAACATCTTTCCTAATCCTCACAGAGTGACCGTTTATTTCCGGGTGGTGGGAGAAAAGGGTCAAGAAAAAAGGGTGGACATCTTGGTTCAGAAAGGCGAAAACAGTTTGCTCCTGGTTTGTGAACACGTGTGTGTGTGTGTGTGTTATTAAACCCGCCGGAGTTCGGGAGCATCCGGTGACTTTGTGTTCCTGCTGATTCTTCAAAACAAAATTTGAATTCAGCAGGGACGTAAATGACCACTTGTGTGCCCAGACGCATTTGCTGAGTGGCCGCGTAACCATCTCCCCGTGAGTGTGAGACCGAGGCGTGACTGAGCAGGCCAGGCCGTAATTATGAGACGCCCCTTATGAGAAGTCTGGTTGTTCACCAGATTTAAGCAGACAGGTTATTAGTAGAGACAAAAATAAACAGAAAAGAGGGAAAGTCAGCAATAATTTAGGTCCTCGGCTGTCGTCTCCATATTGTTTTTTATTTACTTCCAACATATGAGGGTTTGACCTATTTTTTTAAACTGGGGATGTGTGAAGTACTCCAGTGCCTCTGTACCCTTGTGTCATGCTGGTAGCAACAGATATTTTCAAGATTTCTATACACGTGACACATGAGAAATAATATAAATTGTTCTTCTCTACTAGAATTCTTGAGGATAAATATTTTTTTCAAAGGAAAAGGAAAAAAGAGAAAAAAGAAAAAGAAAAAAAAAGGAAATGAGTTCAGCTCTGGATTAAACTCCTTTGCTAAGCTCAGCAGAATTAATAATGATCAAATATCATTGCATTCATAATGATGCTCTGATGATATCCAGACTTTTTAAAATGGGGAACATCAAACTTTTCATACTTTCCATGGCGTTGCCAGACTTTGTGTTTGTCAGTCCTTTGATTAGATGAGGGGGATGATGAGAAGAAAAATAAACTGGGTGGGAACTAATGAGAAAAATTACGTGACGCAGCACTGTAAAAATATCGCCTACACTCATTACTTGTGCCTCCAACTTCAAAATTGAAATTCATTAGTGCTGTATTCTGCTCTGCATAGCGTGGGCGCCCCAAAGCGGGTGCACCTGAACGCCTCAGTCATACTTCTGTTGGTAAATTAAGAGGTTCTTGGAGTAGAAATGACAGAAATCTGGAGGTCTCTCTGGAATTAAAGGATATTATTTGAGTTTGAAAGTGGATTTGGGCTCATGAAGAAGGGCCATGCGGGGAATTGTGCAATTCCGCCTCCCACGGTGGAAGAGGGCGAGCTGCTATCATGACATCCCGGTGCTGCAGTGTCTGTTTACTGATGGGAAACACTGCAGTGTTTGCATGTGCGGGACAGAAAAAACCCCTCTCGGCAAAAAAATTCACCATTCTGCAAAAAAAAATATAGCACGGTCAGTTTTCTTCTAGATAACAAAAAAAAGATAAAGGAGCGATTTTTGCTTAAAGCAGAAAAGCTATCAGGTGTAACAGGTGGAATACCAAAGCAATTTAGAAAACTGGCCAGTAGGTGTTGGTCATGGTGACATCCAGCTGGATTTTGTCTTGTGGGCTTTAATAGATCTGCATTTTACAACAAAGCAGCTTTGAGTTAAGTTTGTTGCTGATGTTTCTGGGCAGAGTTTGTGTTGATGGGATTTAAGACCTTGGATGAAAAGTAGTGTAAAAGAAAAAGATTTTAAAAAACACCTTTATACCAGGAAGAAAGACCAGACTCGGATGTGTCGACTTGGATTTCAGCTAATTTCCGAAAATGAGGATTTCTGAGGCCGTGGGGCCACGCTAGCTGCTCTGGGTCTCCTGTTGTAGTCAAAGATGTCACCTGCTGGTCAGAAAAATCAGCGTTGGTCACCACTGCCATCTACAGGCACACAGACCAAAAGCTTCCTCCAGCTGCTGCAGTTTAAAAACCGGGAAGCCAGAGAACACATACGTTACATTTTAAACCTGTTAATGTTTCTTGGAGCTTAACCATCAGAAAGCTCTGAGAACACTCCAGGTGTCCGCAGACAGCCGCGTGCTTATCTTTTTCTAAATGATTTACTCACATTCACTCATTCAGGCACACTCCGTGGACTTACGCCTCATATAAAGTAGAACGTTTTTTTTAATGGACCCAGCATGATTTGTAAATGTGATTTTGATATTCTGTAAGCCCAAACAGCATTTAAAAACCCTTAACAACCCATTTTAATGTTTTTTTCTTTGTCTTTTGGGGACAGTAAATCCAACACACCTGAAGCAATGATGGCATCCTCTGTCTGTGCAGGTGATGCAGTTTGTCACATTTTAGCAAGACTCTTAACTTTGTACAGCTTTAGTGAGCCCATGAGACCTGCCGTGCAACAAGTCTCCTCGAACCCAAAGATCTTAGAAGTTAATCATTTATTTTCCTTTGTAAAAAAAACTAACAATTTTAACCTAAATTAATAATTTAATAAGATCACAATTTTGCCATTATGCGATATTGGGACTAATATTTCCACAGAGTGCTAGTATAATAACTGAAGCATTCACTGACAAACATCAGTTCCTTTTTCTGAACGGCTTATTCCCAAACGGCGTCTTGGGGGAATGGAGCCTATCCCAGTGCGCAATGGGCGAGAGGCGGAGTACACCCTGGATGACAGACATCAGTTGCAAATATAATAAATATAGATAATAATAAAAAAAAGATCTACTTTTATGTTGGCTTTTTTGCATTCCCAGTCGGAATTTTTCCAAATCTTCTGGTCAGAAATGTCCTGTAAAAATAATGATGCTTGGAGGTGAAACACGAGCGGTCACCATCATTACACGAACTAACGACCAGTCGTATTTACTATCACATTGTATCATTTCCTTGTTGCCTTTGGGCTCTAACTTAATTAGGCTGGAGTTGGCAGCATGTCCTCACAGCCGAAGGGATCCTGGTTCCTGGTCCCCCCGGGGGTCTGGGTGGAGTTTGTGTATTCTCCCTCTGTCTAGATACTCTGGCTTCCTCCCTCCGCCAGATCACTCTAAATTGCCCATTGGTGTGAATGTGAGTGTGTCTGGCTGTTTGTCCAGGGTGTGCTACGCCTCTCACCCAATGAGAGCTGGGATCCAGTGACCCTACCAGGAATAAGTGGCATAGAAAAATGAATGGATGAATTGCACTGTCATGCGGAGGACGTTTGTACTCATCACATGAAATGAATGACCCCCACACGTCACATGCTCTCCTGGACAGTCTGAAGCAGGGACGTAAACTCCCAGATTTACTCAAACGGAACTGAAGGCCGACATTATTTGGACCAACGTGTGCAAACACATTTTTTCATTAACCACTGCCAGTTTGTGAGACCAATTTAAAGATCAGAATCAGAATCAGAATCAGAAATACTTTAATAATCCCAGAGGGAAACTATTTAGCAAGTGGTGATGAGTGGTTTAACCAATGAGCTTGAGCGGAGGCAGCTTCAGCTCTTGGGATCACGATGACCTCTTTTACTGAGAGTCTCCACTCTAAAGCCAGTGTTGTGCAGCTCCCCTGGGTTTTTTTGAGACGGTATTTAAGGAATCAGACCGGAGCCAGAAACGACACACGAGAGGACGAAAACACTGCCCGTCACCAGAGCTGCGTCCTGTTTGTACGTTGTCAGGACGGTTGTCTGGCTACCGCCCGTCCAAAGGGATCCAGCCTTAACAGCAGATTCTCACCGGTGTTTCACCAGGGAGGGTTCACGCACACGCCCACAGAACACAGAACATAGTTTCCCAGACTCCCAAGAGGAGGAAAAAGAAACATCTGAGCCGTGTTGTGTTCGGAGTCTGGTTAGTCTCAGCTTTTGCCGTCACACCGAACAAGCCGCAGGGACAATTTTATCTCTATTTTCTGTCATCTTGTACAGCCAGGGTCATGTAAGATCTAATCTTTTCGATGTAAAGGCAACCCTAATCTTCTCCAGGTGTTGTTTTTTGCTGGACCTGATAAGGGGTTTGAAATGAGGACCAGGTCTCTGTCGGTGGGGGAGTGCGCCTGGAGTCCGGAGGAGTGCCGCCCGGTGGAGGAGCTGCCCGGAGCTCCTCAGAGGGACAGCCTGCGTTTGCCCAACATCTTCAAGTCCAGGAGAGTGAAGCCTCTGGGTCAGCCTCGGCCGAGCCCGGCCTGTCCGGTTCACCGCACTCCCAGGGAGCTTCTGCTGGAGGTGCTGGACAGGGAAGCGGTCAGGGAGCTGTTGGGCAGGGCCCCCGGCCGGGATCTCTCCGAGGAGCAGTACGGCGAGGCCCTGATGTGGTTTTCCATCGTGCTCGGAGGCGGTTTGTCCGCGGGACGCAACGGTCACCTGGGACCCGAGCCGACCCCTAGACCGGACCGTTGCCGGGGCATCCTGAAGAGGAACGGCATCCAGAGCAGCCTCTTATCTCTGACCAAGCTGGAGGACGGGCAGAAGCTGGCGGCGCTGACCTCTTTCTCCGACCGCTTGTGCAAACGCTTCGGGACACTCCACTCACCCGGGCCCGAGCTGACCGTCAAGAAATACAAGCTCTCCCACCATTCCGGTCCCTGCCCGCTGAGTCTGGCCCTCCTCTGCGACGTCCGGTCCGGGTTCATCTGCAACGTGCTCCTCTACTGCCCGGAGCAGCTCCGGACGCAGGGCCGAAGGCCGGTGGTGGAGCAGGTGGTCAGGCGGCTGCTCGGACCTTTCCGCGGCCGGACGCTGAAGGTCCAGCTGGACAGCTCGGCCTGGGCGGGCAGCGGGCTCCCGAACACGCTCCCGGAATTCGGAGCCAACATCAGTTTGGTTCCGGCCGTTAAAAGGCCCGTGAAGAGCCAGACCACCTCTTCCCCTCAGAACCACGACCTGAAGCCCAGACCTCCGGTCCACCTCCAGGGCTGGACCGGACCGGCCCTGCTTTTGCCGCCGGACCCCAGAGGGTCAGCGGCGGACGTGTTCCTGCCGGGCCTCTGGGCCGCGCTGCACGTGGCCTTCATCAACACCTTTGTGCTCCACGCCCTGCAGAGCCGGGGCCCGGGCCGGACCGTCCAGCTGGCCGAGTTCAGCAGGGCTCTGGCCGCCCAGCTGCCCGCGGACAGCGGCGGCGGCGGCGTGCCGCTTCTGCCCCGGCTGAACAGCTCCTCGTTCCCGGAGACGGGAGCAACAAACCAGCCCAAACACAGGTACGTCCCGTTTGTTTTCCGAGGCTTTGGTCTTTGGCAACGACATCTTCATGAATGTTTGGATCCTGAACTTTTAACTGGACAACAGAGCAGATGTTTAACCAGCACGAACAGGAGGTTTGTAAACGTGCTGAAGTGTTGAAATTAAGCATTTTCTAGAAGTTTTCCCATTTAATCTGGTTTCAGTGAAAAAACGAATGCTTCGGTTTGCATATCTGATGAAGGAACACATTTATGTTTTACGCTAAAAAGAAAAAAAATGCAAATATTCAGCAAATTTTCTCAAGAAATTGATCAAAATTCATTACTTCTTCCTGTTAAAGGCTCCCAGCTTTAAATCTGGTTGTATTTTGATTGATTTTTGCATCGTTCAGGACAGACTTATTCAGTTGGCTGACCTTTTAGACTCGGCAGAAGTTGGGTTGAAAGTTTCTTTGGGACCTTTACAGACCTCATAGCGGCTAAGAGCAGAATAGAACAGAGATAGTGAACCCCTCGGGTCTGTGTCTGGCCCGGGCCTCTGCAGGGTGAAGGCCCACAGCTGTGCGGGGCTGACGGGGCTGGAGCGGCGCAGCAACAGGCCCGGCGTGTGCGGGCTGGACAACTCCGGCAACTCCTGCTACCTGAACGCCGTGCTGCAGTGCCTGTGCTCCACCGTGCCCCTGGTGGAGCACCTCCTCAGCCAGGACACGCGCAGAGAGCTCGCAAAGTAAGGCTGCCGGCAAGCACGCCGTCTGCCGACTCAGCAAAACGCCCTGGTGTTTTTAGTTTCTCGGCGGTTGAAGCTCCCTGTGGGTTTCAGGTCCAGGTGCAGGGTGACGGAGGCGTTCGTCCGGCTGCTGGAGAAGATGTGGCTGGGGGGGGGCTCCAGCTGCGCCCCTCTGGAGGCCCGGGCCGCGCTGGGCTCCGTCCTGCCGCAGTTCAACAACTTTTCCCAGCAAGACGCCCAGGAGCTGCTGCTCTTTCTCCTGAACGCCCTCCAGGACGACTTCAAAAAGGTGGGCCACCATTAGGAGCCCCCCTCTTCCATCCATCCATCCATTATCGGAACCACTTATTCCCTAATGGGGTCGTGGGGGAACTGGAGCCTAACCCAGTAGTCAATGGGCGAGAGGCGGGCTATTTAGAATGACCATTTAACCTAACATTCAGGTTTTTGGACAGTGGGAGGAAGAGAGAGCCTACAGACTCAGGGAATTGTTGGGTTTCTGTAATTAACTTGAGAGTAGGGTCTGACCTGCTCTGTTTGGAAAGCGCTGTGAGACAACTGTTGTTGTGATGTGGCGCTATATAAATAAAATTGAATTGAATTGAATTCATTTTAATTTTGTAATGTCATTGTCTGAACGTGTGTTTGGACTGATTTTGTATTTTGTGATTTTGGGTTGTTTGGTCTTCCTGCCTCAGGACGACAGATGTAAACTAGCAACTATGCTAGAATCTGGCTCATTTACAATCTGTATGAGATTGTTCATTAATGTGCACTGTCCCGATTAAAGAAATAAATAAATAAAAAAACAGACACAGGTTAGAACATGGAGACTCCACACAGAAAGGTCCTGGTTCCCCCGGGGACCAGGACCTCTTGCCGCGAGGCGATGGTAACCTGGCAAACTACACCAGAAGAAAAAAAAAAACCAACAACTGTTTTGTGTCTTTCAAGGTTTTAAAGCGCTCCTGGATGCAGCGTCCGAGACGAGAGCCGAACAGAAGCCTCGCCTCCGAGTCCACGGTGGTGACCCGTCTGTTCGAGGGCCGGCTGAGCTACGCCACCCTCTGCATGCACTGTGACCAGCAGGCGCTCAACACCCAAACCTTCACCGTGCTGTCACTGCCAATCCCAAAGGACATCCCAAAGTGCTCCATCCAGGTATGTTTCAGCTTTATCTTTCGTTTTTCAAAGCGATGGCCGCTGTGTAACACCCGGATGTTGGTTTGAACCCGATCTGATGCCCGGGCAGGACTGCTTGTCTCTGTTCTTTGAGCAGACGGTCCTGACGGGGGGGGAGCAGGTGCTGTGTTCGGAGTGTGGGCTGAGGAGAGAGACGACCGTCCTGACGTCTTTGGAAAAAGCTCCAGAGATCCTGGTGTTGCACCTGAAGCGGTGGGTGATGTCATGTGTTGATGGGGGTTTTGATGATCACATGACAATGGCCGTTTCATCATTTAAAATATCAATCTCACTTCATACCGAGAGAGGTTGGGTGGTTTTAATCTTTTTTGATTCTCGTCAGATGTTTTTCCGAACATTAGCTCATTATTGCTTCAAAGTCAAATTCCAGGGCCCATTCTTTACCTCCCTCCTCTCTCAATATTGAATCTGAAGTTGAGTCTTCAAAATATGATCAACAATAAGTTGAGTTCTACTGTGGTATGTTTCACCCATTTTGTCTTCAAATTTAGCCATCTGTATTTTGCATTCCCAAATCATGCAGAAAATGTCATTTATATTTGTCACAATGTTTGAAGAAATGGGAAAATTCATATGCAACTTGAGACATCTCATTGGGCAAAAGGTTTTAATAAAAAAACAATTGAACTCTTGCAAGTTAGACTATAAAATGGTAAGTACAGAAAACTAGCTGTGCTTTGAATTTATGTGTTTATGATTTAATTATTTATCCCATTGTGTAGTTTAGTGACATTAACGTCAGTCTGCGTATGAAAAAGTGACATCATATCCAGATACCCTGAGGAAATGGGCGAGCTAAAGCTGTGGGTACTGTTGGCTTACAATCTCTGATCTTTAACTGAATCTTAATGATCTTCATGTCGGCAGGTTTGGCTGTAAGGGGAGGAATCAGGTGAAACTGAGGACCAATGTTTCATTCTCCATGAAGCTGGATCTGACCCCGTTTCTCTCCAGCTCCGTGCACAACACCTCGTCGTCATACCACCTTTATGCTGTGGTGGTAGGTCATAGACAACTGGACAGTGTATTTTTCTCTGTTCGGTCAACTTTATTCTAATACAGAATGACAGATGTTGTTGATGTTTTAGGCTTTGCTGGTTGGAATGCTTCCATTAGAGTGATTATTTTATTTTTTTAAAGAAGCTCACTAAAGTAGATTAAACTGAAAGAAAAACGTGACCTATTTGAGCCCCTTTTCCAGAACCACACGGGTAACCTGAACATGGGTCACTACACGGCTGCGTGCTTCAGCGCCCCGGCCCAGAGGTGGCACTGCTTTGACGACGCCGAGGTCAGAGAGCTGGAGGAAATCCTCGTGCAATCTCCCAACGCCTACATGCTGCTCTACAGCCATAAACCGTTCCAGAAGCCGCAGATCCTCGGACTCTGAGCGCTCCGCCTCGAGAGCGAAGTCCGCGGAGAACGGTTTATTGAACACCACCGCTCCGCACGGGAGTAAATGTGAAGATAAAGCCCCGACAGTTCCCAGAAAGAAGTGGATCCTGCAGCGGAAGGACAAAACTGACACAAACAACGCTAATTTGACGCAGTTTTAATAAATAGTCGTATGAGTTGTTGGAGGTTAATATAATCGTTATATCTCAAACAATCTGTATTTAGAGCATTAAGAAATAAAATCGGTGAAAAGAAAAACGGATCCTGATCTCATGCGGGGAAATAAAACTGCACTCGTGAAGTCGAGTCAGATCCTGTGATTTCAGATGTCTGGTCCATTCAGAAGGTCATTTGTCCCCTCACTCAGTCAGTGGACACATGAAAGCAAATCAGCAAAGTTCTTCATATGAGCAGATGAAGCAAATTTACCAGTAAAGTCAAAATAACAGACTCAAACCAACAAAAACTGGTATCACTGGTTGAAATCTAGAGAGACATCAACCTAACCCGGTAGTTTCAGCTCTTATTAGTGTTCGAATATCATAAATGTACAAAGTTAAATGTGTTTGACAGAGAACAAACCTTACAGAAGCCGGTGGGGGCTTTTATGTCACTGTTTGAACTGAGCAAGGCTTCTCAGCACCAGTGCTGATTTAAAGCATCCTGTGTTGAGTTATTAAGGTCTTCTGTTAAACAATGAGTTACACACAAACAACTGAAACTGATTGCATATCGTATAAGTGCAAGAATGTGGTTAATATGAACAAGCAACAATCGAAGTGCCCTCCTCTCCTCCAAAAAAAAAAAAAAAAGATCACTCACAGTTTGTCAATCCCTCAAATACCAAACACCAGAGGGCTCTACAGTTTAACCCCCCCGTGTCTGTGTGATATTATGATGGCTGCTACTCTTAAGAAAGAAATAATAATAGTTTGGTCACTTAACAAATAATCACCTTTCCCCTCAAATATTTACATGAAAAAAAAAATGAATGTGCAACATCAGCAATGGTAAGAAGGTACATGCCATCTAACTGTTAATCCTGTGGACCAGGAAGCTGGAAATCAGCTCTGCCGCACAGCCGTCCACACCTAGTACAACAGAAACGAGAGTAAAAAGCGTCGGAATCAGCCGTCAGCCCTAAAACACAGCTACGGTGCGGAGTCAGAGTGAGATGAGCGTCTGTTTAGTCTCTGGATGAGACGCGCGGCTTGTTTAACGGCTACCGGCTTCTCTAGTTGCTGAAGCGTTGCACGCCGGCGCCCTTCTCCGGCCTGGACCCCGCGGCCCCTCGCTCCGGTGCGCCCCCCGGTGCACAGACTCCGCCTTCTAACCTCTTCTAACCGGGTCCTCAGAGCCGGGGCTTCCAAAAGAAAAAAGAGGAACCTCTCGGTCCGAGTGCGCCTGCTCCGGGGAGGCTTCCTCCGTCTGTGTTCCCCCGGCACCATCACAGGGTGGAGTAAAACAGGATGTAGGCCGCGGAGGACTTGACGGAGGAGGTGGAGATTTCGGACACTTCGTGGTCGTCGAACTTGTACCAGCGCTGTTTGGGGGCGTTCTTACAGTAGGCTGTATAATGGCCGCCGTCTAAGCCCCCGTAGTGATTCTGGAGGGAGAAGAAGAAGAAGGTTCGGCTGATCGCAGGTCCTGAGGCCGAAATTTTCCAAGTACACATCGCTGCAGACTGTAGAAAGCCAAGGTTGGATATACAACTCCGCCCACATCCAAGTCGGCCATTTTGATTAGGTCACCGATAAGAAGATCCCAGGCAAGAAAATCGGAATTGTTTCATGGCAATATAGACATTAAATAAAAAATAGTGAAATTAATCTTGCCAACACTGAATTAAACAATAAGTCCAAACAAATTTAACCAAAAAATATTTCTTTCTCACAATTATGAAGGGTGGAGTGACAGGATCAGGGTCAGGGTTAGGTTCAGGGATAGGACATCGTTTGTCTTCCGATTTCGTATAGACAGTGAAGTTTCATTTCCACCTCAGAAAGCTGTTAGTCACATGGCCTAGTCAAAATGACCGACTTAAAGGAATCCTACAGACTGCAGCGAGAGGCTACTCAAATTTCAGCCACAAAAATCGAGATTCATTCCCACTTACCGAAACTCCATAAAGGTTGTATCTCTTCAGGCTCTGTTTCGGTCCGATGACGTACTGGGCCAGGTCCAGACTGTCCAGGGGGAAGTCTACAGACGTCTGAAGCTTTTGCTTCCACCTGCCTTCATAGGAGAACCTGCAAAGAAGCACCTACATTTAACTCGTCTGACAACTAAGTAAGTAGATAAATAATTTTAAACTTCAATACATGCTCTGATAGGCCGGGATCAGTATTAGATTGGAAGTGAAAACTGCTCTACAGCGATCTGAACGCCTACGGACCGTTTCAAGTGCACCAACATGATGGGCGGAACCTTCCAGATCTCCAGCTTCTTGGTGGAATCTCTGTGGGCTTTGCAGTGTCTGCAGAACACCTTGTTGTTGTCTGTCAGCTTCTCTTCTTTGGAGAATAGCCTCAAACAATCCTGCAACAGAAAGCAAAGCGTTTCAATGGCGCCTTAAAGGAAAACCGCCACCCCGGATTCTTTCCCGGAGACTCGGAGCGCTGCTGGCGTTTGGAGTGAGACCGACCTGCAGGGAGCACTTGCTGGTGGAGGCCAGAGGCAGTGAGAGGTACATGAAGGTCTCGAAGGTCCGGGACTTGCGGTGGCAGGTGAGACACTGCACGGTGGACTTGAACTGGCCCTGGAAGAGCGCGACGATGATGGACTCGTTCAGCAGCTTGTGCTTGCTCCAGGCCACGTCCGCCGCCGTCTGATCGTCCAGATGGTCGTTCTCTTCTTCTTTGTACCGCTTCCTGTTGTCCGCCTGACCACACAGATGGAGACACAACATGACAAGAGGCAGGACACGCGGGGTCAGCAGTACCTGCCTGCACGATCCCACCGACCGCATCGGCACTAACCAAAAACATTCCAGTCGATAAAGAAACAACGTCCATTTCTGAGAATTCAACGCCTATGTAATAAGCTTCAAAATGCAGCTCTCTGAGGGTTTATGCAGCGAGACATGAGAAGCAGGTTAGAGCTCACTAATAAGGTTTTATTAGGTAGCATGTGGACCAGGGCTGGGCCGATCGGATGGCAGACAGGTCTGAATGTCACACAGAAGGAAGGTGATGAAATGGAGAGTGTTAGGAGACACCGGCTGCTACAACCCAATCAGGACCTTTATCAACTTTAAAAAAAAACATAAAAGTACTCCAAAAGAATTCTATGTTGGGCCATTTTTAACTATAGTTTTAATATCTGAACACTGACTTTCATTAGAAAAAAAGCATTTTAAATATTTTCCTGACATTAAAAAAATGCAATGAAATTATTTTTGCGTTTTACCAATTGATTGAATCTTTTTTCCTCTGTTCAAATGCACATGAAGCCAGTAGAGGTCGTACAAGCAGTGAGCATGTTTTGGGTCTACATGCACAGAGACCAGACAGATGCAGACACGGTACATTCACACCGCTGCTGGAGCACCAAGAACACACAGCTACTTACTTACTCGCTAATTTGCCATCAAATTGAAACCCAGTGGGGAAAAAAACAAAAACATAGAAAGAAGGACAAAATGATGACAGTCTAAGTTTATCACTGTCAACAGGCACATGTGCAACAACATTTAGGCGAGCGTTACACAGCCAGGGCTGAACCAAAGCCATTTTAAACATAAAATGTTATTCCATTTAAACTTTAAACTCTAGCGCGCCGCTCGGGTGTTTTTTGTCCCGCTGTGACTAAAGTGTGTGTCCTACCTTGTTGAGGTCTTCGTGGAGCCCGTCCATGAGGAAAAGCAGCAGTTCCTGGGAGTCTTGCTGATCATAGCCAGAAAACTGTTCGTTGATCTTGCCTATGGTGATCTTGAAGTCCCGCGGACTGATGCACTTGTACAGCCCGGCCCACAGGGCCTTCATGATCACACCAAACTCCTCTGCCACCTCCCCTTTATGGCCCAGAATGTTGTACCTGGCAGGGGAAGAGGACGGATCCGGGAATGTTATCCACCTCCGTCACATCCGACTCCTCTATTAGGAAACTCAAACTGTCTCTTAAATCTAACCTGTTGATGTCATCCAGGTAGTAGTTGTTATTGAAGTACTCCGCCATGGCCGGAGTGTTGCACAGACACTGCAGGATGGAGTTCATATAGCACGTGTTGCCCAGGTTACGGAGGCCAGTCAGTGATGCGCCCAATCCTCCAAATGTGGGATTCAAGTTGCGGATTTTGGCTGCAGACGGCCGTGCAATCTCCACTTTAGAATAAACCTTTGTACTGGGAGGCCTGGAGGAGAGAGAAGAGCAATACGGGACAATAAAGATTATCAGAACATTTTTGCAGAGATGTGAAAGAAAATAATAATAATATAATATCTAACAATGATAATATTGGTAGAACATAAGAGTTTTGCTTGGGCCAGTAAAATGCCCACTGGCCACGGTGTGTGGTCAGCCACAGCCAGTCTGGGACTTACTTGGTTTCTCTGTTGATGGTGGGTATCACCACCGTGGTGGCCGGAGCCGTGGCCTTTTTCTGGGCCTCCTCCCTCAGGTCCTGGCTAATGTCCGGGGAGGAGTAGGAGCGCTTCAGCTTGGATTGCTCCTGCTCTCTCTCCCGGCCGGGGTCGGGCTCGGCTGCTCGCGGGGGCTTCTGTTTGACCGTAGGTGGTGTGGAAGGAGGGGTTTGGGGGACGGTGACCTCAGGGGGGTACAGGTGGACCCGGTTGGTCGGGGAGTGGTAGTATCTGTAGGTCCCCGTCACTGTATCGAGGAACTAAACAACGAAAAGGAGACAAAAAGTCAAAATCCACCTCATCGTAACGGTATCAGCCATAAAATACTATTGAACTTGGAACTTTAACTGACTGGCTAACAGAAATAAAGACGTTTCTGGTACCTTCATCCAACCATCTGGAAGGCCAGGCACGCTCCTGCCCATCTCCTCGCTCCTCGCCCTGGTCAGAGGTTCCCTCTGTGAAGCAAAGACACGTCGTCTTGAATTTAAAAAGATCAGGACACAAATCGTATGGTGACAGTTTATGCCTTTTTCTTACTTGATCGCATAAATATTCAAATTTGAAAAAACTAAAACAGCTTTTCCTGCTTTTGGGCTGTGTGTTATTCAGAAAAAGACTCCTTTCACTTTTTGGAGTTTTAGTTGCTTTTCCTCGTATAAGGAGTGGAAATAAAATACTGAACTTGAATGCACCGTACAGCCCTGAAAAAGAACTCACCTTAATTTCATTAACGATATGGTTGGGAGCAGGTGAATCCAGAGACATGCTCTTAGAGGGGGTTTCAGAGTTCTGCTCCTTCCCCCTCCTCTCCTTCCCATCCCACGTCCTGTTCTCCTTGTCCTCCTCCTCCTCTGCCTTCTGCCTTTCCAGCCTCTTTTTCTCCTGGTGTCTCTTGTCCTCCTCTTCCTTTTTCCTCTTCTGGCTGTCCTCGCGTTCCAGCCTCTCCATTGACTCTTTGTCTTTCTGCTCCTTCTCTCGCCTCTCCTCCTCTAGGCGGCGCTCCTGCATGCGTTTCTCCTGCTCCTGCTTTGCCTTCTCCATCACCGCCACTGCCTCCGAGTGGATCCGGCTCTGTTCCTCTTTGGACAGGACGGCGCCGGGGTCCGGGGGTGGTTTACCCGAGCGGTCGGGGACAGCTGGGCCATTCACGGTGGCGTCTTTCGCAGACCCGTTCTGGTTGGACCGTTCATCTGAGGCCCAGGCAGCGGGCTTCTTGGTACGGTCAAACTGAAGGAGGAGAACAAGCAGGTTAAAGTAAAAACAAGCTGCGTTCAGTCCCATCTGGAATTTGTACGGATGCAACAGCTTTTGGGGGGTTCGGTACCTGTGGGAATGCTTTGGCTGTGACAGGTGACTGGCTGGATGCAGGGCCCTTCTTACTCAGGTTCTGCCCAGATTTTGTAGTGTTCATGATGGGAGAATCAATAGAATCTGGCAACCTATCAGCAACCACTGAGGTTTTAGATATAGGCGGTTCTGCAGGTGCAACCCCGTTAACCAAAACAGGAGCGGATGGTTCCTGAGGCTCAGGAGACACATCCTCAGGATCCGGCTGAGGTGGGGCCGGAGGCTTTGGATCCTCCAAGGATGGGTAGCTGAAGTCCACTGTTACAAACACCATAGAAAAGAAACGGATGAATTAGACTGTATTAGCATGTTAAAAATTCAGAAATATCTTTTAAGTTTTCTCCTGTCTCTCCAATAATTTATCACTTATACAGAGCTCTTTCTTTTTTTCTTTTTTTTTTAAGTCAGCCAGGAAGTGTTCCCTAGAGTTGTTTCTTATTACACTGAGATAAATGAGCCATTACACTCACACCAATGTTTTCACTTTCTTTTAAAAAGAACAAAACAAAAATGAATTAATGAATCACTGCCGTGAACCATAAAAAACAGATCTGCTGATTCCACCCTGTACAGCTGATACTCACGCTGAGGGAGGGTGTTGATGATGGTCTGTCTGGGGGGGCGAACTTTGGCGTTGGTCGTATACATGGGGTAGAACAATAGCCAGTTCTCGTAGCCCCCCTCCAGCACCAGGGGCTCGCTGCGCAGGATGGTGATGCTGTCCCACTGTGGATTATGCAGACGCTTAATTTGCCACGTTAAAAAAACGGCTAACACTCCCACGCAAGAGAAACCCCACGCATACCTTAAAGAGGGCGTCTTTGAGGCTCTGCAGAGTGGTGCCCAGTTTAAGGTCAGAGACAGAACTGAACCAATCCACCAAAATGATGTAATCCACCAATCCTCTCCGCCTCCAGTAGTCTTTGGACACATCGGGGAGCTTTGCTTCAATCTGATTCACAGTGATTCTGAAATGACAATAGAGTGAAAGAATTCAGAGTAGGCTGGAAAAACAAGGATTTAGGTGAACCTGTAAATAAACAGGCCTTCTTCTGTCCCTCCTTCGTGTCATTCTTCGTGTTTTCTGAAACGACATACAGAAGGAGCAGTCAGAGGCAGAGCATGGCGTCTCACCCGGGACTGACCGCCTCCTCAGGCACGCTGATGCAGGTCTGGGCTGGGACTTGAATGTGAGACTCTTCATAGTCTCGGTGGCTGCGGGCATCCATGACAATGATCGTGATCGTCTGGTCCTTCATCATATGGAAAAGCTTCTCGGCCGTGATCCCGCCAGCTGGCTGCGTGGCTAACAGACAAAGTCACCACATTAAATAAAAAAGACCACGCGGGCTAAAGTGATAGCTGCTTAAAAAAAACTTTAAAAAATGTTCATTTACCTTTTGTGATGACGCTCTTCAGCTCATTCTGCTCCCCTTTCACCTACAACCAAACGGAAAAACATGATCTCATTAATACATCAGCATGTAAAGATGTTTGTTTTTAGAGAAAACACATAAAACTGAAGAGGGTGAAATCACAAAAAAAAATTTTTAGTTAAGGGGTCTGTTCTTTCTGGCTGTACTGACTGTACTGATTGGTATTTAACGTCAATCACTCTTATCTAGATTTTTAAATTATATGTTGATGTTTTTACATAACCAACAACTTATGCAGCATAGCATAAACTTTAGTAGTCAAATCAATGTCTGACATCTCTACCTTTTTGCTATCCTTCCTGTTGACAGATGACGCCTTGGGAGAGCCACGACCGCCATCTTTTTCTTTTATTTCCTCCCTTTTCTTCTTCTCCTCTAGTCTTTCCTTCTCCTCAAGTCTTTTTCGGACTTCAAATTCTTCATACCTGTTTAAAATAAACATATTAGCTCATTGAAAACAGAAAAAACCCATTGTATATTTCCTTGTACAAATCAACTGAGGTTGCATTATGGAGGACAGCAAAAGCATCTTGACCTGAGTTTAAGGCTGTCAGAGAGCTTCTCTGCTTCTTCGATGGCTTTCTTGAAGCTGGTTGGCCCAAGCATAGTCATAAAATAATCCTTAACACAAAGAGATAGAAAATAGTCACTCAAAGAGAAAACAAATCAGCAATACTTTGTAGAATATAAAAAAAGGTTTTTATTCTGATTCATACCGGCTGCTGCTTGTAGTCTGGCCTTTTCTTGATGATGTCACAGACTGTTAAATACTTCATGTAAAGCACATAAGCTTTCTCTTCATCTCTGTCCAGACGACACTCTTCTGCTGCTTTGAAAAGTTTACAGGCACTCTGAACATAGCTGCAACACAACATATATAAAGTTAATGAGACGAAGAGTACACACATCTCCATCTGACTTAGCTGTTCTGCATGTAATTCAGTCCCCATCTCCTCCTTCACACAATACCAAAAAACAGCTCTGGTTCTTAAATCAACTCTGTTCAGCATCTGTATTTTGACTTGAGCACAACTGAAACGTGTATTATGAGGCAGGATGAGTAATATCCAGCGATTCCTAATTTAAAGTCAGGCTATTCAGGGACAGTCGGAGGGCTCCCTGAACCTGGCTGGATCACCTGCCCTGGAGCAGTTTATGTTCAGTATCAGATGAACTTTAACAAACCCCCCCAACACATTGCCCCACAGACACTGTGGCAACATTTAAAGCACTCATTTGACGCTCACACAAACAATGGTTTGGCAGGCAAAAAATTAATAATTCAACCGTTATGCAGAATTTCCGTTTAAGGATCAATAAAAAGCATCTTATCTTATCATGAAAGTCGGTCAGAGTGCTTTTTTAAATGCTGATCGGTTGTTCTAACGGCTAATGTAACCACACCATGACGTCCCACCAGTGGAATATTCAAAGCATCTGTCAAATATTCGGTGCACAAGGTAATTTAATCTGAACTAAAACACAGGCATGTTGATCCAGACAATGGATATTCTGACCTTAAGGAGTAGTCGGTCTTAAAAACTATGGAAGTTGAATGACGAGTCAAAATGGGTTCTACACGTTTCTCTTATATTCAATGAATTTGATCCACATCATTCTGCTGTTTTTGGATCTATCACAAACTAAAAGGATTCATCCTTGGTTTCTATATCAGAAAACATCCAATTAACAAAATAATACTTTTATGTAGTAAAAAACCTACGTTTGAATGTTATTACAGAAGTGTCAGGAATAAATGTTTGTCCATTCTAGGTCAATTAAGAAGTTTATCTGCTCCTTTCATGGCATAATTAGCATGTATGGATTAATGCAATGGATGCTGCATCTAGTGCTTTAATCTTCTTTGTTTATACGTATGCTCTTAGTGTGAAGTCTGCTGATTTCCATACTTTGGCCAGAGGAGGCTTCCAACAATGCCCAAAGAACCGGGATGGACACATTATGTCCGTAAGCACAACCGGTTATCTCTGAGCCGATATTGAGAATTAGGTGGGCCAACAAACATCAGGAACAGCTGGCCGTGCTTCTTAACTTGCCCTGGAATAACCCTGCCTCTGTTGCCAGAAAATATGCACGATCGGCCTCACATGTTGCACATCTTCTACTTTTACATAATGTCTTCTACGTAATGTGGCTCACCCACAAACTATTTGAGACTAACTTTTCAGGTTTGAAACCCATTTGCACCATTGTGAGACATCATTTGCTTAATGCAAAAAGACAGTGGGCTAACTTTTGTAAACGACATTACCTTCTGGTGCTCGTCTTGTCTGGCTTAATCTCAGCCTTCTTGTTGAGGTCTCCCAGAGAGGTGGACAGATACAGGTCCTTGACCCCTGTGGATACTGCAGGCATCTTGGCGGAAGTGTTCGGTCAGAACTCACAAACAGGAGATTCGTTTAAAACGCTCCACGACCTCTGCACATCTCTGAAAAATGAAGGAAAAGTGCGACAATAAGTTATGAAGCCTGACAGTTAGCCGGGCACAAACACGACGCAGCAATGGCTGTAAAAAATCTACGTCTTTAGCCCATGTTTGAGCCAAAGTTGTCCTCCTTGTTTCCCAGAACAACAAAAAGCCAGATAAGTTTCGCTTCCGTTAGCTACCCCGCAGCTCTAAACCTCCAAAAATGAAGTTGAATTAATCTGAAAACATTAAAAAAGACGACAAGCCATTCAAATGTCACCCTCCCGGTTAGCACGTTAGCCTAACTTATTAGCCTGTGGCTGTAACAAGCTGATTTGACAAGGGATTTGTCAACATTGACGACAACAACCGTAAGTACTTTCCCGGCTAACGTTAGCCGTTACCCACCTGTTTAAGATGGGGTTTTTTGCTCACCAGCTAAAGGACAACTTGACAAAAAGCCTTATTCGGCATCGAGCCTTAACCCACAACTGTCCCGATATAAATTATGTTTAGGAAATTAAATACGAACTTGGTTTTGCTGGCTTCTTAGTTAGCTGTTAGCTACGTTAGCATGCTGCGCTTTGATATCACGCAGTTACGCTAACGGAGCTAGTTAGCCACTGCACCAACACAGACGTCCACAACTACATTCAGATGTTCAAATATGCATTTCAGCAACAATACAAGCAAATGTGTAGTCGCGGAGTATTAAATTAGCACGATTCTTTAGATCGGTTACCTTTTTTTGGTCCGTTGTTTTCACTTAAACCACTTTTTGACAGCTGATTTGTGATTTCTTGTTCCGCTTCCCTTTCTGTTCCTCCTCTACTCTGATGTTTACCAATGTTTAACAAAGCAGCTTCACTGCACATTAGCCCCACCAGCTGGACCGGTGGGGCAGCTCCACAGAGAGGAGTTGAAGGGTTTGTTTAAGATTGGATCATCTGAGGGAATGCTCCCCTCCCATCCTTGGTTGGGGGTTTGTGCATGTCAGGCTATGATCATACAGCCTTTCACACTGATTTGATGCTGAAAGTTAAAACCAGTATTAACCTAATTACCATAACTCCAGCCGCCTTTGATGCTGTACAGGTCCCTGGATTTAGGGGAAGGGTTATGATCACATACCAGTGGCATTCATCCCTCTGACATCCTTGTAAAATATGAGTGTAAGACATCATGAAAATTGTATTTGTTTTGATAGCCAGTGAATGTTTTTTTTTTTTGTTTTTTTTTTACTGTGTACATTTAGAAATAATTTGACTTCTGCGCGGGTGTAACGTCAGCAAAGGAAATTAGTCAAATTATTTTTTAAGTTTTAAATATTTTTTTCAGTGTGCTATGCATTTTTTCTTTCACATCAGAAAGAATTTTCTATAATATAATCTTAGCTGGTCAATAAGAGTTCTTATTGTTATGTGTGAGACTCTAACACTAAATCCCTGTTAGAACGAGGTTGCCTTATACATCTTATTTGTTGTGTACCATAAACATGTTTGTTACTATGAAGAAACATTTTTAAACCCCGCAGTTACAGTTTTCCATTTCTCTTCATTAGCAAACAGTCTCATCATTAGTCAACATTGCGCCCTTCGTATTAACATAAAACTTGGTGACGCCATTCTCTTTGTATGAACCGCGATTAAACTTTGGTTTGATTTATCAAGATGGCTGATGTAACATTGACTTTTTTTCAGCTTATTTGGATAAAAGCATCAGAACAAGGCCCATCATGAAGCACTTTGTCTTTGATGTCGCAAAGCAATTGCACAACTATGATTGCATATGCTTTCATCAGGCCCAGACTCTCAGACATAAAGCCATAACAGGGAAAAGGCACAATAGCCACAGTGTGCGTTGTTGCATATCATATAACATTTATGTATATAAACACACACCAGCTACCATTAGTCCTTTCTTCCTCCTGGGTGAACTTCCTTCAATCGAATCAAAAAGTCTTTGTGACTGTTATAACTCACTTCTTAACAACTTGTTTGGCTGGTTTGAGTTCAGACGTGAACTTTACGCTTACATAGTTTGGAAACCTGGATTATTGTCATATAAATCACATCTTTAAAATAAAAAAATTTGAAAAAAATGTCAGTGAAGTCTAGAATGAACACACTCAGATATCAGAAAAAGTAGGAAAATCCAGAACTGACTCTAGAAGTCTTCAAATTGAAGATATGTTGTGTTATGAATTACCTGTATCTTAACAGATGATTTTTCTGAAGATCATCTGTTTATCATATCTGCAGATGAAGAGCGAACAGGTTTCAAAAGGGTTAGATAAACATCCCCGTAGTGCCTGTTTGGTTTCGGTGTTCGTCTCTCCTCGTGGGCTCTCTGGTACAACATTGGGACCACATGAGAGCTATCACATGTCAAGCACAAAGGCCAGTAAACAGCACTGTGTGTGAACAGTCCAGGTGCTGCTAAAGCTTTTGTCAAGCATAAAAAGGCAGCAATAAATTGTGTCACTGATGGGGTTTGTCTCCTTTTTCCACTCACTCTCCATTTATTTGCTCTTCTTTTCATAATGTCCCATCTATTACCCTTTCAGAAGAGTCATAATCCCATACATTTTGCCCCAGCCGTCTTCTAAAATGCTTTCAGCCAAAATAATACTGATATTAACTGTATCATGTTACCATAGATGTTTATGATGGTGATATATGTATACAATCTAAAAAAAACGAAATTCTGGGAGGATGTTTAAGTTTAATTTGGTCAGATGTTCCAGTCTGTCTGCTAAACTAAGATGAAGAATTGATGGCCTCAGCTTTCATTTTTCCATTTAAGGACAAAAAATAACTTTACAATAATTTAACCATGTGGCTAATGTGATACACATATTGAGTGCGATGAGAAAAATTAGGTTAAAGGATCTTTCAAACTGAAATAAATAAATGATTAAAAACAGACAGGATTCTTGCTACTGTTAACCGAAAGAGGATTTGCTTTTGTAACAGCAATTATAAAAAGGGGGTTGGGGGGTGGGGAGGAGGGGGGTACTCTCTATTTTCTTATATTTCACAAAAAAAATTGTGAAAAGGAGTTACATGCCCTCACTGTTGGTAGTCAGCTATCAATAGCAGCGATGACTGTTTCACAAATAAATGAACAAATATCACCCTGAAAGAAAAGTAAATATTCAGCGCAAACGTGGAGCCAGTGGCTAATGGAAAGATCACGTGCAGGGCATTTGTCCGGTGGTTCTTATGCGTCACTAAGGGCGTGCTCCTCACAACGAGCTCTATATAGTTCTGTGATCTCTGCTCCTGGACACACAGAGCATCCCTCCAGCCACTTGTTGCACACAACAGATTCAGTCAGGGAGCTCTTGTCTTTGGAGATGCAGGCCGAAGAATACAATCGCAGAGGTAACCTTTCACTTCACACTCACACTGTCTATGTTCAGGCTTTGTTTCACCACGGAGAGAAATAAACGTACGCGATTGGGAGTATCGCTCACATTACTGTCTTCCTGATCAGGTAAGGAGCTGGTGGACTATATCACAGAGTACCTGGGCTCCATCAGGGAGAGGAGGGTCATCCCTGATGTGAAACCGGGCTACATGCGGGAGCTCCTGCCCGACTCTGCCCCGACTGAACCGGAGGACTGGGACAGCATCTTCAGCGACATTGAGAGGGTCATCATGCCAGGGGTCAGTTCCTCTGGTCATCCATCATGTCAACAAGTCCAAATACTTCTCGATTTTTATTCACTGAAAATGTTTTTTGATTCATTTGAAGAAGGTGATGTTTTCTTTTGTGGTTGCCCAGGTGGTTCACTGGCAGAGCCCCCACATGCACGCCTACTACCCCAGTCTGACTTCGTGGCCCTCTATGCTTGGGGACATGCTGGCAGATGCCATCAACTGTGTCGGGTTCACGTGGGTAAGTGGACGATGCTCCAGAAAAGACAAGGCTAGGATTTCACACAGATAAACCACCGTCCTGATGTAGTGTGCGTGGGGGGCTTTGCTTGTAAACAGGCTTCCAGCCCGGCATGCACAGAACTGGAAATGAATGTGATGGACTGGCTGTGTAAAGCTCTGGGACTGCCCCTCTTTTTCCTGCACCACCATCCTGACAGCAGAGGTGGAGGCATCCTTCAGGTTTGCGCCACCGTCACTCGTTAAGCCCCAGAAGCTTCGCTGTACGGCTGTCTGCTTGAACTGAAAGCTCCTTTGCCCTCTCTTCCACCTGACTCCCCCCCTTCAGAGCACCGTCAGTGAGAGCACGCTGGTCGCTCTGCTGGCAGCGCGGAAAGACAAAATCCTCCAGCTGCAGGCCGAACTGGACCAGGAGGTGGACGACTCGGTCCTGAACTCGAGGCTGATAGCGTACGCTTCGGATCAGGTCAGTGCCTCAGCTTCTTGTCCATCTGATTGTAATGAACAAAAGGTTTGATTTACGCATGATTTTGCAGGCTCATTCCTCAGTTGAGAAAGCAGGTCTGATCTCACTGGTGAAGATAAGGTTTCTTCCCACGGATGACCAGTTGTCTCTAAGGGGAGACACCCTGAAACAAGCCATTCAAGAGGACAAGCGAATGGGACTGATCCCTTTCATGGTATGTACTTAAAGCAAAGACTGATGGACATCAGCAGTGGGAATTTAACAGAAAACTTTATTAAAATGAATTTCTTTTCTGTTTTAGTTGGCACACAGTAACTGTAATGCTTTAAATGGTATTTGCTATTATATCAGATGAACTTTTCGAAACTAATATACTAGCGGAAAATTTCTAACAATTCTTTTTATGCAGATGATTTGAAGGATAACATATTTAAAGCGCGTGTCCCTCAAACTTACAAATGTGCAAATGATGTACAACGGTCCTTTTCTTACAACACTGGCTAAAGTGCTCCGTCAGAGATCCAACAAATCCTTAACAGCCACAAAATCCTGAATTTTTCTTCTGCGTTGATACATGTGTTTTTTTATATTTAGACTTTAACATATTAACATCCAGTGGATTGTTAGTTTAATGACTTTTTTTTAAACACCAAATATATGCATCTTAAAATATATATAGTATCACATGTTAGTAATCTGGGGAAAAAGATTAATTAGTTTTTATTTATTTTTTGGGGAGTGAGAAAGAAAAAAAAACAGAAACAAGAGATAAAAACATTCTTCATTTTTACTGCTTTGTATTTGAGGGTGGGAAATGATCTGCAGAGAATCTCTGAAAGCTTGAATATGAATCCATGTAATTTTTATGTTTCTTTACCTTAGTTACATGACATTTGGTATGACTGCATTCTAATGTTATCACTGACGTAAAAAGCAAAGAAAATCACATCATGAAAAATTCTAAGATAAAATGTTTTTTTAAAGATGATACATTGTTTTAAGCCCAAGTCAGACTTAACCTTGGATGATATTTTTATCTTCTGCTCAGCTGTGTTCAACTTTGGGAACGACAGGCGTGTGTGCCTTCGACAAGCTCTCCGAACTGGGACCAGTCTGTGCGTCCTCCCACTTTCCTTACGCGTGCCTCACCTTTTATCACTGTTTGTAGCAACATAAAACTTTGTTTCTAAGTATACAAAACTGGACAATAGCAGTATTTGAATATTTTTTCAGGTAAGGAAGAGGCCCTGTGGCTTCATGTGGACGCCGCTTATGCTGGCTCAGCCTACTTCTGCCCCGAGCTCCGCTGGTCAATGGAGGGCATTGATTTTGCACACTCTTTTGTTTTCAACCCTTCCAAGTGGATGATGGTTCATTTTGACTGCACAGCTTTCTGGTGAGTCACTCTGTCCGGAGCAACACCTGCAAAATAAGCTGTGAGTCCATGACCGACCCATCTGATTGAAACGATTTGCATTCTCAGGGTGAAGGACAAATATAAGCTCCAGCAGACCTTCAGCGTTGATCCTGTTTACCTCAGGCATGAAAATTCACAGGCAGCGACAGATTTTATGGTACGATTTCATGTTGTTTTCACCAAGTCGGGAGCGCAACCGTTGCTGGGACCGACCTGATCCAATAACACAACTTTTTCCTGCTTTCTCAGAACTGGCAAATCCCTCTTAGTCGACGTTTCCGATCTCTAAAGCTCTGGTTTGTCATGCGCTCCTTTGGGCTGAAAAACCTCCAGGCTCACATCAGACATGCAAGTGACATTCACTTCCAGTCTAAAACTCATTTTTCAGAGCAAGACTTAGCCACCCACTAACGCTTCAGAGTGTTTTGCTTCTACTTTAGGGGATTGAGATGGCAAAGCTCCTGGAATCTCACATAAAGAAAGATCCAAACTTTGAAGTTCCTGCTCAGAGGCACCTTGGCCTCGTGGTCTTCTGTCTGAAGGTTTGCAGCACGATTATTTAATGTATAATAAAATCCGAAATAGGTTTTGCCTTTTGAACGAAGCAACACACGCATTACTGGTTAATCATTACAAAGATGTACGAGCATTCCCATAACATGATGATCAAAGGTGAGATAGACTGAGTAGGGTTTTACAAAGCATGTTCACAGGAAGGGACAGAGTCGGGCTAAAGTTTAATTAAACCTCACTTCATTTCAATTTTTTATGGGGTCAATAACTTGTGTTTTTGCCCTGCAGTCTTTACGTGCATTGTGGTTTTCTTCTTGTTCTAGGCAGGAAACACTATGACCCAGGAACTTCTGAGGAGACTGACCCGCTCCGGCACCATGTACCTCATCCCCGCCGAAATTCACGCCAAGCGCATCATCCGATTCACCGTGACCTCACAGTTCACCTCTGCAGACGACGTCCTTAAGGACTGGGGCATTATCTCCAAAACGGCGTCCGCTCTCCTGGCCGAGATGCGCACTCTGACCAAGGCGGAGCAGCCGAGATCAGGGGAAAACGAGGCCAAAGGGGCCGAAAAAAAACAAGACCCTCATTCAGATGCCACGGCTGAGGAGAAAGAAGACACTTTCACCCCGCTGGAGAAAGCTCAAGTGGAGCTGTGGATAGACAAGAACTGGAACCGACCCAGAAGACCCATGCGCTCTCTTAGCTGCAGCAGCGAGCCGTACGCCTACGTCGGGCCACTGGCCGGATGCGAATATGAAGCACGTTCTGGCATTAGAGAGGCCGCAGGAGGCCCAGCAACAGGCCCAGCAACAGGATCCGGGCCTTTGTACAAGATTACTGAGATGCCTTCAAATGTCCTAGGAAAACGGGTGCTGAAGAAGCTGACGAAGTTCTACAGTGTGCCCATTTTCTGCAACCAGTGGGTGCAGTGCGGCCAGCAGCAACTGTGCTGCCCTCTGACGGTTTCCCAGGCACCTCAGAAACACCTGTCCCCCACCTGCGAAGAATGAACTCCCGTATCCGACACGGCTCCACTGGAAGCTACCGCCACAGCTAATCTCCTGCGATATTCCCCGAAAGCCGTGACCGGCCGCGTTTGACCAAACTGGAAACCTCTCACTGACAAAGAAGCCGTTTACCTTTTGAGCTGGCACAAACAGCCACCGGCAAGTTAACGAATCACAAAATTACAAAAGTTCCAAGAATCTCGTCGCTTTTTATGATTTTTCTTATCCAGAGATTTTCCTCTAAAACAGTCACCTACCAAATAATCCCAGCTCAAAGTAGAACTGAAACAACACTTGCTGTACAAGACATTTGTTATTATTTCGCATCCTGTATTTCCAAAAATGTAAAAACACTATTTGATTATCCAACAATAAAGGCTGAAATCATTCATAGTTTGAGTGTCCCCTCTTCTATGGCGTTGAATATCTCCAGAGTCATGGGTACGTAGTCCTTGTCGTCCATGAAGAATAGAGGATCCTTGATGATGGTGGGGTTGAAACCTTCCTCGCCCAGCTTTACCTTCAACTGTTTAAAAGTCCCAGTCACCGCCACAGCATCCTGCCCCAGAGAAGAAGTGGGTATTCACTGGTTGCTGTCACATTGTCACACAATTTCTTATACAAATTTGTAATATTACCCAGTCTTTGTTTACCTGTATGCGAATGAAGCGCGGCCTGGCATAGCTGGGCAGGTAGCTTTTAACATGTTGAAGTGTCGCTTTACCATCAAACTCCATGTTTTCTTTCAGCTTTAGTGCTGCCATTCCAATTCTTCCCTCATGTCCTAATAATCAACACAAAGAACAGACTCACACTGGTACAAAATCCGACTAAAATTATAGTTTCCACATCTTTAAAATAAAGAAAGGAGAATCAAATGTCTGATTTACTGTTGTCACTTTCTAACAATGATTGAAAATGCACTTGGGCCGCAGCCGTAGCCTAATGGCTAGTGCGGGCGGCCCATATACAGAGCCTGTGCTCGCAAGCGGGTGGCCGTGAGTTCGAATCTGGCTCACGGCCCTTTCCCGCAGGTCTCCCCCTCTCTGTCTCTGCCCCCTTTCCTGTCAAGCTACTGTCATTAAAGGCCACTAGAGCCAAAAAATTCTTTAAAAAAAAGAAAATGCACTTAATAAATCTGAAATATCCCTAATGATGGAAAAATTACCTGGTACTTTCACACCATAGACATTTGCTTCCTCAACAAAGTCCAGTGAGAGCAAATTGTCAGCCACCTCTGTAGTTGCCACATTTTCCCCTTTCCACCTGCATGAGATGACAAAATGGACGGAAAACATGCATTAAGCAGCTGTTATGTTCTCTTTTGAAACAGGTAGCCTCTTTTCTATTCAAAGATTATAACAAAAAATAGATCAACTGGATTATGATAATAATCTGTTTCTTTTGGGTCCTCTGGCTTTGAACTGCTTCTAATCAAATGCTATTAAATGAAAATGTTGTCATGGTTTCTGGCTTCTGCTTGAATGCTAGCCTTATCTGAGGATCTTTTGACCCAAAAAGTTGAACAGAAGACAAGAGGATGGGATGCTGTATTCCTAAAAATCAATGTAGCCAAATGATTATATGTGGAAAGCCAAGGACAACAATTATCTTTAGGGGAACTGCTGAGAACGGTATGTAATTTGCTGTTCGAACTCATGTAAAAACTGACGTTATTTGTCAAATTTAATACAGTTTTTCCTGATACACAGACCTGAAAGTGTCTCCGATGCGGTCCTGGAAGTAGACAAATCCCTCACTGTCGATCCTCAGGAGGTCACCGCTGTTGAAGTACAGGTCTCCCTTCTCAAACACGTCTTTCAGCTTCTTCCTCTCGGTCTGCTGCTTGTTCTTGGCATAGCCTGTGAAAGGAGAGGCTTTCCCGATCTTACCTACCAACAGGCCAGTCTCACCTGCAAGTGGAAGCCAAAAACAGGTCATGTTTTTCCTGGTGACATTGAAAAATGATAGACGGGAATAAGCTTTGAGGAGAACGGCTCACCTTTGGGGACTTTAATGCAAAATCCTCTGGAGTCTCTGACGGGCTCCTCTTTCTCTGTGTCATACCTTATTAGGGCATATGGATAGGACATCTGAAAAACAGAGTCAAGATGCAATAATGGAGTAATCTGTGCATGATTATGGATATTGTGATGATAGAAACAGTAAAATACTGATCAGATGAGCTTGATTTCTCACTTTGTGCAGAAAATGCTCTCTGCCTATGGCTCCAATCTTTCCAATGTAGTTGACAAAACCGACATTTCCTTCAGTCGCTCCGTAGCATTCGCAGATACGAATGTTCCCGAATCGCTGCAGGAACTCAGCCCATGTGTCTGCCCTTATCCCGTTCCCCATAGCCAGTCGCACTTTATGGTCCTTATCACTGTCTCTCTAAAAGGGAAAAGCCACACAGACTGAGAAATAAAGGCATTTTACAAGCAGTGTATCTGACAGAAATGACCCGTTTTAAACTGCTCATGGTTTAAAAAAGGCTAACAGACATTCACCTTTGGTGTGTTGCACAGGTAACGCATGACCTCTCCTATGTACTGAATGACGGTCACGTTGTACTTCCTGCACTCGTTCCAGAAGTTGGAGGCAGAGAATTTACGTCTCAAGACCACCGTGCAGCCTAGAGGGACAGACGCATAGATTTCAGGAGCCGAACTTCACCGGAGCGGGAGTTCAACGAGAGTCGGGACCTTTGCGGACTGAACTTTAGTACATCCAAAGACAAACAATGATAATCAGAGACGGGTTGCCTGTTGTTTGAGGTCGCATGTGTGTTGGTTTAACCTAAAATACACCTGGTTATCGTCATGATTCAGAATGGGAACTCATATTTGAGCTTTAACTGGATCTGTTTTGGGGGGTTTTTCCGCGTCTTACCGTTGTCTATGGCTCCACAAAGCCCCATCAGAAAACCGGCGGTGTGGTAGAGGGGCAGGTAGATGTAGATGACGTCTTTAGAGCGGACGCCGGCAATAGACTGAAGAAAAGACGCCAACCATACCCTCTCGTGATTGACCACCGCTGCCTTGGGAAGTCCTAAAAGATAGCGCTGCCATTAGAAGCAGATGATTGTGTGTGTTTTTACAGTCCTGCATCCACAGCTCAAGGCCGCCACGAGCAGGACGCACAAAACAATGTGGGCAAAGATTACAGGTCAAGGTTAGACGGGCCTGTGAGAGTACCTGTGGTCCCTGACGTGTAGATGTACAGAGCGGGACTCTTTAAGTGAATTTTGTCCCGCAGCTCCGGGGACAGAGGCCGGTCCGAGGCCTGCTGGACCTTGTCGGAGAGGCTGTTGATGCCCTCCACATCACAGCTGTCGCTGAGGATAAACACCTGAATGCCCTGCTCCCTCAAGCTGGGCAACACCTCCTCTATGGCTGCTTTTAGGTCTGAAAGAGAAAAGCAAAGGAGAGCTTGTGAAAAGGCCTTGAAAAAGGTCAGAGCACCTACAATAAAAGACTTCCAGGCGGCTTAGACTAATTGCTTTATGGCGCTATTCGTTTGGATCTGTTGGGCACGTGCAATCAACCAGTAACATGAACCACATCTGCACCTCTCCAGATGTTATTCCAGTTCATTCATTTTTCCGATTTGCTTTAAAAAACCAGACAGCAAGCAACACCTAAAGTTACACTCAAAGAATACAGTTCAGGTAGAAGGCAAGTCCAAACAAGCAAATTCAGTTTCTGACTTCTCCAGAAATCATAGAGAGAGAAAGAAACTCTTAAAAAACATGCAGCTTGTGTGGAATAGATTGGACATATACAGCCCGTGCCTTCTTCTTTACCAAAGCTTACCAGCTCCAACGATGAGGACTTTGGCATCGCAGCAGGAGAAGCAGTGCAGCAGGGACTTGGACCTTATGTTATAGTTCAGGAGAGCGGCTACGCATCCCAGCTTGGCCAGTGCCAGCCAAGTCCACACGTACTGGGGCTCGTTGCCCAGAAAAAGCGCCACCGTGTCCCCCTGCTCCAGGCCGGCGTGCGTCGACAGAGCCCGGGCCACTTTGTTACTCTCCCTGTCGGCCTGGCTGTAAGTGTAGGAGGCTCCCTCGAAAATAAGGAACGTCTTGTGTGGGTGCTTCGCCACTTTGTCCAGAAAGCTGTCCAGAATACTCCGAAACTTTTTCCCGAGCTTGCTTACGCGTATTCCAATGCGCAAAGCGGTGATCGTGTAGTTGAGGTCTCCCCAGAAATAGGGGTTTCGCATGAAAAGCAAGATGGGCAAAATTGCCAAAACGGTACAAAGAATCAATGCAATCATTGTTAGGGGCAGTGTTTCAGTCCTCACACTACTGACATCTTACTTTGGCTGTGGGTGGATATATTCCCTTTACGGCTCTTGAACTTTGAACAACTCTTTGGTTTTGTGGGTGGAACTCGCTGTTTAGAGCAGCAAAAATAATGGTCCCCGGGTCCTATGTTCCCAATATTCTGCAATTTGAGCAGATAAAGAAACTTTTAAGGTACTCAGAGAGAAAAAAAAGTGGGTCATGACTCCTATTACCACTGGAACTAACTCCGGATGAACTTTAATAACTTGTATATTTTGGCGCAGCTCATTGGCTCTTATCACTGATTGTGAAGAAGAGGCCCCCTCTGTCCGCACTCTTCATCAGATTATTACTCTATGAGACATGTAGTCTGAGCTCATAAATCTGTGCTAAACATAATGATAGTGATGGTTAATAATGATAATAGTTGAGAAAAAGGTTTTGCATGGTAACATTATTATTGTCTTTAATACATTTCAATTCATGCAAAGCACTTCAGTTGAACTGCAAATTGAGAGTCAAAAGCATGATTGTGTAAATTGGTATACAGGATAATGATATTGGGCCAAATGTGTTCTGGCAAGTACAATCATTGGAGTGAAAAGTTCTGATTTAAATAGAGTGGATTTGTATAAATCTTTCAGAAAACAAAATACAACAGAACACACTCTTCTTTCAATTTTATTCTACTTTGGTAAAACAAATCAAAGTTATATCCTAATCATTGTAAAAGAATTAAAAACCCGGAGGCTCTTTTCGCCTGAAGAATATGGCTGGAGGTGAGACTGCTCATATTTCCTATCAGAAAATCAAATATTAACTTGCAAGTCTCTTTTTTTCTCTCATCCAAAGCTGTAAACTGATTGTAAAATAAAAAGAATGAATCTATATGGTACTAAGCCATACTGTGGTACTGTAAATTATTATGCAATTTTTATTGAGAGACTTAACATATTTTATTTGATTCAAAGGTTTTCTCAAATGACATGTAAGATCTACCCTTTAACACTAACCGGTGCCCATAGCTCTTTATTTTTATGTCATATTGTTCAATAAATGGAGGTTGAATAAAATAAATATCCATATCAGTTTGTAGTGAAAAATAACACAGGCTTATTGCTCAAAGCCAGTAATCTTTTCACTGTTGCATAACAGCAAATGGGTAGATTTTTTAATCTTGTGGAATAAAGTTTGTGGCGTTTATAGTCATTACTGAGAACACTTGGTAAATTTTCCCCGCACTACATGGGAAATGTGAGCATTTGGCTCCACCTGCTGATTAAAGTCACATTCTCTTCATATTTGAAAAGCAAAATCACAAAAGACAGAGGCACAAAAACTAGTTCTGTCTTTACATAAAGAATATAGCATGGTATAAAAGATATAATGCTTTATTCATTGTTCCGCTCACTTTCACCATACAGTAACACATGTCATCACAGAGATCAGACACAGGATAAAGTCTTACACTGAAACACGGATACATTAGCTGAATAGTATTTAGATAATCTTTGACTGGTAAATGTAATACTGATGCAACTGAACGTCTCCGACACATACCCTGGACCTACGAATGTTACACTAACCCCCATAAAGTGTATGTAACTTTAAAAAATAAAGTGAAATCATTATCAAAAACACTGTTGTGTCCCTGAGCTGAAAATTCATTATTCGGTAAGCCAACACAGGCGTTGTTGTGCAGCTCATGAATCCGCTCACAGTTTCATGCTGCCTGATAGGATGGAGCTGTAGTGCTGAGCGCTCAGTGGAATGTAGCTCTTAACATTATCATCCAGGATGTAAAGCGGGTCCTGGATATGTCCCGGATCAAAACCCTGTGCCACCAGCTTCACCTTCATCTGCTTGAAAGTCCCCGTTACTTCCACAGCGGTCTGGACAAGAGGAAAATAAAAACCAGAGCGATTCACACCGATCACATGATGACAGGAGTCTTTTAAAAAGGTAAAACCTTTTTTTTTTAAATTAACATATGGGTTCTTCATAAATAAACTGCAAAGGTTTACAATAAGTTTCACAGCCTGAGTGAAATAAATGTACCTGCACCCTTATGAAGCGAGGCCGTGCATATGAGGGCAGATAGCTAGCCACATGGTTAAATATTTTACTTCCATCAAACTGGGCATTTTCCTTCAAAGTGACAGCCGCCATCCCTATCCGTCCCTCATGTCCTAAAGAAAAAAAGGTACAGAGGAACACATATTAGCTAATTGGTCCAAAAATCAATGCATTTTCAGCTGTTTAAAGTCATATTTAAGGCTCGCAGAAATAATGCACCTCACCTGGTACTTGGACTCCATAAACGTTGGCTTCTTGGAGACAATCAATGAGCGCCAGGATGTCAGACACCTCCGTTGTAGCGACATTCTCACCTTTCCACCTTTGGACTCAGACAAGTAACAACTCCAAATTTACTGTATTTTGGTCCAAACATTGGACTGGGAGTATCGTTGTACTCCATGTATGTTTGAAGCATTTACGTTTCTGTCAGAGCCAATCATTCCATGGTTAAACTGTCTGTATGGGCCCAGGAAAACATAATCAGATAAAAAATATGAAGTAATTGTCTTTTTTCTAATGCAACCTTTCCACCAGAAAGGTTGAAAAGAAAATGGTGAACTGCACCAATAGGTTCAGAATATTAAACAACACCACGTTAATTAAAGACCAAAGTGCAGAATGCTATTTCCTTTCAGTGAAGTATTTTTTGGGTGAAAAAAAAAACATATTTTTCTGTGGTATGAATGTTGTTTGTGTTTGGAAAAAGTCTTATTTGTGATGAAACGCTTTGGTGGATATCTAAGCATTGAATCATAAATCCCAGCAGTACCTGAATGTGTCACCTACGCGATCCTGAAAGTAAATGAAGTTGTCGTTGTCGATCCTCATCAGGTCTCCGGTGTTGAAGTAAAGATCTCCTTTTTTGAGGACATTTCGGAGCTTCTTCCTCTCTGTTTGCTCTTGGTTTTGGGCGTAGCCGACAAATGGAGCAATGTCTGTGATCTTTGACACCAGCAGGCCTGTTTCACCTAAAAAGAAAAAGCAAACAAAAGCTAAGCAGGGACCTCTCAGAGAGGAGAGACAGACTAACCGGCATTCAGACAGACAGTTAGTTCTTCTTCACCTTTGGGTGCCACAATGCAGAGGCCGCTGGCATCTCGCATGGGTTCGTCCCGTTCAGTGTCGTACTTTACAAGAGTGTAGGGAAACAGCTTCTACCAGAGGAAATACACGCGTTGTAAACTGGGTCCAATACATGTTTATTACCTTAGAATAATACAATGCTTTTACATACCACATTTGAAAGATTCTGACCTACTTTTGAATCCAAGAAATGGTCAAACACTTCCATTAGAGATTAATAAAAAATATATGAAAGTCTTAATTTGAGGGTGAAATCTGCTTCAAAGATTTTCAATCAGTGAGAGTACAATTATCCAAGGATCGAACAGATTCTGATAATCACAAAATTTGAGGGACAACATTTTTTTTTATTTCTGAGGATCCTAGAATAGTAAGTTCATCAGTTTGAGCAGGTTAGAAAACAATGCTATAAATCCAATCAGACACATTTGGGGCAAATTAAGGACACGGTTCCCTTTTCCCAAGTGTCACTAACCGAGAGATTGCTCCAAAGAAAGCACCTAAAGTTACCAAAAAGCTTAATTCTTCTCCAGTAACGAAAATAATGGAAGAATGAAGCTGCTGCTCCCTAAATAAATATAAATAAAGTATATGTGAAGCGTAGTCATGCTTTCATTGGAGCGTAAGAATTTGATCCCTGTTGTGAAACACGGTGGTGATGGTAGCATGATGTGGAGCGGTTTGACAGCATCTGGGCCATGTGAGCCCTGAATTACTGCACAGGGCATTATCAGGACATCTGCCCTGGACGTTTACTTATACATTTAAAAAACACAAATGTTAGAAACTAATTTATGAGCAGCAAAAATAACTAAACTTAAAACTCCACTTTCAAGCTTTTTCGAGGCATCAAGTCTTGTTTTACCGACTACCAGTTATAGAATCAAGTAAATAAGAAACATTTGCCTTCAAGTATGTTCAGGTGATATCGTCAAACAAGCTGAATATACAGTAGTTCGTCTACAACATTTTTTTAACAGGTTCTGGTCACTCTTACCCGATGCAAAAAGCTAACTCGTCCAACAGCTCCAATTTTCCCGGCATAGTTGACGAATCCCACGTTTCCCTCAGTGGAGGCGTAAAACTCCAGGATCTTGATGTTACCGAAGCGATTGACAAATTCCCTCCATACTTCTGCCCGGACACCATTTCCAATAGCCAGCCTCACGTTATGGTCCTTGTCATTGTCTTTCTGTTTGAATACGAAATTGTGAATAGAAAAGTTAAGCGTAGTGAGGGTCCAACTGAAATAATTCCTTTCATGTGTCAAAAATATACATATGAAGCACATTGTAAACAGCTCACCTTAAAGCATGTATCTGAATGTATATATTTTGTGCTTCCAACTAAATTTTACACCTTCCAGATCAAGTTCCTCAAGTCTTGAAAACATGTACAAGCCTGACATTTAAAAACCCACTTATACAAGAACCCACCCCCCCTAAATTTAACAAAGTACCGATCACGTAAAATACCATGACCCTCACGTTTTACTGTACGTAAAGTACACGAAGATTTAGTTGCCAAGTTACTTGATATGATCCTCTAAAGTAAAGGCCAGCATCTATTCCTAGAGGTGACCAGATAAAGAAGAACCATCTCCTCAGGGTCAAGCGGTAAATTGAGACTGCACTTCATGTGATGCAATCAGATACTCTGAATGGAACATATGTACAAAATGTTTACAGTAACCCCAAATACGAAGAAATCTTTATTTAAAGATACAGGCTTTCCTGTTGATACTTGACATTTTCTCGGAAAAATTTAAATTTGATTAAGTTCAAAACCCAAACCGACTTCTCAGCAAAAGACCGGAAACTGATACATGAGATTTAACGATTTCTATTTCGGTTAGCCAGCTGTGGCGCTCTTTGGGAATGTACAGATTTGGAAAGTTCTCTCTCAATGGCAGCTTGCTACAGCCGGTTCGTGGCACCCCTCCTCTGCAGCTGTCTTTCTTTGGGATGAGGTTTTACAGTAGTTATGAAATAGGCATGAAGGAGGCGTGGTATCCCGGAGGTCCCTGCCACAGATCTTATGTGAGCTTGTTTGGGTTTTCAGTTAGTCAAGTAGAAAACAAACAAACAAAGACTGAAACGCTACTGAATATGTTTAAATCAATGCGCTATTATCAATATATTTTTAATTAGAGAATATGATATAGCAACTAACTTTATATCAGGGGAGCTTGCTAGCTGTTATATATATATTTTTAAGGGCTTAAATTTAAGAACCTCTGACATCAACTCCATGACATCTTAAGGGATTGATACTTGATTAGTTTGAACTGTAACATGTTCAAAAACCACTCATATCACTATATACTATTATGTATGTATTTGGTCTCCAGAGTGAGCTGTAATATGTTTGTATGTGTACGGGTTATATAAGATTGCTATATTTTGTTATAGCTTGAATGTGGCCACCAGAAAGAAGCACATCTCACCTTCTGTGTGCTACAAAGGTATCGCATCACCTCTCCTATGTACTGAATGACCGTCACGTTGTATTTCCTGCAGTCATCCCAGAACTGAGAGGCAGAAAACTTCTTCTTCAGAACTATAGTCGACCCTTAAGAAACAATAAAGAGCAAAAAGTGTAAACGTGATGCTTTCAGTGTGGTTTTGGTGTTTTCACGCTCTGTTTCTCTTTGTTAACACGTTTGCTGTTGGTGTTGCAATGAGTGAATTCAGGCTCTGGACAGACCGGGGACTGTTCTGGGCTGTACTGAATATCTCCTAATAAGAGTGGAAACTGGGAGCGCTCACACAAATATACAATAGCGGTGTGAACTTTAGCCTATTTAGGGAAAAAGCCACTAGAAAGGATCTGTTCAGATTACTGCTGACAAAAGACTCTTTCACCCGGGCTGAACCGGGGCAGGGTAACAAGAAAGAGAGGAGGAGCAGGATGTTAGGGGAAACTGTGCCCCGATATTCAGGTAATGAGAGATAATTCGAACATTATTCCTCAGATCTGGGAGTGAAAAAATAGAATAAATTAAAAGAAATTTACCAAACATTTTCACATTTTGTTACCAGCCACTGCTGGTGAGCTTAAGAGTTTCAATCCCTCCCTATAAGCAGGACAAGCAGACTTTACCACCTCTGCAACCCTCTTTGCATCTCACAGGGCCTTTGTTACCATGTTTTCTACTTTTTCCTGTCAGGCTATTTCATTTGATGATGCTATTATTCTTAAATTTTCGTTGATTTACAAAACCAAACCCAGGATTCATCGATCTGTGATAAATCTGACACACAAACACAGCCAAGTGAATCAAACACTGCCGGGGTGAGCACTTCTCCATCGTCTCACCAGTTTCAATGGAGCCAACAAAGCCCACGAAAAAGCCCGCTGTATGGTACAGGGGCAGGTTAACGTAGACGGTATCTTCCGCCGTCACGCCGTTGGAGGATAAAACAGCCAAAGCCGTCAACAGGCGGTTCTGGTTGACCACTGCTGCCTTGGGAAGACCTGAAATACAGCGAGAGGCCGGGCGGGACAAAGTCTATAAACCTTTTCCCCCCCGGAGCAGACCACTGCCAGACAAACACACACGCAAGCCACTCCGGTTACCGGTGGTTCCCGAGGTGTAAATGTAAACGGCGGGACTTTTGAACGTGACGTGGGATCTATGGGATCGAGGCAGGGGGGCGTCCGATGCCTTTTCCACCGTGTTGCAGAAACTCCGGATGCCCGGAGTGTTGCAGCGTTGGGACATGAGGAGCACAGTGACGCCTTGTTCCAAAAGCTGGGGCAGTACGTCCTCCACCGCTTCCCTCAGCTCTGCAGAAGGAAAAAAAAAGATATCAGTAGGCTCAAAACAACCAGGTTGAAGATGATTAATCTAGACAGACTGCACACTACAATCTGGCAATCTCTGTCATTCCCACTCCAGGTGGAAAAAAGGGAATATTCTTTATTATTTGAGTGAAAAAAAACACATTTCCTAATGATTCATTGGCCTTAAGGCTACTTTAAGCTTTCCAGAATTATTCTAAAGCAAGTACAAGCATGCATACCCGCGGCTGCTATCAGCACCTTTGCCCTGCAGCATCCAAAGCAGTGCAGCAGAGATTTGGCCCGGATGTTGGAATTTAGAAAAGCCACCGGAGAGCCCAGTTTGGCCAAAGCGAGCCAGGTGAAGACGAAGGCGGGTTCGTTCCCCATGAAAAGGGCCACGGTGTCCCCGGCCCTGTACCCGGGCTCAGACAGGAGCGCGTTGGAGACCCGGTTGCTTTTTTTGTCCGCGCAACGGTACGTGAAGCTTTCGTCCCCAAACACCACGAACGCTTTGTCCGGGGACGCGGAGGCTTGCTCCAAGAAGCGGTCCAGCACGAAAAACAGAGGTTTCCTCCTGCGCCGCGCAACGAAAACCACCAAAATCCGGATTAGATCCACGAAATAAAGGACGTCCGCCCAAACGTATGGATAGAAAGTTTTGAGAGCGAACGGGGTGATGAGAATGGTGGCTAAAAGGATGGAAATGACCAACAACTCCATGGTCAACTCACTTCCAAAAGTCCCGTAAAAAAAAAAAAAAAAAGTATATGTGTAGTTCCTGCAGAAAAAATGGGGAATGGGGGAAAATAAGGGTTTTGTGCTGTGGGGCGGAGCATTTCGCCCAAAAGCCTGTGAAGTTCCACGAAATGGGGAGAATATGCGAATAATCTGGAAAGCTAGGAAAAGCTGATCTGTACTTCCTCAAAACAAACTCGACATGTTACAAGTTCCAATAGGGTCGTGTTTAAGATAACCTAATTAGAGTCATTCTCTCAGAAAACACACACACAGGTTTTACTCAGTCTGGATTTGGTGCATTCAATGTAAAGAAAGAAGTTTATCATCTAACAAAGAGTACTATCTGGAATGGCCCTCTATATGTTGTGCGTGTGCGTGTGCGTGTTTGTGGTATGGTATGAGTTGAAATAATGAGTCCAATCCACAATTAAGGGTCCACCCACTATAAAAAAGGTTAAACAGAGGGGAAAACTTGAAAAAAAAAGGTTTGCCTCAAAACATCCAATTATTCTAACTCATTTATTTAAAATCCAAACCAAAGCAGGCGGGTCTTCTCTGACAGTAGCACTTTGGGGAGAAAAAGTAGGTTTAAGTACAGTTGTGGTGGTCAGATGAAAAGAAAAACTTGTGCTTAGAGGTGAGAAAGGAGAAGTTACTTTGGCCAGCATGACAGGGGGAGGGAATTAGGGTGTTGGCAGAAAGGATTAAAGAGACACGTAAATAAAAACTCAAATTCCTCACATTATTAAGTTCACCACAGGGGGGTTGCTAATTCCTTTTTTTGTTTTTTTTGATCTGCAGCAAATACTCAGTCCAAAATGGTTTAGGGTCAGAAATGACCTCATAGAAATGCTAAATGCTTAAATGATTCCACATAAAGACCTTTTCCTGAATTTTAGGTTAATGTCATTAGTAACTATTGATCAAATTAAATTAACACAATGATGTATGATTCATAAACAGGCAGCTCAGCTTTGATCCTGAGCTCTGTTAGTCCGTGTACAAGGGCAGGACAGATGTGTTCAAATTTAGATTAAGGATTTCAAAAAACAGATTTTTTGCATTCACTAATAAGCTTTTGTGCAAATAGCAAAGGACAGAAAGCTTAAAAAAGCACATTCCTGAAAACAAAGGCCTTAGTTTTGGGTGACACGTCCAGTGACAATAACTCAGCCTATTTGGAAGGTCCAAATCCTGCAGGTGGCACTCTTTTCTAGTTTTGTACTTCTAGTTTGAACGTGCTCTGTTCTGTTCTTGTCTTTAAAAAAGGAATCAGAAGACTTGAAGCGAAAAAGATGTTATGACATAAAAGTAATTATTTGCAGATTCGGTGGAATCCAACAAGTCACACATCCCAGGGCACTAATATTTATATTTTTCTATGTAGGCATTCAGATTTCCAGTATATTTTTTACATGTTAAACACTGAAACACTGTTTTCCAACCAATGACAGAAAAAATGTAAAACATGAGAGTAAGCTTTGGTCATACAGACCTATTCTCATCTCAAACTAATGGGCTTTGAGGGATCAAGTTCCTTATTTGTCACAATACAAACCAATAAAACAAATCAGTGTGCAGTCAAAAACGATCTAAACCATTTCAGTATCCTGTAATGATTACATATCTAATGCCTACACACGCAAGACAAATAATTCAGCTATACGTTAGATCGTGTGAAGGTTTTTGGGTTGGAGCTTGCCCCGGGCTAGGCTGGGCTAGAAAGAACCCCACCCTGAACACATAACCGGCTCGCCGAGTGATCAACGGCAAGTCAAACGAACTAAGAAATGTCAAACAGAAAACTTTTTTTTTTAAATTCCCTTCATTAATGTCGTCTGCTGTTGGACCAGATCCAGCTGTGTGCCTGCAACCCCCTTTTCAAACACTCCCTTTAATGCTAACCTCCACACATTCCAGCTAGCGGGCAGGATAGAACCTGCCCTCTCTGGGTCTTCAAACTTCCCTGCTCGGGATCTGCTCCTGTCACAGACCTTCCCACAGTGCCTGCTTATGCAAATGATGCTGGCACGTTCAGCTCTGCCGGCATGTTTGCACAATCCCAAATCCCCTCTGGGTGATGGCACTCACATCACGTAGTCTCCAGTGAAACACCTGTGAGCACATCCATATCTGAACTGATTACACCAGTCATATACTATCTGCCTCTGGTGTTAAAGTAAATGCCACAAAAAAGAAGAAGAAAAAAAACACACACACATACACATACACACACACACGGACACAATTTGTTGATTGTTGACATTTTTTGTTTTGGGTGATTTTTGGACTTGGAGATGATGCTGTCCGAAGGCTTCTTCGGTATACGTGTCCTTTGAACCTTGGGCATTAGCCAAAGATTTTTTTTTTTTTTTTTTTTTTTAGAGGCCAAGGAAAAATCTGAGGTCACAGAGGTCTGCGATTGTGAAACTCTTGTGAGCACAGTCCAGGCAAGCATGTGGTGTCCCAGGCAGAACTTGTCTCTATATCTCTTTGATTATATCAAGTCCCTGTTCAAGCTTCTCTGGGTTCCACACTGTCCCCCAAATAGACTCATAACTTTACATATAGTTAAATAAACCCAGAATTCAAAACAGATCTTAAGATCTGCAACTTAGTGTGCAGAACGAGATGGCAGTTAGGTTTCTGAACTTTCTTTACAAGCAGCTGTTATCTTTGGAAGTGTGTATTTTCTGTATAGATTATATAGATTTGATCAATCTGCCATTGTTAAAAAAAGAAATCCTTATGGATTTTTGTTTAGCCTTGGATGGTGAATAAACTAATTCAGTCGCCAAGTCTCTCTTGTTTGCATTCTTAGTGAGATGCATGTAAATTGTTCATGAATTCAGTGAATTCATTCATTTAGGATCCAAAAAGATTTTTTTTTTTAAAGGCTTGGGAAAACATTAGTATGAATATCTTCATATATTTGAAAAAAATGTCCTTGAGAATCGTTTGACGATGGTGGCTCAGTTCGATAAGAATTCGCTGGCGTCAGGGATTGTGTTTCAGAAATGCTTTTCCTTAAGTCACGTTGCCTCACAACATGGAAGCGGCCAATGGTGTCAGAGACACGTATCCCCGGCGCTATAAAGGCGGCCGGGAGAGGAGGCGCGCCCCATCAGGAGCGAAACAGAGAGAGGGGGACTCTGCGCGGACTCATTTATTTCTTTGGACAATGCTGCGAGTAAGATGTCTGAGAGGAGGTAGCAGAGGGGCCGAGGCTGCCCATCTGATCGGAGCCATGGTTGGTATTGTGGTGGTTTCATGCTGTCAATTTTATTTATTTATTTTCTTCCCACAATTTTTTTTAACGCAAAAATGAATAGTATTTTTTTTCCACTCTCTTAAAAAAGAAAAAAAGGAAGAAAAACACACGTCAGATAAAGTGAATAAAGACGTTTTGTTCGACTTTTTCTACACTATAGGATGCATCAGAGCATGATTCACTCGGGATCACTTCAATTCAATTTCAATAGTTTTTCTGAGTCAAAAAAAAAAATGGAGGGAAAAAAAAAGGCAAAGAAAAACCGGGTTTAGTTGGGTAAAAAAAAAAAAACTAATCTTATTTACACGGATTACCTGAAACAAAGCTCCGTCTCAGGGGGGGGGATCTGATTTTCCTAAATGCTGAGTTTTTTTTTTTATTTTTTTTTTTTACCGTGGGTCCCTGAGTGACAGCCAACAGCTGTTTGGCACAGATGCTGCTCGCAAACTCTGTGACACCGGAGCTGATCCTGAGCCAACAGAGACCCAACTGTAAGGGCTATCTGTGGAGATAAGGCTGCCTAATAACACGTGTACTTTGGCTCTAGACCAATCTATTTCATTGAAGGCATTTCTGATTGAGCTCTGAGGACTGCGTGTGTCTTATCAGTTTCCATTTATTTGGAGAAAAAAAAAGCCTCTGGAGCTCCAGGTCCAAACTGCCTTGACCACAATCATGTGCGGTTTAGAGTTCCTCTAACAGGATAAACAATAAAGAAACAAAAAATATATTAGCACATGCTTTTAGGGATTTCTATTTACTGAAACAGTAAAAGGAGAGAAGCTTCTTTTTGCTTTGTTTTGTGTTGTTCCGCAAAATATTTGCAATATAGTTTATTCCTACAAAGCTGATCCATGTCCTCCCTCCCCAGCTGGGCCGGTCAGCCGCGGGCTGGGTGCAGAGGGCCTTCCAGAGCACCTCCAGTGCAGCAGCTGCCCAGCCTCAGCGTGCGGCTGAAGACGAGCATGTTACTGAGCCCGCTCAGCAGGAATGTCCTGTCTGTAGCCACAATGAATGGGACCCGCTGGAGGAGGTGATCGTGGGTCGAGCCGAAAACGCCCAAGTGCCTCCCTTCACGGTGGAAGTCAAAGTAAGCCCCCCTCGTTCTGCTCGCGTCCGGCTTGCAGATGTGCAAAATGTTAACTCCTGTGGCAGCTGTTTTCTGCGGCCCCATCATAAACTCTGACACGTCTCCGCAGGCCAACACGTACGAGAAGTATTGGCCCTTCTACCAGAAGCACGGGGGCCAGTCTTTCCCTGCGGACCACTTGAAAAAAGCTGTTGCTGAGATTGAGGAAATGTGCAATATTCTGCGTCAGGAGGGCGTCGTCGTGAGGAGGCCGGAGCCAATCGACTGGTCCCTGGAATACAAAACTCCAGATTTCGCATCAACCGGTAAAATGCATCAGCCTTTCAATTCTGTTATGAAGTCCAAACCTAGTCTTTTTTTTCTGACTAGATTCCTTGTTGAATCTCCCTCAGGTATGTATGCGGCCATGCCCAGAGACATCCTTATGGTTGTGGGAAATGAAATCATTGAGGCTCCCATGGCTTGGAGGTCTCGTTTCTTTGAGTACCGTGCCTACAGACCTTTGATCAAGGAGTACTTCAGAAAGGGCGCCAAATGGACCACAGCCCCTAAACCCACCATGGCCGATGAGCTGTATGATCAGGTGAGGTCCTGTGAGCCAGATTGGGGTTTTTAAACACCCAGTTCAGGTTCTCAATTTCACTACTGACATTGTCCCCCATTTCCTTTGTGTTTCTCCTGCATGGGAAGAGACAGAACGAGTTTGTTGCTTAACACTAAACAGATTTTGTCCCCCAGGACTACCCCATCCGCACGGTGGAGGACAGGCACAAGCTGGCCGCCGAGGGGAAGTTTGTGACCACCGAGCACGAGCCCTGCTTCGACGCTGCTGATTTTATCCGAGCTGGGAGGGACCTGTTTGTCCAAAGGAGTCAGGTATAAAGCGCGCTCTCAGGTCGGATCGCAGCTCGCGTAGGTTCCCCTCAGGCCTCTCACCGCGCGCCGTTCTGTTCTAGGTTACAAATTACATGGGAATCGAGTGGATGCGCCGGCATCTGGCCCCGGATTACAAGGTCCACGTCATCTCCTTCAAGGATCCCAACCCCATGCACATCGACGCAACCTTTAACATCATCGGCCCCGGGCTGGTGCTGTCCAACCCCGACCGTCCCTGTCGCCAGGTAAAGTCAGTCAGAACCATGTGCCGCCCTCTGCTGGAGTTCACCACAAACTCCACCAGGCGAGGGCACCAGACTCACCTCCACCCTCTGTGACTCCAGATCGACATGTTCAAGAGGGCCGGCTGGACCGTTGTGAAACCTCCAACACCTTTGATTCCTGATGGTGGGTACCTCTACTATGATTTACATTTGGAAAAATAAATAAGTATCACAAAGATGTGCTCATAATGCCGGTCGTGTGCAGACCACCCACTGTGGATGTCCTCCAAATGGCTGTCCATGAACGTTCTGATGCTGGATGAGAAACGCGTCATGGTGGACGGCAATGAAAGCACCATTCAGAAAATGTTTGAGAACCTCGGTGAGTGCCGATGTGGAAGCCATTCAATCTGGTTTTCTTTCATCTGAATGTGTTTTCGAGAGGACGCATAAGTATTTCTAACGTGAAAATGCGTATTCATATATATTCGTATCCGTTCTGTGCAGGTATCAAGACCATTAAGGTGAACATTCGTCATGCCAACTCCCTGGGGGGGGGCTTCCACTGCTGGACGACCGATGTCCGCCGCCGCGGTACCCTTCAGTCCTACTTCCACTAGCCTTGTCAGAAATGGCCAGTTTTTATTGAGCTTTGGATACTAAAGCCACAGTCTGGAATCTTTAGTCTTAATACATTAACAATTTTTAAACCCAGCAAGGGTGGAAAAAAAAAAAAAAGAAAGAAAAAAAAGATCTACTGTGTGTAATTTTCAGCCCCAATTTTTGAAGAACTTGCCCTTCAAATGTGTGTTTCTTAACAGCCTGTGTGACACAGATTGATTTTTATGTCGGGACACCGGTGCCCTTTTCTGGACTGCGTCTTTAGGTGTTAATTTCACTTTGATACATGATTTTGATTTGACATTGCTGTACAACGGAGTGCCTTTGCAGACAGCTTTTTTTTTTTTTTATCAGGGACAAAAATGTGCTCAGTATAAAGTAATGATCATCACTTTACCTCTGTCAGTATTCTCAATATTAACTGCATTTCTGGCCTGGCCTGTTGTGAAGCTTTAGTGTTTGTGGCTTACTCATCTAAAAGCCAGAGCTTTGAGGACAAGGTACAATTTGGTATGCGAATGCCATCAATTTAGGGCACAGGAGGCATGACGCTTCCTCCTCTGGGTGCTTTTCACTATACTTGCATCTGCTGTTTCAAATTCTTTGTGATCCCTTCTGCCGTCATGGAGGATCCTCCAATCCAGTACATGCAGCCTGAACACACAAATACCTTTGAGAGATGTATGATTCCTTTACATCTCTGTCTTAAGACCTCGCTGAGAGGAGCTAAGAGAAGTCCACATCTGTGTGGGAAGTGGGGAGAAAATGCTAGCATAATGGAAAGCACCCTTCAAATACACAATTTTACATTTTTCCCAATTTTTTTTATCTTAGGACTTATTTTCAATTTTTTATGTAGGTCATGGAACAATTCAATCTTCTTATCTCTAGTTTTTTATTTTGTAAAGATTTCAATTAATTCAACAGGAAAAATGTTCTGTTTACATTTTTACTAGTCTTTATTGGATTTCCCAACCATTAGTGTTTTTATATATTTACTCAAAAAGTATGTGGGCCATATCGGATATTGTACACCTTTTGCCTCTGCTGTTTTCCTGTTGCATATCTGGTCCAGTTACTTGCTAATAGTCATGCTCACTGAATGTCATGGTTGCTTTTATGTGGAAAGCGAACATGCTTTAAGAATGAATGTTTTAATGTGGAGATTTTTGTTATATAATCCCTTTGCTGCCTTTAGAGTGGGACGAGACTGCCTTGATAATCACTTCTGAAACAATGAATTCGAGGGAAGTTGTGGCTAAACAGAGGAATGCAAAGATGTTTTGTATTATGCAATGTCAGCTAATTTGATTAAAAATATTTGCATCTCATTGGTGCTGTGTCTATATTTCATTCTTAATATTTGAATTATTTCAAAAATAAACTTAAAGGCAGATGTTGCAATTAATGGAATTAATTCATACAGACAATGACATGCTCCACTCAGGTAACACGACATGTTGCACTTGGCATCTGTCAACGTTTTAGATATTTATCAGTTTTATATACCCTCCTAATAAAATGCAAGGGGCCAATTGTGTTGGGCATAATGCCTTTCAAGGCAAAGGACAATTACACAAACCTGTTTCTGAGAGAGCCGGAACAGGGTGTAAAATGCTGCCGAAACATCAAACTCCACATGTGGTCAATATTGACCACATGAATAAATTAATAATCTCAGATATCGATTTTTCCTTAAATACATATTTTCATTCTAAAATTGACAGTGTTGTTGTGCCTCACAGATGCCTTGGACAGAACCAACATTTAGTTGTCAAAATAACTATGGAAAAAATATATTTCATGTTTTACTATCCATCTTTTTGCATGGATAATGGAAACTATAAAATATTAGAAAGACTTAACTTAAGAGGGTTCTTGGTTTGAGGCCCTGGGGAACCAGGACCTTTCTGGATGGGGTCTGCATGTTCTCCATGGTCAGTGTGGGTTCTCTCCGGGTTTTCCGGATTTCTCCCACAGTCCAAAAACCTGCATGTTAGGTTGATTGGATATTCTAAATTTCCCTTAGTGTGAGTGTATGTGGTTGTTTGTCCTTGCGTGTCTCTGTGTGACCCTGTGATGGACTGGGGGCCGTCCAGGGTGACCCTGCCTCTCGCCCATTGACTACTGGGATAGGCTCCAGTTCCCTCTGCGACCCCAATAGGGAATAAGTGATTACAAAAATGGATGGATGGACTTAATTCATGCTGATCAGTGCAAACAGGCTTTGGAGCAACATATTCAATCCTCTTTTGGTAAGGGTGATTTAAAATAACACCTTACCACTTTTGAAAGTGATTATAAAATAATGCCTCCATAAAGTCCTCCGTGGAGTCACAATGCTGAACTGAGCGGCACACAGTCCACACCTGTGAATCACTGAAACATCAATGTGAAATTACACTAAAAGGATGAGAATATTCTAAAAGCATGAAGCATTTTCCTCAAACACTTTAGTTTAGTTTTTTTAATAAAAATGTAAGGTCCATCCCTCTATTTTCTGGACTGCTTATTCCCGAACGGGGTCACAAAGTGACTGGAATGTATCCCAGTAGTCAAAGGACCCTGGACGGTCCCCCAGTCCATCGCTGGGCCAAAAATATAGACACACAAAGACGAACAATCACACTCACTCCTAAGGGCAATTTGGAATGTCCAACCAACCTAGCATGCAGATTCTTGGACGGTGGGAGGAAGCCGGAGAACCCAGAGAGAACCCACGCAGACACAGGGAGAACATGCAAACTACTGTTAGTGAACAGCACCCCCTTTAGACAAAAGCAAGTACAGCGTCTCAGCACCAATATCTGAGTTTTTTGGTGTTTTGGAGTTTTTTGCAGCTTTAACAGGATGCATTCCACCAAATGAGTGAACATTGAAGCCATCTGTCCAACACCTAGAGCTTGGGTGAAATAGCTATCAGGGATCCTTAACACTGTGCAGTTTATCTGTGTCAGAAGGGCTGAAAAAGGGAAGAATCAAGGTGTCAAAGTCCATACGTTTATCCAAAATGCTGTGGATAGTCACACCTCAGACTGAATGTTGGACTGGCTTTTATTATATCAGTAATGACGCACTATGCAGTATCTTTTTGTTAATCTGAGATCAAATATACACAATTTAAATAGCTGCTTAGGTCCACAGGATCCATTATCATCATAGGTGACACGTTGGAATTAAAACTATCTTGAAAAAAGTTCACATGGCTGCAGTTGTCTTCTAAACAAGATTAATTAAGAAAGCATGAAATGGTCAAAACCTAAAAACTTTTGGACATTGAGTGCAGAGGGGGTGTGTGTGCGCTTAGTCACACCCCACTGGTTATATCACACGTTCACTTGAATAAAGTAGGCCACTGTGGATAACACTAACCTGTGAACCTGGGATGCGTTCACCTGGTTGATAAATGGTACCACTGTTTGAACTGAATGTGCTACTGCGTTAACACCTTCATGTGTGTAAATATTAACAGGGCTGATGTGTCAAAAGAAGAAATGTTGCTTCATATATGACGTAAACCTTGCTATGAATAGAAACAAAGAGAGATAAAGCCCAGTAATGATTATATCCACTTAATCTTACTGTAGTCACAATTAAAGAGATAGCCACTTTCACAGAGTACTTTTGAGGCATTTAGTGAAAGCTTCTTCACTCTTGAACTTTAAAAGAGCTCATTCTTATGAACAATGTGTATATTGATTTATCAAGCTTTCCTTACTCAAGGTGAGTGGATTACTTTAAAAAGCAAGAGTTTCTATCATTTGGTGTCTAAACTGTCACTTTCCAAATGTATTGCATCATGTCGGAGTCACTTAACGGTGCAGTCTGACGTCTGTCCAACGTCCGGCGACAGGCAGCTATGCGTCAGGACGGGGCTCACCTACCATGATTGGTTAGCCGTTTAGCTGTCCGGTGGTGCACAATTCGAGTCTCTGCCCGTGTAGTTGTGCGGATGGATTGCTTGTTTGAACAGCTGCCTAATTGTGCAACAGCTCAGCTGCCTCAGCGACTGTCTTCAAACAGAAGGATCGATCGGGATGTGGTAATGATTAGGCCTCCGTGTGGGAAGAAGCACCGCGTTTGACTCCACAGCTGCCTCAAACTGACTGGAACAGTCCAGTCCAGATTACGGTCTGAGGCCTCAGTCAGAGCCAATCCACTGCAGATGGTTTGTTAACATTCCTCCATTGTTCTCAGAGGACAGGGAAGGATTTCCTTTTTTAATACATTTAAGAAAGAGAAAAATGTTGACATTTAGGTTGAGCATCAAAAGCATAAAAACATAATGATGGGAAAAAAAACGTACATACCATGATTTGAACATTAGGCACTATAATGACCAGAAACAAGGTCAGATGAAATCTGATTTATTAAAGATAACATCCTATAAGATTATGATAAAAAAACTGAACTGGATCATCACAAAGATTAAAAAGGAAAGTTGACGTGTAGTGCAGCAATCCCATGTTTTTTGCTGGATCTGCAGAAGACAGCCTGAAGGACTTAAAACAAAAGATGAACAGTGAAAAAGGTGTTTTCATCTCCAAGCAGGAAAAATGGACGAAAAAACCATTTATCAGAGTGGTCATCCAGCATCAACCAAGTGTAGATAAGGACAGAAGAAAAAAACTAAATAAGCTATAAGTCATAGCCGTCAAAAAGTTGTAAAATGTTGACACATTGGGTTCCCTTCACTACAGTGATCATCTTTTTTCTAAAGCAGGACAACATCTCAAAGTAATACCAGCATATAGTAGTTAATTCACAGTTATCACTGAGGCCCATTTAGCCTGGATATGTGTCTTTTAATATTTATGTTGCGGGAACATGCAAACTGTGTTTGCATTGAAAAATTCTACAGCTACAACTTCTTATGGCGATAAAATAAATGAATTTCCTGGAAAAGAATGAGTCAATATTAGGGCATAGAGTCACTACATTTAGCTAAGGATGCCTCCATCTCACTGTTTTCAGTTTGGATTAGAGGAAGTTAGATTAATATTTGATACACCTATGCTTATTTAAGCCGTTTATCAGTAGCACAATGTGCCTTTATTTAAACATGGTTGTTAAATCATCCAATTTGTTCTGAATCCCACTTCTTCTGTGGGAGCATGTCTGTGAACCGCATCCTGAACAAAGATTTTACAAGTACAGCTTGTGCAGACAGTACATGATACAGCAATGTTCAGGAAGAGAAACAAAGATTTTACTCTGTATTGTGTCTGGACATGCTGCCAGATAAAATCCCAGCAGTGTTTCAACAGTTTCAGCCCACCCGCCCCACTTTTTTTTTGTATTTTTTAAACACATCTTTCTTATTTGACAAATTTGAAATGCATTTATTTTTGACCTACATGATCTTCTCAAAAAGAACCGTTGGCTGGGCACTTCTAAATTGTGTAAAATTGTCACTTATTAGAACAGATTTGATCGTTTAAACTTTAGAATTAAACCATTTGGCCAGTTTGTTTACTATTAGTTTGTCATGGTCATTGATAGCAAAGAACAGCATGTGATTTAAATCTGTGGACAAGGAGGTCCACGAAGGACAACTTTGCACATGCGTATCTTTCTTTCGCCATCAATATTCAAAGAAAAAAACAATTCACACGTGTTGCTCTATTGGGAAAACCAAAATATCTTGGCGAGAAAAACCTTAAGTTTTCTGTTCAGGTGATGGTTTTATTCCTTTGGCGCCCTCTAGCGGATGTCCAGGGTAAGCATCGTTATTGATACGATAAAAACAGAAGTGTGACTTGAATCTATTTTTTGGGAAAATACAAACTAAATAAACCTAAAGTGGATTTATTTGTTGATGAGCTGCATTTTGATTATCAAATATAACTGATACAACTTATAAATTAACGCAAGTTTTGAAATATTTTTGTTGTTTGAATGTTTTTTTTTAAACTGAAGACTCTGTGGACTAATCTTGTAAACTTTGTAAACAACATATCTGACTAATCAACAAAAGGAAACAATGTCTAAAATCAGCAAGTAAATGAATGAAGAGTTAAACAACTGGAACCGCTGGGAAGTTGTAAATGCAGCATAGAGAAAGGCGTGTGTGAGATCACCTTGAATGCGTTGCGGTGTTATTTTTGTAGCTTGGCAACAACTGAGCTGATGACATAATTTGCAAAGTCAGCAGGAAACACAGGTGATATGTCTGTTTTGAAAATTTGCACAGAAACGTTCAGCCACTTCTTCAGTATGAGCGGAAGCAGAGATGCTGAACATCCTCCTTTCTGTCCTTGTTTCTCTCTTTTAAAGCTTCCCTAAATCCTTGACATGTCTTGCTCAACATGCCTGGATTTGGAGTGTTATTCCAGACATTAGTCTGGCTTTGGAAAGCTCAATCTGCTTCTCCCATCAGGGTGACATCTAATCACAACAGACGCTGAGGAAAGGCTCCGTTTGGGAGCAGAAGCCCCAGAAAATAACAAAAAGTTAAGCAAAAAATCCAACCCAAAACAGAACATTGTTCATAAGGAATAAAATCTTATCAGAAAATACGACGAGGATACACAGAAAGACAGGGAGAAATATATACCACCAAGCTACCACAGTTGAAAATCTTCCAAGGAGTAGCAAAATTACACTTCAAACTACTTCGATCGAGCATTTTTTTCTGTAAAACAGCCAAAGGATAACGGTCTTAGTTGATCTATTTGGAGTTTAGTTCACAGTGGAAGTTTCAGAGGCCACTTCTGGTGGAAACTAGGGGAACTTATCACACCACATTTGCAGTTAAAGCCACAGCAACATTTACTAGTCTGAAGAAAAAAGAACAGTTGCTGTTTATTCTCTGATGATCTAGTCATTGTGTCATGTTACCGACGATTGGATACAAACCACAGAGCAGAAACTTCCATTCAAAAGGACATTTTGCGTCCACCTCTGAACCTCGGGCCTGACACTATGCTATTTTGCATAGCCCGTAGATAAAAAGCCCCATCTGACGGTGAGCCAAACATAAACGGACAACTTTCTGACCGAGGCCCACCTGAAGAATGCAGCAGCACAAAGTACAATGATGATAACCGATCCCCAAACACATAAGTGACAGCAGAGCAAAGATAGAAACTGTAAACGTGTCAGCGTGCCACAAATATTGCAGCCAGTTAAACAGATAGCTCACAAAAAGTTGAAAAAAACAGAGAGCGTTAGCCGGGAGAGGCCTCATTTATGTGCCATCGTCTGTCCGATCTCTAACATAACATTTACTTTTACTTAGCGCTTACATTGTTTGCGTAGAAAAAAGTTTTTGTTTCCCAGAAATGCTTTTGAGGATGTGATTTACGGGGATTTTAAAAACGTTTTTTTAAACGGCTGGGTCGTGTTTTTTTTGGGGCCTTCTCTGTTGGACTGAAAGTACAGCCTCATGTAAAAACAAAAAAAAAATGGGCAGGGCAGCCACTTCTGCTTCTCTGGGAAGCTTTTAAACAAAGGTCAGTCACACTGAGCACCATTTGGCCTTTTAGGGGCTGACCAAACACGTGACGGGAGCTAATCCCGGTTCGACTTTGAAGACTACACAACGTTTTTCACAATACCCAGTCCGGGCTTTGCGTTTTTTTTTTAAAAAGACGAGTGATGAAAAGACTTGTTGGTTGTGGGAAAAGTGAAATATTAATGTCGCTCGGCAGGTTTATGAAGCTACGTTAATCCAGCAGTGGAGTTCTCCTCATGGCTCCCATGCATTTTTCCTCTGTCTAAGCCTTTTATCAGCATCATCTCTCTGGCCAGATGTCAGTTTGTTTTAATACACCGCAGCTCCTCTCCTTAGTCTCTTCATGCCACTAAATTCTGTTAAAAAAAAAGAAAAAATTGCCAATGAGATCAGCGTATCCCATCACGGCTTACTTCATTTTTTTGGGCATTCACGTCCTCTGAAACAAAGCCACAGAGCTGGGTGGTGTGCTGGTGGATATTTAGAGAGGTTTGGACAAAAGCGTTAAGTGACACACACACGCAGGAGACAAAAAAAAACAAAACACATCTTTCATTTCAGCATCTTGACTTTTCTAAAGCCGCTGACGTCATTGTGTCTCTGCACAAAACTGATCAGATTGTTACTCACAGCTAAAAAACGACCATGTGAGCGTCTCAAAATGGTCTTCCACTGTGTCCTGCTTATGTTAGCTGTGAATAGACACTTTCTGAGCTCATCTGTCCACATCCTACCCAAAAAGAGACTTTGATATAGCTGCTGTGAAGATTTGTTCAGCCCAAAGCTTCAGTCTGAGTGGATACAAAATGTAATATCATACTTTAAGATAAGAACAAGAGCAGGCAGTTTACGTCTTTTAAGGCTCCATCAGAAATATTTTGGATCCCAGACTACATCCAGATTCATATCAAAAGCTCATCATTTCTACATCGGACAAATCCCCATCACTGGTAAAAAATTTCCATTGTAATCCTTCCAAAGGTTATTGAGCAATTCAGCCAACAAACAGTCAAACAAACTGTACAAAACACACGACCTCTTTGGCAGAGGCGGCAGACGCTTTGGGCTCCCCGTATTGGGCTTTTAGCTCCATCATTCCCCTCACAACTGGAAATCAAATCATCCATCGGCCTCGTTCCGGGTCCGCACACATATCATCGACGGGCTGAAACACGGTCACAGGAAAATCTGACCTGAGAAAGGACACGAATAAACACAGATGGAAAAATGATAGGCGGCAAATAAAGTTTGAGCCTGGTCCAGGATCAAGAAAATAGGAATGGAAGGTCAGAAAAATAAACGTGGATGAGTTGTAAGGTGGTAAAGCTGTGAAAAATGTTTGTCGTGTTAAAGAAAATGTCCTCAGATTATTTTTTTCTGACATTTTTGATTAATAAAGTTGGAAACCATTAGCTTAAAAAGACTTTGTCTTTCTTTTTTCAACATGCTTTAGGACTCAAATCACGTTTAAAACATCTGAGATGCCAAAAAGAGATTAGAGAGCCAGGCAAACCTCCACTGTGAGGGTATCAACTGAGCAGGAATGACTGCATGCTAAAGCTTTTGGAACGATGACATGATTTATTTCTCTGTCAGGACTGCCGATCTTACTTGCCAGGAGCATTTTTTTTTTAATCTCATAAAGTCTTAGTTGAGCTAGTCAAGAGGTCAAGCTCTAAATCAAGCAGAAACGCTGGCACAGTGAACTGTCTGCCACGTTTGTTCAGGCTTTTGTGCGATCGGGGATAAGTGGCTCCTTTGCAATTGTATGAATCTTTATTTTTTTACAATAGCATGTAGTTTACGTTTGCTAATCTTTTGTTGCTTCTTTGCTGGTTCATGAAAACCAATCTGCCCGACGACCATATCAGAGGAGTTATCTGCTCACAGTGATCTCAAAAGAAGTCTTCTGGATTATCAAATATGCTGTCCACAATATTAAAGAAATTAGAAAAGTATTTAGTTGGCCAAACTTCTAAACTGTCAAGTTTATGTCAAGTGGTTTAAACATTAAACTCGCCCATATGGTAAAAACATAGGCTATTGGAGGAGTTGTTCAGTGGGCCTCATGAATCATCTAAACAAAGTTTTCAAAAAGAGAGAGAAAAAAGAAGGCAGACATGCTGAAATGAAAAGTGCTCTGTATCTCTCAACATTCAAGTCCAGGCCTGAGTAAACACAGGAGGAAATTTATAGTAAAAGGTGAGTCGACAATAACTCTCTGTGCTAGTGTGACTTTGGTATGACAATGATTTCTCATTAGGATGTTAAGATATTAGGAAATGGTTTCCGTCTGTATCAAAAAATCCAAACACACCTCCTTTAATCACTAACTTTGATGACTAAAAAAATAGATTATTCTTAAGGTGTCCTGCAGGCAATACTAATAATAAACTGCTCACTAGTGAATGCCAATGCATCCATTTGCCCAGCTTGTATTATGATCAAAATGAATTCGTGATAATACGTTTTTATTTTAAATACAAAATGGGAAAAACAACAACAATAGAGGACAAATTTAGCACAAAAAAGACAAATACGTTTGAAAACACTTCACAATCGTCCATTTTGCAAAACCCCTAATTCACAATAGACAGAGAGTGTATATTAAAGATGTTACCGTTGTCAGAAACATTCATATATGATCCGAAACGTTGATCCAAAACGGTTTTACGCAAACGCACCACTCACCCAAACCCGTTTGGTTTTTGTTTTTGTTTTTATTTTTGGTGGTTTTATTTTTGTTTTTTAAGCCTCGGCCCCGGCTCGGAGCCGCCGGTGCTGCGCGGAAGAGGCGCTCTTCCTGCTTTCAAAGTTCCCACGGAAAGCTGTGGGACCACCCAGCGGCGCGCGGCGCGGCGCCCATTAGCCGCGCGCAGCTCATTTGCATTAACGTCAGCAAAGGCTGGAGGTCAATCCTTGCGGGTGCTTTTATTGGATGTGCCGCTGTCAAGCAGCGCTGAAGAATTGGAAGGGCAAACGCCAGAAAGAAAAAGAAAAAAGGAAAAAAAAGAAAAACCGGGGGGGGGGCTTCGAGAGAGAGGAAGAAAAAAAAAAAGACAAACATTACGAGCGGCGTTATGTAGCCGGAGTCCGCCCGTAAAACAACCCCACCGTGCCCGGGATCAGATCTGAAACTTGTGGACGCGGATCCGTGTTTTTTTTTCTTTCTTCTTCTTTTTTTTTTAAAGATCCCTCTCCACCACCCTCCCTCTCTCTCTCTCCGTGTCTATCTCTATCTCTCTCTATCTCTCAAGCGATTGCATTCTCCAGAGGAGGTACCTCCACACATTATAGTCTGACAGCCTCTACATCTCCCTATTTTCTTTTTTTTTTTTTTTTTTTTTGGGGGGGGGGGTTAAACCTCCAGAATGAGAGAAACGCGCGGAGCCTGGTGACGCCAGCAGCCAAACTGCGCCCCCGGGGTCTGGACTGGAGCTCTTCTGTCAGGCGGATATCATCCTCAGCCGGGCCGAGCCGAGCCGAGCCGTGCCAGCGGATGGCTGAATGGAGACTGCGAGGTTCCCCCGCGTCTTAAACCGGTAGGAGCCCCCGGGGCCGGTGGTGCATGGAGCGGGCGTTATGGTGAGCGGAGGGCGTCTGACGTGGGAGCGCCCGGCCGGAATAATAACACTCCGCAGTGGGAATATTTCAGCCTGTTGATGATGAACCGCTCAGGACCGGAGCAAAGTGTCGTGAGAAAAAAATCGGCTCGTGGGGCCCGAGTCTTGGTCTGAAAGTGGGGCAACCGGACTGTTGAAGAGAAAGAGCTGTGGAAAAAAAAAAAAAAAAGAAGCATTAAAAAAAAGGATTTTTTTTTTGTATGGCTCCGAGCTGGGAGAGGACTGCTGCACATGAAGTCTTGGACTCCAGAAATGGATCAAACTAAGGCGTGAAGCTGGCCGGAGGGACTGCACGGTGTGTTCTAGGCCTGCCTGATAACACTGAAGTTGAGGAAAAATGAAAAAATGGTGATGTGGTACGAAGAAGGCGAGATGAGGAGCCGGAGTGAGGGATAAAAAAAATAAATAAAAAAATCGTCCATGGGGATCTGAGCAGCCGAAGAATAACGGAACCCAAGTTTTCGAGGACAAGACAGCTGCTTTGATTGAGGATCTCCAATTAAGTTCATGTGAAAAACAGAGGGAGGAAATCAGCTTCCTGGTCGGGGGATGGGGGTTAGATAGATATATTATTCATGCCTTGTGTTAGAGCCATTGGAGAACCGGCTTTGCTCTGGCCTAGATGATACACACATCTATGTATTTAAACATATATTTTTGAGAAAAAAAATACCCCCCACCCCTCAAAAAAAAAAAGAAAAAAAAAAGGAGTGGACCTTTGAAACAATACAAAGAGAGCGAATGACACTCTTGTAAGCCTCAAAGTAAAGAAGCACTTGCGCAAAAAGAAAAAGGCTGAAGTGGGCTGAAGCATGGGCTGTGCTTCAAGTATTCATATCTCTGATAGGGTGGTCTACCAAAGTGAAAAAGAGTCCGAGGATTCCCACTCACCCCAGCAGACCAATACCACTCAGCATCAAGGAAATCCTGCCTCTGGACTACCCCTGAAACCCCCTAGCTGCAAGGTGAGGGAACCTACTTTCATGACATTTACAGACACAGTAGTGTGTATATGTGTGTGTATGTGTGTGAGAGAGAAAGAGAGGAGTGAGACGTGTGTGGAAGTTTTTAAGTCTCTTGTATGTGCATTTTATATGTTAAAGACAACCATAAATGCAAAAAAAGAAGAATGAGACGGACGTTCATGTAAAAACACAAAACTTTGACACAGGAGACGCGTTGTCAGTGTAAACGTGAACATTTCCGAGCTGCTGCTTTTCCAAACTGGGGAGGAAACGGGCCTTAATACACACCGTGGAAGTCGCGGGGTCACCGGCCCCTTCACACTAGCTCCAGCTATTGTTTTCTTTGTAGTTCCAAGATGACGCAGGCATACCTTATAGATTTTTTTTCTCTCTCCTTCTACTCTGATGTGACCTTACTTGTGCTATCCTGCTGCCTGAGCTAATGTGTCTCTGCGGAGCCGAAATCAAGGCATGAAACGACGATATTTGTCGTCAAACATGGCTCTCTTTCTGCTGACCCACTATAGATTCGGCATCACCTTTCTGCCAGCTGTGCTTCTCAACGGGGCTGTAGTCTTTGTGGGATTCAAAGTGAGATCTAAAACTTTAAGTTGAACGCTTAAATTTGGAAAACATGGTGTTGTTTGTCTCTTTTTGTCTCCTGGACTTTAAGATATCCCTCCGCCTGTCTGTACCTTGGCTGGCTTGGCCTGTTTGCGTGGACTGATCGTGACGATGTCTTATTGGTTTTGTCGTATTTGGCTTTAGCGCCACGTTAAACAGCAGTTAGCAGGTAGATGCCCGGAAGGGAGCCGACGGGTGAAGGGCCCCGTTCTTCTGGACAGAGGCTTCATCTCAGTGACAGAAAACGTGGAAGGCCGGGCAGCCTTTCGGGCCTCTAAATGAAGATTAATTGTGCCTCCGGGAGAGTCACATGAATGGGGGAAAGTCAAAAGGTAGCTTGTGATGCCAACTGTAGGCATCTGCAGACTGAAAGCGCTCATTTAAGATGAGTTTTGGGGGAAAAAATAAGAGTTTTCTTTCGAACGCGTCCGAGCATTTCCCAAAACGTGTGCGCGTTCCGTACGGCGGACTCGGGGCGATCTGAGAGCCTCTGTCAGGCTGAATTTTGTGGGCCGATGTCAGGCCAGGACGCAGCGAGAAGCGAGTGTGACAGATGCCCCCGCGTCACGACGCCCACTGTGCCTTTGATTGAATTAGCTCCCTGATTGAGTTAGACTAATAGTATACAAATCTCCCCCAGCTGGAAATGGTTAATCTCTGTTCTGTAAGGTGTCATCTTTAACATCATCCGAGGTTTCCCCAGTGAGCAGGCAGATTTAATTTCGCCCTAATGTACAGGAAACTACGTTACAGTCGCTCTCGTTAAAAATCATGTGGGCTCCAGCTCGCCGTGATGCATTCAAGGTGGATGATGTAAACCTCTGCTGCTGGCCTCTGCGGCCCCTTTTTGATGTCTTCTTCTTAAGGTGATCAATAGATTGATTGGCGTGGAGTTGTGTGTCTGTAGGTCTTAATAAGGCCTTTTTTCAACACAATGTCCCAGGAAAATCACTAATTTCTTACAGTCTGTTACTTATCTCGAGATAGTGAGGCCTTTTTCTTTCTCTCTTTTTTTTTTTGTTGAACGGCTGAAAGTTGACAGCAGAAAGTCGACCTGCGGATCAACAACAAAACAAGTATTCTAGGGATTTGGACCATTGGTCACTGAGCAAACTAGAGGTCAGAGTGGGCCGGATGGGTCAAATGTTGAAATTCCTCTCAATTTTCATACCAAAATGTGCAGACAGAAATTTGGCCGAATAATCATGAAGAGGGACCTCGAGTAGGAATTTTAAACCGACACCTACAATACTCTTTGTGGGTCCCTCGCTTTTTGGAGATGTTCATCCCCAAAAAAGATGTTGCCAAGTGCGTGAGGTCAGAGCAAAGTTAAGACTCTGCTGCGTCTCCGCTTCCATTTCGCTTCGTTTTTCTGGCGTGGCCGGAGAGGGGAACGAGGGAAGATGGCGTGGAAAACGATCCGGTAGAAGTTTAGGTGATGTGAGTCTTTGTCAAGGGTACGTTACCATCTGGGCTGCTCTGGTGATGATAAGGCTCAAGTACAAGGTCCTGTGATAGTGGTCTTTTTTATTTTTTTTTCTCTTCCTCTGTATGTGTGTGTGTGTGTGTGTCGGGCCAAACAGACGGAGAAAGACCTCAGCCAAACACAACACCATCTATCTGGCCTTGACTTTTCCAGTCTGATTGCCCTCACTCAAGGAAATCGAGTAGCTCTTGCGCTTGAACGGCAAATGTGGAGTCAGCTTTGCCGTTAATCTTTTAGTATTAATGGAAAAGGGCAATAAGCACTCGCTAAGCAGACCAGCGTCTGAGAGGTAATGCCATCGTGCCTGTTTACGGGCCCTTAAAAACTTTTTCCACATCTGAGTTCAGTTTGTGCTGTTCTGACTGGACGATACTTTACTCTGTTGTGGCAAAGCAAAAGCAGAGTTTAGGACCGTCACGTCCCAATGAAGCATTCAGACCTTTTAGTGGCTGGGTAAAGCACCTTTTGGCAGCCGTGATGGCCTGGCCCACTTTTTCTCAGAAGTTCCTGTCATTGCTCTTAACAGAAATGTTTCCCCGAGGACGGTCCCGTCTTTTTCTTTGAGGAGATTGTTGTCATTGAACCTTTGGATCCCCACAGAATGATACAACCACCCCCATGCTCCCTCAGTCAGAATTATTTTTAATGCTTTGGTCGCAGCTTGATTTTGGAGGATTTTATAGTCGTGTGTGTGTGTATGTCTAGACAAAAAAGTTTCTCTTTATCATCGTGGATAATTTGTCATGGAAGAAAAAAAACAAGGTGAAGCCGTTAGTCCTCTCAAAACCACAGCTCCCCTTTCTGCCTGCGTGAAAACAATTCAAACCAGCGCTAACTTTGTATTTCTGGACCGAGCGTGATACATCCTGCTGTGACAGAGGGTAGTAGGATATGTTACTTAGCTGACCTGGGCGAAAGCTCTGCATTTGTTGAAGTCTTCTCTCCTGCTGTGTGCTCTCTTTGGTCAGTTGTGTGTGTGTGTGTGTGTGTGTGTGTGTGTTTAGTCTGAGTTGAGAGTCATTGGGTAATTTATTCCAGAGGAGGGCAAAGGCTTACATGGTGATGAATTAATCCACTGTGCTTTTTTCTGCTGGCTGAGGGGACGTAGACTGATATTGGCTCTTTTTCTTTCTCTTCCCCCATTCATTTGATCGTCGGTATTTCTGTTCTCTTCCTCTTTTTATAAACCGCTACGATGTATTACTTGTCTTTTTTTAAATCAAACTCTTTCCAGGCCCAGTTTGAATACATATATAGTACGTACAAATATCCTACCAACAGACAGCTGCTTTTATTACCAGAATCAAATTGATGGATATTTCTGATATGCTTGTTGACCGCTTGTCCATCCGTAGAATAATACACTTCTTTGGTCATATTTTTCTCTTCATCTTTAAGAGTTTTTCCACCATAGTGCTAGTTCAGAGCCAGAGTAGAACTGAGGACCGTTTGGGGGGGGGGGGTCTGTTTTTGCCTGCCAAAGCTCTGACTCGGGCACCGAAAAACTGGTGCTACATCGACGCCAAAGCAAAGAACAGCTTACGTCAGGGATTAGGGCGGAGCTACGAGCAGCAACCCGGCCAAATGAAGTGTTGTCGCTGGCATGTGTAAAAATATCCAGAGCATAGTCAGTCATCTAGTCTGTTGCAAGTTAGTGAGAAGAATTTTTTTTTTAAAGAATTTTTGATGGATCAGAATCTGAAATAGTAAGTAGTTGTGGTTCTCTTCAGATAAACAGAATGCACTTTAAGTGGTGTGTTGGAAAACCAAACTAGTTAACTTAACAAGAACTTGCGGAGCACCAGCCCATCTGAATCCGAACCAGAGCCCCTTTAAAAGGGATGGAAGAGATGTGGCTGGGGGTCTGTAAGGGTATTTTATAAAGCACACGGTACTGACCTCTGGTCCATCGCCATAGTTACGAAAGGTTCAGAGCCAAGGTTCTGGCAAATCTTTCAAACAAGCAAGAAAATAAACTTTCTAACGAAGAAGATTTAGATTAAAGACGAGCGTCGGGATGTTTCCGTTCCCTCAGTTTTTAACCTTTTATTTAGATAAGCCTTTTGCTGCTGGAGGCTGTTCACTTCAAATCCATCAACTCGATAATAAACAGGCTCAACTTAAAATGTTCATTGTGCTGGTAAGTTTCTTTTAAACAGCTGTCACTCCGGTGTCCCAGCATTTTCCTTCCTGTCTGGAGTGTTTGCAGGGCAGTGAGGGGGCAGAGGGGGGAGGGGGGGGGGGGGGGGGGGGGGTTTTTTTTAAAAACATTTTTTGCCATGTCATTTATCTCCGCTGGCACACGAGCAGCAGCGGCCTGGAGGAAACAAGATGGGGCCCAGCCAGCAACCTGCACTTCACCGATTCTACGTAAAGGCCTGTTCCACAGCTTATCTCCCTCCTTTCTACATAAGATGTGCACGAGTTCAGGGTCAAGTGTCTCGCTGCCTCTTGCCCCAGCTGACAGTAGAAATCCTCTTAGGATAGATGATGACTACCTTTGTCACCCTGAGCGCAAATACAGAGCGTCTCTTCATCTCTCGCTCACTTTTGTGGGGTGTCAACTGGCTGCACGCACTTGTGAAACAGAAGCTCCCATTGTTTTTGAAATAGTCTTAACAAATAAGGCCACATTCAAAGCTACTCCAGCTCCCCCTCCAGGTTGAGAATTTGGTATCATAAGGTCAGCATGTGATAGTTTCATGAGATTACTGAAATGGTATTCTTCCAAAACAAGGCCCTGCAAGTGTTTGTCCTTGTGGCAGTGCTCTCTGTTCGTGTTCAGGAGCTCACAGGAATTTGGATGTGCGTGTGGGCTCAGGTCCACCGGTGGCTTTTAGAGGTATGAGCCACTCCCCGGGGTCTGAACATCGCTGATGTGGGTTTTCGCATGGGGCCTCCTGCTCCACGGGCCGAGGACCACCATCCTCCACTGCACACAGTCCATGGGCAAGGGTTCCTTCACAGTGTGTGTGTTTATTTCCACCAGTCTGTTGACCGACAAAGAGCCATCCAAGGATGATTTAAAATGTTTGTTTTTTTGGTAAAAATCTGAGCTAATATCATGAAAATCAATCGGATATTTTTTTTAATGACTCATTACTAATGGATCCAGTCCCCATGTCCTTTTCGAACCACCTTAGATATCATTATTCATTTCAGTATTCAAGTAATGAGCCTAACTGAGGACATTATCAGCATTATGAGGTTGGAGAACCTGTGATAGTTAAGGTTGCATTGACACTGAATAGTTGTGTTTTCTGATTCATCCATCCAAATTAAGCAAATGTAATAGTTTGGGTTTAAATATGCTGCCATTTACACTTTTTTACATGGACAACCACAAGTACCCGTGTCTCCGTTTTGAATCAGTTTATTTCTCTCCATCTTACCTGCCAAAGACCTGTTCATAATTTGCCCCTCGTCAAACTGGACTGGCTCCTGTGACCCCTTAAGAAGCACAGATGTACACAAAGAGTGGAGTTATGAAACTGTTCTCATCGTTCTAACCTTTGAGATGGTCTTTTGGTTCTTTTGGTTGCATTGGAGCCATTTTCATTCCTGTGTCCTGTCACATCTGCATGTGAATGCACCCGCACCGTGGTGTTAAAGCATGCTCAAAGCTCATAATCCTAAACTTGTGAGAGGTTTTTGAAAAGGACGCGATGTGCAGAAGATTGTATCAAGGGAAGATTTTTATCAGGGAGTCATCTGTCTTCCGCGGTGTTGGTGTCCACAGTTGTGTCTTTAATCTCCACTGGAGGAGAGCCTGCTGTAATCACGCACTGTGTTAACAACCCTAAAAAGCCATGTAAACTTCATTTGGTTGCTGGAGCACTTTGGACATTTTCACACTCCATGACACCTCTGGCCTCACATCTGGAACAAATATATATATGTATATCCCGGTAGGTTGAAAGATGTTTCCCAGGATAAGCCAAAAACCAACAATTAGGTATAAGTAAGTCCAAATTAGGTCCCTCCTCTTTGTCGTTTTTGTAGTTTGGGAAACTCAGACTCTTTGCTTCCGCCGTAGTTATCGAACCTATTGGACCGTGGTATTCAAATGAGTTGTTGCAGACAGACTGCAGAAACGGGAAGCAAACAAATCTGCGTTGTTTCACTCAACCGCGATCAGAAGCTCACCGTTGAACAGCAAGTGCATACGTATCAGCACCGGCCTTCAGTGTTTGGGCCTCTGATACAACAACGGCACCGTTTCACACCATGACAGCCAAAGTTCAAAAAGAACTTCCAGTCCACTGTGAATTCCCCCTGTCACTACTTCTATATAATTTTTTACAGAAAATTCTTTGCTTGACTTTATTGAAACAATTCACACTTCAGGTTTTTCATCTTGGGGGATTATTTTAGTTGGACCTGTTGCTTTTAACTCGGCCAGTTCCTCCCTCGGCCTATTGGCTTGAAAAGGACACGCACTAAACTCCGAAACGTGTCCTGAGCTAGATCTGGATTGGTTGTTGGAAGCCATACGAGAGGAGAAAATGTCTCAGTGGAAACTATGAGACTGCATGCCCCATTAAGAATATTAGCATGCATGAGACCACGATGAAAGACAGCAGAACGCACTTATATGTTTATAATGGAGATGAACAAATGTTCAAACATTCCTGCTTGTCTGTGAAAAGCACCTGTTACGCCAGACGAATTGCATTCTTCACAGGTCGCTCGTCTGTATACAGTGGAACCAGCAAAGCTGCTTGTGGCCGGATGAAATATTACTCTGCATTTTGAATAACATCAAGCAAGCATATTGTTTCCCCCACATTGTTCCTTTTACAAAGTGGGCATGATTTTACCCGGGGCTTTACTTTATTTCTAGCTTCCATTTATATTTTCCGAGCTAGATAATCCTTAAGTCTCCCAAATTAAACATTGACGTGGAAAATGTTTTATGTTTATTTATTTATTTCCATCCATATTGAATATTTGCTCAAAATGGTGTCTCATCAGAAGTCCCTTGGAAAAAAAGTCTACTTTTAATAATCTGTGTCATTTTATATCCACTGAAAAGCAAGACTGGGGGTCACAGTTTGTACACAAACACAACAATAACTAGGCAGAACAATTCAAACAGAACGCACGGCTCGGACCGAACCAAATTTCCTTTAACTCTACGTCAACGCGGTTTAAAATCACGTCGTCTCGTGCGTTCTGCAATAACCTGAGGAGATATTTAGCAAAGGCCCGGCTGCCCTCGGGTCTTCAATAACTAAATACTACATTCATGTGAATGTCCGTGAGCTGTCTCCTTCATTCAGAGTCAAAGAGTGTGTGCCCGTGCCTGCGTGTGTTTGTATCAAGTGTAGTTTTGTGGGCCAAGCTGCAGCTCATGTCACTCACTAATCTCTCATGCAACAGTGACATCAGTGCTCCTGTTTTAGCAGGTGAGGAGGAGAAGTGGGGTGGGGGTTAAGTGATTATCTAATGCACTTCCACCCATCTGAAGAGCTCTGGTGAACCACTTAGGATATTTTCCAAAACATATAGGCTGTTGTGGAGCGGTAGAGCCTCTCAGGGCTGCTGATAGGGGATGGGGGCTTCGGCCAGAATTGACGCAATGCTAATTTTGAACCCGTCTTCAGGCACCGAGGTCAATAAGACGGTACATTTCGGCACTGCAATGGAAAGAAAACTGGCCACATACGAGGTCCGACTCGTTTAACCCGTTGTTTTTGGCCTCTGCTCTCCTAGTTGTGGTGCGTTTAGACCTACTGCGCGAGAAGGGGGGTGGGGGGTTAACTGCGATGGCAAGGTTCCTGGTAGGATTACTGTAGTGTGACCGGACCAAGCTACGCCCCTATTAGATTTTCCAAGCTCCTTCAGCCCTATCCGTGTGCTCCAGTGGCCTTTGACCTTACCTGGACCGATCTACGACAGGAAGCAGAGGGAAAACCACACACACCGAATGCATAAACGCATTCGGCCCGCCGTGGAAAATGTACACTCTGGCAGAAGCTGCACAAGGACACCAAAACCCAGAGAGAGGTTCTCACGTGTGTGGATAAAAAATGTTTTTTTTTTTTTTTTAGTTATGTTTATTTATGCTTAATCAAATGAAGGTGTTTATAATGGTGGTGAAAGTAAAAACGGGCAGAGAAAGCAGGGAGGTTTTCGTAAGGGGTTGCCCCGCAGCCCTGATAGCTGAGGATTGTCTAGGTCTTATGGGGATTTCAGTATAATCTGGATAAGGACAGAAATACCTTGAAGGTGAACACTGGAGAGAGTACTCAACTTCCTGAATCTACCTTCTGTGTTTGATTAATTTACACCTGCCTGTTTGACACTGTTGTACACCTTAAGTTCATTCCCCACAAAGTGCTCAGCGAAGCCAAGAAGGTTCAGATGGGCTGGTTTGACATTCAGATTCATGACGATTTGTGCCAATTGTCGTTATGATTATCTTTTTTTATTAGTTTCACTGTACCCATGCCATACTTCGATTAAAACAACATTTTTAATGTGCAGTGTGTTTTGTGATTTAAACCTTTTTTTGTAAAGTTGTTGTGATCGTTTTATTCGAATCTTGAAAGAAAGAAAACAAATGGCCGCTTGTTGTTGTTGGGGACAGAGTCAGAGCCAGGGATCTGTGCCAGATGGTCTTTTTGGGGCAAAGCAACCAGCAGAAGTTGTCTGAGCTATACTTACTTTGGGTGAACATCATAGTGCGTCTTTTTGCATGTTGTAAGTGTCGCTTATAAGTTAATGAAGCTTTTGTGCATTTCATGAGTGATAAAACATTGTTGTGTTTTAGAGTAGTAGGCCTCAGTTTGCTCCAACCAACATGAGCAAAATATTGGAGGGCTAAAAAAAAAAAGCATCCTCAAAAAGTTTATTGACCTGACACCTATGCCTCTGCAGAAATTTGACCACATTGACCACGATTTGACCACAACATTGCTGTCCCAGTTGTTTGGTGTTCACACGCCGGACTTCTTTGCTGAAAATAAAAAGACAAGGGAAACAAATTTCAAATGTAAGGGGCTTTGTAATTGCATCAGGCTCATGACGCTAATAACAATCGGCGTGCTGCATTTTCTTCTTACAAAAGCTGCTCCGGTTTGTATAAAAGCCTGTCCTGATGTGGGTCTGCTCTGTGTTGCTTGTAAGTGTTGTTTAGCATTTATCAGCCTTCTGCAGGGAAGCGGAGTTAAATCTTCCAGCTTTTTGTCTTCGGCCCGCCGTCGCTCCAAGCAGCAGCAGCAGCGGAAAGCTGCCAGTTTCTAAATGTAGGAGGAATAGACTGGAAACAGACAAAAAAAGCGGGCCTCTGCGGCAGAAATCAAGCCTCACTCTGACCTCGCTGGTGTGCGAAGGGTTAAGTTTGGCAAAGCGATAGTGTGTGTGGAGGGGGGGAATCTGGTTGCTGGTGAACTCTGTTTTAGACCAGGCTTCCTTTTGCACTGTTCCCCACATGGCTCGGTCATGAACAACAAAATGAACAACTCTGTTGCAAATATGGCTCTCTCTGTGGGCAAAAGAGGACTATTTGGAGCCCTGGATGAGAGCGGATGAGAAGGGATTGCTCGGTGCTGTGCTGCAATTCCTGAATCTCACATGTGAAGTAGGCTTTTTTGAAAAATAAAAACAGGGTTTGCTCTTTGCTTTGTGTAACGCTTACATTGTTTGCTGTCAACCAGAAGGGTAGCTATTGAGTGGTTGCACCGATTTCCTGTATTATTCAAGAGACTTTTTAACAACCTTCTATACTTTTTTAATGCCACACACGGATAGTGGACCCTGTTTTATTTTAGCGAAAAGCTAAGAAGACAAGAAGAGAGATTTTCTCCCCCTCAGAGGCAGGAAAAACATACACGGGAAGCTGGGCTTGTATTTTAGAGTCTATATGTTTGTTTTGCATGTTGAACATCTGCTATGATTTTCCTGTGACCAAAGATGGATTGCGTGTGCATGACATCTCCCATCATCTGATGCCCTCTGCGGTGGCTAAGGCGATTTCGGGGATGCATGAACCACCAGTGAGAAACGGGAGCAGGTCACAGAGGATGAAGTAACCCATCCATTTTCTGCTAACTCTGTATTTTTAAACCATGGACGTCATCGGAGGGCGTTTTGGGACTGAATTCCAGGACAAGCTGGGTCTCCTGTGGGTTACCCTGTGCCTTCCCCTTAAGCATGTGCGCGCACACTTTCCCGCACGCTTGAGTTTCCGTTTGAGGTAGGAGAGATGTCACCGCAGACAGAATAAAGGTCAGGGCGGACTGTGGAAGCTCTGCGTGTGATTAGGAGTCCCTGTGTTTTGGACAGCTCGTGAAAACGGCAGTTCGCAGAGCTGCCGGGTCACGCAGAGCAAAGAGAGCCTCGGAAAAGTGAGAAATGAGCGTGGAGCTGGGGGTTTCATTAACTGTCTTTTTTATTGAATTTCAGAATTGACCCCATTTCTACAGAAATGTTTATCAACAGATCTCTTCACTGTAAGTGCTAACAGCACGCGGCCAATCTGGAAATTGACTGTAGATTTAAATTAGCTTATATTTGCCGTTTCTCTTATGTTGGTGGAGTTGACTGGTGCTAAAATCAGACCACTTCTGAGGTACCGACACCAACTGGGGACACATCCATATCCACTTGAGCCACATCCTGCCGTATTTTGCTGAGATTTATGTTTATGTTTATGAGATTTAAATGACAGGGATGAAGATCTGGGAAGATTAAACACAGACATAACAAACGGAAGTTTTACTGACTGATATCGAGCAGGTTGCAGGATACGATTTGTTCATAGCCTGAAGATTATTCTCCCTCAGGTTTGGTGGATGTGTCTTGTGAATATTAAGATTTCTCTGATGATGAAAGTCGGTAGACCCCCATGTAGATAACGACTGCTTCGCTTAACGGCCGAAGAGTTTTTGTTGTTACTTTTGAAAGTGTTGCCGTTATGTCTTGGATATTGTGCTGGTTAAATATTTATGATAGAATAATTGTGACTTTTCATGCATCCATCTATCCATCCATTATCATTACTGCTTATTCCCTAATGGGGTCGCGGGGGGGAATTGCAGCCTATCTCAGTGGTCAGTGGACAAGAGGTGGGGTCACCCTGGACAGTCCCCAGTCCATTGCAGGGCCTATGACCTTTCACCTTTTTCTTTTTATGGTCAGTAAGAATCTCATTGGTGGGATTTTCTTCTTAGTATAATGAGCTGATTGTCCTCTCATAAAAGCCGTTTAAGAAACTCTGTTTTAAGAATTACATAGGAATTAAAGGATGACTTTTAATTTGAAAAAATCTTAAGTTTAGGAAAAGATTCAGGGCAGCAAACATTTATGTATATGTTTTTTAGAATATATTTTAATTACTAAAACTGACTCAAATAAACTCCAATTTATTTGTGTTTGTGCTAACAAAAAGGATTTTTTCTTCTTCATTTTTCCCCTTCACGCTCTTTTTCATGCTTTTAAACTGATCATATCAAGTTGGTGGTGGTGACTTTTGTGCTCTGTTTATTGCGTCTGTAATAATGTACTTTACTGATAATCATGTGGGAGATTGTGAGATGACGTATGTCAGAAAAAGAACTATATGTTAAAAGTGAAAAATGTACATTGGATACGTATAGTCGCTCAGTCATGTTCTCATATGGTGCATTTTCTGCCCCTTGAATGCACGTTTATGCAGCTTCTGCACATGTGTAGTCATCTGTTGTAGCCGGTTGAAACAAATTCTCTTATTTAATGATGGAAGTGAAAATAATTCTTCTCCTGACGTCCCGTTGACGCACACAGATTGGCGAGAGAAAAACGCTGAGATCTGATTAATTCTAAACATCAAGTTTTGACAATCTAAAAGGATGACATCTTCTTGTTTTCTAAATCATTATCTCAACTGCCCTTTTACTGTGTTTTTTTCTTTTTTTTCCAAGGGAGCTTTTTTCTCATCTGTTGTGCATTCTGTCAGACAGGGAGAGACAGAGATAGTAACAGAGAAAGCGGCGATGTTCTGGGACAAACCGATCCACAGTGGCCTAGTTTCCCTGAGCCATGCCAGTGACTCAACTAAAGTCTTCTGCCTGGCTGACTGTGGGCTTGGTCACCACGGATAAGACATGTGGATCCAGCCAGAATACACATGGTTGCAGTTCTTTTTCCTGCGCGCATGAGCTGCCGTTCCGTTTTCTCTTCTCGAGGGACTGTCGTATTTTCTGCACCTTCGCCCCCCAAGGCACGTTTCACGCTTATTTTCTGCCATTTCAGGGAAACAGAACATAATGTTTACATAACAAACACAACAGGGACGTACTGTCGTTGTCACATTTGCAGCGGCGTGCAGAAGTTTGACTGCCTGTGGTGAAATTTCCATCAATTGCTTTAGTACAAAAGTCTAAAATCTGTCTTTCTTTTTTTTATGATACGGAAGATTTTGTTTTATTTCCATCTTTTACTCTCTTGTAATAACAGAAAAAAGAAAAGGCCCCGAAGCAGAAGCTTAGTAATTCTTATTATCACTCCCTTATGCAAATGGCACCGCTTATTTAACACTTATTGCAGCAACTAGAAATCCTTCATCTTGTTTGGGGATTTTTAATTGAATCTTGTGCAGCATGCTTCTCATTCCGGGAGGTTCTTGGACTCCTTTGCATGCGGGGGGCTCGTCCATGTCCATTGTCACATTTATGATCTGTAGGTTGACAGATTAAGAAGGCAAAACCTTCAGCTAGTGTTCGTAACATGATCATCCTGCAGCTTTCTACATTTTGTTGCCCTTATTTGGGGTCCTTTCTCCCACGAGGACAACATTAGACATGCAAAGACACACAAAAAGATTTAATATGAAACAATAAATAGATTAAAAATAGTCATATAAAGGGACACATTTTTCCTTGTTGATTTCATTGACATATACTTAGTGATATCTTTCATAAGCTGTATGGAAAGCCTTGTTTCCAATATGCATCCGATTTGTGTAGATGTTCATTTTGCGTACTTGTTGCGGTTTTCCGATGACGATTATAGGACGGGCTTTTCCTCTGATGGCGCATTCATGAAGGTCATATTATTGCAGGTGTAGCTGCGCAGCAGAAAAGCACGCCGCCATGCACGCCACAGTCTGCTGAATCTTCCTGAAGGTCCTTGGCAGCCAAACACAGCTTTTGATGTGTCTTTCTAGTATTCCCGCAGGCAGTTTTATCAGGAAATGCTGTTTGTCCTTTAGAGCTCCCCAGTTCTCGTTGGCCACATTTTCTTAAATGACACACTGAGAAAATGGCCACCAAACAATTTTCTACCCTCAGATACCCTTTTCCATCGTATTACACAGCAGCAGTGTTGCTGCGTGGAGCAGCCTGTGGCTGTTGAATCTTGTGACAAATCTGAAGAGTCGGGCTATTTAATGGATTCAATGAAATCTGCAATCCGTGACCTTTTTTTCCAAGAACGAATGCAAACAAACTGTACCTAACGAGCTAGATTTGACGAAAACAAGACAAGAAATTCAATCTCTTTAGATGCATAAACATTTGCATGAAAATTCAGAATTTGTTCAAATAAAAAATGAGCACACTTCTATTTCTATAAGTTCATAATTAATTAGGCCCATACGTAAAAAGCCATTACTTTTTTTAATCCACAGTATTCCTGTGTGGTTTTAAGTTGGATTGATTTAAATGAAATATGCCCTTCATTATTTCGATTATGAAATGTATAATTTAATTTTAAACCCAAAAAGCAATGTTATTAACACCATAGCTGATTTGTATGTGCATGTTTCAGATGCAGTAAATTTAATTAATTAAGTAGACTATCTCTGTATTTCTGTTAAAAATGAAAGCAGGAAAATTAAGAATTGTATGAGTATGCATTTAGTATTTTTGCTTTTGAATAGGAAACCACCGTTTTGGTGTCTTACGCACAGGTCATTGACTCCCTTGTGCTCACAGAAACTCTGTTGTTGCAGCCCGGGTCTATTGGCAGCAAATTCAAGTGTCCACACATGAAAGTGAATTATTCTGCTTGAGATAACACACACAGCATGGGTCGCTAGCGGTACTATCTGAGTGGCTCAGCGTGTGCTGGGGCTGATGCGTCGCTCTGTGCCATTTAGCTCATCACTTAGCCCAGTGTGGGAGAGCTATGTCTGCCTGTCTGCCTCTGTCTGTCTGGGACAGAGTGTGCGTCCACACCTGTGGCTGCGACTGGTCGCCCTTAATGGGACCTAATCAAGAACATTGATTCATCTCCATTTGTTTCACACTTTTAGACGGCCAAACTCACATCCAGCACACAGACGCACGCGAGGCACCCTGAAACTAGTTGTGCGAACAACACTTATCGTAGGGGGAGGAAAACGCTGATCCCCGGCTAACGCCGTCTGGGTGTCCACTGAGCATGTGATGTTCCGTTTTACCGCATGTGGAGACGTTTTAAGGACGTTTTTTCTTTCATTCTGAGAGCCGGTCCAAAGGCGGGGATCTGGCGGTTGTTGGAGAACTGGCCAACAACCGTGCTTATTCCTGGGAATCGAAAGCACTGCAGGCATCCCAAGATACCCTGCATCCTGGTCCCAGCTCTGGGTGGAGGAAGCTGTTTACTCTTTCTATCTCTCACTGCTGACGTCGGCGCACCGAACAATGTCATCCAATTTCCTGTTTTTCACTTTAGTGGAAAGCCACTCTCCCACTGTGTATGGCGTGCTGTGTGTATGTGAGTCTATGCGTATGAAACAGAGGAGCTGGCAGGCTGGAGGAGAGCAGAAGGAGGAGGAAGAGATCCACAGGGCTGGATACAGTGGGAGCAGGATATAGGGTCAGAGGCAGCTTGACTATGTAAATACATTAGGTGTGCTGAATGAGAGTGGCAGGAGACCGGGGCCCGTCCTGCACGCTGCTCAGGGCGGCTGCAGACACGTCCTGGCTTTGCCTTGGTCAGATCGGAATGAGGAGCCAAGAAAGGCGTCAACTCACATGGCATAAGACACTTTTTTTTTTTTTTTTGAGCGCTCATTTCCCAAGATACATCAGCAAATCGTTCATGCTCTCAAACTTACCGTTCCATCCATCCGTGGTAGAAATTTAAAGCGATCTATTGACCTCACGTGAGGTGAAGGTTTTTGGGCTGTATGACGAAGCTGGGGAACCTGGAGAGAGACCCCCACAGAGAAAGGCCTCCCGGGGGGTTAGCTCGTCATTTTGAATGAAGGCTAAAGCTTAGCACAGTGTGTTCCCGACACCCCCTTCACCAAGACGGCCCAGGAACTGTGTACTGTGTGCTGCTGACTCGGGCTTTAGTACTATTGCTTTCCTGGCTGAAAATGAATCCAGTAGGTTCAAGTCAAGAGAAATAGGTTTACAACTTATTTGGTTTGTTTATTCATTTTTCTTGGGTGCAAGTGCCTTTATTTGAAGTCAGGTGGACAGAAAAGGGTCCAGATAGAGGTTAAGGAGCTGTTGTTGGGCTAAAGGACCACTTTCCTTCTGCCCGCCCCACCCAGAACATGAAGCTTCTCACCCTATCTCTGCTTTTTTCTCTTTGTCTTCATGTCTGACCATCTCTTTACACTGTGCATCTTTGTGAAGTAACATTGACAGTGTTGCTTCCTGCTCTACCCCCTCAAGGATTTATGGCCACCTTGATCATTCTCCCTGGAGATTCTGATATGCTGTGATGTTTGTACTTTTTAAATATGAATGAGATCATCAACATTAACTTTTTTGTAAAATCAGTCGCGTTAGTAAACCTTATAACACAACTTATATTCTGTGATTCACAGAATCCAACAGTGCCCTGTTGTTTCAGATTAATTTACAGTATACGATTCAAAGTTTTTATAGGAGCTGGAGTTTATTACTCACCCATCTTCCATTTGAATAATAGTGATCTGAGGTCTGTCTGCTTCTCCACTCCTGTTTTACTTATTTGCCTGTAATTCAGTCCACAAGAGCTGCTGACTGTTGTTCTCCCCGTGCCTTTTGACTTGTTATTTTGGATGAGAAAACATGAACGACACATTGGGAGGCACAGTTGAAATCTAGCTTAGGTTTTTCCAACAGCGACATGCAGCAAACTTGATTGAATAAAGCTGAACGTAATGCTCCACTTTGAAGCTCTGGGTTAATATTCAAACAAAATGATTAAAAAGAAAGAAAAAAAAAATCACCCAATGTTTTTTTGTTGTTTTTTTCACAGAAAATGATCAGACAAAACTTCCTGCGTTGCGTTTTAATCATTGATTCCCTCCCTGAGCTCTGCACACACAACCGTGTTGTTGTCTCGTCCAACAACTGGCCCGCTCCCCTCACACGGACACACACACGGGCAGAGGAGCGCGGGCCCGGTTGCGGCTGGTACCACGCGGCGGCGCATAGCGTGCGGAGGGCGGGACGCCCGCTAACGTGGGCCATGCACGCCATGTCCCGCCTGGCCTACTTGTTACGCTCACCTCCCCCGGCTTTGTTCGCCTCTGGTCCGGTGCCAGCGTGATGTTTGCGGGATGCAAACTGGCCGGGCCGAATGATTCATTAAAGCGTGTGTGTGTGTGTATGTGTGTGTGTTTACTGTATGTTGCCCCGAAGAGGCTGGCAGTCTGGCTTCGGCTCTGCGTTGGGGTGCATGTGCGAGGCTCTGTTAGTTACACAACCTCTGCTACCGCTGCTGGATTGGTTGTGTCATTGTCATTTGGAGGGGAAAGTCTCCATATGTCTTGGGCCTGACCCCGGCCGGATCACCGACACGCAGCATCGCAGCAGATTTGGGACTCTCGCCCCGTTTTCTGCTTCTGTGCGACTGCAGTCTGTGATTTTTGAGCCTAGAATGACAAATTTATTGCACCTTAATGGAAAAAAAAAAGGCAGTGGTTTGAATCTCAACTCAACGTGAATAACGTTATAACGTTATTTGCTCTGGAAGAATATTTCAGATCAAACCCCCATCAGTGAGAGATCGGGTCTTGTTCAGCCAAAGCCTCTCGCCGGAGAGAATGGGTTTAGACCCTTTTTTGCGTATATTGCTTTCCATTATGCGTCCGCACAAACTGGCATGTGCTCAGTCTCTCCGGCACACATGAGCCTATCATGCGACCGTGTCCTCGTGTCTGTGAAAGATCAGATGATCTGGAAGCATCAGCTCGTAGCCGTCCTGATTCCATACTCCCTGCTTGTGGACAACTACAACAAACAGCCCAGTGTCATTATGATGTCAATTTGGTTACAACCCAGGGCTAATCGGCTTCTTTTTTTTTTTTTTCTCCCACTTTGTTGTTTCATGAAGCTTTTCAAAGGCTTACGATTTAGCAAGAAGTGATTTAAAGCAGCCCGGCACACTCTAAAATTCCTCCCTGTATTCCCCCCTCACATGTGTAGATTGTTTACGGAGAAGAGGAATTCTAGAGGGATGGCAGCCCGCAAGGGGCTTGGTTGCTATGGTTACTAACCCCTGAGCTGGGTTGTATTTAGCAGGAAGGAAGCTAAATTATTTGCAGACAGAAAGGAGTAAGCTCATGAAGGAGAATTATAATGAGCTGAAAACCTGCCGGTGTGAAATATTGCTATTTAATTGTCAAAACAACTCTGGTGTGTGGCCTTAATTGGGCCGGTGACGTTAATGTTGCGCATTCAGAGTGACGTAAGAAGAAGGTTACACGTCACATATGGGTCATGGTGCATTAAAGTCGTCATCATTTTAGCGTCACAGTCCATGGAAGAGGGACATTTTTCTCTCATTTATTTTAGTTTTCTCCTATTTATCATTTATTATAATCTATTATGGTTATAAGTTGCTGGTTGGATGTAATTGGAACTGGATAAAGTTATTCAAAAGTGAAGAGAAGGCCTCAAAGCCTGCAGAAATGCAGTGGTGTCTTTCCATGGTCGCCAATAAACAAAACCTCTGATAAAAAATATTTTTTTAAAGTTGATAGGTTCAGTTATTATTAATTTTGGAAGATAGTCAAGTTAATGTTTTTAATGTTTAAATAGCATTTTGCTCAGTTGTTGATATGCTGACTTTGCACGTGATCTGTGGAAACAGTCAGTTTTGCGTAAATCAGCAATCTTCAGTCCAATATTGTTCGTGTCCCTTTATGTAGCTCCATACAGCTCTGACCTGTCAGGCCGTGATTCCTTTGGGTTTTGGTGTTTTGGGAGCAACAACCTCAGTGTATCTGTTTGTTCTCAAGCATCCTTCACACACATGGCTAAAAAGATATCTGGGGAGTCTGGAGGCCAGGTCAACACTTTAGGCTATTTAATATGTTCTTGAAGGTGTGTTTTTGAGGTATGTGACATGCTGTAAATAGAAATATCTAGATTGAATTTATAGATTTTAACAGATGTTCATACTTTTGTCTCTGTGCTTTAATACAATACAATTATTTTTGTTTCACGATTGCACATGAAGTATTAAAGTCTGTCTCAGTCTGCCTAGAACATGTTGTAACAGAGTAAATATCACATTGTGAAATGTTCTTTTTGTCTGATTTTTGTGTTTCTTTTGTCTTTCAGACCACATTAACAGAGGTGCAATTTGGACCAATGAAGTTATTTAAAGACCCACTTCAGGTATTGTAAAAACAAACATTTAAAAACTCCATACGTCAAAGTGATGCTTGCATGTATGAATGTTTGGGCTCGTTGATATGTCAGTTACAGCTGAACACTGTAGCTCGATATGGTGTGATGGTTGGCATTTAGTCACTTTTGTCTTGGGTTGATTTTCCAAAACGAGACGACATGTTTGCATTTGAGATGAATCGTGAAAAATAATCGGGAAATTTTCCTAGAAATGCAACACCATTGGAAGAAAAAGAAAAAGGAAAGGTCGTCAGACACGCACTCAGAATAGGAGAGCCATGCAAAACTGGTAATGGGTGTATTGTGTGCTGTGCAGCCTGTCAGTCGTCATGGAGACAAGGCCAAACATTTATGACCGAGAATATACCATAATGAACAATGCGCGTTGTTGGAAGAAGTGCACAGAGGACGACCAGTTTGGCCGCGAACTGGAGGTTCCCTGACGTTCACTGGGTCATTGTGCAGTGGTGCCAGGCATGCGCACCCCGCTGCCGAGTAAAGAACACTAAAAAGTCTGGATTTTTCTGCCTTTGGGAACGTCCAAAAATGAGGTTTCACCTTCGTTCCAAGTTTATGTTGCAGAGAAAAAATATCAGTTTGCTAGTTATCATCTGTTCTGATTGTGAACACGAGTTTGGAAATCTGCTGCTTTTGTCTGTAAAGTGAAGTGAACCCATTCAGATTACGACACATTAGACAACAGCATCTCGAGCTCTTGCAAGGTTTTTTCTGCCTCTCTTTTCTTTTTTTTTTCTTCTTTTTTTCCCCCCCGATCCCAAAAAACGGCTGTTGGTGGCAGTTAAAACACAGCTCAATCTGACGACTTATGCCGTCTGGTTCTCGGGATAAAAAACAGGGCTTTTAAGGTTTACAACTTAATGCCACGAGCAGTGCGAGTGCACAGACTGGGCCTGATGCGCTTCAGTGTGGCCGCACAAGGAAAACGAGGTAGAGAGATATCCCCTTCCTGTTTTTGTCACTCACAGCTGATCCTGTCATGCCCTCCTCCTCTCCGCCCCTCCTCTTCTCTCGTGCTTCGCGGGGTCTGGCCGGGCCCACTGTTTTCAACAATGATGTTTTCTAGACGGAGGGATCGGACACTGCCAAAAAACGCGCAATAGCCCGTCTAACCCCCCCACCCCCTCGCTCTCTGCTTTCTCTGCCTAGTCCATCTGTTTCTTTAGAGCATAAGCCTCATTTCAGAGGTTGTTTTTTTTTTTTTCTTCAATGTGCTTTCAGATAGCTGGATTACTTTCCTAAGTTGCAAAAAACTAAGCAAGGCCTATCCATCCAGAGCCCGCACAGACATCTTAAAAGACCTTATCTCGGCTTACGTTACCCCGTTCCTCCACCTTTGGAGGGAATGTTGACTTTTTCTACCAACATCCCAATGTGGAATTCTGATCTAATTCCCCTCGCGTACCGAACATAGTTGCCGGACTCCGAGGGTGATGTATTTATGACCCGAGCACTTATTGCTGCTTGTAGGGGGAAAATGTTCGTACAGTGTGTTGGATATGGTTCGCATTAGCAACACTTGTCTCAGACAGAAGGGCCCGCTGCCCAACTGCTGCTCCGGGGTGTGTTGTTTTACTCCAGTAAAGCTATGGCAACTGTCAGCTTGTGTTGAAAAATACAATCGTCTCAACAGCTGTTTTTTTTTTTTGATTTTAATAATTTTATAAAAAAAAAAAAAGAAAAAACTAGTCTGGTTCTTATGTCCTAACTTTACCTTGCAGGTATGATGCAAACTTAAATCTCCAGAACAAGCTCTCTTTTCTTTACGTTCATCCTGCTCCCTGCCAGCAGTTGCGGATGACGTCTGTTTGAGAGTGTGACTCATGAATCCACTCTCAGTGCACACAGCTCACAGAGGCGGGCCCAAATCCCCCCGCGCAGTATTTGTGCAAGTCATGGGGTTGCATGAAAGTCCGGCGGCAGCGAGGGAGGGAGCGCGCGCTCGGGGGGGGGGGGGGGGGGGGGGGGGGGGGGGGGGAACGGCGGCACTTTCGGGCCCCCGGCCTTGGCAAAGGCTGGCGGGGAGGGCCGCGGCCGGTCAAGGCCACCTCGACTAATTGTGTCATAGATCACGGCGGCGGACAATAAAATCTGTGACGCACAAGAGCAGGAGCTGAGCCTGATCAATCTGGGCCCGTCCGCCTGGGGCCTGAGGTCACGCCGTAGGCTGATTAGGACGACAGGCGCAAATGAGCGGGGACGGCTCCGAGCCGTTGTGAGCACTGCGCTGTCAGAAGTTTTACTGTCTCTCTGTTGTGGGTGTTTTTTTTGTTTTTTTTGTCACATTAATCTTTTGTCACAGGGTCGGGGTGCATCCGTTGTGATGAACGATGTCAGTTTGCATCATCAGTGTAACCCCCGGTGGTGTTTTTGTGTTTTTTACTCTGATTATTTGGGACTCTTTTGGGCTAATCTGATTAAGAACATTTCATGACACAGAACAGTTTTTTTATGATTCACATAATGTTTTGATACACGTCGGACTATCACAGTCTTGATGTCTGCATTGCTGCAGCACAGCCCGAGAAACAAACTCCTTTGTCGCCATTTGATTTCTGCCCCTCCTCGTAACGAACCCACTGTCGTGTTTAATGTGTTTGTGCATGTTTACATTTGAGCTCTGTGTTTGTTTTTAAGATCCTTAATTTCTTCCTTCAACCCAGACAGTAACATATCTCTGAAAGCAGTTGAATTTTCGTGTCGGCTCATCTTAAAATCATGCCAAACCTAATTTTTTCAAAGTTTGACCAACACCCTGAGATAATGTTGTTGGAGGTTCTGCATGCATGTGTTCAGTTTGACCAAAACTGGCCCAAATCCTTGGCTTTGACCTGGAATTACCTGTATAAAATTAGTACAGAGGAAGGAGAAGCTGGTAAAAATAGTGGAGGGGGAAAGTACACCGGATGGTGTCCTGGTCAATTTGAAAAAAAGAAAAGTGGACAGCAGTTGCAAAAACCTACAACGCTGTAAAAACGTCCAGTGCTCCACATGGGGCGAATTTACCACAAGCAAACAGTAAACAGTTTGTTTTGCTCCATGACGTAAAAGGAAGACTGGAAAAAGACCAGTTCCAATAATCCGAAAGTTTTTTTTTTATCAGGATGTGTCATGGTGATGTCAGGCACCCGTCAGTCAATGAATCAATTCCCCTCACCAGCTTGTACCGGTCCCCGGGATGAGACCAGCTAAGTTGAAATCTAAAGCCTGTCGGAGTTCTAACTTCCCAATGCGTCAAACCGTCGTGTTCTCCTGTGACGTGAACCTCAGCAGGAACCGTACGGCTTCGGTGTTAACGATCCCGTCTCTTGCAGGTACTTTTAGTTTTTGCCAAAGAGGACGGTCAGAGTAATGGCTTCTGCTGGGCGTGTGAGAAGGCCAACTACAGGTGCAGCATGGCGCGGACACCTGAGTCGGCTCTTGAGTGCTTCTTGGAGAAGCATCACGACCTGGTCATCATTGACCACAGACATTCCAGACACTTTGATGCTGAAGCACTATGCCGGTAAGGACGCTCGTGGAAATTCCCAGGTGAAGGGATCACGTGGGGTTTCCTAAAGGATGTGGCCCAGTGGGTTTCTGTGGGCTTTTATTTAACTGTGTTTAAATTCTGTCTGACCAAAGGTGACCAAAGTAAACCTTTATCCTGTCACCAATTTTAAAGGTGATTACCTAAAAATTATCGTTATATGTTTTGCGAGAGGTGTTCCTACTCAGGGAAGCTAGACTCTAAACATTGCCACCATTCATTCAATACCCCAGCCCTTTATTCAATTGTTGTAGCTATTTCAGCTGTTTGTACCCCCACTGTTCCAAACTATTTTATGCATTTGTGCACTAATTTTAACCATCGCTTTCCAGCTGTTCCCATTACTTTTAGTTCTTTAGTTTGACCCGTTTTCCATTGGATTCTGCAAACTGATTAGACTTGCCGGGGAAACGGTTTTCTCCCTCTTAAAGTGGCAGGACCTTGCTCTGAAAAGCTAACTTAGGCTGAGAGTGAGGGATGACTTTAGTCCTGGTTTTGGATCACTGACACAGGGAATTCAACTGGACTGATTCGGAATTCTGTTAGAATCTCATTTAAGCTTAAAGATTCAGGCCCGATGACCTCATTAGGACCAACTTAAGTGTCTTTTGCGGCTCGTTTTTGTGGGTTAATGTCCGGCTCATTCACGACTCCCTGGCTCTCGTTGCATACCACCTTGTGGAGTCCTGTCACAGAGAAACGAGCGGTGCCTGCCCTTACCACTCTCTATCTTTAGCCGTGGCCCAAACCAAAAGCGCATTCACAAACATTCATTTGCCCTGCCCTGCGTGTATGTTAACCCTATTCATTTTGGCCAATCCATATGTTCAGTGTACACGCACGGGCTCTGATGGGGGAACTAAAGGGCCTTTATGACCACTGGCTGGAGAAAAAACCACAGGCGGATGAGTGGCCCTGTACACTGCATTCTTTCAGAGGCCTAGGATTGCTCACAGAGCTTTACCACTGGGCTCTGCCTGCCTGGGAGAATCGGAGCGTGAAAAAACTGAAAATACATTGATTCAATTCCATGGGCTTTTCCACCAGCCTGCTCACTGGCTAAAAGGCTCCCTCTGTTTACATTCAGGTCAATTAGAGCGGTCAACTCTTCAGAAAACACTGTGATAGTCGCCGTTGTGAAAAGGTAAGTGTCTTTCTCTTTATTATTGATCTTTTTCTCACTGTTTTGTTTTGTTTTTTTTGTGTTTTTTTTTGTTTTTTCTTCCCCCCCCGTAGCTAATGATCAGAGGTTATGTCGGAGGCGAATAAAAGAATCAATTTTTAGTCTTAAGGCCTGCAGCTTGTCATATGTAACATCCTCCTGATGTCCTCTAGACAAGCATTTGTCATGTGGGGCTTTGTTGTTAACATGCGCCTGCTTTTCTAGGCCCGACAGAGAGGAAGCCTCTGTGATGCCACTGATCAATGCCGGCTTTAATAGGGTAAGTGTACAGTACACAGTGTTACTACAACCACCTCTATACGCAATTTTCTATTGATTCTATTTAAATGGCGAGCTGTTGATCATCGCTGAGAGACAAAAAGCCAAATGAAGTGATACTTCGGGTGTGCGTTTATTGGGTTGGCCCGGCTTGAATCGGTCCTACAGACCAGGTGCCCGCCGTCTTTGACCTGTGCCGCTCTGATCCTCAGAGATACGTGGAAAATGCCAATATGATGGCCTGCTACAATGAGCTGCTACAGTTGGAGCACGGTGAGGTGCTGGCACAGTTCAAACTGAGGTGAGTTCTGCAAATCGCCGCGCAGCACAACGCTTTAAAGCTCTTAGGCTAAGAGGAAGATATGAGAGTGAATATTTAATGCCATTTTAATGCCCCTCTTTATATCCGTCTTGAGAAAGTATTAAATGTCCACTTAGAGCCTTCGCACCGCTGTATGTGTCACTGTTTGCATTACTGTTGTGTCTCCACACAAAGGGCTGGCAATGCCATTTTCACAGCGCTGGAACAAAGCCAAGACGCCATAGAGATCACTTCTGAAGATCAAGTTATTCAGGTGCGTTTGCTTATTTTAGTGCCTGTTCGTGTCTTGTGATCTCAGATCTCAGTCACGATTCTTGTAGTTCTTGTCATATTTAATGGCTTTGAACACAGTAGCCTCCGTTCTCCTCATATTTTCAACTGAAATCAAACCCTTTTTTGCCTCGAATAGAGGCTATCAGTATACAGCGACTGAACCCAGTGTATATAACCATCTCTGTAAACCTAAACCCTCTTGTTTCCTCTCCTTCACAGTATGTGAATCCTGCCTACGAGTCCATTATGGGCTACCAACAAGGCGAACTAATAGGGAAGGAAATAATAGAAGTGCCTAAAAGTGAGAAGAATAAGCCTGATCTCCTTGAAACAATAAACTCCTGCATACGGAAAGGAAAGGTAATGTGCGTTCAGTTACTTGTGCCGCTATATGAGACGCTTTCCAGTTCCAGCACACATTTTTTCTCTTTCATATTTGAATTGAAGACACACAGCACTGTGCAAAAGTCTTGAGCCGGCCCTCATCTTTTTATGATAATGATTTCAAGCTGCTACACATTCTTGAGATCCTTTCTAAAGCATTGTTGAGGAATAGTTTTTAAGATTTTTTTTAATTTCTTACTGAGTTTATCTTTGCATATGTGATGTTTTTCTTTTTGCCAGACCATTGCTTGGAAATACATTTTCCTTTTGCTTGCTGACACTAACTCATGAATCATTCAGGAGAAAAAGGGTCCCATAGCTTAAGGTATAAAGGTCTATGTTCAGTTTAAAAATAACAGAAGACTAGTATCCATAGTCCCTTTTCTCTTACAAAGATTCAAAATGCGCTCCGTTTGAAAACTAAAATCATCTAATTTAATCATACACTAACAAGGTGATTCCTAAAAAGCCACTGACTTAAAAATAGGCATTTCTTTAGAGGGCAAGTGTTTAGAACGAAGGAACGATTACGATGGTCACATGGTCTCCAGGGTGGGATGGCTGTGGAGAAGATTGCCCTATGGAGGGGACAAGGGCAGAAAAGGCTGACGTATCCTGAATGGGATTACCTTGGCAGAGATAAATAGAGCTTTAGGATTTCCTTCAAAAATCCTCAAGAACTCCTCCTGAAGAGTACTTAAAGAAACAACAAGGAGACCTTGAGAACAATGGTGGTTATAACAAACACATGTTCGGATAAATTTCTGCATCTGTTCAACGTTTCTTGGCTAATTGTGTCAAGAAACGAGCTGTGGCTCCAGACTTTTGCACAGCGCTCACAATAGACCTTCGCCTCCCCATTGGAATCGCTCCTGTAAGCGCGGCAGATATCTGCTCCTGCCTTTGTGCACGTGAATGTGTGCGTGCACGAGGGTCGCCGGTCAGCAGCTCTGTTTCATGTGCAGAGGGACAGTGGTGGACGGCTGTGCTGTAATCTTACTACACAGAGAGCGAAGGTCAGGCCCAGACAGGCGAACAGCAGGACGGGTCTTTTTAAGCTGCTAAAGCAGTCCACAGGTGGGGGGGGGAGGGGGGGGGACATAAAACGGGCACACTGGACTCCAGGAGAGTCCTCCCTAGCCATTAAAGCAACTCGTTGCTCTCTGAAATGCTCTGACGCAGCCCTCCTCACAGTGACACAGAATAGACCCGTGCGTAATCCTACAATGAATCATTTAAGTCGTATTTATTTTTCACATTACTCCCTATTTTAGGAGTGGCAGGGGACTTATTATGCCAAAAAGAAGAATGGAGACAGCATTCAACAAAATGTGAAGATCACACCTGTAATTGGACAGGGAGGGTGAGTTGAAGTTTGAGTCTTACTTTTTGAGTCTTACGCAATTGAATGATTCTCCTACAATACAGCTGCTTTTATGTTTTTTTTTTCAGTTTTCAGTTTTGATATGTTTGTTTTTTTGTCATCTACAGGAAAATCAGACACTATGTGTCTATCAACAGGCCTTTAAATGATAATAATAAGGTGAGATGTGTGTGCAGTTTTGCTAATAAATATGTAATGAAAGCAGACTTGTGGCCTGAATGGATTATCGTTGTTTTCCCTTTGTTCTTGCAGAGCGATAGATCCAGTGAACGTGTGCAGGCAGAGTCTCAGACAGGTGAGATCAATCCCCAAACTCTTTCTGTTCCAGAAGAACAGACTATTTATTTGACTTTTCAACATCACTGATAAACATTCTGGGTGGTCCCATTGCGGTTATGTTCCAGAATGACATGTTTCACTCTTATTTTGGAGGTGCAGCATCCAATTTCATTACATTTCAAATTCTTAGATGTAATTCTCATTCATTTGCCTGTACTTTTGAAATACTTCCACTTGGGAATAAACTCAGAAACTTTGAAAATAAGTTAGCAGATCTATTGCCCCATGTCTCCAACAGTGTACAGTCCTGCTTTATCTAGCTGAGAAGGAACTGAAAAGAAATCCTATCTGCCTTTTCTTGACCTTAAAATAGTACCTTTTCTCTCTTTTTTTATTTTTACTAAATGGTCCGTTGTTACTTTTGTGGTATGGACTGTAGAGTCTGTCCACAGCTGCAACTGATTTCAACACAACAGTCTGACTTCTGACAAGAAAACAAAACAGGGATCATATCTCTCTTGTGCTTGCGTCACTAGCTGACTGCTATTTGTTTATGAAGCTTTACATGGTGTTCCAGCACAGTATATTTCACACCCTTCTACAATACCCTTTCACTTGGTTTCTGATAAGGGACTCTGCGGGTTGATAATGCTCCCAGTGTGACGCCATAACACAACTTAAAGTGTTCGGTCATTTACAGCAGTTTTAAGATTTTCCATCTTAAAACACAGAAATTCTCGTTTTCCGCTGGAAAACCTTTAGATTTATATTTTTACTTATTAAGATTGACTTGAAAAAATAATAGCCAAATCTATGTGATGTTCAAATGAGGGCTGCCTGCCTTATTTTAGACAAAGACACAAAGAAAGGTTTCCTGCTCACTTCTGTGAAAGCACAGATTCACAGCAAAACCTCCTTTGAAACCAATTTTTACAATTTACAGATTTTAGACAACCAAGTATACTTTGTGTCTTATTCATTCACATAATAAAGAATGGTTATCCTGACAAGTTTTCATGGAAATTCCACTTAATTACAGAAGTGTTTTTGAGAGTAAAAAATCAGTCAGAGAAGTATGTATTTATGTTTGAGTGGAATTAGTCTGTAGAAAATGTAATATGAACTCTTAAAAGTTTCTTGAAAAATAATAATGACAATTCCGAATACTTCTTCTATTTTAGACTCATCAACTGTAGAAATTACGGTGGAAGTCAGGAGTTTTGACACTTTTAACAGGCTAAGTTATGATAGTGAATATATAGTAAGACAATAGAAGAGAACTCACCTCTCTTATCTTTAATTACTACAGACTGAAACGAATATCAAAGACAAAGAATGTCATTTCAACCACAGGGAAATAGATTTGTTTCATCTTTGAAAGTCTTTGGAGAGTTTATAGAAGTCTGTATCATGTGAGAGTTGTTGTTTTTTTCTTTTACCCCACGTTTGTCTCCGTTTTATACATTTTGCTCTAAACTTTGTCCTAGTCTCAAACAAAACTTACAGCAAACCACAGAGTTAATTCCACTTTTTTGGACACAGACCGTTTTGTGTACAATAAAGGAAGCCAAAACCACCCAAAAACTGAGCCGTGTCTCTGTGTTTTAATGAATGGAGTTTTCTCCTCCCCAGACATACAATCCAGTAAGCACAAGGACCGAAGGAAAGGCTCTCTGGACGTCAGATCAGCGTCTCGGGGGAGTGATGGTGAGAGTGAGGGGAGACGGATTACGGAAACACTCTGCTCATGAAACATACCCTGTTTGTCTGTTTGTGTCATCGGTTCATTGGATACACGTGCACTGATTAGAAAAGTAGCTTGAAAACTGCAGCTTAATTGTTCTCGATGCTTATGAAATGTACACGTTTTTTCTCTCGTTTAATTTCACGCAGGGAGCTCACAGAGAAGACACTCCTCAATGGCCCGGATACACTCCATGACCATAGAGGCCCCCATCACCAAGGTGGGTTCACATCCCTCCCAGCCTCCGTCATATGATCACCGCATTGTATCGACGTTTTCTGTCTCATGACTGAACACTTGCATTAAAAAAAACTGCCGCAATTGCCATCAGCATTTCTTGTACAGCTACGAGCACTAAGGATAGAGGTCATGCACACCATTTCAAAAGGAGCTACTATGATTAAAAAAAAAAAAAAAGCCTTGTTGTATGCGCAAGAGGGGAAAGCATCTTGGACCAGAATGTTGTGCTGTTTTAGCGGTTTGTGTAGTTCGCGAGCCCGGATGGTCGGAAACGGAGAAAGTCCCCGGGGATGGGTCATATGACACACTGCAGTTCCTCCGCTGGATCATTTGACTGTGTCGTCAGTCCCTGTAGGCGTCATCCTCCTGAGAATAAAGCACTGATAGAGCTGCTAGCACTGTGTGTGTGTGTGTGTATGTGTGTGTGTACGATTTTGTGTGTGTGCATTTAGAAGCAAATTAGCAAGAACTTACGTCTCTGCACATGCTTGCTGACCTCGCCATAGGTGCCCATCATTAGAGCCTTTTTTGGCCATCAGTGTCATCTTTTGAAGAAAAATAAATAAAAAAACAGTTTTCTCGGATTGAAAAAGTTTTTTTTTAACTCATTTTTTACTCAGTCTTAATCTCTTGTGCTTTTATCTTCATGAACGTAGATGTTCCTTTGCATAACATTGACGTCATGTATCCTCTTTGCACTTAAATCTTTTTTTTTTTTCTTTGGATGAGAATTGTCTCTCGCTTTCTTCCCTATTTTCCATAAGTCTGTAGATTATTTCTAGGAATTTGTACAAAGTGTAGTACTGGAGGCGTCTAAATCCTTTGGTTCTTTTGGCTTTTGATGGCTCGCTGCCTCCTGCTCTCCTTGAGGAGACTCCATTTCTTCCAGCTGCTTGAAAGTGATTTCCTTATCGGACTCACTGAAGTTTGCTCTTTAATCCCGCCCTTTACCCCGTCTTTCTTTCTTTTGTGTGTAACATTCTACAGTTCAGGGAGCACTTTTGGAATTTGCTTTTCTCTGGACGATATTGGCTCCGTAGCAGATTATTAACCCCTTTGTCTTCACGTTTTGCAGCAATATTGTGAACGGCACACAATGACTGCGTTCTTTTCCCTTTATTTTTTAAGTAATCTGAAATAAAAAAGTATTCAGTGGCCCATAAAGCCAGAGATTTCAGATATTTATTAAATCATTTTCTTGTGACAGCTTATAATTCAACTAATACAATTAAGTTATGTCATTTCTTTCTCCCTTGTTAGTTTGTCCTGCAAGACAGGCAGTCATCATGATTTCTGATAGCCAAACCAAATGATGATGATTAGCCTGAATTAACCAGATAAGACTTGACATGAATGATGCCTTCACAGCTTGAGAAACTCTCTTTCATGCTTCCAGCCGCATGTAGAGTTTATTCCTGGTGCATGTTTTCTGTTTTTTCCTTTTAGTGTGACAGATTTAGACAGACAAGCTATATATTGTCAAAGAATGGGTTCGATTTCTCCATTCATTATAAATGATCAGTCACCATCAGAAGCTTTGTTCAGAAAAATCCCTGCACAGTGATATTATATATACACATCCTTTCTTAATATATAAACCTACACACACCTGTGCCAAGCTTGTATTTATTTAGTTAGTTTTTATTTGATAAAATGCATTTTCTGCTACAGACAAACTTTTGAAATGAGCAACTTTGCAGCCGTTAATAATCATTGTTAACAAAACACCTTGGGCTCGGATCACAGCTTGCTGGTGCTGATGTGGAATCATGGGACCGTTTATTAATACCATCCAGCTCCAGGCGAGTTTGGACATGTTTTGAAATTTGCTGTATTTAACAGGCAAATTTTCTGTTAATGGGGGAAAAAAGATTCAGGTAAAAGTCAAGATTTAGGAATTTACTGGGACTATGTAATGAAAGAAAATGTATGAAAAGAAAGAATAACAACGACAAAGATAGAAAATAACCAGTTGTCCGGTGAGGAATGTTCAGCTCAGACAGGGTTTTTCTTTTTTAGTAGTCAGCCACGTATTCACAGAGCCTGGGATATGTTATTCTAACAACCCGTATGTCATGACTGATAAAGGCTCTGCTCTGTATCAAAGGCCTGCTGGAGAATCCAGGCTCTGCTCCATTTCAGTGTCTTGATTAACTGGATCACATTTGAATGCTAAATTTGCTCAATGTTTTTATTCCACTGGTCGAACATCCAAAAAGTCTAATCTGTCACATGGACAGCTAAAGATCCAAATGTTTCTTTCTCAATGACAGCTTCTGTCAGGAGATCGCAGGTAGGGTTTCCCACATTGCCGTAATTGGACATATCCTCTCCGCGAGTGTTTAAATTTCTTTTACCATCGGCTGATAATAGTTCTGAACCCGTCTTGGTGATCCTAACATGCTGGCAAAGGCGAATCAGGCCGGGGCATGTTACAACATAAAAACATACAGTTCCGTTTCTGTTTCCCTATTTCTAAACTTATAAAACACGAAGCGCATCAACATTTACTATCATTTTTTTTTAAATGTGGGCCTGCCGCAGGGGTTGTTTTTATGTCTGTTTAAATCAGCAAATTAAGTTGTTTTCCCAGAGGTGCTCAGCTGTATTTGTGACCTTTCATCCCTGCGTATGCCTAAAACAATGGGCGGGGGGGGCATTTGTAGTCTAGTATAAAGGCTTTGGAATGACCCAGATAAAGCAGTGTCGGCTAAAATTTGTATATTTGAAGTCATTAAGTCATGAATTTATTTAATATACGTTTTGGGGGCTTTTTTTGTCTTTTTAAGTTGTGGTTCAATGTGTATGTTTTTTTTTCTGTATTTAATTGTGGTATTTTAGTTCATCTACTATATTATTTTTTCTAGTAATCTCTTATTTCTTGTACCATTAAGGTGATAAACATCATAAACGCAGCGCAGGAAAGCAGTCCCATGCCCGTGGCGGAGGCGTTGGATCGTGTGCTGGAGATCCTGAGGACCACGGAGCTCTACTCTCCACAGCTGGGCACCAAGGACGAAGATCCCCACACGAACGACCTGGTCGGGGGGCTGATGACGGTAAGCACTAACTGGACCCACGGAGCCGCACGAAGGTCCTTCAAGACAATGGAAACGTCCACACGGCTTCCCCTCACCAGGGCAGAAATCAGCTTAACCGGGCTGAATCTTTAGGTCACGCGTGTGCTGTGAAACGCTGTGAAACGCTGTGAAACGCTGTGGGTTGTTGAGGCAGACAAGAGTCAGTTGTGTGTGGACGGGTGTTTTAGCAGGGATTCCTGCTCGTATTAAGGGGGGGGGGGGGGACAAAGAGACAAACAGATTAACGGACAGTAATGGTGAAGAACAGAATTAGAAAGAGTGCCAAGTTGGCAGTCTTGGCAGCAAACCCAGAGGAAGTGTTAGATTGTCCTTTGTGCTCCTGTAGGCTTGAGAGGAAAGCCCACCCCACCCTTTCTTTCTCCCCCCTCTCCCTCTGTCTGTGCACACACTCTGCACACGGTCACACTCACATGAGCGTTTTCCTCTTGACTCCACAGGCCTGGAAACATCCTGTTCTTTGGATCAGATGAATAAGCATGGCTTTACTTACACATGTACTCTTTGGAAACACAAAGGCTCAGAGGTGTTTGTCCTTCACCAGAGAGATTTGTTCTGCATCACTTAGAAACTCGCAGTAAAGCCGGCTATTTGACAAAACAATTTCTCTGGCCTTACACTACTATTTATGTATTTATAACCTACCTCGTTACGTTTGTATTTTCCTGTTATCGGTTTCCTGATTGTTGCGGTGAAGGGGGGCTGGGACCTGATTGAAGACACGGCACTACATGAAAAGTGGAGCTGTCATCTTTATTGGGAGAAAGTCTTAAAATAGCCGGCGTGTACAGGGGCAGCGCCACCATGAGACAATGCATGGGTCAAAGATGAGCCAGTCCCCTCTTCCTTTTTCACTTGTGAAGTAAACATTTCAATCTGCAACACACCCATGCACTCACTAACACCCTATATGTTCCGTGGCCTGTGCAGTGCGTCCGAGTTCACCACACAGGCCTGTCAGCCATATGCACAGGCCGCTCCTTAAAATGGGAGATTCTCAGTTCTTCAGTTATCATATTGTAAGTATAACCAGAGATAAACAACATTATGTATAATTCAATTATATATATATATTTATTATGTATCATCTGTTAGTTACATATTATATAATTTGTCGTGCCCTGCCTTAATTTGGTTTACACATCTAAGGTTAAAATCCAGAAGGTTTGCATTAAAAAAAATTTAAACTTGAAGATTAATTTCCAAAAGATTTATCAGTATTATATGATTTTTACAGGGATATTTTCCTTCTCGTGGATGTTTGTAGGCATAGCATTGATTGGACCATCGCAACACATTGCATTTTTTTATTTTTATTTTTCAGATTTGCTGCTGTGTTTGCAATCCCTGTGCTGTAGGCCAGCCCTGTTTCAGCCTAACTTTAGCTGTGGAACAGGGGACTTTACATTTGACCCAATAATACTTAAGTATACTGACTGTGTGGTGGGTTTAATGATTATATGCCTTCAAAACATCCCAAATCATCAGCCCTCCACAACCGAGTTTAACAGCTAATACGAGACGTTTGTGCCGACATGCTGGGTTTGGTTTGCACAAATTATTGTGCTCTGCATGATGACCAAAATGATCCACTTTGATCTTGCTTATCAAAAGAATATTGATGTTTATGCATTAAGCAGACGCTTTTATCCAAAGCGACTTACAAAGTAGACACAATGTTACAGTTATCATCAATCTGACAATAAGCTCTCTGGAGTAAAATCCCTAGTCAGTCAGTGGTGACAGCCAAGAGATAGAGGGAAGTACAGAAAAAGTAGTAGAGGGGGCTATTCTTGTAGTGCTTGGTAGGTCGTTCCACCATCTTGGAACAACACATGAAAGCAGTCTGGATCGTCTTAAGCGTGGTGCAGCTCTGCTAGACGCCAATCCATTGATGACCGGAGTGACCGAGTTGTGACATAAGCCTTTGCAAGAGGATTCAAGTAGACGGGAGCCGTACCCTTAAGCACTTTGAAGGCCAGCATCAGGGACTTGAATTTGATGCGGGCAGCCAGGGGTAACCAGGGGTAACTACGGGTAACCAGGGGTAACCAGTAAAGCTCAATGAACAGAGGGGTGACGTGAGACTTCTTGGGCTGATTGAAGACTGCGTTCTGGATCAATATTATTCCCAAATCCCTGAACTTTATCCAGACACAACTTTCGGGGAGTGCTGCCATGTTCTTTTTTTTAGAGAGCAGAGAATATCTTCATGTTACCGATCCAAACAAACAACACTTGATCAGCTTTCATGCTGTCATGAACTTTACAGGATCCGTTAGAGAGCTAAATGTCGGAGGTCTACTGTGGCTTTTGTTTGTTTGTTTGTTTGAAGTTGGTCTTAGCTTTTCACGGTCTGACCTCGGGGTGAACTTGCTGGGACGGCCACCCCCTTTGGAAGATTGCAACTGTCTCGAATGTTTTCCACTCCTGAAAAGCAAGGCTGGGACTTGTGAAGTTCCATTGACTTACCGACTTGGAAATCTAATTTAAAGCAAGTTTTTCTCTCTGGGTCCAATGGATCGCACCAGAGCGCATAGCAATGCTAACATGCTGTTATTCAGGGGGTGTCTAGGCACACTACAGTGCTAAACACATTTTATATAATTGTTTTCCTTTCTTTTTTTTTTCACCAGTTGCAGATAAAGTTGAGGAGTCATCAAAAGAATGTATCCCTTTGGGACGTCGAAAGTTTTTTTTTACTATTTCATGACAATCTTATCCATTAGCTGTTCAAATATTTGTCCATCATCTCTAAAAGTCTTTACAGGCAGTCAGTTGTACACAGCTGGTATGAATCACAGTCCTAAGAGAGAGGGATCATTAAACTTCTCACTGCTTATTTGATCATTTGGGTGAGGAAGTGTTTTTCCACTGATAAGCCCCATTTGCTATCACAGCATGTAGTAATGCTCAGAGGAAGACAAATGTCATGTTGGAATAATTTCTTGTATATTAGCTAACATAAAGGCATAAATCATCATGGTGTCATTTCTGACACATTACAGTTCATAAATCTGATAATTACTTTTTGGACTCCACAAAGCTTTCATTAAAATGCCCAGTACACCAGTGAGGTAATGACTTGAGGTGTTGGTGTAGCGTGGCCTCCAAATATTGTGTCATAGCACACATGGACGAACATTCAAAATGGTTTTAACAAGACGTGGAGATAATGAGGGGCTCACCGAGTTCATGTTACCGCGTTCACACATCCCAAATCTAATTCTTCTTCTTCTTTTAAATCATATAGACAAGTGATTGAAAACATGCATTACGGTTCTCTGCTCTGAGAATTGAGTCAGAATGAGCTGTTGAGACTGATGTTAGGGGTCAGTCATTTAAATGGTGGTCGAACGTGACTTGAGGCTTTATCTGATCTGTCCTTCACCTTGTTTTGCATGTCTCTGACACACAAACACATAACCCGACACACCTCGGTTTCTGCTGAGGTCTTTGTTTATGTTGGTGCTGGTTCATGCTCCATTTAGCAAAGAGGAGATCCATGTCACAGCTTATGTTATGTTGTATGTCAGCTTCTCCTTGACGGCTGATGCTCTCAACATTGGACTGAACTCCTTATGTGCCTCTTACCAAAAGATAAATGACGGACTAATAATGACGTTTCTTTAAACACTTCCTCTCCTTTTTCCTCGGGCCCTGAAACTTTCTTCTCTTCACAGGATGGTTTGCGCAGATTGTCAGGAAATGAATACATCCTCGCCACAAAGCGTGAGTTTACATAAAGGGTGGACACAAACACAAATGTAGATCTGTTGAGGTTTCCTTTTCCTTGTTGCTTATTAAAAACTAAATCAAAAGATTGTTAATCACCCTATTTTTTTCTTGATGTGGTTCAGCCAGAAGTAGCATAAAAGACATTTACACCTCTTTTCCTGCTTCTTTCTCTCGCTCACAGAGCCTCACCATCTCCCCAGCCACTTGACAACCCCTCTGTCATTAAATGACATCCCCCCTCGGATTGCTCAGACCATGGAGAATGAGGACTGCTGGGACTTTGACGTCTTCAACTTGGAGGCTGCAACCATGAAACGGTGAGGCTGCAGCCCTATCTGGAGCATGTGTTCATCATTTCAGAGTGAAACTAGAACTTAAGACTAGAGTTTGTGCTAAACCATTATTCTGATCCTCCCACAGACCTTTGACCTACTTGGGCCTGAAGATCTTCTCCCGCTTTGGGGTCTGTGAGTTCTTAAACTGCCCCGAAGCTACTCTGCGCTCATGGTTGCAAGTGATTGAAGCGAATTACCACTCCAGTAACTCCTACCACAACTCCAGCCATGCAGCTGATGTCTTGCATGCTACTGCATATTTTCTTTGCAAGGAGAGGGTCAAGGTAAAATGTGCAACAGTAACACTATTAAGACTGAAATAACTTCCAATCCACAGAGTGTCTCCACAGATTTGTGATTAATTGCAGGTCTCGTTTACTTAGGTGATGTGTCAGAATTTAACATTTTTTCTTCAGGTTCTTGAAGCCCGTGCCTGCGAAAGTGACATTTCATTCCTTTGAGCAATAGTTTCCGTTAGGTCTTGGGTGTCAAGTCCCTACCTGCCGCTGCTTGATCCAACAGTGTTGTGGCGTTGCCCAAGTGTGTCACTGGTTTAGCGCGTGTTAAGCTGATTACTAAACCACCTTTTTTCTAAAAAAAAATCCCAGTGGAGTGATCTTTTGTTGACATAACTATTGAACTGTGAAGTTACAGCACTCAGGGTTATTAAATCCCTGAAATTCTGACAGTGAATTTACAAACAAAGAATCACATTTTAAACCACACTGTTGTGTCCCAAATCTGTTGTTTATTTTTCTATAACCTTGTGATGGAAACCATCCAACAGGCGATGGCCAGTACCACTTTCTTAGTCAACAGACTTTTATTAGTGTTCCATTGCTGATAGTACAAATCGATATCCTTTAAAGATTATTTCATGTTGTTTGCCCCAACAGCAAAGTTTGGATCCCATTGATGAGGTGGCCGCGCTGATTGCAGCTACTGTGCATGATGTGGACCACCCGGGCCGCACCAACAGCTTCCTCTGCAACGCGGGAAGCGAGCTGGCCATCCTCTACAACGACACGGCCGTGCTAGAGAGTCACCACGCTGCACTGGCCTTCCAGATCACCACAAGAGACGATAAGTGCAACATCTTCAAAAACATCGAAAGGTAAGAGATCTAAATGTGTTCTCATCCGTCTACAGGAGTGTCCAAGTGCCCCGCGGGCTTTAGATGTTACCCTGCTTCAACACGCCTAATTCTGATTGAATTAATCTATTCAAAAGATTGTTAAGCTCTGCTAAACCCTGCCAATGCCGCACTGATGTGAACACCAGACACCGAAGAGAAACTTGGAAAGCTGACAGCAGCAGCTATTTAGTTCAAAGAGTTACTTCTGTTCTTACGAAGCATGCAAAGACTTATAAGACTTTTTGGTGAAATTGGGCCCTCAACTGTGAATATTTATGGACATAAAAATTATAGACTCCAATTAATTGTTTCCTATTAGATATCTCTACGCGGGATAAAATTGGAGTACATGTGTTTTCTGATATCTTTATTACAATTTCAATGTTTTTCATTTAAAAATGGCTCTGGGAACCTTTGCGTCAACTGAAGCTGCCCAGTCAGAAACTGACATGAGAGTGATCAAACACAGAAATGTGGTAATGTACACAGCCAATACTCATTGGGGCCTGGGGTGCTCCAGGCCATCAGATAAGAGGTCATGTAATAGTTTACGCTGATTGCAGTCCATCAGTTCTTGAAGAAAGGACTCGCTGTGCTTGACACCAGTGAGCACCACTGTGCGTGCATATGGTCCAAGACATATTTAGCAAACAGAAATGTTCCGTAATGTTTTATTGCCCTTATGAATTTTTTATGAAGCACGGCTTTATTTGCTTAAATGGACAGAGCAGCTCCTCGTTCGCACCAAAAAGGCGTCATTCTCTTGATCACCATGCAGCGCATTTGCATGATATGTGTCCGATCGAACAAAGAACAAGCACCTGCCTTTCACTCCAGCCTTTTTTTTGACCAATCGAAGATGGCCGAGCCTTTCCAAGAGGGCCAGCTTATAGAGGCAGGGGTCATTTCAGATACAAGGTGACAACAGCTTCAGCAGCTAAAGAAATACAGCATGTGTTATCAGGCTTAAATAATATTATGATGATAATGATATTTGTAATGTTATCATGAGCATGATATGGGCTCCTTGATCACTTAACCTCTGTTGATGTATTTTTCAGATGTAGTGACAAGCAAAAGAAAAAGTCCCTATTCTGACAGACTTTACGTAATCAAATATAAGAAGAATTTTTGCCTCTCTTTACAGAACCTTTTAATTTCTGTCTGCGTTTCTGTACATTTGATAAGAATTTGCTGGCTTTTGCACTGTCTGAGTTGTGAAACAAGGACATTTTGTAAACTTTTCTTCCTTACATTGACAAATACTTTTATAAAGAATTTCTTCATGCATTAAAAGAAAGAATTATGCACAGGTTATGAGAAATGTATGTAGGGTAGATATTAATCACGAAGAGCCATGGCCAATAAGCTAAAGATGCTTATTTTCTGATGAAAGAAATACCCTGTTTGTGTGTTAACACTGGCGGGATAGTAATGTGATTTGAGTCCCAAAACAGAATAGCTCACATGCGCTGGTCCCCTTGGAGGGGGGCGGTGAACAAGGCGGCCATTCATTGCCACCGTTGCTGCCGTCAGAAGGAGAAAACTGTTCACACGGGTTTCCATGCTATTTACCACACTGTCACCCTCTCCCTCTGTTTTTCTCTTTTGCTCCTCTCCCGTTCTCTCTCTCCGTCACTCATCGGATTTCTGTCCATCTCTCCTTTTTCCTCTCTCCAGAAATGAATACCGGACGTTACGACAGGCCATCATAGATATGGTGCTCGCAACCGAGATGACCAAACACTTTGAACACGTCAACAAATTTGTGAACAGCATCAACAAGCCACTGGCTGCTTTGGAGGAGAATGGGGTGAGATTTCAAAATGATTTAGGTTCCATAACTCCACAGAATGATTTGAATTTATTCTGTTATTTTCACACCTGTGTTATGTATAAGTAGAGGAAGGAAATATTAATTCAGATTTGATTAATTCCATGACAAATCATACTCACACCGCGTACGAGCAACAACAAATAAAGACTTGAGATTAAATCGTTTCAGGGGATTTAAGGCCTGTTTTTGCCCGGCTATGGATATCTTTTGGAGGAGAGAATTTTACAACTTGGTACCATCTTTCTCATGCTTGTGTGGAATTCTCAACACAGACTTTTAAAAGTTGTCATGCCTTTAAAGGAAGGAGTGGCCCTAATAAATTACACAAGACACTAAAGTTTGAGGTTTTCTTTTTATTTGTTGTATTTTAATAGGCATTCATTTCAAATTAAGCTGCATAAGTGTTCAGGTAGGAACATTATTTATGGCATTGCAGTCGTCATTACACAACACTTTTAGCCTAATCCAGCTTGACCAAATACTTTGATCTAAGTATAGTCTGTGTGCATGCATAGTCAGCTATTCTTGAAGAACATAATTTTTTGTGTGTCATAGCAACTTCCAAGCAAGAATTCTATGCTGATATTCTGCTTCTTTTTTTTTTTTTTTTTGGGAAAGGGCGTTTGGGAATCCGTGAAAAGATTTTTGACATCCCCCGAAAACCCCTTTTTGGTCAAGCGGATGTTGATTAAATGTGCGGGCATCTCCAACCCGTGCAGGCCTCTGGAGCTCTGTATAGAATGGGCTGGGCGCATCTCGGAGGAGTATTTTGCACAGGTAAATGGAGAAAAAAAAAAAAACTAGCGCGGTGTTAGTAGTTAGGTCTTACCTAACAGGAGAGGGATTTTTCTTTCCTTTTTTTCACCGCATGTTCTCTTTTGCCCTTTCCTCTGATGCAGACGGACGAAGAAAAGAGACAAGGCCTGCCGGTGGTTATGCCTGTGTTTGACAGAAACACGTGTAGCATCCCAAAGTCCCAGATTTCCTTCATAGACTACTTCATTACAGACATGTTTGATGCATGGGACGGTGAGTTTGCATGGCGGGACACTAGGAATACACAGCCTTTAGAGGGAAAGAGAGATGATGTTAAATTTGTGGTGTGGAATAAATGGAGTTGATGCTTTTGATTTTAGTTTAGTTTATAAATCTGTACTATCTGCAAATGGTCAGTGCAACAAGAAAAAGTAGGAAAATCAGGGATGTTTTGCTTAAAATAAGCAACATTGTTACGTAGTATTACAAGGACTTTAGCTTTGACCATTATTTATTTTTTTACTAGTGCTCTTTTCTAACAGAGTTTGAACTAAAATCTCATTTGTCATCTCAGCTTTTGCAGACCTCCCCAATCTTATGCAGCACTTGGACAACAACTTCAAGTACTGGAAAGGCCTGGATGAGCGGAAGCTGCACAGCCTGCGGCCCCCTCCGGAGTAGGCCCCCCCCCCCACTCCGCGGTCCGGGGCGGACCTCCTCTCTCCCGCCGGGGGGCGTCTCTCTCCCTGCCAGCCCGGCCAGCCACGGGGGGCCTCCTCGCCTTCACTCTCCCGCTTCTGTAGCACGCCGAGCGTCCCCGAGTGTCCGTCCGTACAGAAACCACAGAGGGACTTCCTGATGCGGCCGTCACGCCGCCGGCTTTGCTGTGACGAACAGACACGGACACACAGCATCCTTAAAAAAAAATAAAAAAGACTTCTCATGCCTCTCGGGCATTTTGCGGCGTAGACGGTCGAGTGATATGACTGAAAGAGGGTTCTCACAGGTTCTCCTGGCAAAGCATCCATCCTCTGATTACCACATGGGCCCTCCTGTCTGCCTCTGAAGTTGCTGTTAGGGTAAAAACTGCTTGTTTACCGGCGGAAACAGACGGAAGCGGGGCTCTGCACATGAAGGTGTCTAGTCCACGTCAGGCCATATAATCACTCTCGACCTCCATCCCTGTGCTCTCATGAGGCAGGACCACTCCTTCAACCTCTGGATGCCACACTGTGGACGAACACTCCACTGCTTTCCTTTTGTTTGTTTGTTTATTTTTCAGGCAATATTTTTCATGTGTCCTTCAGAAACTCAACCAAGCTGTCGTAACAAATGTGAGAGGAGGATGCTTCCTTTACGAGTCAGGGAGTGGACCTTCTATTCTGGGCCACTGCTGAGAGACAAAAACCTCAACAGCTTGATCATAGGTGTCTTATTACGGAAGATTTGGTATGCTGATTTTTCCTAGATGTTCCATATTTTCTATATTAAATACCATAAATGAATTAGTTGGCAAGCAAGAACAAAATAAAGTAAAAAAGAGAGAAAAGCCAAAGCTAATGAAGACAAATACTACTATAACTCTCAAAAATTCACAACTATTATTCATATGAAGCATTACCTTATTAAACATTTTTATTTTCCTATCAAGAGTACAGTACCAGTTTGAATGAACACTTTTGTATTGCACTGTAAACAATATAAGAAATGTCTACGTCTCAGTGATTTGTCCAGGGATGGGATGTTGCATTGGAGAATAAGCTGTTATTGTTGATCATCAGGAGACTGTGTGTGTGTGTTTGTGTGTGCGAGAATGAGTGGGAGTGTTTTGGTTGTTGGTGTGAGTGCGTGGGTGCATTCATTGTTGCAACAATCCCTTACTCTTGGTTTAATGCTGTAAACCGCTTGACATTTGACAACAGCAGAAATATGTGAAAACATTTTGGACTTGAAATTTTTTCTCCCAGAAATTTTTGTATCTGGTTTATCCTACTGAAAAGACTGCCTTATTTTATACAATATTTATACAGTACATCCCACTGTGCAACTGCAACAGACATCTGGAGTTTTTATTATAACATAGTCAGAAGGTTATGTTCAAGTAAATCTCAATATTTTTATAGACAATGAATTTTACACTGGATTTGCAGCAGATGAGATCAACCATTATAGCTATCTGAATACCTGTGAATAAGAAAGTCACGCCGAGCATGTATACAGAGAACTAAATGGTAATGCAGGATGTGGATTGCAGAATTGTCTATCACTGTCTTTAAGCAGTCTCCTAGAGGCCGGCTTGCATTGATTTCTGATCAATCATCATTATATTTTGGCCACTTGTCCAACATCTTTATGCACAGATCTAGGGAACAGCTTTTTGTTCAAGGTTGGATTCAGATTAGGATACTAATATATGTTAAAGATTGTTGCTTATTTCCTCTTTAAACAGTATATAAATGCCATAACAAGCTAAGCAAGTGGTGGTTAAGACGATTCATTGACCACAGTTATGTTTGTTTCTCTCCTATGACAGAATTGTTCACTCAATCAGGGGATTTGTTTGTTCCTTCTGATTCACATTTTGGTCTGAAGGCACGGGAAAAAATTAGATACTATTCAATGAAAAATAAAATAATGTCAGCTATAAGTTTGAAGTCTATTTCCTGCAGGAATTCAGTGTGTGTGCTCTTACCTGTATGTAATTCTGTCTTATATCAGTTAACTCTTACTGGAAATTGCATTCAGTTCAGCCAACTTATCGTACTTTGTAAGAGGTACAACTTTATATTTAGTCAATACCTGCCACACAAGGAAATATTTTTCGCATGTTTTAGAAGCGACTGTAGAAAATTCTCTCTAATTCATTTATAAATAGTTTCGAAGCTGAGTTTTGCTGCACACAAAAGCATAAACTACTATTTATGTGTGTCTCCCCTTCCAGATTTTGAGATCTGAAAACCTCAAAAGCCAAATAACATAATTTTTATAATCTTCTAATATCTCCTTCCAATCAATTAAAAATCCCTGTCATGTAAATGACCCGACTTCTTAAATCAGCTGTACAACACTGAACCTTTGTAGCAACATAATTAAAAACGTCTTGTCAGGTCGGGCAAGATCCTGATTTAGGGGAAAAAAAGCAGCCTTTGACACCGAAAGAAATACAATATCATTTGACCAAACACTTGGCAACGGAGAGGAAAAAGGGGAGAAAACCTCCATCAGAAACTAGGTGAGTGGAGAGGGCCATCTGCAATCACCTGCTGTGGGGGAGGGAACAGCAAGACACAGCAAGGGACATCACTAACTTATAAAATAGGGACATGGCAAAATGGTGGCTTTTGGCATGAGACTGAAAATAAACATGTTGAAAACTCCATGTTGAAAATATTTTTCATCATATTACATCACCCTTATATCAGTGTTTTCTGCTTTGAAGTGAGCATTGTAAATTAACTTTAAATCTTTTAAAGAAAAGTATGTGTAGGCCCCAGCTGTTACTGTGGAAAAATCATCAGAACAGAACTATTTTACCATTATAGTTGACCCATAGTCTGGGTTTCGTTCAAGAATTCTGTTCTTCAATGTCCACTTAAATATATGTGCCACATGTTTGCCAATCCAAATACATGTACAGCTATCATTTTGGTAATCCAAATGTAAGCTCTAATTTCTGTTCATGATGCAGTGTTAACACCGAAGGGTAAAAAGTAACATAATGAGATTGATGGAATAGTTTGGGCAATTGTGTAACCTGTTGCTTGGGTTAGATATTTGGGAACCATACCGTTAGCACAACATAGTTGTAATGTTAACTGCAGGGTAAGTTTAAACTTATGCATAATTTTAGAGGGAGGGTTGAATTAAGCGTCCTGGGACAAAAGGCGGGAGAGTAGATCTTCATTGTGGTTACTCAAAAAGGAAACGGAAAAAGTTGGTGTATCTAACTTGAAATGGTCAAATTTGACGAAGCTTCACGGTGCGTTAATAAATAATGCAAAACTCCGGAAACTACATGTGTATTCGTATCTGTATACTGCAGACTTAACGTGGGTGCTGTATGGACTCTTCCAGACGGTTACGTAACAAAAGCGCAGCGCAGCTTCCGCTATATCAGACTTTGCGACAAGTCGTCAGAGGGAATTGCAACAGAGAACAGGCTAATGGCGGCGGTCCTCCGATGTAAACTTTAATAGAAACAGCTTACGATTCCTTATAGATTTGTTGGAGTAGTGATATGTCTTCGGGGATGACAGGACAAACGCCGTAAGTATTTGTTTAATTTGAGATAATTGTTTTGGCGCCAGCAACGTGCTAATAAGCAGCACAGCACATTTTCGCCATAGGCTAGCTAGCTAGCTAGCTAAAGTAACACTATCTACAGCCATTCGGTTAGCTAGCAAACGGCTAACAATCCGGCCTGTAAAAAAATCTTTCGGTGTGCATTTACTCTAAAAACTTAAATAAAATTCATTTGGTCTCTTTTAATGTATCGGAAATCAGCCAATTAAATCCCGAACTGCAAAGTAGACCCGTTGATATTGTGTACAATTGAAATCACAATCGTAATTTGAAACGTTAGCTAGCTTAGCTTTTGTGTATGGTAATGCTAACTTTTAGTGTAGTTTGTTGTAACTCTAAAATGTTCGATTTAAAAGTTCGACTTTGTAGAGCTACACACAACACATTTTAAAAACTAAACCATACCTTGTAAACGTGTATATATCACAGTTCAATTGTCATGTTTAAGTCGTACATTTTATAGCGTTAGTCTGGCTTTCTAACCAATGCGCACGTTGCATTTACGTTGATTTTATTTGTTAAGCATACTTTTGGTCTTTGATTAGTGGTATTGTGAATTTGTACTTTTGATTACAAATTACTGAAAGCATTAAGTTTATCTGGGCTCTTTAGTTATTTTTGTACCTTGAAGTCCACTGTGCCCTTATGGTTGGTCTAACGAGAAACTGATCATTAATGTGTGTTTGGTCCTTGAAATGTTTCAGGGCTAATATTAGAAGTCTGTTATCTGGTTCTAGAAATTTGACGCCATAAAACTGTTGGAGACAAGTGAAACAGAAGCGTAAAATAAAAACAAGCAACTCATGCCCAGAATGAAAATGCAAATGTATATTAAATATTAGATCAGTCAGCTTGATTCTATTTTTTAAGAAATGTCGTCATTAAGTCAAAAAGTTTGATTTTCTTCCTTTTCTTTTATTCTCAGCTGCCTAACCAGCCGTTGGGACCAGCCGGCCCAGCCCAAACAGAATGTGGATGTGCAGCAGCAGAGGAGCATTAGAAATGCACCTCTCCCTGTTTCGTTATCAGAAGTCAACTCTGTTGGATCAACCAGCACAGTCGGCCAGCCACAGGGAATGGGGGAAAATCCTCCACCTCAAGGAGGAGTTGAGATGGCAGCAGCAATGGCTGCTAAAATTAATGCCATGTTGATGGCTAAAGGGAAGCTTTTGACTCCTCCACCCTTACTTGCAAAGGTATGTTCTTTTTTTTTAAATGACAATAATTGTGTGTCTCATTGTGCAGTGCTGAAGGATTGATTGACTTCTTCATGTTTAAGGCACCTTCAAGTATTCAAACACCAACCACAGTGGAAGAGATGGTGGTCACTGAGGTTGACATAAATGATGTTCCAATAAATTGCAGAGACCTTCTTACTAAAGGCAAAACACAAGAAGAGGTACGCACGCAACCTGCATATCAATGTCACAACTGACACACTGCATTAAAAAAAAAAAAGAAAAGAACTGGGTATATAAGTTGTAAAATAAGCATGTTCTACAAAGTTTTCATAATTTTGTTTTTGTCTATCCTAGATTCGGCAGTTTAGCGGAGCTGTTGTGTCAACAAAAGGTCATTATATGAGTGACATTGTTAAGGAAAGTGGAGCAGGGTATGTGTTGGCTTTTTGTAATAGCAACAACATAAGTTTTCAGAATGATCATGTCTAATTATATCTAACTTGGTTCCAACTTAATCGAGCAGTCTTATCATCACTGTGATTCCTCCTGAGTTTTCAAATAATTTGGGAAATGGATTCAATTTACACGGGATGATGGTTTGCCTTCTTGCTTTATTTCAGACAAAGACCTTTGTATTTGCATGTCCAAGGAAAGACTCAAGAGGAGGTCAACAGTAAGTTACAGCTCTTATATATTCTCTTAGTAACAAAAAGCCTTGCTTTGTCTTCTTTAATGTAATTCACAAGCCCATTCTAAGTCCTTTGTGGCGACCGGCACATTTTCACCCATTGCTGACTTTCTGTAACATTAGAGGCTGTGATAAGGATAAAGGAGATCATCTCTGAGGATGTTTTGCGGGCCTCTGCAGCATCAGGGGGACAGCAGGTTCCCATAATGCCGCCTCTCACACTCTACCCTCAGCCTCCTCGACCTGTCGTTGCCACTCCCGTGCCACGGACCACCAACGCAGTGCCAGTCCAGGGACATAGACCCGCTGCTCCTCACACGGGGGTAGGCAGTTCCACCATTTTGTGTTTCTTATTGGATATAGATGTTCTTATAATGGTCCATGCTAAAGTTTTCCTGTCAAAACTACTCAGACATATAAAATGTTCAGGGTACTTAAAAACCCCAATAAACTGTGAACTGTGCTATATTTTATGATACAAGCATAGCGATGTGTATTTGCTGTTTCTTAGTTCTGTTTAGACCACAGCAGCATTGTAAAATGGAGGTTAAGAAAGTGAGGCAAATGAAGATTATGTTGCCTCACTGATACCCACCTCCAAAATCAACTAGCAGAGAGAACATCCCGGGTCTCCAGTGAAAAGCCCCGGATTACCGCATCTGCTGACAAAACATTTTCACTGCCAGCTAAACATAGTGTGTGATCTTGGATTGAAGTATTTTAATAAACTTCTTTCTTTCTTTTCTTTTCATTCACCTTCAGAGTTTTGTGCACACAAAGATTTTTGTGGGTCTGGACCAAGCGTTGACTTCATTTAATGTAAAGGAAAAGGTCGAGGGCCCAGGGGGTTCCTATCTGAGTCACATCCAAACCGAGACCGGTGCTCGAGTCTTCCTGCGAGGGAAGGGCTCTGGTTACATTGAACAAGCATCAAAGCGAGAGTCCTTTGAGCCTCTTTATGTCTACGTCAGGTAGGTTTACCCCTGGTAAACGATCATTTGACCTGACGCACTTGTTGTAAAGAAGTTGCATTTAAATATATTATATGAAGCCATTAATTCAAATCAATGTGGTGTAGAGCCCGCATAGAAATGCTCCTTTGTTTTACCCCGTTGGCTTCTGCTTCATCTTTTCAAAACAATGCTTCTTTTTGTGTTGCAGCCACCCGAACGCAGCCGGATTGGAGTCTGCAAAGAAACTCACCGAGAGTCTGCTGGAAACCGTAAGTTTGTGAAAATGTTCTGGCAAATGGCTCCCAAGCGAGCCGATCTGCATTGTCTGATTTGGGAGGTATAAGAAGGTGAAACTACTAAGCTGTATAGTTCTCACTGATACCCACCTCCAAAACGAAGCGCGGTAGTGTGAACCACCTGATCTTCAGAGATAGGTCATGAGTGCTCTGCACCTACCCACAATCGCATTGCCCAAAATGAATCGATGCATCCTTTTTTGGAGCTCACTTAGCTGATGAAATCGTCCTCATTTTGTGTCCCCCTTCAGGTGAAAACTGAACACGCCCGAACAGTGTCGGCCTACACAGCTACAGGCTCAACGCAGCGTGAGTACTCTTAAGGTCTTGGTACTAGACTTGTAAAATCAAACAGGGTGAGCAAATATAAAGTATTTGCTTACAGCATTCTTCTTTTAATGGTTAATTATCCCCCTGGGTTTTTTTAGTGGCTCAACAGAAAGCTGAAAGCATACATTAGATTTGTCAAGACACCCTGCTTTTGATCCAAGTCGTATTTGCTATTAATTTGGCATTGTATACTGTCATTTCAGCTTATGCAGCTCAAGGATTTCCATCTAATAGCAATTACCCTAACCAGGGGTCCTGGTATAACTACCCAGCAAATGGGTATGCTGGCGGCTATGCAGCGTATCCAGGAGCTGGTGGTTATTGGAGTAATGCAAAAGGTCCCCCAAGTTCTAACATGCCCACAAACCCTCCATCTTCCCAGGCAATGATTCAGTATCCAGTGTGTCCCAGGAAACCACACCCCTATCTTGTCCAGGTAATTGTTAGAAATACATTTTGTCATGGTTCATGTATAAGAATTTTTTTTTTATTTTTTAGACTCCAGTTTTTACCCAAAGCTTTAAGGAACAAGGGCAGTAATCACTCAACACCCACTAAACTGTTACTGTCAAAATATTGGTGTCAGTCGGTCAATCAGAAACGATGGAAAAAAATCCCATTTACTAGCACACATAATTAGCCTCTTTGAGGGGCTTTAGCTCTTTATTTGAAACCCTTTGGCAGCATCAGTGTGTATGTGTTGGTTGTGCTCTACTTAAGGACCCAAGCAGCAGTGAGACAGTGGAGCCTGAAGGATTTTTAAACACCCCCCTTGACTCAGGAAGTCCCAAACATCTCCAAGAGGGGGCTAAGGATGAACAGGTTAGCTGGAGAGCAACTCCTGTCCGTACCACTTAAAAGAAATGTGGGCAGTGTAACATGTCCTTTTTACAGATATGACCCGGTTTATTGTTTGTTTTACTGTTCACCTTGAAAAAGAGCTTCAGGCATCACTGCTGCAAAGAAAAAAGGGGGCTGAATTCTGCATTTACTTTCAATGAAAGTGTCTAAAAATATTCCAGTTGAGCATTTCGTGCTCCCTTTTTAGAGCTTTTCCTGTCTGTATGTTGTGAGTGTTTAAAATAGGTTTTTTCTCCATGCTGCCATTCAATGTGTTGCATAGATTTAACTGGATTGTCCCCTCTAAATAAATGAATTTGCATTTAGCCTGCTTAGGACTTAATATATGTGGACTTGTGCTTCTCTGCTGCCAAAAATGATAAAGATCCCCAACTCGGAGCATCTCATAAGCTACATTTCTTTTATTTAAAACCATCCAAAATATTAACGGATGATAATTCTGTCTTTGAAGCCTTCCCGCTGTTCCTCAGAGGGTCCGGCTCATCTGGAGTCCACCCTTCCTGCACCCAGCACGGGCGAGGACAAAGTGGTCGATAGGTCTGACGCCACACCTTTAATCTGTGTCCACAATCCTGCACCGGGCGGGTGTTAACGTGCTCCTTCTCTGGCCTCAGGTTTCTGATGCCGCCACCTCCCCCGTCCTTTGTGGCTCCGGCTCCCGTCGCCCGCAAAAGGCCGAGAGACGCTCCGGCGGAGGACCCGGCCAGCCTGCCCCGCAGCACCGCCTCACTGGGTATGCCCTTCTTCATCTCCAAGCATTCTGAGAGCCTGAATAAGTGGAGCCTTCCTCTGTGGAGTTGTCTGTTGCATGACGTAGCATCTCCCCCCATGGAGCAGTTGGGGAGGAGTGGAGACCTGTGTGACTCTCTTCCTGGCGGAACTCACTAACATGCTCTTCTTGTATATGTTTTTTTTGTCTTTCCCTTGTTTTCTCTCTCAACATGTGTCCCCGGACGTGCCTGTAATGGATGTGTGCTCTGCTGCCGTTTCATTTGATATCTTCCCTCCCCTGGCCCTGGATCAAACGAACCCAAAAACCACCGCTTGTTTGGGGCACCTCAATGGGTTTCCTCTTTGTCTTGTTCTTTCTCCCCACTCTCTCTCGTCTTCCACCTTTCTTTTCTCCTGTCTCTCCATTTTTACTGTGCCCTTACAGACGTTCCGGAGGACGCGTGCCCAAAGAAGACTAAAGTGAGCGTAGACGCTTCAAGGCTTGTGCCCTACGGTGGGGATTCCTCTGATGAAGAGGAGGAGAGGACACGCAGCAGTAAGACAGAAAACTCATAACCTCTGACTGCCCCAAAGTGTTCTGTCAGTAAATCAACACAGAGTTTTGCTGTCTACCCTTTTATTATCATACATTAGTTTTGGGTTACAGAAGTGTTTTGACTAAATACTGCCACTTTTTTAGCCAAAAAAACAAGATTTCTGTGGCTCTGCGGGACACAACTTCCCCAAAAAAACAAGAACAAATCGTCACCCCTTTTAGACCACCCTTTAAAAATGAGGTTCACTTTCTGCCAAGTTGGCAGGCTCCATATAACTGATGTACAGCACATGGATTTGTAATCAGTAAGTTAAAGCCAAAGGGAGGAAAATACCGGTAATGTCTGAACTATATCCACTTTCTGGTGCTTCGCTTGACTCTTCATACAAAAAGGTTTTAATACTACCCTCCCTCATTAGTTTGGTCTCAGGAGAGCACATTTAAGCTGCTCCACCTGAAGGCTAGTGTAAATATAGAGCTGGAGCTACCAGCTGGTTCACCGTCAGCGTGTATTTTTGTTAGTAGTCGAATGATTTCAAATGCAGCTCATGTTGTGCCTGTAAATCGACTCAGAACTTTGAGGATTTCTGTATCCTGACTTTATTAGAGCACTTGAACCATCACCTGCTATTTTCTTCCACTTTATCTGTCCCGTGGCACCCTGTTTTTTTTATTCTTTCTGATTTTAAATGGCAGACTTTCCATCATTAAAATAACAGAAAAAAATGCAAACAGCACATGAGTGAGAGCTATTTGAAGTCTGGACACACGCAGGGTGGCCTTTTCCCCCTTTTGAATTTTTTTTTTTTATGTTGGTGCAACTGTTTTATCAACTCCATTAAAAAAAAAAAAAATTAAATACCTTTTCCCCTAAATTTGTCTTTACTTAGTTGAAAAAAGCCCATATTTCTTTTGGAATTTAAACCTGGTCTGCTGCAGTGACGGATGGTTTAATACATATTGTAAAATTCAATGAAACCTTTTTCTTATCTTGGAAAATGTTTGTTTTTTTGCTGTTCCCATGGAATAATATAATAAAAACAACTGAAAATCACTCTCTTTCTTAAAGTATTATGGTGATTCTGAAAATGGCTCTTTGGTGTTTTTATTTGTAACTTTTAAAATTTGTTTTCACTCACTAAGCTTTTAAAAACCCGTTAACATGTTTAGACGTGTCAGATGAAGGTGTACTCGGGAGCTTCGATGTTGTTGTGTACTGTAAGGGCTCCCGGGTTGTCCAGGCTAAAACAGGGCTGGACAAAATTCTGGAAGTGACAGTGGAAGGTGTGCAGATGTTGCTCCAGGCTGACGTTGAAGAAGGACAGCGTTCCCCGCTCGTAGTCGAGGGCCACCCCGATCCGCACCGGGTGAACCGTAATCCTCAGGTCAGGACTCCGGCCGTTGTGCAGAAACTCATATTTATGCCTTTTAAACGACAAAAAAAAGTACAGGCCTTTGAGAAAAGTGCTTTTTCTGTCATTGGAAGAAGATGGATTCAAAAGGCTGCTGATGAAAGAAAATGACATGTGATGATGTTCACAACAGAAACTCATTCGGGTCTCTTGATTTGCTGCTCTGTATCGGCCAAATTCAATAACGTGACCGCTTTGCTTTGTTCTAAAAACAGTTGCCATAGAAACGCGCATAAAGTAACATATTCAGGGCAGGCTTTCCAGCTTCAGTGGGATAACACTTCCACGCAGTGGGAGCACTTTTTTTGCTGAGGAAAGGGACATTTCTGAACACTTAAGAATACACTTGTGGCCCAGTTTCCACGAGCTGATGGGGACTAGAGGGCTAAATCTAAATCTGACAGAAACCTACTCAGAGAGGCCAGTTTATTTATCTTCTGAGTTGTTTTGAAGGCGTTACCTGGACGGGCTGAGGATGTGCCTCATGCACCAGGAGCTGCCGTTGGCCCCGAGGTAGGAGCTCCTCTCCGTGTCCTCGTACGCGACGCCGAGCCGGAACTCCGTCTCCCCGTCCACCTCCACCTCCCAGTAATGCCTGCCCCGCACCGGGATCAGGTTCCCCAGGATGCCCACGCACCTGAACGCACACGCGCACACCCGTGACCTCTCGCAGCACGTTTCTATGGAGACAGACGGCCGTTTGCTTCCCCACCTGGTGAAAGCGCTGTCGTCCAGAGCCATGGCGCTTATCGGGAGTTCCTCGTCCCCGTAAAAGATGGTGAAACCGTCTTCAGAGATGGAGAGACAGGGGTGGGCGGTGTCCTCCAGGAGGTAGAAGAACGTTCCTGCACAGGTATTGAAGAAAAGGGGCAGTTTCTCAGCTCTGGAGCTTTTATTCCATTGAATAAAAAAAATATTAATTGATTTTTGAGCATATCCAGTCTGATATGCTCAGACTCCATATCTAACAGTTAATTCTAATTATTGATAAGTGTTAATCTGGAGGTCTTCATCTCTGCCATTCCATGGTTTTTTGTCCTATTTAATTGGTTCAAATTGAACCAATTAATTAATTGTAAACTGTTAAAATTAACAATTTCTTCCTCTGGAAGGAAAAGAATTTTGTATTTTAACAGAACTGAACCTACTTGAAACACAGCTATCATAGTGGAAGAGGGATCAAACTTAAAGTGATTTATGAGGGTTAAAAGAACACTTGTTTGTGATTCTTTATTGTAAATCATCGCTCTTGCATTTACTTTCAAATATAGTTTTGCAAGCTAAGCATTTGATAAAGTTTCTGGTTCCATGGGTCAAAAGCATGAAGAATAAGCCATCGTGATGTCTTCCTACCTGTGGTGGACACCGTGACCACATCGCTCCGGTCGCTGGGCCCACCGATGTTGACGGCTCTCACAGAGATGAGGTACCGGCGCCCGGGCTGCAGCTGGATCAGACACTGGCAGGTGGGCACAGCCACGATGGACCTGCAGGAAGGACAGCAAGGTAAAACAAAAACAAACAGAAAGGTGGGCCGTTCCTCTGCTCCTCAGCACAGCCTCAAACACGTCTCTCCACCTCTGAAACAGATCAGTTAGGGTCTTGATTGGGCGCTTTGTTTTCTGAAGTGACTGGGTGAAAATGCAAAATGACCCCAAATTGTGAGGACAGCCTTGTAGCCGAGGCAAGCGGTGCTGCGGGCGCTGGGGCTAAGAATAGACTTTCTAGGACAGAGAGAGTCTTGATTCAGCAGCTCGATAACCACGGGACTTAAAAATCCCAGGCAAGCACTAACCCCGACTTGTTAATGAAAGTACAGAAGCAAAGGCCTCATTGCAGTAGAAACGTCTTTGAAGCTCCCCATATTCTGCAGCGCACTTACTATTTTTACTGAGCTCATTTTAACTAGGCGCTTTATCAGGGAAAGCTTTATGAAATATGGATGTTATCTTATGTGGCTCTATCAGCTGCAAGTGGGCCGGTTGATAAACAAAGCTCTTACTCGGTGATGCTGCACTCTGTGCCGTCTGTTCCCATCTGACTGAACTCCACCGTGTAGGAGTCCACAGGGTTGGTGTTTCCAGACTCCCAGCGGATCAGAGCAGCTTCTGGAGAACTGCTACACTCCCTCTGCTTGATCACTGGAGGTGATGGCACTATAAAAATAAGATTTAGGCATTTTTTTCCTCTCACAAATGCAAGCCTGGGATAAGAAAAGTCCATCTGAGGGAGTAATTATCTATTACCCGTCATGTACAGGGCCTTCTCGCTGGCCGGGCTGATGCCCGTGGTGTTGGTGGCCGTCACCCAGAGCTCATACTGAGCGTTGGGCAGCAGGTCAGCCACAGAGCAGTGGGTCTCCTTCACTTTTACCTTGCTCTCTGAAAAGGGCACAGATTCAGTACTCGATAAATGCGTGTTTTAATGCAGGTTAAAGAGCAGATGGCGTTGATACGGGCCGAGGATCTGCAGTCGGCGCGGCCGTGTGTCATACCAGGAGGCGCACAGGTGCTGTCCGCTGGTGTGTCCTCCAGCACCGGCCGGTAGTAAAGCTCATAGTACTCCACTGTGTCATCGGAGAACAAGCTCCAGCACACATGCAGAGACGTCTGGGTGGCCGAATTGGGCATCTGGGGGTTGATGACTGGTGCGGATGGAGCTGTAATAGCAAAAATGTTATAGTTTTATCAATAAAATATGTATACATATACATATATTTTTTCCTTACAGTTTCTCTTCTTGTCTCTATGACTTTATTTACAAAGTCTGTGTTTGGAACTTTTTAAAGGATTCCCTCAAAATGCCTCTTTTGTTTTCGCAGTAAAATCGTTCAATTTCAGATATTTTCTTCACCCCTTTTTGCGACATTCTTCTTGTTATGGGAACGTCACATAAAACTATCCATCATCTCTGCCAAAGATTTTTAATCATGTGGGGTCACAATGATAAGGATGCTTCAGTTAAACGTGGGCCTTGGGAAAAATATTGAATACTCTGGTTGGAAATAATGTCTGAAATAACTGTTTCTATCTGAAGTAAGAAGTTGTTCAGAGGCTCTGGAAACAAGCTTTTACTCTTCTGATAAATTCTTTGTTCAAAGATCTGGGTGTGCAGTTTTTAAAATCAGACCTGGGACGGCGTTGATAGAATCCATCATGGTTTTGACATCAGACAGATCAGCCAGCGATGTGTTAAATTCCAGGTTTGTAGACAACGTGAGGTCAATTTCCTCTTTAGCAAACTCTTCAATTCTATTTTCGGATAAAAAGAAATTAAATGAGCAACAATATAAAGTAGTTTAAAAACATTGGTGACTCACTGTGTTTTGTAATCTGGATCACACAAAATCTCCAAACTTTTGCTCTACTTAAGTATTGTTTTTGCGGCTTCCAGCATCGTTTTAAAGACTCACACAGTGGATTCGGATTTACGGCAAACTTAGTTTTTGTCAATAATCTGAAAATTCGTTAAAAAGCATTCGACTGAAACACAGCACACCATGCAGTCACCAAGCAGCCTCCCAGTTACCTGTTAACAACGGCTTTGACTGCCTGTGAAGATAAGTCAAAGACGTCTGTCAGGCCCATTTTTTGGGGCGTTATTGTTGTACATGTAATTGCATTTGCGTGTTTTTGTGACCAGCTGATGAAAAAGTACAAAATAAACCAGGCAAAAGGCACCTTCAGGAAAAGCCTCTTGTCCTGGCTGCGGTAGACCTCCTGGGCTGTCTCGATCAGCTCCTTGGAGGTATCCAGGGCCTGACCACAGAGCAGCAGCTGGCCATACAGGGATTCTAGTTTACCCTTCTTCTCCTCTTCCAGTGCGGCCGCCCTCTCGTCATATCGCTGAGACAGTGTCAGCAGCACGTCGTTGTAGTGCTGCTCCAAGTGCTGCTCCTGACGGCCAAAATTCTCCTGCAGGAACAAGTTTATGATCAGAGACGCTCATGTGGAGTTCACACACGTACTGTGAAACATTTGAAGATGATGAATAATGAGTTGCGAGGTTCATTTTGACCTTTCTTGTAAATAGAATCACTTCTAAGTGCTGTTTTGTTTTTACCTCTCTTTGAGTCGGAAACGGAAACTATTTTATATGAATAAGCGTTCCCAAATGGCACAGGCACTAAATAGCACAGCAACAAACAACGTCCATGAAAACCAAGCTCAGTTTTACCTCCACAGTGAGAAAGATTTCCTCCAGATGGCCAGAAAAGTTCTCCATTTCAGCAACTTTCCCTTGAAACCGATTCCTGATCGAGTTGATCTCACTCTGAAAGCAACTGGCAGTCATACTCGACCCCTTTACATCTTAATCCAAACCAGTGACATGACATTTAATTCAGAATTTGCTCCTTTTTAAGCATGTTTCTGATCCAGAACAAAACATTTTTATGTTATCTATGCACAGAATTCAATTGAAATTTGTGAATAAAATATAAATATCCAATTAATATATCAAGTTGAGAGAATTCCCACCTCATCTTTCCCATTCTTGAACACATCATTGTCATCATTTCCATCCTCTGCTCCAGTAGTAGAAGGAGAGCTGGTTTCACAGGGATCAAAGTGAAGGGACTCATCCGTTTCAACAGAGAACCTCTGGAAAGTCCTCCCTCCTCTGTCTGAAACCACATTGTACGTCTCCACGGTGGTGGATTCTCTGCTTAAGTCCTGCTCCTGGGCTTCCTCTGGAATCACGTCCAGGCTGCCTCTTCTGATTCCGTCCATCTCCATAAGAACTATGTCAAGACAGACGTATACAAAGCACTTAAGATCCACTCTTCTGATGCAAGCTCACTTTTAATTAGGCTCTCTGTTATTCAGGGAAAGCGATCTATACATCAATAACCATCTGAAATAATACCGCAGAATAAACACAAACAGTTTGAGAAGCTTCCCTGTGCACAGTAGTATATCGATTAACTGTAAACGATCGGATCATGACAAAATTACCTTGACAACTCAGTCAACCAGTTTCTTTTAAATAACCGCTTCATGAAGTGCTGGTGTCTGACAGGCAAACTTTGTGGAGTCCAACACTCAGCCAGAGACTGCGACAGAAATAGATGAGAAACACATTGCTCAGATGTCAGTGGCATGTCGAACATCCTACCAGTGAACTTGTTGTGTTTTGCTGAAAACGTCACATCTACCTTAACCAGTTAGGAATGTTTTTTTAACACTATGAAACGCTATTGAACTAGTGTTTATGCTTACATTTAATTTTATATTAGAAGATGGGAAATCCCCAAACATGTGACGAGAAGGTCAAAGTTAGACGCAACACTGGGGGCATGGAGGTACTTTCACTGTACCTCGTAAATCCTACTTTCATTTCACTTTATTGACGCTGACCAGAGATGTTGCTTAAATCTAGCTATATACTCATCCAAAACTTCCATTCTAACATATATCAATTGTAAAAATAAAAAAAGACCATGTCTGCTTTTTATTGGTAGATTACTAATCTTTCGTTTTTCTTTCGCTGGAACCAATATTAAATCTAGTTTGTTCCGAATATTTCTTGGCCCTTGAACGCCGCTTACGTCACATCAATGGCGGACGTTGTAAACAGAGCCAACAGCTTGTCGGAGGCGAAATTGAAATCTCTGTTTTTGAGATGGACAGCCTAGAAGTTGACCGGCTAGACAGCCTGGAGGGCTGGGTGGCCATTAAGAGCAACATATTCGAGGAAAACGAGACTTTTAGGCTGGGCTTTATCGTGCAGTGGAACGTAATCGAGTCTAAGTTCGCCGTCACCTGCCACAACCGGACGTTACAGCGGCAGAAACGCAAAGCCGAAGTGACCACCGGCGACCCCCAGATGAGCTGGGCAGGACTCTTCTCCGTCAACGACCTGAAACACGTCCACCAACAGTTCAAGTGCGTGGCGGACGTCCTGGGAACCTGCTTTCCGGATTTGTCGGAGTTCGAGCAGAGCAACATCTGGGACCTGCTGTTCCTCAGTCGGAAGTCGGGTCCCGATGACGACGACGACGAGGACAGGGATCTGGAGACTCCGTGTCGGAAGCTGGAGAAGTATTTCAGCACGGCCATCGACCTCTGCGGCCGAAAGATAGTTCTGGAAACTTTATTCACCCAGGACGAGCGGGGCGTCGAGGAGTACTTTGAAAACCTCCAGGAGTTCAAAAGGAAGACCATGCAGGAGGAGATGTCCAGGGCCAAAGGTCACCTGAGACAGGTGAGCCACGGGTGCCACATCTGGCACATCTGCCCACCGGCCACTGGGGCACACAGTTACCCCAAAAAGGTGCTCACAGCATTGCAAATATATGGATCTAAACGTGGACCATTCCTGTGTCATTCTACAGTATTACTAGAGACTAGGGAATGTTTTTTATTTGAAAAAGGAAAATGAAATGCATCATGTTTCTCAGGAGTTGGATCTGTGGCCTGCAGGCTAGCACCACACAGTGGTGGTGCAAAGCAGGCCTGCCATGACACAGCAAACTCTGGATTACAGTCAAAGCATGTTAAGTATTGCAACACCATCACGCCCTGAAATTAGTTTACCCTAGAAAAACAGGCAAAAGGGCACTGGAGTCTAAGAAAAGCGCTCAACTTCATTTGTCACATTTGTGTGGGTCTGTGCTTTTCGAGTTGGAGTCAAACTACACCGTTCGGTTTCAGAGGTGATGAAAAGTCCTAACCAAAAACCTGATAGTTTCAGTACTGTTTTGGAAAGCCGACCACACCGACATTGTTCTGAACAGATTCAAGTCAGCATGTGTTAGTTTTTTTTAAAAGGAAAGAACAAAAATACCAGTTTATATCCAAATTAGGGTGCTGTATTTAACCCCAAATTCTCGTTAGAGTTGCTGTAAGTGGTCCAAACACATTGAACCTACCCACGTTTCTATTTTTTTAAACAGTTTGAATCAACTTTCCGCTTGAATTTGAAAGATGCGTAACAGGACGGCTTCCTGCGGGGATGAGACCCAATGGAGTTTAGGATAACAATGTTGATGTGTTGTGTTTCCTCCAGCTGCTGCAGAGCCACAACAGCACCGACCGAATGGTGGCGCTGCTCAGCATCTACGAGGAGGAGGACGAGTCTTACCAGGACCTGGTCACCGTGGCCACCACTTTCTTCCAGTACCTGCTGCAGCCTTTCCGAGACATGAGAGAACTGGCCTGCCTTTACAAGATGGAGATCCTGGTAAGAGTTCTAAAAAAAAAAAAAAGATAATTTACCCTTTTTTGCTGTTTCTCTTAAACTTGACTAAGCGAAATCCATCCATCCATCCATCCATGATCAATACCGCTTATTCCCTGATGGGGTCGCGGGGACGAAGCGAAATATTCAACAATATTAAACGTTAAACTTCCAACACACATTAAGGTTTTTAAAATCCGAAAACTCATCTAGAACCTCAGAATATACTTGAAATACAACATGCTGCTACTTAAACTATTTTGTTCTCATCAAAGTGTTTCAACATGTCAGTTTAGGCCTGAATTTCTTGGATATTTCTGGTGGATCCACTAATAGCAAAGATCCTTATGCTCCATTCAGCAAAAATATGGAAGAAAAAAAAAGATTTGTCTAAACTCACAGTAAATGGAGGACAAATGTATTTGGGTTAACAGTTTGCAAGAAGTATGTACTAAGTCATTGAATGTAAAGCTGTCTACTGTATCTTTTTTCTATCTCTGCCTTTCTTCAGAAGTCTTTGGAGTTTGAGGACTTGGGTCCCAAGAGAATTGCTGCTCTGGAGAAGGAGGCAGAAGAGTGGAGAATGAAAGCCGAGGATGCAGTCGCCTCGATTCAGGACATCACTGTCACCTACTTTGCACAAACTTCAAAGGCTCTGGCTGGTATATATTGCAGGGTTTCTTCCTTTTATTTATGCTGGGATCCTGTCATTAATTAATCTTCTGTGTCACCCGAAGAGAAAAAAGGGGCGTTGGAGTCTCCTTTTTCAGAGTTTAATTGCAGCTGCTGAAAACTTACTTATGCTTTATTGAGGTAATTCAAATAAGAGCAGTCTGGGATTTAAAACCTCCACCGAAACATGCAAAATTCCTCCCTTCTGTGTCTGTTTCCCCCCAGAAAAAGACAATCTTAGAGAACAATTGAAAATTTAAGCATTCAAGCATCTGGAAGTTTGATTTCTACACAGATTAAAGAGCTGTGAGCAGCTCATTTGATATGTAAACTACACTAATGCCTTCAAGCGTGATTGCAATTTTCATATCTGTTTGCAACCAATATTGAGTTTTCGCTTGATTAAGAATATATGAAGAATTTAGCCATTTCCGTGTTTGGAGGTTGATGTAATAAAAAAGCATTCAGGAGAATTGATGACAGAAGGCACAGATCTTGTTTGTGGAATTTTTTCAATTTCTGCCTTTAAGGTTCCTACATTCTGAGGGAAGTGTTTTTCAAATGGATTTGAATCAAATCCACCAGCACGCCACCCAGATCCAAAAGCTATCGCTCTGCCAGATGTTCCGACCAAATCTTAATTAACAGCAGTGCACTAAAACCTGTGGGCTTGAAGGATATTTCAAGGTTTGCTTAAGAGACGTGTGCCAACTCTCTCATCCGTATTTGTGTGTGTTCACACATATACATGTGTATATATGTGTTTGATACGTATTTCTGTGTGTGAGTTGGTGCACCGGTGTGACTCATATCCATACATCCGTGTGCAGGTATGTTAAAACAGATGGAGGAAGATAAGCGGCGTTTTGGACCTGCTGCCTGGGCGTCGGCGGCTCCAAGACTGGAGAAGCTCCGCTTCCTGCTAGCCAAAGAAACCCTGCAGCACATGAGAGCGGCAGAGATGTGCCTCAGCCGCAAGAAAGACTCCATCAGAGAAAAAGTAATGTCTCACTGTTGTTTCATTAACACAAACAGCTTGTTTTGTCGTTCCGTAATTAGTTCATGTTATGAAGGCATATTGGAGTCTCGCGCAGTTGCACAGGTTTAGACTTCATTAATTTTTCTTTTCAGCTCCGAGATAAACGTTTTCTCTGTCGTGGTTGTAAATCTGGAGTGTTACGGCGCTCTCACGCTTGGTATTCTACCCCGATGTGAATCTGTGGCTGCTGGATTCCTTTGATCTATTTATAAAGGCTCCACAAAAACAGGAGAGAATCCCCTGACAGACCCCAGAAACCTGTGTGCACGAATAAGTGAGCGTGTCTGTGTATACATATTCAAAACGCGGCGGCTGGGTGCACACGTATGACTGCATCAGGATCAAAGGATAGTTGAAAAAAAAAAAAAAACCTGGTGCACATGTTTTTGCAGCTATAAGCTTTTTTTTTTTTTTCTTGGAAGGAGAGAGCACCTTCAGTACCCTCACCTCCACCCTGCTGTATTATTCATCTGATTAAGCTTTTTAAAAATCCAGGTTGGGGATGCTGCTGCTGCCTACCGTGGTGAAAGCAACACGAGCCCTCGCACAGACGGCTGCATGCGGGTGTTTCTAATGAGATCAGTGAGCCGCGCCCACGCAGGATTCTGTGCTGGTGGCACCGCCATTCATGGCTGACGAGTGCACTGTTGAGCCTGCAATGTCACAGCGTGACCCTTTTTTTTTTTCTTACACCTGTTTTTTTAGTGCCTTAATGCTAATGGATTTCACTTCACAGCCTTTACTTTGTGTCACATATAGCTGATTGTTATTGGAACAAAACCAATAATGGAGAGCTGGGCAAAGATCATAAACAGGTGCTGCTCCATTGCAGGTTCCGAAAAAAAAGCGGCTTTTAGAGCAGGCTGTCCACTCCAGTAAAAAAAAAAAAGACTCAATGCGAACTTGCTTAACAAAACTGACCTGGGATTAGACAGGGCAATGAATCTTTTGCACACAGCCAAAACAATGTTAAAGTCCTTTCATGCAACTCTTTGAATATCCTTTCAATTTCTAACTGCGAGACATTTCCTGATCAACTTAAAAGCCCTCAGCCAGATGGGGTTTAAGAAAATCTGTATAGAAGAATATAGAAGAATCCCTAAATCCAAAGCAAGTGTCATTTTTCATGAATATTTGAGAATGCAGTCGTTTCCAACCCAGCGGAGGCTGTGAATGCTAAAATGTTGTTTTAGCTTTGTCATTATGTGTTGCTGAGACTAGATAAGATGGAAAAATGAATTAGACTAAGTCTGATACCTAACAAAATGAGGAGTGGGGGCATTGAGCTTTCATTTTCAATGACACCATGAGTTTCAAAGTGCTTAAAAATTGGATTTGGCTACAAGAAGCAAGTATCAAGCTACATTTGTGTCAAACTGCTCACAGTTCATGCAAAAACAGGAGAAAAAAAAACACTGGTATGATGCTTAAACAGGAGTGACATCTGTCGTTTTGTAGCTGGGAAGCCTGTCGGGGAGAGTCCAGAACCGGAGGGCAGATTCTGGGTCTGTCCTTGAGGACGGCCAGCAGCTGGACACGGTGGACCGGCTGGAGCTGCAGTTCTACGAAACCCAGCTGGAACTGTACGACACCAAGTTTGAGATCCTGAAGAACGAGGAGCAGCTGCTGGTGGCTCAGATAGACACCGTGCGGCGGCAGATCAAAGGTACGCTCACTCTGAAAGAACATCTACACGCGACTTATTGACCAACGGAAAAGTCATTCCAGGCTGTCAGCCAGTAGCAGGCCCCTGCTATTTTTTATCAATCACGTGTAACTCTGATCCTCTGTTTTGTCTTTGGGTGGGTGTCTAAGTTCACGTCAGATCTGGGAGGTTGTGTGGATGTTTGTGTAGTTTCAGGATGCTCACTGAAAGGTTCTTGCTCCCCCACTGGCTGCAGCTGAACATGCCCAGCAGTGGAGGGGTGGTTATGTTTCGGTTTTGCCAACAGTTGCTGCTCAACCTGTCTCTGCCGTGATATTATGTGACAGGGCAACTGGGATTATGATAACATGCTCCCTACAGATTCGGAGTAATTACTGTCGTTTTAGCGTCAGCCGTCATTACAAGTTTGACAACTTTGCAACCGTCAAATTTCGCAATGTATTTGACATTTTAAAAAAAAAGTATTTTGGTTAATCGTATTGTGTAAAGACTTTACTGTGGGTAAATAGTTCATTTAGCTCATGTAAATAATTCCCTAATTGCTCCTCAGGGGAAATGGGGTGTTTGCCTCCAAGCTGTGTGTTGTGCACACGCTGTTTCCACCTGTTTATGTGGGTACTGTTGAACCTTTACATGTTTTTTTTGTTTTTTTATTATTCCACCAATCTAGAACTGCAGAGAAGTGTGCATTTGGTATTCAGTGAAGAAAATAGTACGATCTCTGAGCTCATGAAGCCTGTGAGGGAACTCAAATAATCTGGAAGGAAATGGAAGACTTTTCTCTTTCCTTTAATATGAAATATGAAAAGCTTCTTGTGATTTGTTAAACCAATATATAGGTTAATCCACATATTATATTCATGTTACATTTTTAGATTAACATTGTGGTGATTCAAATAAGGAAAGGTTAAGTTCTAATAAACCTGCTTTTTCAAATACAGATTTTAAGACAGCAACTTAAAAAAAATCATGAAACTTTAACTTTGGTTGAAATAAAAAAAGAATTCAAATCAGAGCTGATTTGAAAAGCTGACATATTTGAGTCAACGTGGTGACTGCAGAAAAGTTGCTTTATTTTTGATGGCTAAAGTAACTTCTTTGCGTCTCAGAGCTGAAGGAGGAGGTGGTGTACTACGACGTGTGTGAGGATCCTGAGGAGCTGCAGAGCCTGGCCCCTCCGGGCCTTCAACAGTCTCCACTCATCGGCCAGCTCAAGAGACGCCTACAGAACCTGGAGAGCAAGAGAGGCCACATCTGTGCCCGCAGGGCTTATCTCCGCAACAAGAAGGTGTGGAGGAGCGCCATAGTATCAAATGGTCCACTTCAGAGGCTTCAACTTCTTTTGCCGGAAAACTGTATTGTCAACTTGGTATCATAGTTTTTATTTCAGCCTTTGTTATATTGTTTTATTTTTAGCTCACAGCTAAACAATTTCCCCCCTCCTGATGCTTCCATGGCTTTCAGATTGGTTATTTAGTGAGAACATTAGGAGGAATTATGCCCCGTTTGCTGTAACCCTCAGAGATGAGACTTTTGGATGAGACTTTGGGTTGAGTGACCGGGGCCGTCTGCAGTAACTCCCTCTGTTTCTCTGTAGGATCAGTGCATCGATGCCCATGAGCAGAAGCACTCGGCGGCCAAGCAGAGCTCGGTGCTCTTCAACCAGCATCATCAGGTCCAACTGGTGCGTCGCCACGGAAACCAAGCAGCCCACTCAGACACTCCCGCAGCAGCAGCAGCAGCAGAAACGCCGCGGTGACGAAGACGGATCCGGCTCTTCCTCTCCGTTGCCTCTCACTGTCTCCCTCTGTTGTCTGCAGAAACGAGAGAAGAGGAAAGAGGAGGAGCAGAGCCGGAAGCAATGGGTGGACCAGGAGCGGGAGAAGACTCTGAGCAGGTTACGGTCCTTCAGAGAGGTCAGGCTCCCTCACATTCTCTCATATATTCTCTGCTCTCTTCCTACTGCGGCTCCTTTCCCATTAATGAAACCTCAGAGGCTCCTGCTGCACACCTTCATCAGTCACTAGCTTTTCAAACTTCAAACTGGGAAACGAAGCCCTCGATGGGTTTTAATGACCTCACGGTTTAAATGGGCTAGTGACATTTGGCCAAGGATGCGTTTAAAGGCGCATTTCTGGGCTCCTTTGTGCCTCCATTTGTTCAGTGTTGTTCTTTGGACTTTTTTCCGAAAATGAGAGAGAGTAGATTTGAAGTGTTTATGCTGGAAGGTGTCATATGTGAGAGGTACGGCACTCCGAACTGATCATGAACTTTTGAAGCACAGCACCTGCGTCACACCATGAGAATTATATCACACCGGCATTAGTATTCAGCTCCAAACCCCACAGGCTCAGCGAGCTGTCATCCGTGTACCTTAACTTATCTGGATTCTTGTGTTTCAGGATCGAAATGAGGGTAAGGTCACTGATGTATCAAAGGATGCAAAAGTGTAGCTCCCAAAGTATATTTTTTCTGTTAGGCAACCAAAACGGTCATGTCTTCGACAGACTGGCTGAGGTCCATAAGGGAGTACACTGGTGGTAGCTGGAATGGTGGCCTGTCCAATGCAATATTTACGAAGCACCGGTCTGTAAAACAGCTGTCAGGGGCTTTAGAGCTGGCGCAGGAGTTGTTGTAAAGGACAAGCTGCTGTGGAGAAAGCCCAAAAAATGAAATTGAAACACTAAACATCTTCCACTTTGACACTTATCTTCATGATTAAACAAGCCCTAACTGTTGAATGATTCTGAATAGGTGGATTCTATTCTCTTTAAAAAGGAAAAGTACGGTCAGTGTTTTTGTGAAGCTGCTGCTGGTTTATGCTCAACACAGAGAGTTTTTTGTTGTGATACCAAAACATTGCTGTTTTGGAAGTGGGAAAAGAATAAAAAAAGTACGTCACAGAACATAAATCCTTCCAAACATGAACTTCAATTTAAAAAGATTGGATTGGGGAAAAGATCCAGTTAATGTATTGTAGTAGAAATGTTTTAAAGAATTCTCTGCTCGGTTACTGTCATCATGTGAGACGCTCTCTGGACAGCACTCTCAGTCTGGAGGGTCAGAAACAACTCCAGCTGACAGCTAGTGAGGAGACGGGACATAAGAGCTCATTTGTCAGTCTTTAAAAAAAAAAAAAAAAGAATCTCAGACCCCCAAAATATCTCATTCATCAGTGACTCGCTCTCCAGTCGGGATTTGAAACCTGGGAGCAATCTGACCGCTGTCCTCTGCAGGTTACAGCCAAAAATGAAACCTCCCTTTCAGCTTCATTTCTTAGGTTTGTGTCATTATGTCCAAGCACACTTGGGCATGTGGAGTGGAGGAGCTGCTCTTTGTGTTCATCAGACAACGGTTCCTACCAAAACTGTCCTCCACATGACGGCAGACGGTGGGATGTGTAGGCTGACACCGCCTTGGCCTCTGTGTGTGTGTGTGTGTGTGTTTCACTCCTTTAGACTGGAAAGCACTTCAGATGTTTCGTAACGACCGACGCCGCGGATGACTCAGATTTGAGTTGTTCCTGGGTTAGAAATCTCTCGAGTGTTAGTTAGCGGCAGCCTGATCACACAAATATTGAGAAACTAGATGGAGATTCGGCTTTAGGTGCGTCACAATCTTAAACAGCAACTGAGAAGCTTTTTTTTTTGAGAAATTGTTTAGCTGAGGAACAGATTGTTTGATCTGTTTCTATCTTTACTTCCTCAAATGATTGCACAGGTGAAGATTAGGAGGATTTGCCCCCTGTCAGCGTCATTAAGCGTGCATTTTTTTTCATTTATTTATTTATTTATTTTTTACTGTGTAACATTTATTTGCTCATCAGGAGATCATACATATATTGATGTTACATACATTGTACAAAGCTTACATGACTTCTCCGATTTTTTGTTTTCTTTTTTACACAGTTTTTTTTTTTTCTGTATTAACACAACAAAAACAGGAACAAATAAGTATAATTACATAAAAAAATAATAAAATAAAATATACATTAACAACCAAAAAATAAATTAATTAAAAAAATAAATAAATAAATAAATAAATAAATAAAACAAATAAAAAATAGGGGTGGGTTGGACGGCATTGAGAAGCTAAAAGGCAACAATTCTTCACTCAACTATTCTGTAAATTTAAGTCACATGACATGAATGGTCAATCACATCTATCTATACATTATAAAGGCAGAGATTTTATGTATGTCATAAGAGGTGCCCAATTGTGAGTAAATTTTGCTGAATTACCTTTTACTGTTAATAGAATCTTTTCCATCTTTAAGCATGATCTAACAGTATTAAGCAGCTGAGAAGTAGACGGAGGTATAGGAGATTTCCAGCAGAGTAAAAAAGCGTGCATTTCTGTTTATTCTGACCCATGACTTAAAGCTGTTCCCAGACAAAATGTTGAAAAAATCCGATGATGTGTTTGTGTCTTTTTTCCAGAAGCGACAGGGCCAGTTCATTTTGAAGACTCCCCAGTCCCGGCTGTCCCCGACAGACGTCCCCTGTGCCTCCGGGCCGATGTCCATCATCAGCCTCTCCCCCTCCCCCTGGACCCTTCCCCCCCGCACCCTCCGCCCCACCCCCCCCTCCTCCACCACCTCCACCTCCTCCTCCATTGCCACCTGCCCTGTCTCCTCCTCCACCTGCCCGAGCGTCGCCCTCCCCTGAGGACAAGCCCATGCCACTCAGTGAGAAAGAGGACCCTCCGTTTCCTGCCAAGAGCACGCTCAAACAGAATCTAGGTGAGACAGCCATGTAAATAAAAAGGAAAAAAAAATGCTGTATGAGTGGAGCAGGATGAAGCTTCGCTGCTGGGGAGAGGATGTGTGTGTGTGTTCATGGGAAATTTGTGTTCAGAGTGTGTGCGCGTGCATCTGTGCATGTTTTTTCATACATTCCCAGAGTCCCCTGTGAGTCCGGAGTAGGCTCTTTTATCACATTGTACCACTCACACAGGAGACCAACATGGTTTTGACCTTTAGAGGGAATCAAAGGAAGCTGTTTTTTTTATTATTGTACTGCTTTCATCAGCAGTGCAATAAAAGCCATGAAATTCCTCAAAACTGTCTCCGGTTACCATCCTGTTACCTGCTTCTTCTATTACCATTAAGGCGTTTGTCTTTATTCCCGTGTGGCTGCAGGATCGATGGATGAGGTGCTGGCCTCGCTGCAGCGTGGACAAATCAGGCTGAGAAAGGTCTCTGCCAGGACAGCCGCCCCCCCCGAGGACGCCAGGGGCAGCCTGATGTGTGCCATCCGACAGGGAGTCACCCTAAAGAAGGTGGGACATTGATAGGAATTCTGTTTGTAACCTATTCTATGATTATTAATCGACCAATCAGGAGGCAGCTTTGCTCTACCTCTGGCTGCTCAAATTATGATTTTATTGGCTAATATGAGGGTTTGAAAGGCTTTAGTCGGACCAAATTATTTTCTGGAATTTGCATTTTACAATTTTTTTTACATTTAGATTTTGAAATTATATGGATTTGCAAAAATAAAGACTGGGAGCTTTTTTTTTTCTTTTCTTTTTCTTTTTTTTTACCATCACCGACGTTTGGACTGGTCTTTACAGAGAGAACGAGTGTCAATAAAAATAAGATCTCAGGTCTGTGTGACTCAGGTGTTTCAGGAACCCCTGCAAATGGGACGGAGAGCCAGCGTGGCTCACGATTCCGTTACGCATCAGCGTACTTATCGGTCTGTTGTTAACGCTTTAACAACGCTGCTTTAAAACTAAATCAAACAGATCAACCACGCTGCCTAAAATCCCTTTGAAAAATCCGATTTGTAAACCACATGTTTAGGTAGAATAATGATTAAAAAAAAACAAATCAGCCGGCATCTGGCATCAGATCAGTCTCAAACATATTATGTTGTTATTATCACACCCCCTTCCCCCCCCTGGATGTTTCCCTTTAGGTGGTCCCTGCTCCGGCGGAGGCCTCGAACAGCGCCGACAACGAGCTGGAGCGCAGCATCAAAGCGGCCATGATGCGGATGAAGAGGGTGGCGGCCGACTCGGACTCGGACGAGCGAGGGGACGAGGACACGCAGAGCACCGACTGGGACAGCGGGGGGGGGGGGGGGGGCCGTCCTGACATCACCCCCGCTGCTCTGCTCACGGCTTTGGTTTTTCCTGCCAGATCTTCACCGAAAAGCTGCTTCTTTTGACGAGGACGGGATTACGCCTCCCCCCCCCCCCGACGCCAGCGCCGCGGCGCGCTGAAGCTGTCACACAGTAATCCCGTTATTGGCCTTCTCAAAGTAGACCCGAGATGTTGAAGTAAATCCAAAAGGGCCCGAGTCCAAATAACTAGTAGGTGGCAGAATCGGGATTAAATCTCCTATGCAGAAATCCTCTGCTCAATGACTGGTTGATGCGTTTTTTTTTGTGTTTTTTTTTAAAACCGTAGCCAAGTAGTAGTAGTACCGACGTGTGTACGGGATGGAAATGTTCCCAAATGTGTTGTGAGTAGCTTTTTGTGAGGCTGTTACACAGCAGGAGGAGCCTGTGCTGAAGGCAACACGGCCCCAGCACACACAGCCTCGTCTTTCATTACCGAAACTAAACTCCTAATCATGAATGTACTTAAATCTGAGTAACTGTTCCTTCAATTAGAGCGACAAAAAGCTCAGAGAAAAAGGAGTGAGAAGCAGCAGTGTTTATTAACCTCTCCCGCCTCCGATGCCCTGCCCCTGTTTCACTCTCTATGGGTGCAATTCACAAGCCTGTTATTTCTTCTTTTACGAGGCCTTAAACTAGGTGATAAATGTTTGTTTCAGGTGTATGCACTACTAATTTGTATCCGATCACTGATAAATCCTTACAAAAGCTCAAAGGCAAGGCTGCGACGCATTGTGCTGACAAACAGCATGAAAGGGTTTGCTGGGTCAGTAAATTCCAGCCGAACCTGTGAGCTGACTATGTCAGGGCTGGAAACGCACACTGTTTCGAGAATAAATTTCATGAATATGAAACGTTGCAGATTTCTTTGTAATTCAATCTTTATCCCCCCCTTGAGATCTTTGCCATTTTGATGGCTCATGCTTGTTCCCAGTTCTGCCCAGACTTGGCTGTTCCCGGGTCGGAATGATGGCTTTTTGTTAGTGTTTTTTTTCCCCAATCAGACATCATCGAACCTGTGCCGGTGAACCCAGACGAGTGGGCTTCGGGACGGTTTTGTATCCCACGGTGATGACTCACACAGCGATATCCACCCTGGCAGCTTTCACTCTGACACCGCTGTCTGGTTCTGACAGCTCAGACGTCCCCGTTATCCGGCCGGTGGGCCCGGTCCTCGGCCGGCAGCGTCCAGCTGATCCGGGTGGACCAGGGGGGAAGACACGCGTGGCGGGGTTTGTTGTTTGTTTTTGTTTTTTTGACAAACCGGTCGATCGTGGAAACCCACGTTAAATTCCCCCAGCCTGTTGCTATGGTAACCCCCCCAGTCTCAGTTGTAGTGGCCTGCAGTTCCATTTCTCTCCCTCTCACACATGTACAGAGCAGCATAGTGTCTTAATGATGTTTCACCGACTCGCCCACTCACCAGCAGTCGCACAATGAGCCTCTCAGAGAGTCGACAGCACCGAGCAGCAGACAGGGGAGGAGAGGAGAGGAGGCTGCTCCTGCTCTGCGTCTCTAAAAGCAAGTAAGGCTTATTATACCTCATGCTTTGTGCTTCTCTTTTTAGTTGAATGCCTTCAGACCATAGTCAAACATATGGATCTAATGAAAGAAAATGTAACAATACCTGGATGCCAAAAGGAAAATGAAAGTTGATTACAAACACTTTTTATTCCCAAATTCCATTCAGCCATATTCTTATGGCCACCTCGCTAACTCTAACCAGTCCAATATGACCTGTTTTGGGCTGAGGTGTTAGAAGTGGATCCTTGAGTTTGTCCGTCCTCCCCCATAAAGTCATAAAGTCCCATTAGATTTGAAGGACACACCAACACCTCAGTCCATCTTTACCTTTCTTGAGCATAAGTGGAGTGCCATGTGTGGGCCTGGTCTGCATGTAGGTGGCAAGTCAAAGTGACATCCATGAGAGCAGAACACAGGATCGTGATTCACTTGTTGTTGGTTCCTATCTTATGGGTAATTAGGTGGAATCGGTTCTTTTATTAAGCCAATTTGACCTGAACACAAGGATTTTCTGAGATAAGGACCCGTTTTTGTTCCCCCTTTTAACTCTTCATTGACCACAAGATTATTCTAAATAATTACAAACAAATTAAAGCAAAGATATTTTGTATCAACTGTTGCTTGATTAACAAATAAATGACTTAACGGAGCTAATTGAAGCCTAAACTGCATCATAATTTTCTGAGGGTGTCAACCCGCAGAGGTCTGAAGGTGTAAATGGAAATTACTGAGAAGGATGTCCGTCTTTCATTCAATTCATTTGCTGGAATGCAGTACCAAAGTTCCACTTTTAAGTGTCCATCGTTTATACCGTTTGTTGAAAAAAAAAAAGTGCGAGGGATATAGTTGCCAAGGCAACACGTCCTCCACAACAGAGCCATGAAGACATCTGAGTTTTAAGTGTTTTTTTCCCCATCAGTTCTAAAACAAGCTCATATTTGTTCTGATCCTAAAAACTGATACATGCTTCTGACTGTGATCATATCTATCCTTATTTATGTCTGATAGGATTCCAACTATCTTTAGTTTTATGGAAATGAACAGAGGAACAAACTTGTTTTGGTTCTTTCCACCTCTTACTCTGACCTACTTGTTGAGGAAGAAGTCAGGACACTGACAAATGTGCTGCCAGAATCTCTCCTTTTTACATTTTACTCCCGCACCAAGCTGGAACATTTTGTCCCTCTCAAGCTCTTACAGTGAAGTTGTTAGAAAAAAACAATAAAAGGAGAAGACACTTGCATTTGTATTTAAACTAAATTTTACCAATTGTCAGCTCTATTGTACAATGTTGAGGAGGAATCACAAAAGTGCACGAGAGGCATTGGTTCAACAGGAAGAATCACATGTGTTATATGGATTCAGGTGAGTTACAAACAGGAAAAAAACAGAACAATAAGCAATAAATCCCTTCATTAGATATTTCAGTCTTATAACATGACCGAAACAATGATGTGAACAATAATCTTATAAAGTCAAAGTATACACAGCAAGTATGTTACTTTATCGTCTGACTTTGATTAAAAATGTGTCAAGATTCAAAACTGAATTCAATAACTAGCAACATCAGCATGATAAAATCTTGATGGTTTGGTATCGTTTGAATAAATGAACTTTATTTGGACAGTAGATCAAGGTTGATTAACTTGGTCTAACAAGTATCTGCAGAGGCACCCAAAATAAATATACGTAAGAAAGATAAAAGAAGAAAAAAAACTTTTTTTTTGTGAAAAGGCCCGATCCATCTAAATGTTTTTGGTGAAGAACACTTTCACATTATTTACCCGTTGAGCAGCACCATGTCCCCACATCCAAATATAACCACCACCAAAACAAAAACGAGTGTTCAGGAAGCACATGAACAGCCGGGTGGACACACAGGTTTGTTCTACAAATGAACAGCAATACCGATGCACGCAAAGTCCTTTAAAACACTACACTACGGTCAGGCGAGATGGGGTTACTACCAGTTTGGATGTTGCAGAAGGAAAGTTCCTGAGACAAGAGTTTTCCTTCTGAAAACGCAAATGTAATCGAAGGGGACAGTTTACTGCAAACGCCCGCGGGAAAAGCTGCTGCTGCCGTCCACTCTGAGAGACGCCCGCCGTCACTCCCGCATCCTCAGGATGGACGCAGCTGTCTGGCTTTTCTGTTCGTTTTGTCGGTGAGGATGTTAATCGGCAGGTCATCTCCCAAAAGCCAGCGAGTTACCGTTAGCGGGATGGTCATCATTTGGCCAGTTTTCCTGTCCAGGAAGATTTAGACTCGCCTGGAGGCACTTTGTGTCATGGCCGTTGTCTTTAATGTGCATATAATCTGTCTTCCAACACACCTGAGATAGACGAGAGGCAACAACGAGGACAGTCTGTAGAGGGACTTCATCTTTAAATGTCGGAGGGGGCCACAAGGATTTACACCAATTATTACTGTAGTCATGCTGAACAGCATCGTCTGTATGTGGTTCTTTTTAGCCCTTTTAAGTCCCCTCTTCTACTCTAAGCTCAGACTGTTTGTGGAGAGGTTCTGCAGCCTTCGGAAAAAAGACAGATGGACAGAATCTAAAAAACCCACCACCAGCTTTCAAAACAGCCCCCCCCACCCCCACAGAAATGGATGAGTAAGCTCAAAGTGTGACTCTTAGTGTACCTTCATCATGCCCGCACACAAAATGGAGTCATTTTGTGGGGCACGCTGGTCTTCCATTTTTTACTATGACAATTCCCTTCTCCCAACATCCCTCTTTGACATAGAAGTGTTTATAGGATTCCAAAGCTGAAAGTTTCAGAGTGGGCATGACTTTGGGGGAGTGGGGCGCCACATAGTTTGGGCCCTGAAGACAAACTGCAGTGAATCCCTCACACCTGACCTCTCACCCTTTCAGCTCAGCCGTGTTTTTCTCAGTTATCAGCGCCCAGCTTCGAGAGCCCCTGCCTGAACTCGTGCAGCTCGTCTATCTTTCCATCCAGGATATCCATGAACTTCTTCAGCTCGCCCTTCACATTGCCTTGTTTTTGTCGACTGTCGTCTATGTCCAGCTGCAGCCCCTCTATCCTCCCCTCCAGCTCCTTGTTCTTAGTCTCAGCAGCCTGCGATGAAAGAAGAGGAACCTTTTTAGAGAGGAAACCGAGGACAAGTCAGACGCTGGGTTCAGAGAAGTGAAATGAATAATATCAGAGGATTCGAGCCTTTGATATACAGTAGAAAAGATGCAGTCTGAGCAGATTCCAACACGAAGGAAAAGTTAAAAATGTATCAGATGGCCTCAACATATACCAGCCAGAAAATAAAATAAACTAAAGGAAAACAGTTAGCAATTTCTCAAAAATGTAGCACTGGAGTTTGAAAACATAAACAATTCGTCAGAGATCTTTCATGTGTGCGTGTGCTGGGTGAGAGGGCACAGGGAAGCCTTTCAGACCGGCAGGCGACACAAGCGCCACGCGGATCTCAAAGATACCTTTGAAGGGAGGAGTTTAAAATAGGAGTGCTAAAGTCTGCATGGCTCTATCCTCCAGCTGACTCCAGAAACCCGATCTCCACACGGGGGGCCGTCTTTAAATAGAGGGGAGCCACAAACACAGAGGTGGAGCGGGGTGGGCATGTTTAACTCATGGGAAAACTGCCTCTCCTGTATGGAAACGGATTAGTCCGGGCCTCCAGACCGACGGAGGGATTTGAGAAATCCCATTGTCCGCGCTTCTGTTCGCTTTGGGTATGCAGCTAGATCAACTCCTGCTGCAGCCACCGCCGGCCGTCCAGCGGGCCGGTGTGGAAACAAACCCGGCTGTCAGTTTTTCCTAAGCGCAGGAACTTCAGGCACGCCACTGTTGGTTTTATCCTCCTCCGCTAAAAGGCCGCACATCCACGACAGCTTGGATGATGGAATCCTGCTCTGAGTCAGTCGGCACAGGGTGAAACGAGCGTCAGCATCATGTCAGACTTGGCACGGCCGGGACACCAGTCATTCACCCCGCCTGGCTCTTCTGGTTTCACAGAAAGCCCGGTATTACTCAATACGGGTTCTTGCTTTACAGGGGCTCTTTGTTGTGAGGGAGACGGAGGCGAATCCATATCGAGGGTTTCTCAACACTAACCTAATCTAAAAGATGCAACCCACACGCTCAGCATATTGTTCTAAAACCTGATTATTAGAGCTCGGCGCAGGACTCCCAAACCACTTCAAATGTTTTGTTCGCTAAACAGAAAATCTGCACCACACAGAAACTAATGAGCTTTGAGAGTGATGCGCCCCTGCTTTGTCAGAGAGAAGAAAAACTTTTCAAAGAGGCAATAATCTGAGCATTGTGCTGGGCACAGACCTTTATTAATAGATACAGTAACGACGGATTGCGCTAGTGAAACCCGTGATAGGAATGTTGTGTCACCAGCCCTGCGGCTGAATGATGAATAGACACTCCGTTAGACAGAGCTCAGAGCCTGAGTGTGTTAGCTGGCTGTGACAGCCACGGTGTCCTCACACGTGTTTGAGGTCTGCACGCCTCTCTGCCTTTTAACTGCTGTCAGTCACACCTAAGGAAAACACAACGGCTGTGAAAGGTACCTGCAGTTTGGTGGTGATAGCCTCGCACTCGCCCATCAGCTTTGGGATTATCTCTGCCTGCTTCCTAAGGTTCTCCAGCTCCTGGAAAGAGCGAGAAAAGACAGGGGGGGGAAACACGATCATTAAGAAACCAGATAATGAAAAGAGAAAAAACATCCCATCTGGTTAATTTTTTTTCAATAAATCTTAATGTCATTAACTCCCGACTGTCGATGCTTTTTGTGCTTAAACCTGAAGATTCAAAGACTAAAATGTATGCTTGACAAAGTATTTTTTCATTTCTCTTCATGTAACTGCTATCCAAACACATTTAATGAGGCTCAGGAAATGGCTGCAGAGTGACAGTCAGCACGATGTCTAGAATGTATTTGCATTGATATGAAGATTAGGTTAATGAGATTAACTGAGCCTAAGAAAATCAATATTTATGTAAACAAAGCAAACAGAATTGATTCTAAAAAGATAAAAAAATGACTCTAAAAGGATTTTTTTTTAAAGAATTTTTGTAATACTTCTTTCTCATCCACTTTAACTTTAAATTAGGGCTTTCATTTCTCTGCTGCTTTTAACTCAGTTTCACAGCACCCGTTCTTTCCAAGCTGAGTAAAAATTGGTAATGTCTTTGTAGTAACCTTAACTAGCTTTATTCTTTTAGTTTCCAGTTGGTGAGTCCATGGGTCAGCACGGCGAATACTTCATAATTCATAGGCACATTTTTAATTGGAGCGAGTGAGGAGGTTTTATTTCTAGGAGGGAGTGAGTCACTGAGCAGAGGAGCCACTGTGGGCTTCCTGCTGCATTAATGCCCTGAAAACACAGAGCCCTCAGGTCAGTGTTTGGAGAGTCTGATTTACCAACGAGTGGAAATGCTGGAGCTCCCAGTGGGCGCGAGTCTTTGCTTGCAATCTTTCAAAATCAGCTCCAGCTCTTTGAACTACTTTCCTTCCTGTTGTGTAAGATACACCACTGTCCAAGGAAAGATGTATATGTTCTATTAATACGCCGGCTGCCAGGTGGTAAACTAGAATATCCCAGACATGGTTTGCCACAGGCAATCTGAGAGTGTCTCCTGTCTGTGGAGCCTTTTCCACCTTTTGAAACTGTAATGAAAACTATTGAATACAAATCTGAACACTTAATTGAGTCGCGCTGTTAAAGTGAAGACTTGCAAGATTTCCTCATTTGTATCATTGCAGAAAAGTTAGTCAAAGTGAACAGAGACATGAGTCCAGAATACAATGTTAATTTCCTTTTCTCGCGTGTCTAATCCGTAAAACGATTAAAGGCGATATTCAGCAGTTTAACATAAAAAATGCAGTGATGTTTAGAAATTATGATAAAGTCTGCAGAGAGAGTAAAATGTTGTAAAATGTTTCAACAGTGTGGTGTCTGATTTAGTGCAAAACCCAATTTTATACTAGATTATAATGGTCATTTTATGATACCCATAGAAATGTCATACTCCATAAATCCACTGATAACGATCCACAAAACTATGAAAGACGTGGAAAACTCTTTTCCGCTTGTTGGAACTACATTCATTATTATTACTGAGGCTGACTGAGCCCGTGGTTCCTCACCTGCTCTTTTTCCTGCAGCTCAGCCTCCAGCTCCTGAACTCGAACGCTCAGCTGGGCGTTCCTCTGCTTCTCCTGATTGGCTTCATTACACTGAGCTTCCAGTTCTGCAATCTGAAAGAAACGAGGCGGGGCACCAGTTTTTGACAAAGCAATGGTCCGTGGTCAAAATGGCAGACGTTTAGAGCACATTCTCGTGTTGTTTTCCCATGTGGGAGGAGTTGGCATTCCTTTGTTGATGCATTTTTGTTAATTTATTGCACATCATGAATGGTGTCATTTTGAAAAATGACCAAAATCAGTTGAACTTTTCATGTTTTGCTTTAACGGGCAGCACGTTAAAGTTAAAGAATCGTATTGCAACACCACCCAGCTGTGGACACAGCCCACACCGATTATGAAACTAAAAATGCGGCTATTTTTAGTGGGCTCAGACTCTGGTGCAGGAAAAACAGCAGTGCAGCCCTCTGGCTGCCTAAAGTGGAGAAATTAACACAGAGTTTGTCAAACTTTGAGTTAAAATCTCATCGCACTGTCCTGATTTGATTCAGTGGATTGAAGACACTAATCGTTTTTAGAGAAGGACTCAATTTTCTTGTTGTTCTGGAGGCAGTAACCCGTCATCTTCTCTCTCAACAGGATCGATGGGTTTGTGTACATGATTCAGCCTCCCGGTAGGAGTGTGTGACTGTGTTACCTTTTCCCTGAGTGTGTCACTCTCCTCCTTGCAGGCACTAAGCTGTTTCTTCCAGCTCTCTACATTAGCAGAAGACTCCTGCAGCGCATCCACAAGCCTCGCATTGTTTTCTCTTAAAGTCTGAAGCTCCGTCTCCCACTTCTTGGCATTGGTGTTGCTGTCAGACAGAGACAGAAATCGGGGATCGTTTTTATTGGGAGTCAAGTTTAAAGCAGTCGGTGTGAGAGGGCTGGAGCTCCAGCCCACTGGCATGTCACATAATGCCGCAAAACCCTTCCAGTTGTAACCATTTAATGAGCTGCTCTGCACATCACGCTGTCAATGCGCATTTGACGAAAAGAAAAGAAAAAACATGAGGAAATTCTCGAAGATGTAATGAGCCTTAGCCCTGATGTGAGTGGGCACCTTCACACCAGCGTGTTTCTGTCTTATCGGTGAGAATGGAGAGGTTGTCCTGCACTGCTGATGGCTTCCTTATCTACGGCAGGGTTTAGTGTTGTCCATCAAAAGAATAGACAATTTAACATGTTTAGAATCTGCATTTTATGAAAACAAAGATTAAATGTTTCATATGTCTCCGTTTGGAATAATTCCCTGGATGTGAAAAAGAGTGAAAAGGACTAAATAAATTGTATTTGCTGTAGCAATATGGCAGAATCCCTCCAGAGAATCTTTTGTGAGGAACACTTTTTCTTCAAGTCATGGCATGTCTGCCACTTTAACAGAAAAGTTAACTTTTTGTGCTTAACAAAATTTTACACTGATATTAAGGATACATTCAAAGAATGTTTCAGGGTTGATATCAGTTTTAATGCACTCCAAAGAAGCACATCTTCACATAGAAATAAATCTAAAACTAACTTGTTATCTATTCAATAAAACATGTGGGGATGCTTCAAGCTTCCTCTCACATCTGGAAAGAACATATGAAATGTATTTGTTTTTTTCCCCCCACTTTTCTTGAGCCTAAACTTAATTTTGTATTATGAACTTTCTACGGTTTGAATTGACTTTGCCCCTGAAGCTATTTTAATCCCATCTGGAAGCACATCTGGTGTTTCATGTAATTACTGATTTACACACTGGACATCTGGACCGTGGAGGCCGGAGAACACAAAAGTGTAGGAGAGCAGCCTCACAGCACATTGTGATCCTGATTTCTAAGCCCTTTGGGGATGTGATATCATCTCAGTAGAAACTAAATAAAGTGGGAGAACATACGAGCACAGTTTGGTGCCGCACTAATTAGTGCGCAAATGTAATCATTTTAATCTCTTTGGTCACGATGACACACGAGCTGAAGAGGAAACTGTAATCGTGATCTTCGCTTTTACTTTCTTTTAAATATCACACATTAGTGAATTTTATACTTATCAATTTATTTATTTATAACCAGTTGTAAACCTTGAGGCCAAAATGATCTGAGACAGTATTTATTCCAGCAAAACAGAAAGCAAAAGATTTCAAAAGCAGAGTTTGGTCAATCGGCTGTTAAATCTAATGGTGTGAAACATCTGCTCAGAGCTTCTGTGGTGATGCGACTAGCCCCCTAAGTCTGGAGGCTACTGAATAAACTAAACTTGTTTTAACTTATGAGGGGAGGATCACATTAAGAATATGTGCAAGTTCCATTAAAAAAAGTTTTCCAGATGTTCCACAGACATGAAACCTTACCTCTGCTCGACTGCACTCTTGAGACGTTCGTTCTCCGTCTTCAGCAGAGCCGCCTCTGGACCCACATGAGAGATTTTCTCATCGTCTGTTCCGTTGATGCTTGATGCCTGGTTGGTTGAGGGTGTGTCCCGTCCAGACTCCTGGTAAAGGACACGAGCACATGGGAATTGAAGGCAGGTGTAAAGCAAGAAAACATTTCCAAGTTTTTTTTCCATTTGAAATCTTCTACAGAATTGTGGCGCCTTGGCATTTTCAACCTGACACTGCGAACACCTGAACACGCCGGCTTTGACAGTGCGGGGCTGAAGAAGACTGCTGCCAGTATTTATCATGTCATTTGGCCCAGCTACTTTGCGTGTGCCAAGGCTGATTTTCATCCTAACCAGCTTGAGTCGCCACAAGAAGAAAGCTGGCCTGGCAGGAGGGAGTCGACGACTGTGGATTCACTTCGATTACATAATGATTTTGGTTTTAAGAATGCTAACAATGTTTAGAGACTAAACTGGAGAAGTTTAAAGTCACCAGCTTCTTTATTTCCTTTGACAAGCAGCTTTAAAGCGTCTTTGACCCATCTTTCAAAATAATTCAACCACAAAATGAGTGGTCAATATGCTAACGGTTTTGTATTTTTGTACAGATTCTCTGTACTGCATGGGTTAGCAAAATACAACATACTCAAATATATAACATTATACGTTTTTGATCTATTTAGTTTTCCTCCATGGAGCTGACAGTGACCACGGAAGCTGCCCTGACCTCATCGGGGACAGCAGAGAAATCAGATTTACCTGGGAGTGATTACTCAACGTTTCCCCCTTCTCTTGAGATTTATCCCTGGCTAGCTTGGCGGCATCTTTTACTTCCTGGAACTTTTCAGCAAACTGGAAAAATGAAGGAGGCACAACAGAGGCGTGTATTTAGAGGCATTACGAGGTGACATCACAAACCGTTCAGTTCGGCTAAATGTTTTCACAGAACATCAATCATTTATGGAATGAATGCAGTTATTAATGAGTTAATACAGTTTAATGCTCCTCTCACTTTGGACAGTTGCTGCTCTGAAGAGAAGCCCAGCCCAAACACCGTGTTGGCTCTGCTGTCGGCCCACTGGCCAAACTTCTGCGATGTCTTGGTGAATGTCATGTTGGGCGTGATTGTGCTGTTGATGATCACCTAGGAAGAAAAAATAACTCCTGGTTAGTGGTCTGGGCCTGATGGTATCCAGCAGAGAGTGGAGCCGGTGTATCAGCTGTTCTCAGCTGAGCCTGTCCGACACATGTCTGCTGCTGCATTTTAAAAATGGAAACATACACAGCCCGGAAATGTTGAGCCATGATTTACACCTGCTGTTTTCATACATAAAACATGTGACTACAAAATATACAGGGTTTTGATGCCAAAGGTTTTATTTCCATCACACCTTTTCCTCCTATATTTGTGCAGCCCATCTTTGTCTTTCTGCTCCTCTCAAACCAGAGTAAATCTGTGAAGTGCTGCACATACTTTACACAATTCTTTATTATTTCTAAAAATAAGCCACTTCATTAAAAGTTTGATCCACATTTATAGATGAGAGCTTCTTTACAATGCAAAGCAATTAATTCCATACAAAGACTTCTGTTTGAGTCGGATGAAAAACTGAAATCTAACACTAAAGAAATGACTAAGAAACTGGGGGAGTGTATTTGTTTGTTTCATACTCATCAAGAAAGAATTTGTTTACCAAAGAAGAAAAAGTCAAAGAGCCACACAAACGAACACACGGCGCTTAGTGATGCCCCGCTAACATCCAGGCGGTCAAATTACAGCCTACGCTGCACATCCGTCTGTTGTGCCTATGCCGTAAATCAGGTACATAAAAAACATCTGCTGCCGTCTAGAACTGAAGGCTTTTTTGTTGAGGTGACAGCAGGAACGGTTAGATGTTTAAGACATTATTTCAGCTTACCGGACTCAACCGGCCATTTGAGTTGAGGGACATGTCTCTGGTCAACGCAATTCAATACGTGTGACTGTGAACGACCATCGTGTGCACACAAACCCAATCGCTCCACAAAGACTGAACTTAAAAAGCAGCACATGCTTATTATCCGAACAATTAAGAAACAATAGAAGACAGTTTAATCACAGTTCAGGCTTGTTTCATAGCAACATGGCTCTGAACGCAGGATTGGAGGACTCTGACAGACTGGTGTCTTTTTCTACGCCTCCACTGTCTCCCTCTCCATCTTTTCAGTAGCTGAGGTGGGAAAAAAACATTTTCCACTGAATGATTACTGGACACAGAGCTGCTAAAAACAAGGAGGGGGAAAATTGCAACAACATTTTTCCCATGCGAGTCCATTTCAGAGCAATGGATGGTAGCATACGTACACACACACTAAAAGATCTTTTTTTGCCTCGTACAGTGTAAAAATAACAATTCAACTTCTCATTTCATGGTTTACAGAGCGAGATGCAATTCATCAAGCTGCCACTAATCAGATTTTAAACGCGTCGGTCTGTCAGAGACTTCACCAAAAACAAAGGTGACCCAATTTACCCTGAAGAGAAACCTGGGTGACGCCTGAACGGCGCTCATCTCATCTCAGGCAGCACAGTGAATATTTAACCGAGCTCACTGCATCGGCTCCAAGAGGAGTGTTAACATAGGATGAAACTTTAATGATCACAGAGGAAAAACTGGGCCGGAGTTGCAGGATGAAGAAAAGGGGAATTAAGTAAACAGTTGAGGGAAGCCAACAACTTATCCACTTAAACGTGACGTGTGAAGAAAATAAATTATGCAAAATGCAAGATTTCTACAAAAACCGACCCTGTAACAGATCCACAATCAGTATCAGTAAAGCTAAGAATTTAATGTCCTCTTCTTTCCATTGATTTTGTTTGCAAACTTTTCAACTCCATCACAAAATACCTAGAGTTTCTGATTTAAATTAACTTCTTATAATTTGATTGATTTAATATTCAGCTCCTCGTTATAAATGGCTTATTCGGAAAATGTCCCACCTGATAAAAAATAAAACAAAATTGCCTTCAATTCTCAGCCTAACAAAGAAAAAAGATCACTAGTTGTTTTAATATTACAAACTGCTAAAAAAAAGTTGGTTAAGATGGGCGTAGTGACAAAAAAAAACAAAAAAAAAAACACATTGCATCTGAATTTGTTTCATGCTGTTTTACAGATCTCGTCTTCTGCATCCATCCCAGGACCGAACAACGGGCTTTGGAAGAAAGTGGCCACATCTAATTCACATTCTCTCATACACTGATCTCTAATTGATTTACCTCGGTTTATGTCGAACTGAGCTTTTTTGTTTAAATGCAAAAACCAAGCTTGATTCATCATAAAAGCCACACAACAAAAAACAGGTGACTTTGAAGTGGGGGCTGAATGAACTGTACAAGTCCAAAGTTTGGACAAACCAGCCGCACCATTTTGTTATCAGTTCAAATTATTACTCATTTTGACAAAGACAGCTAGATAAAAACACATCTATGGTTATTATTGTGGTCTAAAACCTTTAGAAAAAATGAGTGCAACCAAACATCATCCAGTCAAAAGGTACAAATGTCTTGGGTACAGTAATGACTGAGCTATTGGCCTACAAGATCTGACTACCAGCTTACCCCTGTGTTTCTGGGCCTTGTGACTGGATATTGGCATGTAGGAATGTACGAGTCAGTGAAAAGGCGAATGAGGGGGTGGGAGGTGTCACACAGGGAGAGCAGAGTGACGCCAGCAGCTGTGCAGACGGCAAGCTGGGCTGTAGATCAAGTGGCACATGGGGCGCAGAGTGAAGCTCCTCTGGCTAATGGCCCAAAGGTCAATTAGAAACTCAAAAACCAGAGGGGGTATATGGAAAAGCTTCCTCAGCTGATTATGTCTGTGGTGTGTGCCACATTATGCAAAGTCAGTAAATAAGTGTGGAAATGAAGAACATGAACATTGGAAAGGAGAAAGTGGCTGTGACAACCGATCGGCTGCAAAGCACCAAATGAAAAACTATTTTTTCCACTTGGAAAACGTAGAAATGATTTGCTGAGAACATTTAGAAAGTTAGAATGACTCCAGTGTGGAGCAAAGTGTAATTTCTGACGGATGCCTATTAAAATAACTGACAGTTTGGCAGCAAGGACAGGAATGATTATGAACCAGAGCAACTGCCAGCAGTGTAATAATTCATAGACGAGCAGAGAAAGACAAGATGAAAGTCGATGTGAGCAAACAGCCTCTCGTGGAAAAATGTGATGGCGCATGAGGCGGAAATGTGATATTCAAGAAAAGAATAACTAAATCTACATTAACATTTATGCCTTTAGCAGATGCTTTAAATCAAAGCCTACCACAAGGATGCAAAATAATCAATTTTTTATAGCCATTTATGACAAACAGCTATCATATTGAAAGTCTGCCAGTAGTGGAGAACAGATCTTCAGGTTGGTTAGGTGCAGCAGGAACAAGAGAAGGGGGGAGGGGGGGAGGTTGACAGGAGGTGAAAGACAAGTATTGTTAGTATTATTTATTCTTTAAGAGGAGAGTTCTGCCCCTGCTCCAGTAGCACTTTGTAGGTCTCTCTGGAGTGAGAAACAGGGGAAGAAAACAGTCTGATAATATGACAGTAGAAGGCTTTAGGATGTCTCCCAGCTCCTTTCATGTCAGCATATACCAACAGCTGGACACCCATGTTGCTTTGTGGGGACAATGATGCAGGCTATTTTACCTGAGGTTGGCAGGGGGTGAACTTACTGACTGTTAGAGATGGGTTTTTTAAAAAATCCCACTCATTAAGACCATAACTGGGCCACTGGTACATTCTTCTACTCTATGAAGTCTCAGTGGGTTGAAGTGAAAGTTATTTTATGGTTGAAGATGCTGTCCTGACGGGGGATGAATCAACTAATCATCTTAGGAATGTGTGCATATCCGCTCTTCTGCATTACCTGCATTATCTACATTCCTCCCTGCAGAAAAGTGCAGAGACATCAATGTGGGTATTGTTGAGGAGCTCTTGCACGGAAGATCTATTTTACAATATGTCACAAAAAATACAATGTACAGGAAATTCAGCCTGATTCCCCGAATTATGGCTCTACATGATTTCTGACCCGAGCCTCGTTCTGTTGTTGTCTGCTGGTGTAGTTTTCATATTGTTGTTGTTAAAAGTAAAGTCAATGACATGCAATGCTGTTTACAATACAGACTCTGCTGATGTTTGCGTTGCATATCGGCTCACGGCAGGGATGGGGCGATTTCACCATAATCCTTCGGGGTAATTGTTTTGGGACTTATAACAGCCCTCTGCATTCACTATCATGACAGCTGGGCATTCAACAAAATACGCAATTCAGTTTAGATCTACCAAATTACTTTATGAATAAACACTCACCAGAAAACATAACACCCAGTGGGAAAGTGGAAATCCAACAGATAAACACCTGCCTGAGAACGCAGAAAGAATCAAACAACCAACAGCCAAGGACAGGCAAATACCAGTTAACAAGGTAACTCAGAGGAATCTGAATCCTGATTCATATCAGAAACAAAGGCTGAAATGTTTTCTCTGTGAGCTCATACTGTTACGATATCACGTCACCTGATGACGGGGGACGCAGTTCCACCGGAGTGCCTCTAAAGAGGCCAGAGTTTCCCCTCTGCGGGCCAAAACATCACCAGAGAGAGTCCTGACCATTGTGATGGGGCGAATACAAGGCGACAGTCTGTCACAGTTTGTACAGCGAAGTAGAGTATTATTCGGGACAGATTTGTCTCCATGGCAGCTAGTGTACAAACTACAAACTATATTTAACTCTTGATGACTCAGCATGTCACCACTTAGGTTGCTTTTCTCTTGAAAAACATCTCTGCGAATTTAAGCAAACTGAAAATAAAGTCAAAATTCAAAGGGGCAGGAGCCATCGCTAACCTGAAATAACCGTCAGAAATCCTTACACCCGACATATAGTGGCTCCCTGCAGGGATGCAATGACACACGCTGTTCTCCTAAGGTTACCGCAGAGAGGAGAGGCTGGTAGAAGAGAGGGAATCCTGGATATTAAAGTAAATATTTGCAAAGGAGTATACCAACCAAGACGACATATGAAAGAAAAAACAGAGGACATGGAATGATTATTTGTTACTATATTTACATGAGCCATTGTCAATCATCACAACACTGGTGACAGTTTTGACTCAGTTACAGTGGGAAGAGCCACCACTGAGACAACAACGGTTTTCTGAAATAATAGCAAAGCTCTCTTAGGAGAGATTTCCCTGAACAAAGCACTCAAATCCTGCAGCAGCAGAGAAAAAAAACAATGCTCCTTATATTTAAGACAGATGGTAAAGGGGACCAATGTATTCAAACAAACCAGAGGTGTGATCATACACACGGTAGACATTTACATCGTACTTATTTCTCGCCTTGAAAAGACACCAGAAACTTCTTGCTGTACAAAAACATCCAGATAAATTTGTACTGAAACGAGACTCAGCTGTTGGGTTTTCTGATTTAAACTCCCCTCTATTCCTCAAGTGGACCTGCAGGTAGCCAGCGTGAGTTAGGATTGTGCAAGAGGTGATTGCTTTACAGTGTCATGACGGGGATATTGCCATCATAATGCTCCTCCAGTTTACACAGACAGAACCAATCGCCATGGTAACACTCCTTCACTTAGCCAAGGCAAAGGGTGTAAATATGAAATGTAGGATGACTGGTGTGGCGTTTCTTCACACTTGAATGATTAAATGTCAGCAGCATGCTTTCGTGATGACAGGTCTGAATAATTTTGGATAAATAAAGCCGAGGCTTTTGATAGAATCTCCAACTATTAAAAAAACAAGACTGAACAATATGATGAGAACTGGGGCATATTCTTAGGACTGTAAAAATGATGCGTGTACTCTGATCATTATGGTCTTTTAGGGTGGTTGTGGCATGAAGAGGTGGAAAATGATTTGATGATGTTAGTGGAAAACTGTCTGGACACAGGAATCTCACATGGGACAACAAATGGACACTTATCAGTGCTGTGAGAGTCTCCTGGAAAGATTCAGGAAACAAAGACTGGTTTTAAATTTGATATCTAACTTTGAAACTATAAGAACATGCATCTTAATTGTGGTTTTTCATGTTTAAAAGTTATCCCAAATATTTTTTAATGTGATAAATTACGTTAAGTTTTCATCTGTTTCTTCTCACTCAAACCTCTTCGAATAATTGGATGACTTGCATTCTCCAAACCTCTTTGTGGTGCTTCCTTTATTACATTTTTAAGCTATTTGATTTCTCAAAGCTAGAGGATTATCATTTTTGCACAGTGCAGTTTTGGTAATTGACCCTTTTAGTAATCTGTATCAAACTGAGCTTTTTTGTGCCATCATTTTAAAATGCATCTTTGCCTTGTTGCCGTTATTGCTGCTGATCTGCTCCCTTTCCAATACTGGAATGTATAATTGATGCAGATAAGATTTCTCAAGACAAAAAAACCCCACAAAAAAACCCAACAAAAGTGGGCAAGCTGAGAGAAGAGAAAGAATATGTGTTGAGCAGAGGTTTGACAGTTACTTTGGATCAGAATAGGATTTACGGGTTCATTCATTCATTCATTATCCATACCGCTTATTCCCTGATTGGGTCGCGGGGGGAACTAGGATTTACGGATAAAAGAGCTAAAAGTCGCCCCTCAGTTTAAGTCTTCTATACCAATAGAATGTACATAAATAAATAATTTAAAAGCAATATACCAAAGGCTGCCTGTTGCATCTAACTGGAGGCAGCTGCTCGATTTCCTCACGCATGCCAAAAACACCAAAACAATGTCTTGACTTAAATACTGCTTGTACAGAAACAAACTGTAGATAAATGTTCAATTTTAAGCATTTGAACGCGGCCTCTTATTTTTCTGAAAGCCAAAACATTAACTTATATACAACATTGTTGAATTCTCATTTTAAAAATGGAAAAGTTTTTCCGTTTATTTATTCATGCAGGTTTTAGAAATAGACTCTGCTGCCCTTCAGCTTCTCCACTTACGGGCACCTGCCACCGGGTAGTGTTAGATGGCACTGGCTGCATGAAAAGGCTGAACCACTCATTTGAATCAGAAATGGTTTTTCTTTTTAAAAAGGTCTAAAAGACTGTGTTTAGTCTCTGCTTTATTACATTTCTTTACATTAAAACGATAATATTTCACCATGTTGTCTTTCATTTGAGTATCATAATCACTTCTGGTTGCCTACAAGATTAGTTAAGGGTGTTAACCAATAACTCATCTATTTTGTGACTGCCACTAAACGATGTTAAAAGACATTCAATCCATGCTTGCTTAGTGCAAGAATAGTGCATGAATATCTAATTGGGCCACTAGATGTGAGGCAACTTTAAACGACGGGTACAGGCAAAGCTTTCTTTAGTCAATTTCAAGAAAAATGATCAATGTTTCTTTTCAGTGGCTGATAAAAAATAGGGCAGGGTAGATAATGATCTCTCAGTTTTTAAATTCTCGTTTCCTAAGATGCTGAGAAAAAAAAAAGCCTCAGGGTTTGCAGAATAAAGACAAAAAAAGAAGCCTGAATTGGTGAGAATGGCACAAAATACATTAAATTGTCCTGATTCTTGTGCCATTCAGCTTATTTAAAACTAATGTATCATCACAGGTCTCCATTTTCACTTCTACCTTAAAGTGTTTCACCTCTTTGCTTCCTGAGAGTAGTTAAATATTTGCCACCATGTCTTCCTGAAAACTGTTACAGACTCAGAAATGTACCTTGGATCCGTCCACGCTGATAATGCGGTAGCTGTTGCGTGTGCTGTCGTAAAAATAGGAGACTGTGACAGCCTGCTTGCTGGCAGGGACCCAGTTCTTCTTCGTGGTTGGATCAATCTGGAAGACATGGGCCCTGGTGGTGTAGATCGGCTGCTCCCTGAAGAACAGAGGACAGAGCATTGGGTCAATGTCAGAGGGGAAAACAAGACAATGCGACCACAGATCAAGATATATTCCACCGACAGATAAGCCATATCTCACAACTTTTTTTCCAAACGAAGAGTAGCAGTGAGAGCTGAGCTCATAACATTCGTTTCAGTGTATGCTGCCTCCAGAGATGCCGAGCCTTGAGAGCCCTAGAGTGGACGAGCGGGTGATAATTTAACACAAACTCTAAATCCTCAAAGAAATCCAAAGTCATTAGCACATCAACACCCCATCCCTCTCAGGTGCCAGCAGTAACACATCTCTCAGTGTGCATGAGAAATTGTACACCTACATCTCTACTGTAACAGAAGATTTATGGGACAAAATAAATACTTTGGTTACAGTCAAATACATTTCTACTGGGGAAAATGTCAATATAAATAAATACTGTGCAATGATTATGAGCTTTAGTGGAAATAACTGCTTTATAATGCTAATGTGAGAATGGGTTTGTTATAAAAAAAACAGCAAACTGAGGATCCATCAGGTGAACTAGGAAACAGTCCAATGAAATGTCCATGAAATATCTCCAGAAAATGTATGTCACCACTTTTAAACAGCATTTACATAATGACTCAGGTTGAGTTTTTATCTTTCCAGACATGCAAGGCTTCATGTGGTAATTTTTTCTGAATACATTTACATATACCATTTTTTACATCTTACTTACAATAAACTTACAATTATTTTTAAGTGTGAAGCTGCATAAATTTGGGAGACAACCGACTATAAAAAAAAATACATGTATGGTCTTGCTCAATGATGACATGAGAAAGGCTCTGGATCATCCCGTCTTTCTTTTTCTGTGTTGGTAAAGTGAAGTCTTCCCTTCAGCAAACTGCAAGAAGAGCAGCAGCAAAAGGGCAGAGGGCAGGATCAGACTGCCTGTTCAACTTAAATTACACTAAAACATGACAGAATTTTTTCATCTTTAGGACATCCAAAGACAATTCTCTGCAGACACAGATCATCCTTCTTCCCCACACACATCCACATACATAGCTGCTGCAGTCTAAGTCAGGCATCACGACCTGAGAGCTAAAACTCATCCGCTTTGATTTCTAGATTTTGTATTCAAAGCATACAATCACTGCAACTTTCTTCAGCTGGCTTGTTCTTTGACTAACTATTACCCTTGTTTCAATAACAATACCGGGAGGAATGCAGTGGATGGATAATAAAAAGAAAAAAAAGCTGTCATCCTAGAGGTGTGAGATAAAACAAATTGTTCAAATGAGAACATGTAACAAACCTCTCCTCAAAGGCATTCACTCTGCAGCACTTGGTGGGATACAAAAACTGACAAGTGGCAACGGTTATTAGCCACTGAATCAGAAGAGCCTTCAGGACGAATCTGCAAATGACCATCAGCTGCATGAAGTGGGTTGGATTCAGAAACAAAGTACGACATAAAACTCGACAGGGCCAATGCCAGACAGTGGTGCGTTTCCACGCCGTTTTACAACTGGAGAGCACTTCAAGGAATGCACGCTGTGCCTTGAGTGTGAAGTCGCACTGAAAATGTGAACAGTCCAACTTATTTACATGTCAGTACTAACTAAGTGGAACCGAATGACTGCTGACATTTTGGCCATCTATAGCCACAATCCTACGTCCTACTATCAAACTACTGTTTGAGCCTCCTCTATAGTATCCCTTCAATAGCAGAAGAGAATATTTTTGTTTAAATGGACCAAAAAAAAAAAAGGAGCAGAAATCAACTCAGGTGAAGCAAATCAAATGATGGCTGTTAGAAGGGTTTCTATAGCAACACGTATCATCTCAGTATTACACAAAGCATTAGTCAGTACGGCTTCTCTGTGTATAGGTTAATAATTTTGGGTAAACAATTAGAAATTTTAGGTCAGTTATTAGGAGTTAAACTTCATGATAATCACCTGTCTGTAAGAGAGCCTATATTTGATATTTTAACTAAAAAGGAAATTTAGTTGGTAATATCTTGGTTTGCAGATTACCATTTGAACAACTAAACTCTACACACACTAATTTCTGGTCAACAGCTGTGAGTAAATTAGCTTGCGATCATAAATTTGCAGCTTTACGTCGTGTGTGCCTTTAGGTCCATCCCACGTTAAGCCCCACATGCTCTAGATTAGAGGCCACTGAACTACAAGTCTCTTATCTCCTCCAGTGTCCCCACATGCATTGTTGCACATATGATCTTGAAAGGGAGCTTTTCTCACCAATGTCCAACAGATTACGTCGTTTTGCTTCGAAGCGCGTTGCGTTATCACACTTTCAAATGTTCCCTCTTCAGCTTCCCAACCTGTCATTTACTTTCATGACATGAAAGCTTGGACTAAATATGTAAAGTGTGAGGAGGGCTGTTGGGCTCAAACCAGCAGAGAAGCACGTCGCTTGGCATGGTAAAAACATTCATGGCAAACAGACGCCATAACAAATGCTGATTTTTTTTCCAGCACTATGATGCGACAGAAAAAATTAATCTAAATCCAGATTAAGAGAGAGCATTTTAAAGTCAAAACAAGCTGTTTGGCCTAATACAGATAACAAAAAGGTAAACGGACTGCACTCTTTTGAATTTGTCCCTTCTAAAAACACCACTTTTGTGTTTCATTATAAAACCACACACTCATTCATACACCAGTGTGTGGCCCTGTGAATTCAGGAGTCGAACCAGCAACCTTCCACCCAGATAAACTGGTACCGTCCTGTATGACCTGACGTGCCCTAAAGGGTGCAGACGGTGGCATTGTTGTTAAACCTTTATTGCAACTGGCAATTCAAGTTGTCTAGAGGACACTGGCTGGGGCATTGCTTTAATATTGTGGCTGGTGAATGTAATACCAGACGGGTAAGGCTGGCACACTGCAAATATTCATGAGCTAATAAAGCTCTTACTTCCATTGGGATTATGGTATGGTTCTAACAGAAATGAAAGCCTAATAAATTCACTGTCTGCTTTAAGCCTAATCTAAGTCTTCATCTGCTTTGGGAACAACAAAACCCATTACACAGATCACTGTTGTTGCTTTTGCTATGCGCGCAAACACACACACACGCTGACCTTTGCTATGGCAGTGTCTGGGGCCAGTACACACTGGCAGGAGAAGACAAGTGAAAGGCCACCGCTGAACACATGAATGCACTCGCATAGCTGCTGGTGGAATTCAGTGATCTGCTTTTCCCAGATGAAAAGCATTAGGTTGATTGATTTCGAGAGGATGAAGGGGGAAGCAGAATTCAGGCCTTTGCCACAGCTGAATTCTTTGTCGCGCTGGCTGTCGGGTATTCCTTGTCCCCATCTAGTATTTTGAATAATTTACAGGTCTGTGTGTTTCTGGAAGGGAGGGGCAGGTCTGAGTAAGTACAGGCCGTCTGTGCCCATCCACCTCGGGCCTACAAAATTCTGATGATGTGGCAAATGTGCACTCCTGGATAACAAACGGAAAAACAGGAATTATGCTGAGACATACGGTAGATATGGCCGAGAACTAAACTGTCAGGCAAGCTCTCAGCTCACACACTAGATCGACACTCTTACTTTTGGTAAGACTGTGGTTACTTCCATAGACTGGAGTGACACTGCATTTGTGTTCAGCTGTAAACGTCACAGAAGCTTTTTTTGGTATGAGAGAAAACGGCCTCGTCCAGATTCCTGAGTTTAGGAATCCACTGCAGGCACAAATGACAAACAAACTCCTCTCATCAGGTTGTCTTAGTCACTTAGCTCTCTGTCAGATTGATGATCAGGGAAACTGGGGTCAAACTGAGCTATTTAAATGGCAAAAAACAACCACCCAAAAACAAACCCGTTTGACAGAAATCTGCAGTTTCAGCAGCTTTTGGTATGTGGGAGCATTCTTCATTTTCCTACAGAGAGTGAGCATTGTGTGGCTGACTTAAGGTGTTAAGCAAGCGTGATGCAGAGTGTAAGAACGATTTATATTCTTCATTGAGTTTGATTGCTTTTGATCCATTTTCATGAAGGTGAAATCATAATTTCTGCAGAATTGTCTGACCTTTCAGCACTTTGTTTAGTTTTTTTTCCCGTTTTTTTCTCAGAAAACTGTTGTAAGAGGTGTCAAGTCTCACCAAACAGGTCAAACATAGCACCAATAAACTGGCTTACACCCTGCCTGGAGCGTGAAATGGGCAGAAATGCAGAAACTGGTGTGAATACGGGTACGTCTGGATGCCAACCCACAGGCACAAGGTAACTAATGATTATGTAATAGGACATCTTCATTAGTCAGCTGGCGAATTTGAACTTAAAGGCCAGTTTAAGTTACCAAAGTATGATTCCCTTTTTCTTTTACTTTTTAATCACCCAGAGGCAAGATACAAACTCGTAGGGTTCATTGAAGTGAAATCCAGAGCATTATTTCAGGTGACCTGAGGAAAATTCCCACACACTGTTGAAATGTATCATTAAAAAATAGACCCTAGATATCACTTACAGGCAGGACATCCGTTTTCTTCTCTACAAAAATCCGTATTACTCTAATTGGGAAGGTCAGCAGCAACACTATTTTATAAATAAATTACTTCAAATCAGAATACGGCTAACAGCATATCTATAACACACTGTGTTGGACTTTGTCTCTAAAAATTGCTTGAATCCACAGTATGCTTGGTGCTTTCCCCACCTTCTCTGCTGGTGTTGACTGCAACAATTCAAGGCTCCTTTGGCATTTCAGTTGGACAAATAACAAAAGCACATCTCAGTCATTATAAGAACACAAGGAATTTTTCCTCCGGTTATAAGATTTTCAAATCAGTCAATGTACCACTATAAACATAGAAAAATGGGGGGGAAAAAAGTTGAGACATCCGAAAGGGATTCATATATAAAAAGAAAAATATGCGTTAATTAAACTTATTTTAAATCAAATGCGTTCAGTCAGATTAATGAATTCAGATGCTCTCTTTTTCACCTGCCAGAGACTCTTGTATAAATAAGGGCAACGATTTGTTGGTGCACATAAGCGGTCAATGGTCAGTGGAGAAAAGCTCTGTGGGTCCATTACAGCCTCCCCACCTGGGCTTTGGCTGCAATAAGCTTGCTGTGTTACTAATGATGTGAGGAAATCAAAGAGAGCAGGTTGCCCCCCCAGATACTGAAAGCAATAACCTAAACTAAGATTCCTTCCAAATGCTGCAGAACTGAACGGAACAACTACTCTGCATTATGCCTTCATCTTCCTCTCCTGACATTTACAGAAAGCACAAACCGTCCCAGTTTAATGGAGACTTCATGTGAATGTGTTTGTTAGCAGCAGTATTTGTGCCACGAGGGCTCTTATGAGGCACTGCTTCCTCATTATGTTACATGGTGCAGAAAAACAATTGTAAAGAAAAAGAGCAAAAACAATGTCTGGGATATTTGCTTTCTCATCTATCTGTGGAATTATTGTTCTTGGCAATAACTGGTCAAATTACTGTGTTTAATTCCAATCATCTGTCAGACAGGGCTGTGACTTTGGGAGACATCACTTCCTCCTCAGCCAATAACAATTCTGTCAAGTTGATGCTTTTTAAGATCAAAATCAACAATGCTGGATGATTATTCCACCTCTTGAGTGTGATACATGATCAGCAAAAACAGCCCACATTTATTCACTTAAACAGCTTCATTCTACACCTAAAAACAAAGTCAAATCAGACTTTGGCGATATAAAGTTTCTTGCCCTCCATATTGAAGAAAGAGCATCAGGATGTGCTTGTTGGCCGCTGCTACAATAGGACAGTGGGACAGCTGTAGGGAATAAAGACGTTGCTTCCACAAAAATGTCATTTTTAAGTCCTCTTCCCCCACTTTGTTTCCAGCACTTGGCCCTCTTCCTTTTGCATTCTGCCAAGTGGAGTAGGTTGCCCATTTGTTGCCGACATAAAAGAAAGCTGGCCACCTAACCGTCCAATAGCTCCTTGTGTCTTGGTTAAAGGGTTTTAGGACCACTGTTCATTGATCTTCACAAGAAAATATGCACCCCACTCTGCCTGGCAGATTGTAAAACGGTGGTGTAGAGCCATAAAGAGAGCTTGGCATTAGGTTTGAAATGTTGCTCCAATATTGGATCTAAAAATAGAATAAATCATTTGGACTCAACATAATTTATCATTTTTGGGGCTTTTTAAGTTTAGCAGTATTCCAAATGATCCAAATATTGAATAGTAGGCCAAGACACAGCTAAGTCAAACGACAGTGGATGTGGATCCAAAGTGGGACTTAAGATCAATTAGAACAGCTCGATTCATAATTTGACAAAATCATGGCTACGAATTCCCTTGACCCATTCACATTAAATGCAGAAATAGAAATCTCTTTTTTTCTGTCACTCACTGAAGCGCGTCTATGTGTGCTTTAAGAGCAGTCACCAGCAGTGACCTTCATAGCTAACACCGGTTTCTGGCATCATACATTGTCCCATGGAATACAGGCAGCATGCCAGTTTCACCCCAGCGATCCCAGCAGGACCCCATCCACCACACTGAGGTGGGACGAGGAGCCCAACTTAATCTGAGAGAGCGAAGGAAAAGGAAGTGAGGAAGTCTCTGCACAAACACAGCGTGACAGCAGATGGCCTCCTTGGCTTCCACCATCTGGTGAGGAGACATTCAATCCACCGTAAGCCTGTCCCCTTTCATTTAGACATAATTTTTTTAACAGTAAGACCTGCCTCCACTCCTCTGCACTTCTCCACAACAGTTCTCTGCAAACCAGAGACGGACACACTGATTAGGCTTAAAATCCACTCGCCTACCAGGGCAGCCAGGAGACCCACTTCCATGTCACAGAGCCTAATCAATGAGTGTTAAGCCTTTGGATGTCATTCTCTCTGGCCAGCCAGGAGATTATCATCTATCCCTGTGTTAGGGCTACTCCCCGCATGGCTTACTTTAAATAGCAATATGCTGATTGTATTGCCGGCTGTGTTGGCGTTTATTCCTGTAAAAAGACCATCGTCAATCTGAGTCAAAATCCAGATTTTCTCGTCTTTTTTAATTTCAATTACTGCAAGACTGATTTTACCAAGAAAGCTGCACATTTTTTTAAAATATTATGACCAACACACACACAGTGAGCTCCTCACCATTTATCAGAGAAATTATATCAATAACTATAGTTTCAAGGTCAAGAGAGTAATGATAGATTATATCATCCAAGATTTACAGTTGAAAAGGGACAAGAGAAGAAGATTGACGTTGTGGGCGTTATCGTACGCGAGTGCGCCGCATGGCTTATAATTAACTCACGACTCCATTTAAGAGCCAAGAGTATCAGGAAAAAAAGAACCTAATTATAATACAAACAATGAATACATTAATATGTTTTTCAAAAAGTGGATGCTCTACAAACTAGACAACAAATTCACTGTGTGCACTTAGGGGGCAGAAATCACTGAATCTTTATCAAGAACAATGAGGAAAAATATATAGCACAATAAAGTGCAAATCTAATCAAGATGAATACTTTTGCACGAGACTGCAAACATATCTGTAATTATCATATCACGGCAATCCTCAATAAAAAGGAAAAGTCCATGAAATATTTACGCTTTTTGACTGCAATCATTTTTCAGGTTCACTTTTTTACACCAAGTTAAAAAAGAAGAAACTGACCATTTAGCAGTCTTGGGAAAATAATATTCCGTGAAAGGCATTCTGTACTTACTGACTACGTTTGTATTACAAACCATTTATATTTACTGTAAATAAAGGCAAATAGGTGTCAGATGTAGAAATGTAAAACTAATAATTGTCACCCTGACCCTTTATATTGAAGGGATTTGACCCCTGAGTGGATTTTCTTCATTTTGTTTAATAATGAATTAAAGATGTTTTTGTATAGATCAACTAATGAGATACTGCAACATGTTTAATTTCAGCAACAACTCCCCCCCCCCCCCCCACACACACAAAAAGAAACAAACCTTAAAAGACTGTAAGGGGGCAAGTTTGAATTAGCAGATGAAATTGCCAAGGAGATAGTTTCCTCCCACCAGAAATCTAGTCAGTTCTCGGGTAATACCAGTGACTGTCACCGACTGAAACCTGGAAACTGGAAAAGGGAGATCTCCTCCCCGTGTTTCTGTCTGGAGGTGTGACATGGTGCCTTGGCTTGGTTGCTATGCAGCTGCTGGTCCACCGGGCCAGTTTCATGATACAACCAGACAGACTCCTTTTCTTTTTTTAAACCGGTTTGATGACTACACCAAACTCTTGAGAGGAAAGCAGCTCCACAACAACACCAAATTCCCAAGAGGAAGACAGGGCTGTTAAAAACACACTTTGGACTGTGTGTGTGGAAAAGCAAGGGGAAATAAACAACACGACACTGTGGGCACTTTGAGGCAACCGTCAAATAATTATGCAGAATTTGACACAAATCAAGGCTTAATAACATTTAAACCTCAGCTATTACTGATATTCATACTAAATGTCCATTATAAATACTCATTTTGAGAGAAATTAGGTGTAATGACTTATTAATATCGCCAGTTCTACATCAACAAGAGGCCCTGCACACTGGAGTTTGAAGCCAAAAAGACAAAACTCAGTCGTGGATCCTGTTTGTGAGGACAACTAGTGATTGCATAACTATGGCAACGAGCCACAGGGTCAACACTGACAACCGTGGACTGCTGTCCACAGCATTATTCTGCTGTGGAGGCAAAATAAGGCCCCGTTCCCTACTGTCAGCTACAGTGGGGGAGTACACATCACTACCCACAGCCCGGTGGAAAACACGCACACAAACACACACACACACACTCCCACAAGTGCCATCTCCCCTTATTAGTGGGCAGTGTTGACTGACACCTCCGTGTCAAAACCCCTCACATAGCTATATTTGCACAGGTAGGAGACAAGTCCCAACTCATCATTCTGAAGATCTGCCCAGAAAACACTACACTTTTGTCATCCGAAAACCTGCATCTTAGATTTTACAGCTCGAGATATTTCACAGTCCACCAAGAGACTCCCCACGAATCCAGATTCTCCTCATCCTCTAAAAAAAAAACACATACAAGGATAATTCCCAGGCACATATATGACAGCGTCGATCTGTTATGGCTCCATCAAGTCAAGAAGGCTTCACAGAACTAGAAAACTGGGTCGGTAGTCGGAGGTATTTTTAAGGAATGAATCCACAGAAGCCGACAGTGAGTGCAGGTGTCACGAAAGGCGCTCCGTGGATTACTCACCCCATTGCCGCGGACTTAAGGAGAAACTCCGTATTATCTGCAGGTTAGAATGACAGAAGAGAGAGCAGGAGGAGGGGGGGTAAAAACACTATTTAAAAGCGCAGCTAAAAGTCCGAAGATGGTCAGTGGTCCCACTGAGTTCACACTCCCGTGAACCAGCCTCGAACAAGTCCGTTTCGCTTGCCGAGAGACAAGTGAAATATGAGAGGCACTTGGTAAACTCGATTCACCGGGTTGTCAGGCTCGCTCTCACAGAAACCACATGCACTTCTGGAAGTTTTCTCTCCTTCCCCGTTTGTTTCTCCTCCCCCCACTCCGGACAATAAATCCGCCACCGGGTTGGTCTCTTCCCCGGCGTCTGTCAACAATCGGCGTCAATGAATGAAGTTGATATTTTCGCTTTATCTGATAAAAGTCTGCGCGCGGAGTTTTTCTTCCTCCCCCCGGTGGGATTGCGTGTCGGTATGAAGGGCGGCAGCAGCGACACGGAGCGGCTTCCACCTGCTTCTCCCAGCAGCCGCCCACTCTTTTTTAAAAAACCCGTGGTATCTGCGGTGCCGTATGCGGTTTCTATCCTGACAAACACCCCACGCCGTGGTCCGAACCCACGAGACGCCGAGGGCCCGACCCGAACAAACAAACTAAACTAAACATGCAGTTAAAAAGCAGATATGTTGCGCTGTCGCGTGACATCCCCACTTACATGTTTTTAAGTGGCTGTGTTGACTTCCAGTGGTTGACACTTTCTCCCAAATGAACCAAAAATAAAGAAGAAATAAAGAAGTTATTAGCTGCGCCGCCAACTCAAAATGTGTCTCTTTTACTTGGCCCAAAGTGGCTCTTCCAATTTTTAAGGAATCTATTAAAGGGCCGATTTTAATCGTTGGTCCTTTTTTTCTGACTGTCACGGCATCAATCAAGAGCAGGTGCGCACGCTCGCGGAACCATTACATTCTATTCGTGTGTTTCGGGGGAAGCTATTTAGTGACGGTCTGATATTGGAACTGCGCACCACTCTTACATTGTAACAAATGCTAACAACACATCCGTTTTGAGGTTTGTTTTCAAATGTGGCTTTGCCAATTCCCTCTGTAATAGTTGTTGAGTAAATTGTAACGTTTGCTAACGCATATTGTGTTCAGGACCGTTTGATTGTCGTGGAACCCCTTTGGGGAAAGTTAAATGAAATTAGCAAACAGACTAGCTGTGTTTGGCGCCGTTGCTTAGGTGTGTTTTTCTTTCTCTTCACAGAATGACAGAGACTGCGGAAAATCCGCAAAACTACGAAGAGCTGTTTGGCCACAGGTTTACTTCAGAGGACCATGAATACCAGCAGTATCTGAACCGTCCAGCGGACCCTCCACCCATCGTGGAGAACTGGAGTGGGCGTGGAGGAGGAAACCAGCGTGGCAGGGACAACCGGTACTGTTACGCAAAGTCCAGCTAATATTGTGAATTTCATGGAATTTTTTCACATCCCCCCCGGCAATGGAACAAGCCCTATAGTTAAATATGTTACAAAGTCTAACAACAAGATGCTGTTGTGACACTTGATTAGAAGATACTGCAAGCATTCCCACATATTTTGAGTGGGTGTGCCACGGAAAGGCCTGGGGTTAGTGTCAGGGGTCACCTGTTGCTGAACCTAAAGCTGAGGTAATGGTTAATGCACTAGGTCTAAAAGGTAATCCATCTGTCAAAAGGTGATCGCAAATCAATGAGTTCCAAACAACTACAAAGAACTGCAGGATGACACAAGGTTTCAGAGACACAAAAAACAACCACCAGAGATACCAAAGGACAAGAATGACGAGTCAAACCAAGTTGAAAGGGTTGTAAAAATGAACTCGTATACATAATAGACAGACGGACTGAAATACACAAATAAGACTTCAAACAGTTTGAGATTCAAATTGACCTCAATGGGGGAACATGCAAAGTAGGAAAAAGGTTTCTGTTTGAATTGTTTTTTAAAAGTCTGAATAGCATTCAGGTTAAAATACAGCCTGCATTCTGCAATCCTAACATTGTCATTGAATCTGAAGGTCAGTGCTGCCTATTTAATGAATTAGAAAAATGTACTGGATGCTCTTGGTTTCACTCTGATCTGTGTAATAGCTAAGCGTGTGTTTTTGTTTTGTATATGTTAAGTTTAAGGCAAACATCAGTGTCTTTGTTTGTCTTCATGAAGGTTCCAGGACCGGCGTGGACATGGCGACCGCGGATGGGGCGGAGGCAGAGGCTGGCGAGGGGACAATCGGGGGCAGCAGCACTGGCACGACAGAGACAGAGATAGAGACCGGCACTGGGGGCATGGAAGTGGCTATCAGTCAGGACGTCCGAGCTCCAACCAGGGATACAACTCCTATCAGAGACCACATTATGACCGCTACTGACCTCCACGATAATCACCCGGGTTCTCTACATTTGTCAGTATTCTGATAACTTTCTTTAGACGACACACATCTACGTACATGTTTATGAGATTGATATGTTCAGTCAGTTTTACCACAACTGACACCGCACGGGAGGTATGAAATGTATGTTAATAATTCATTGGATGTCATTCCTGTTTATGTATTTGGAAGAGCAAGTCTGCAGATTGTATTACTGGAGCTGTCGTTTCACAAGGCACTGAAAATGATTTAAGTATTTGAGACGTATGGACTATTTTTTTAAATCTTCAAATATATCGCTTAAGTACTGGAATATCACCGCGATATTCCAGACTCGTATGATCAGATCATTTTGTTGCTTTGTGGTTACATAAGAATCAACAGTACCACTATTTTTAACAAGCAGCAAATCTAAATGTCTTTTGCAAATGTATTTGTAATGCAACTTAATTTTTCTGCATCCAAAACCAAATGAATGGATTTAACATCTGTCATTAAATATGAATTTTCCCTATCCAAGATCTGTTTTTGTGCATTCTCATATTCTAGTATTTAAACATTGTCACTAAAAAACATACTTTGTTTTTTAAGGGATGCATCGATCTAAATACTGAGTTAAAATGTGGACTGTAAGAGAATTGGTACTTGCCATAAGGGATCAATACACATTAAATGCATGATCCTAGTCTATAGAATCTTTTTCTTTGTTAAATTCAGCACAGCAGTCTATCCAGGAATTATACTGAAACAAAGCTGTTGTCAGGTGCAGGAAGGTGTGATGTACACGGTAAGCGTGCCAGATAGCACTGGTTATGGGGTCAGATTTTAATATTGTGGAACATCAATCAACAACACAGAACAAATCATTAGGAGAGTCCCTCCAATAACAGCTTGGATAATCTCCAACCCTCCAGCAACACTGAACTGGAAAATCCTGGAATGGAAAATAAACTGATGGATGGCTTTCTTATGTAAAGTATATTTCAATGATTGATTTAAAAGAGCTCATTGATTCTGCTAACCTAATATCGTCACACAGCTCAATCTTTACCTTTTGTGCTCTCACAACTAAGCTTTGTCTACTCTGGTTTTTAAAGTCGGGCACAGAAAAGATCATCCTGCTGGAGGATCTTCAGAGTGAGTGCAGGACTGTATAATATCAGGAGGTCAGATAGATGCAAGGAGACAGAACGAGCTTTAAAATTGAACTGAAAAAGCTTTTTATTCAAGCCTAAAACACGATGAAAGCTACAAAAGGACAGTCATTTCATTTCCTGGTTCATTTCATGTCTGGCAGCTGCAGTCTTTTCAGTCTGGAGTATTTTTATGGATTTAGACAAGAAACAAACTCTCCATTTAGTTAGAATTTTGTACTGCAGCATTTCAGACCTCTCCTGCCAGAACTTCGATTGGGGACCCATCATTTCTTTTTGTGAACATGTGATTTTAATGCTTGTTTCTCTAACTTTGATGCCTAACATCAGTGCTGTTGATGATATAAAACGAACGACCTGTACAAAGGATCCCAAGGGAACGCTGCCTTCACCATAACTTCTTTGAAGAGGCATGACAATAATAGTTCACATTCTGAATAGCGGCTAAAATATTTATGTGCATCATTAATGCATTATTGCTCCATGCATCATTGGCTGTGGCATATGTAGCTCATTGCCTAAAGATGTCAGCATTCGGGGTTTCACAGCCCATTTACAGCAGAGCGCAGTTAAGTGACAAACAGCAACTCCGGGACACCTTCTGGCACGCAGCACGAGGAGAAAGGAGATAAACCCCTGCACCGTTCTGACACTGGATCCAGCTGGACTCGCATGCCATTCTGTGGCTTCTATTTACGGCCATGGAGGAGACAAGGTTAACACTTCATTTGGACTGCAGCAGTGTAATCAGCTGTGATGATAAGGGAGGGTGCACGGAGGCTTGGGTGAAAGTGTGTGTGTGGGGGGGGGAGATGTGCTGCAACTGGCACGCGCTGGAGAACCCTTCCATCACCACTGCAATCATGTTGGATTAGAGAATCCGAATCCTAGAGGTCTATGTCTTCACAGCAAAAGGATGTGCTGGACAGAGATTTTAAAATCAATTTCATTACGTAGCACTTATGTTATTTGACTTAGAAATGTGTAACTCATACTGATAAGTATAATACAAAATACTTGGAAATTGGAACTATTTACTTTCTGGTAAAATAGATATTTTTCTAACAACTACTCTGATGAATTGCCATTCAAAGTGGCTCCAACAGGCATCCCCCAGAGACTGAATTGGCATCACTCGGACGATTCATTCTCTAATTTCAGACTGACATTTAGCTCATAACGTGGCTGCTATGTCTACACAAAGCATCCAGATGGGCCCCAAGGTCTGAATTTGGTCTCTTTCTTTGTGTGTTTAATGAATTTGGAAAAAGGCAGGAATAAACTTTCCACGTGTGAGCAATTATATGAGGAACATTTGTTGACATCCGTCTAAAATCGAGACGGAGCAACTAAACCATGTGTGAAGTTCACACAGCTATAAAGACATGCCCGGTTTTTGACCTCCCAATCTGGTCCTTTTGGAGCCACGGCACGCTGACCGTCTCTTGCTCGGTCATCGCACTCATCTTATAAATGGAGCACAATGCTGATTTTTTTTGTGTTTGTTTTGTTCAGCAACATTAAGAGAAATCCTTGTAAAACCCAATCTGATAAAGAACCTTTTCAAATGCTCGCTGTAGAAGAGCTCGTGAACCTTTTCACTGTCACGTTTCATCGAATCCATCACCTTCTATCTTTTAATGAATTAGCTGCTAATGCATCTTGAGCTCAGAGGGGGAAAAGAGAAGGAAAGAGCCGCAGTGAGGGACCTACAAGAGAGCGCGCGCTCGGCCTGGTCTGCCGGGTTGTCACTCTTCATGAGGCCCGTTTGTGGCGATGCAATGTGACAGCGATGGAGCCTGCGCTGGGGGGCATGTCCTTGATGATGTACTCATCCACTACCCTCACCCCCCCTGCTTTAGTCCTCTCTTAACGCACATGCACTTGTGTGCACAATGCATTCCAGCCTCCCCACCATCGCACATAAACACGGCCTGGCACATCCCCCCCCCCACCCCCAACCCCCACCCCTCAGTCCCTGCAGCACTCTGCGACCTACATCTGGTGCTGGAGAGCACAGGGGGCTAAGGTTGGTCCAGGCCAGCCGTCCCCAGCAGACAGTGTTCATGGTGCTCTTTTTTTGTGTGTGTGTGTGTTTGAGGAAATAGCCCCAGTTTTGAATCAGCTCGTGTAACTCGGCACAGAATCTTTTGGTACGGAGTCACACGTGTAGATGGCGACCCTGGAGCTGTTCACTCACCGGATCGAGAATTTAAAAAAAACGTTCTTCAAATTACAGCCGCCGTAAGGTTTCCTCTGCTCATCCGAACTGCGTGCTCTGGAAGTTAAGTCATGCAGCTGCTCAGGTCATCCGTGTAAAGGCAGCGGTGAAGGATGCTTGTTATTCTGATTAAATCTGGTGGGAATCCCACTGAGACAGGTAGGACGCTCAGTGGAGTAGTGGTCTCCTAATGAATGTTTCTACCCTACAACTTTGATTTTGTGAAACATTAGACATTTAATCTCCGATCAGAGCATTAGTGCCAGGGGAACTTTTGACTTCCAGTCATTTTCCAGACCTCTTCTTCCAAACCGGGTTGCAGGGGGGGCTGGTGGCCATCCCAGTGGACAACGGGTGAGAAAGAACCCGGAGAGAACCCCACGCAGACACAAAGAGAACATGCAAACTCCGCACAGGAAGCTCCCCCGGGGACTGGAAACCCTCTTATTGTGAAGGGACGGTGCTAACCACCACACCACAGCTCAACCATTAACTTCTACTTCTGGAAATTCATCTTCAAAACAAAAATATGTTTTTTTACGGCATTCAGAAACAATACAACCCACCCCCCATCTCGATGATTATCAAATCTTTATCAGGGTCTTGAAGGTCTTGAATTTTACAGCAAGACTATGTTAAGCCACATATTGTATCTAATGCGTGTTCTTTGTAAAAAAAAAACAACACAAAAAAAACCCAGTTCATGTGCATGAGTGGCCTGCAGTCCAAGGATTTAACATAATGAAAAAATAACAGATAGAACATGGAAATTCCTACATTATTGAACAGCTGGAACCCTGTAAGGAATGGGATGGCATTCCTCTCCCAACTAGTCTCCCTGTCTTGCTGACATTTACATCCTGTTCCCTAAAGTCTTATATTTTTGGTCATAGAATGGAAACGCCTCGGGGAATACTGTCAAAAGTCGAGTTTCACGTCTCGTGAAAATGCCCCGGTAAGATTTTGAGTAAGACACTCCATCAAAAGAGCAATCGTCCAAAACATTAAAGATACTTTTCAGATAGTGACCCAAATAACCCAAACCATACGGAACAACCTAAAGATTGGTCTCACCGAAGTTGGGCCAATTTGGAGCGTACATATTTTCGTCATTATCCTCAAAAGGGTCACTGTTCTGTGCAGCACTGTGAATTATGGAAATATTTCTCCTCCCTCTTCAGGCTGCTTTATGTCTCCTGCCAACAAGCCAGCAATTATACACTGAGATGGAGAGAGCTGACACCCTGCAGAGCGCCCGACCGCTTCACCGAAGAAAATTTACATCTCTGAATACCAATGGTCACACTGAAAGGGCCCAGGTGCCGATTCTCTGTACACACAATTAATCGCTGTTGTAAACAAGTCTCTCAGACAGGTAAACAGGTATATTCACTCTTTGACTGCATCAGTTATATTTACCTTTTGACCCAAAGGGTCGAATGTGGCCGCATGAGAATAAGACGATTATCACTGACAATCAATAATGCATTTTCTTTTACTTTTTGTTTGTTTTAAGCAGATTTGAACCCACTGCCGCCATGTTTCTTAAACAGAATGAAATCCTTTGGTGGTAGAGCTTGATTTTCACTTCTTCATACAAAGTGCTTCTCGGTCAAATATTGCAAACATACTTAAGGTTGATTAATACAGAAAAACATGGATACAAATCAATAGTTTTTTAATACTTTTTATTTAGCATTTCTGGTTTCCTGAGAGGCTAAAAAAGTCCTGGTAAACAATTCAAAGTTCTCAAAAAAACCTTCATGTTTAGATAAAAAGAGCCTTTGGCCTGAATGGGTAACATCAGATTGTCATGTGACCTATTCATTTAAAACACTAAAGTCTCCTGGATACTCTTCTAATTTAACCTCTGACTAAAGAGAGGTCAGAAATTAGCTGTTAGAATTGATGTGAACAACTTTAACTGATTTATTCGACTAACAAAGGGCTTATTGATGCTCAGCACACAGTCGTGTGAACAAAGCAATTAATTATCCAACTGTCTTACATCATCAGGATCCAGATTGCATAACCTGTACCAGCTGGACAAGGAAGGACACACATGTACTCGAACAAGCACCTTTACTCATCCCCGCAGGTTCCCGTCTCGCCACGCACATCCAGAGCTGCATCTAAAAACAGAGCCTTCTGCATGAATGTATTTCAAAGAAATCGCAGCCACAGAGGATGTGTCAAGCGAACAACGTGTACAGAATATCTGAATATTTGTAAGTGCTCAGATAAATCATGCTCCTAAACCAAAAGGGTTGGCTGCACACTGAGGCTGAAATCCAGCACGAGCACAGTAATGGACAAAAAGGTCAATCTTCTTTCTGCTGCCTAAAAGAGTATTTAGTATATAACAAGACTGAATCAAATCTAGAATTTAATGAGATATTCAAAAAGAACCTGGTCTGTGGAAAAAGCTGCATATTACTCTCTGTGTTTGGTTAAAAGAGAAGCATTAAATTTGGTCAATTGCCTTAAATCAGGAAATAATGAGATGTTCACTCACTCAGGGACACCATGGGAAACCAAAATAATCCTTTTGATGTTCAGCTTCTCACTCAAAGTATTGTATAACCTATTTGTGGGGTTATAAAAGACAGAGTTTGTTAGGTTGCAAGCAATAGAACACATTTTTTATAACCAGAACATACTCTTATTGTGGGATTTGAGGGTTTTGAAGCTCCATGAGGGAGAATCTGAAGAACATTTCAACCAGAAACCTTCTAGTGTTGGTTCTGAGATGATTGATGGGCATGGATTGATGACACCCACCCGGTGGGAGCTGGGATAAGCTCCAGCACCCCTATGACTCCTAATATAATCAGGCTGGGATAGAAAGCAGACGGATGGATGGACCCTCCAGCTGTGAACGACAGGACTAGCACAGTGATGACTTTTTCCTATCGTACAACATTAACAAAATGTTATTTTTCTACTTTAAAAGATCATGGCACAGGGAACATTTTCTTACCTGAGGCATATTCCTTACAAAATTCTTTTATCAGTTCTTTTTTTCCTGAGTGTATAGATAACTTACAACATGTAAGTTTATCGGAAATTCTTTGTCAGTTCTTTGAGATGGGCAAAATCTTCCTATTTAGACTGTAAATCATTAAAAATAATTAGTGATTGGGTATGGATGCTTTAGGCCTGTTATTTGATCACTATGTTATGTAGAGGTTTGCATTATTGTCTATTTCTAATCAGCTCCAGAGCAGTCCCCAGCACAGAAACACTCTTCTTTAATAGTTTGATGGGTGTCTTAAGGTCTCTGGTTCTGCTCCTGTGGCTGATTTCCTTCTTTATCACAGAGTATGGGCAGGTGTGCGTCATCTTGGTACAGACATGACCGAATCCTCTTCAAGGTGAAGACCAACGTATTTGCAGTCCATCATTTGTTGCATCTTTCCCATCAGGATACAATGTTTTAAAATCCACAATGTTCTGCTTTATCATGTTTGCTTTCATCAGTTAGCTTTTCCCATACTTGACCCCAAAAAAGAAAATAAGTTTACACATCACATCTCATTATCACAAACTGCAGTCTGCTTGTCAGTGAATCATTTCTAATTCTAATGAATGATTATGGAGAAATATTCGGTAGGTGTTGCATTTTTTGTCTGTGTTTTCCCTTGTTTGTTTTAAAATATTGTAAATTTTGGATTTACCTTTCTCTTTTTAAAGCATATCATAATTATTGCTGTCCACAGTTGAGGACATTCTTTTAAGCGTTTTTTTTAATATACAGAAATAAACAGTGGAATATAAACAAATTGCTTTCAGAGTGAAAAAAAAAGCCTTTTAATTTGTTGTTTCAATTAAAGCTGTTTAATTATCAACTGTATTAACATGTGTGGCATCCTCGATAGTTTTTTCGGATTATGTAGAAGTGTGTCCTCCTGTGGAAAAATGACTGTGCCAAATTGGCAAAATGGGTGTTATCTCATCAAAACTCGTGATATTGTGATTCTGACTCATTATGATATGAACACCCCAGTTCTGTGCAGTCATATGTTGTCAAAAACAGCAGAGCCATAAGTCCTCTCCCCTGCTGTCAGTACTCAAGTAGAAGTCTCATGCAGTGAAACACAGCTCATTGTGCTGCCGTGCACCCACCCACGCACACAAGAGAAACACAACCACACACATCTGAACGCCACAAAGCCCTGCCAAAGAATTGTAATATAATAACTTAGGAAAACGTTTCGCATAACAGACTTTTAACTGCATATCTCCATATATGACTATCCGTGGATCCCCACTTTCTCCCTCCTATGGTGCCTTCATAGAGCTTGATTTTGACAGATTTGAAAAATACTCAAAACAACACAGGTGAGAAAAGTGGCTCATCTATTTGTCCTGCTGGCGTTTAGAAAGCCTTTTATGTGGTGGGTGGGGGGAAAAAAAACCTGCGTCAAACTGATTTTCTTGGATATTTCTGTTTTAAAAGGCTGTCTATGTGGGCAGTCAGCGGGAGAAGCTCTCAGGTCTCGGTGACTCACCTGACAGCCTTCATGGATCAGTCTCCTCATCAAAGCCCACTCACAGCTGTCTAAAAAGGCCTTCTTTCCACCGCCTGTCTCGTTGGAACGTGCAGCTTAAGCGATTTAAGAGCATTTCATGTTTGAGATGCAGAGGCAGGTTTCAGGAGACAGCCTTCCTTCTCTCTAACAGGATAAGGGTAATGCACATATGTCAGGGGATTCAATGAAATTTTCCCCAGGATTTGGGAGGACTGAAGGTTACTGTGACATCACTCCATCCCCTTCACCTCCCAAGAGATTTAAGATATCTTGCAGGACTGAAAGAATTATTATTGATATAAGCCAGACAGAGGCCAATTTCTTGCTTTAGAATTTGTACAATGTTGTCTTAGTTATTTAACTAAATATGTGCATTAGTATTTGAATATGTTCAACAAAAATATCATTTGTCACTTTGATCATTTAATAGTAGGATATAAAGATCTGACGAATAAAATTAAATGTCTAGTTGAAGGGCTTTTTTTTTCTCCCACCCCCTCCATTGTCCAACAACAGCTTTAACTGTACGAGTCGAGTATCTGGCACCACCTAGTGACAGAAAGGGGGAAATACATATAAAGCCTTTACTGAACTTATCAGATTAAGCTATTTTACTCTGGTCATACAACTTTTTACCATCAAAAGCTAAATAAAAACAAATTTCTCAGTCATTTAAGCATAATAGTCCCAGAACATTGATCTTTTCTTGGATTTATTTACATTTTATTAAGTGCTAAGCCAATCGGCAGTCACAACATGTACCACTGATAATATTATCATACAACTGACTCTGAGCCTTTAATGCAGGAACAGAGAATTGATATATCTTACATAGTAAAAAAAAAAAAAAAACACATATTTATTTTCAATAACTGCATCTGCACAAAAGTGACTAAATGAATTGGCATTGATGACAGATGGTAACCGTCCTCGTAGATTTACTTGGACAACATAAGACTCCTACAACACGGGCAGTTAAAAATAACACAGACAGGATGTCAGTACTTGCATCATTTACACGAGAGAACAAGATAAGCGCCCCAAAACTTTTTCTTCCTCCTCCAGCTGTCATTTTTTCCCATTCCTCACTATGTATGTAACAGCTGATTTATACATACAGCACACATACACACACTCATACACACACACACATTCGTTGTTTCAGGGGATCCTGAGGCACCATGTCCACCTTTAGCTGTCCAGTCTTCCCAGTAGTCTGAGGTCTCCCTGGTTCACTGTACCTGGATTGCAACACGTTGATTTTATGAGTAGTAGATGATCTCTGGTATCTGTCCGTCTTCCACTGATGTGCCGTTGTTATTTCCAGGTGAACTAAAAAAGAGAAATGTCGTCTTGGTCCCTGTTGCCGACTCCTGGGTGATTTTCTTCAAACCTTTGGTGCCGTAATGCGAATCTGGACCCTGAGTTTTAAAATGAGACCCAAGTTTAGCATAACGGTAATGTCCACTCGTTTCATTTTCAATTGGCTTAGGAGTAGGGTGAAACCGACCTTTAGGGTGGCACATGCAGTGTAGCTGACATTTGGAAGGATTTCCACGGGTTCTTTGAACATCACCCGGAAGGTGCTGGCTGTGCCATCACAGCTGAATCCCGTCTCATTCTGTCCCAGAGTAATGCGCTTGTCGCTCTCTATGATCTAAAGAGTAAAAAAAAAAAAAAGAAGAATAGTCATTTATTTTAAAGAAATGTTCAAAGGATACATTTACTTCCATTTTAGAGTTAAAAAAACAGCTGCCATTTTAAGTAGAATCTGTTTGAACTTGTAATTCTGCATTAGGGAAATGGACGAAGGCCGTCTCGTTCATGAAGAGTTCAAATGTCACCGCTGAAGGTAAGAAACTTAAATAAACCCTGTCATCTCCAATTTGAGCTCTTATCTTGCACTTAGCGGCAGGGTCACTGGCTCTGACTCAAAGGACCCTTCTGGTCTCCGTTGGACGACGACCTCTCGTATCTGCTCTGCCTCTGACGTCCTTATCACCTCCCAGCATGAGCCTGCTTTCCCCCTCTCAGACGTTTTACACATCATGTGTTTCTGCTTCCCTATCCTTACTCCACCTGGTTCATTAGACTAGCTGCTTTGAGGCCAACCAGAAAACTCTGCTCTGCTTATCAAAGTCTTACTGAAATGTATAGAAACTCCTCCATGTTTTTCTTTTTCTTTGCCCTGATTCTTGTACTACCGCTAGTTTCAGACTGAGTAACAGTGTAACTTTACTTTTCACTTATAAGGTCACGTTGGTAGGATGAAAACTAAAGTTTATACCCTGATAATTAAACTGATTGCTGCAATTGAAAACAAATTAAGACAATTCAGAGTGAGATCTTTACCTGTATGTTGACCTGATAGTCAGTGGGTCCGTGGATTGAACCATACAAGCCAAACCCCACTATACATATTCTTCTGCTAACATTGAATCTGTAGAAGAAAGATAGACAGAAAACGATTGGTTAATACTTGGACCTTCTTTGCCATTGCTCCGTTTACCACCCAGGAATGGCAGCTCACCTGATTCTGTCGCTGGTCCCACTGTACCCCCATCGACTCTCAACCTGCTGGAATCTATTAATGCTGCACTCCTCCCCCCTGAGGCAGCAGCGAGGCCTGTCAATGTAGTCGACCCGAGGTTTGGGGTTTACTGTAAAGTGTAAAAACAGATTTACCACCTCCCGATCGAACAATATTCCAGACTGGGCAGGCCCTGTTGCACAAGAAAGAATATCAAACTGGTTTCTGGTATGGACACATTGGTAATATGGCTGAACTGGTCAGAATGCTGTTTAAAAATATGCATCGTTGCTATGTGACGAAGGCATCTGACTTTTCTGATTCACCCACCGGCAGCGAACTCCTCCACAGTCATGAGTGGGAAGCGGATGAGGGGGAGAGCTTTCCCCAGAACTTTCTGCTTGTTCTCGGAGGTCAGGGGAAGCTGTTGTCTGTAACACTCGGCCTCTGCCCAGCGTACCACGGCCTCAAACAGACGGTTTTCCCTGATGCTGAGCGTGTCTCTTTCTAGCACAGCACATAAGGTGTCTACACATCCAAACACACAAGATGCTCATTATTTCATATACATACATAGGAAAATAAAATAAACAATGTTTGTTTTGTTATGGTACGACACATACCTAGGTCAACATCTGTAAAGCCCTCTGCGTTTATTGCGTCCCCAGTACTTTTGTCTATAGTGTCCAAGCACAAAGTAGCAAGTTGAGGCTCATCAAATAACCTTGCCTGCAAATAAAAGTGCAGAAAAGTTATTTAACTCATTGAAACGTCTCGGTATAACATTCTGCAAAAGTCAAAGGACTGTCATCATTAGTTCTTAAATCATTTTAAAGATTGTTTTTTCATCTCTAAGCTTCACAAAAATGAAAATGGTAAATAAAGGATAATTAGGAATGACTAAAATTGGTCATTAAGAAAGCTGTGCTGGGAACGTGCCCTGCTTAATGCGTGTCAGAGGCTTCCAATCACTGTGTTGAGCCCACGCAGCAGGCTGGAGGAAAAAAGGCCAGCAGTGACATGAAACCATGAACCCAAACAAACAGCAGCTTAACCTAAAAATAGATCAGCTAATGACATAAAAACCCTACTAGGCATGACTGGAAGATGGTTCCCTGAGGACACAAAGACATCAATTTGGCTTCATCTGCAAAATTAAGTGCTGATCGGAGAGAGAGATGCTGAATCGTGCATCTTTTTTAAAATTTATTTGCCTAGAAATCAGACAAAGATGTTACTGAAACATTTTTATGCTCAATCTTGCATTAAGACCTCATCTCTTCATGGAGTGTTTTTCTTTTGGAAAAAAAAAAAAGGCAGCCTTTCAGTGAGCTGCGCAGTAAAAAGTCCAGTGAATGATCTAAGACATAATAAAGGACAGATTTTTTTTTCCAATATCTGAGAAACATAAATTGTACAGAAGAGTCACCAGGTCACTCAAATCTAAGAAGTTAAGGATATTTTGCTCGGATAAAATTTGGTTGATGGCATACAGAGATTGGTTCTAGTTCTACGAGCTAAAGAAGCCAACGCCGACCTGAGTGAGAAGCATGAAGGCGTTGTCTGCTCTGAGGTGCTTGGTCAGGAACTCCACACAGTGACCCTCCAGGGCAGGAACAGCGTACTTCTTTGCCGTGTACAGAGTTGTCATCACGGTCTCTGGACCTATGTGAACCTCGTCAGAGTAGAGGAACCTGTAGAGGGAAAACAAAGGAATTATAGACGGTCACGTATCCATGCTGTGGACAGTTAGTCCGTTAAATTAGCTTTGAAAAAGTAAAATAAAATTAAAAAAAGAATATCAAACTTTGCAAAGAAAGACTAAATGCAATTTTATAATTATGGTGGAGAAAATTAAAGGCTTTTAGGACTATTTAATCTAACTTTGGTACTAACCTTAGAGTAAAATAAGGTTAATTTACTTATACAGTATATATTTGAAGCCATCTTTTGCAGCTAGCGCTGTTACATTTAGCCTTTATGCTAATGCTAAATGTTCAAATGAACGCACGAGGCATCTCTGTACCGTCTACCTGAGCAGCGCGAGGAAGGCTGCGGGCTCCACATCAGGGAGCTCGATTTCGGTCGACGTCGTGGCCATGCCTCCGTTGAACATGGCATCAAACACGGCGCTGCCCGCAGCCAGGACGAACTTGTGGGCCGGTATCCTCTGGGCCTGCCTGCCTTTGCCCACAATGAACCTGACGTCGCTGAGCAGCTCGTTGTTGAAGAGGAAGGCGAAGCGCTCCTTCAGGGAGCTTTTCGTCGCCTGCCAGTTGTACACCGGCTCCCGGTGGAGGCCCGGGACCGGCGGGGAACCGGACGGGGTGGAGGACGAGGCCGGCATGTTTGACAGTCCCGCTGCGGCTCCACACTGAACCAAGTTGGAAGCAGCCTCATGGCTGTCATGGTTTGACGCCAGTCCGCCGCCTCCGGTCGCCATAACGATACGCTACAATTTTATTACTCCCTCTCCGCAAAAACAGGGCCAAAAACCAACTTTCCTACAACCAGACAATCGTGTATACACCTTCACGAACGGGCTGTTGTCTATTTACGTGTTATCCATCCAGCTGGAGGCCATTGCTGAGTTGTGTTTTTTTTTTTTAGCTTAAAAACTTTATTTAATCTTGGCTGACAACGTTAACAAAAGGTACATTCGGTAATCGCTGCGAACCTTGTAAACAGCACGGTGGGATTGTGTTAAAAAACTGGTTTAAGAAAAAAATAAACAACCAGTTATGGACATTTTAAAATAAAAATATAACGACAATCATTTTTGGGGAAAAGGACTATGCAAAAGATAAAAAATAAAGAATTAATTATGTTGTAACAAAAAATATGCTAACAAAAGAAGCACAAACTGACTTGAAAATGTTTTTACCATTGTTTGAAGATAAGAAGATATTTCCAGTCCAAATTATCGATCTGACCTTTCGCTGTTTGACAAAAAGTGTGGATCTCTTTCTCTTTAATGCGCCAACTTTAGCTAGCTGCTCACTAAAGGAATTACACATGCGCAGTTCCATCAAAACACTTTTTTCCACTCAAACTTTATTGTTCAACCTCGAATCGAGAAGAACTTTAATAGCTTAACTTCTTAACTAGTCCTTGTTTTCTAAATTCAGAGCAATTTTATTAATCTTATTCATAACTATTCTAAGTTAATTGTTTTTTGAGGTAAGTACACCTGACTTAGTACAGAAAGTATTTTTTGAGGAAAGTTATGTCTTTTTTTAGGCCATCATGTTTACTTTAGGAGAAGCTTAGTACAATTTCCGATTTTTTTCATTTCTGAATTTATTCATTGTTCCATTGTTTTGTCTGCATTACCACAGCTTTTAAGAATCCTTCACTAGAGGGTGATGTTTACTCATGCCATGTCCATCCACAACGAACTGTGATGGGAAATAATGCTGCAAAAGAGCAGATCAACACATTAATAGATATGAAATCCTCCTAACACAGAGGAATTCTCACACATCTACCCCCCCCCCCTCACATACAGCATGTTTGACTAACCAAACCTACTAAATCTGACCTATTAAGCACTCTACTAATGGGATATTAGTAACTTTTTATTTTAATCTCTCTGGAACCTTCTCTCTCTGGTCTGAAGTGGACTGATGCATTTAATCCCAATAATCAACTAAAAAGCTTTTTTAGTTCGTCATTTAGCCACAGTATAACAACATCTTTTAATGCTTTATTCTATCAAACATTTTGTAACATTAAGTTAAAATCAGTACTTTTAACACAAACTCTGAGTTTAACAATTCCCAGTTGAGGGATCAATTAACCGATTACACACAGTTAACCAAGAGGGCCAAGAAGCCTTTTGCTCTGTATAAACTTAAGTAATTTGAATAATTTTTCATTGTGTATACACTAACTGAAATGACTTACATGCTCTGCTCCACCTGCAGAGGGATCCAGCTCCACAAGCGGGCTGCCTCCACCTCAAAACCAAATAACAATAACCCGGTTATAAATACACGCTTCCGAAGCAGTCTCACAATCTGTTGACGATGTTCAATGCATGTCTGTCTCCACGTCGAATCCACAGATACCGCTCAGAGACGGTGTCCGGTGACAGTCCTGGGGAAGGAGCAGAGGAGGCGTGCGGGAGGCAGCCGCTCAGCATGTTTGGGAGTTCTTCACTTTGTCAGGGACAGCGTGACTTTCCCAGCCTTCCTTCCTTGGAAAATGAATAATTGTCATCCCTTCGTCTGATCGATCGGACGTTTTTCTGCTCATGTTGAACCATGAGCGCGTCTGCGGGAACGGGGGTGTTTGTCCTCTCCTTGACATCCATCCCCCTCTGTTATTTCTTCAATTCCCTCATTTACAGCAACAGGTATGAGCGTGGAGATACAGTTTTTCTTCTTTTTCTCTCGACTACAGCGGTGATGAACCGCTTTCCCATATGAGGAGTATTTAGAAACACCAGGAAAGTATCTATTGGGTTTGTAAATCATTTTTACTTTGCATTCAGTGCTGAAGCTGTCGTATTTGCTGGATGTGCAACAGTCCTGATTCTGGCTATCTCATCCTGTTTCATGCTGAAGAAGAAGGCTCCAGCAGATCCCCTTTTCCATGGTATGCATTGTCAAAAAATGTTCCTGGCTGGAATTACATTCTGTCCGCATTTGAAATGATGCTTTAACTGTATGAAATTGTAATTTAAATTAGGTTAATTGATTATTCTAAACTGTCCATGGACATATATGGGTTTGTGTGTGTATGTGTGTGTGTCCCAAAAAGAATATCTTTTTTCCAAAGCAATTTGCAAAGAAGAGGAGAATGTATTTTTGTGTAACGTTGTCTCTCCCCGGTGGGAATGTTTAATCCGGGCCATAAACTGAACTTTTTTGTTGTAGTTTGTTGGAAACGTGTAACCAATTGTCTGCATCTGTGCAGTCTTCGCCCTGTATGCATTCCTAAGTGTGGTGAACCTGATCATTGGACTGGAGCAAGACAACATCATCGATGGATTTGTGACATTTTACCTCAAGGAGGCAAGTGCTAGTCTCTGCGTCCAGTTTGGGGTTCGGTCTTTTTCCCCTTTTTCATTTCACTGACGAGTGCACGCTGTGTTTTAACAGGCCGATCCACATATAAATACAGCACATGGGCACATGATCTGCTACTGGGACGGTTGCGTCCACTATCTCATGTATCTGCTCATGATTGCTGCAATCACGTGGGGGTATGGTTCATCTGTCGTTCATCTGTTTGTCCGTGTGTCTGTCTAAATCACAATGCAGCGTCGCTCGATTTTCACAGGGACAGTTACCGAGCAATTGGACTCTACTGGGTGGGCTCTTTTCTCATGCGCGCCATAGTCTACATTCTTGGGAATGCTGCGGGTAAGCGCACTAAAAATAATGGGATGCTTTTAGACAGCTTATGTAGTGGGCTGATTGATGCCGAGTCCCAGATGTATGAATAAAAAAAAAGAGCATCTGAAATACCGCTACTTTTAGAGTTTGTGGTACATGATCTTGTTGTGTGTTTTTCTCAGGAAAATACGGGACCCAAGTGAGCCCTCTCTTTATCCTCCACATGTTTTATGTATCAGTGTCTGTGTGGACGTGCTTCCGCATCTTCAGCCAACCCTCTGCACGTGCTGCTCAGCCAACAGTAAGCAAGTGGACTCATCAGAGGGCCGCTGAAAATTGCTGTGTGCCATGGAGCTGTTAACCAATAAATAGACAGATATTTGAAGCCAGCGCACAAGCCCAACTCCACCACTGATCCGTCATCAGTAGATGATTTCTTCTAAATAGAGGCTGTGTCAACACTAAGTACTAAATTAAGACAAGACTATAGAGCCCACTTTGAATGCATGCATTTCCAGTAGTTATTGTTTTAATGAAGTAGCAGACGATATTGTTGAAATAGTCAAATAATTGTGCAGATACACTGTGGTTGGAAGGGATAATGTACAGTTCAGTTCTCTGTTTCCATATGTTTCCCACTCCCATCAGTGTGCTGCAAAAATGTTTTTTAAAAAATTGAGATAAACCAAAAAAAGAGGCATAGCTTTTAGCTCAAATGTTGTATGTCAGAACACTCAGGAGGATCAGAGGAAGGGCCTTCTCCACAGGCCTCTGGATGTGCTGTTTATCATCTACCTCATCCCAGCACTGGGGTTCTGTGTATTTAGAGGTCTGGTAAGTAGCCCACCAATGATAAACTTCCCAATCCACACATGGAGGTAGAGCCATGTACTAATGTAGCTCTGTTTGTTGGAGGTGGCGCTGGACTGCTCCAGCAAATGGTGTAAAAACTATATGCAACAGTATGAGCCCTACCTGAAAGATCCCTCTGCCTATCCAAAAGTCCAGGTAAGTCACAGATGGTGAACCTGTTCAAAACGCCATCTGAATGCTGCCATCCGGATCCTCTCTGAAACCATGTCTCTGTTGGTCAGATGCTGGTGAGCATGTTGTATTCTGGCCCGTACTACGTCATCGCCCTGTATGGGCTGTTGGTCCCAGGATGCGAATGGATGCCAGAACTCACTCTAGTACACTCGGGAGCACTGGCACAGGTATGCACTGCTGGGTATTCTTATCGTTCAGCTTTCGAGCAGCTGTAACTGTCCACGAAGATGGGATACGTATAAAAACAGATGCAGGCTTTATATGGGTGCATGCGTCCTAACTCTTAGATATTTTTAAGCACAAAATATTGTTTTGTTAGTTCACAAACAAAAACAAATAAAACACATGGTCGATTCCCGTCTACTGCGTCACCTACAAAGTTGATGTCAGAGTCTGTCACATGCCACTACTCCTGCAACTGCATGTCAGGGCTGATCCTTTGAATTGTCACTTTTAAGGGAGAAAATGATCAGCGGACTAAGTTGCTTGATTCTCACTCGTCTGAAAGATGCTGTGGAAGATGACCTGAACATTTTAGTTTCAGTTCTGGATGGGACAAGGACCATATACTTTAAGAAGGAATAAACATTGATGCCTTTTTGCTGGAATATAGATAGAAGTTTTACCAAAACAGTCTGAATGTGCATGAGAAAAAAATTCACCCGGCTGAAGAAGTCGTGTCATTTATCACTTTTATTTGGAGCTGGTCCCTGTGGTCCAAGCCAAAAAAGCTAGGCGATTCATCAAAGGCTGCGCATGTTTCGACAGAACTTGTATCCATTTGAACCAGGAAACTGAATACTCTTAGTTGGGTTCAGTAGAGCAGTGATTTAAAACAAGCAAACAAACTTATTTTCAGTCACACAGAGGCCATCCATGGGAGAGACTTCTGGACCAAATGATTTGAATTCCGGCCAGACCTCTCAGATAAGTAATTCTAGATGGATAGCAAGCAGACAAGTACACATCTACCCTCTTTAATGTGTCCAAAAGTTGTAGTTAAGATTTCAGCAGCCACCAATCAGTCTATATGAACAGCTACGGAAAAGTAGAAATGTCAATATACGTCGAAAAATGCAAACTAATGATTGTCAGGAGCAACTAGCGCCTCAGTCTCATCCCTACCGGACAAAGCAGCTATTGTGTTTGAGCTGCAGGCTGACATGTCACTCACAAGAGGCACTAAGGGCAGAAGCTGACTTCAGACTGAGGGGAATGGCGGGATTCACTTAAATGTCAACAGTTTGGCCAGGCTATAAACGGAAGGGCTGATGCTCCAGCAGACTCTGTTGTAATTCAATGTGTCCATTCTCTGTGACTTCCTAAGAATAGATTGCTGTTGGCATTCATGTTATACAGTACCTTCAGAATTTCTGAGATCCTTATGCGAATCATTCACCCTTAAGCAATTACATGACCTTCTGTTATTTTCTTTCAACAGATACTGAGATACCTGTTAAATTCAGTTTCCATTTACGGTTAATAGACATAAATCTGATTAAACCCTAAGCTTGGCAGCTGATCGAATTTTATGAAATTGGTATGCATTTAGACACATAATACAATTAGTATAAGGTTTTATACAATGTTTGAATAGATATAGAAAAAAACACTAGCACTTTAAATACATCTTCATAGAAATCTAGAATGAATGAATAATACTCAAGGGCCCTCCATTTATTTAAATATAAATATATGTCAAACCAATTGTTAATTTTATTTGTTTTGTCCTCACTGATTCACTGTACAGGCCCAGTTCTCCCATATTGGTGCATCTCTTCACACTCGGACTCCGTTCTCCTACAGAGTGCCGGCTGAAAGCCAGTCGGTCTTCTTACTGATCAATGTCCTGTACACGCTGGTGCCTCAGGCTCTGTGCTACCGTTGCTACAGCCAGCCCGCATTTTTCCTCAGGCCAGTCGAAGAGAAGAAAAAGGAATGATTCAGGGCACCAAGGAAAGGCAGAGAGACACAGATGTCATGGATGTTTTAAAAAATGGCTGAAAATAGCAAAGATCTGCATTAGAAATTAGAAAGCAATATCAAGGTGTTTGAATCAGTACAAAGAAAACTGAACTTGTTATATTTGTTGCTTATTCTAAAAATATGACTATGAATTTTGTAATAAAAACACTTTGTCCATAGTTAGATAAAGGACGATTACCCTAAGGAAAACCAATTGTCATAATGTTGTAGTAATATGGAATTAAATAATTATCATATTATTGTGTTTTTTTTTAAAGAGTTGTCTTGGTACTTGGTTGGCAAATAAAGAAATCATTATTATGCCCGTGTGTAAACTAATAGTACTTACATATTTGGCTTACTAATAAATTACATAAAGACTATCAAAAGGCATTGGTCACGTGTAAAAAATTTGATCTTGTCAGATGGAGCTATCTGAATTGTCTTGTATTAATCTAATGTATTCTAATTCAAACTAGAGCTTTAAATTGCATTATGTTCAAACTGGTAACATTCAAGAATCATGTAAAGTTCACCTCTTTAATGTTTCAGGAACAAAAGTGAATGATGATGAATGAATAGTTTTTTTGGATTTATTCATGTATTTATTAAATAGTAAAATAATTCAATATAATATCAAATATAAGATAAGCTTTTTGAATAACTTGATTGTTGGACGTCTTGTTCTCATTCTACATTGTGTAGTAATAAACATAATCACGAGTTGTGTTCTAAACAGCTTGTTAAAGTGAAAACCAGAAAAAAAGACCCGCAGAAACATTGTACTTCGCATTAGAACCTGAATGTGCTGAGCTACGGAGGCTCTTCATGTTCGTGTTTTCTTTGGAAGGATAGAAGAAGAAAAAGCAGCCGGAAGTACTTGGCTACCTGTTCCTGTTTATAGCATGCTAAATCAACTTAACGTTCATTGACACCGTAAGCAGAAAACAAAAATGTTAGTGTCTATTTTTTAACTTAGCTATTTTATAAACTGACTTGGATATATATTTTTTACAAGAACTGAAAGCAAATAAAGAAAAATCTCGGTCAAAATAGTTTAGCATGCTAAGAAGCTAAGTATTTAGCCACCGTTAGTTGTAATGGCAGCTGCCACTCCTGCACAAATTTCTGCTCCTGCATTGAGGTCAGTAACTCGCATACAACCAGGTTGGTGTAACGTAACGACAAACTCATTTTCACTGACTCAAAATCTACGTATATAGTCTTTTAGATAACTTCACCCACCTGTTTCTGATGTAAACGTGTAGACCGCCTGTTTAGGGTGGTGAGATTACCATATTTCTGTGTGTAAATATTCATTTGGAACAGAAGCAGAAAAGTTTTGTACTAATGAAAGTAAAGAGTTTTCATGGGTGACTTCGTTGCAACAAGTCTTATTTTATATTTTGTCTCTCTTTGTAGCAAAAAGCAGCGCAGAGCTGCCCTGAAGAAGGAGAGGAGAAAACGGAAACGCCAAGCTCTCGCTCTTGGTATGAAGATGAATGTATTTTTCTCCATACAAGTTTTATTTTTTCCACTATGATATTTATGCATTTACTATATCCATTACTCTGACTTAGGACTTGCAAATGGAGCTGAAGAAGTGGACGAGATAAAAGCTAGTGATAGTGAGGATGATGATGCTGCTGCTGAAGAAGAAAGGTAGGTTCATATTTAAGATGAAGCATGCTCTCTCCCCTCATCCCATTTCCCAAAATGCAATAAGTCGATGCCACTAGTGGGCTTCTCTGTTTGTATCTTATGCTTTCCCTCTTAAGAGGCAAGCAGAGGAGAGACAATACAGACAACTGAGAAACTCTTGTCTCTGCTATTGGAAGTGAAACTACTTATTGATGCGACTATCCACTAGCTATTGTTTAATTAAATTTTTTTTAATTAACTCTTTTAGATAAGCATTAAATGTGTTTGGCAGTTTTACTTAAAAAAATATTATTCAAAGTTTAGGATTGATGTGACAGTTTTATATCAGCTTTATATGTGGCTGACACCTCTACTCTGCTTAAGTCTCCGGTGGGATGGAAGGGGTAAAAATGGGGGGGGGAGACAAAGGGCATGTTTAATTGTGCTCGATTCTGTTTCTCAGACAGCGACTGCATGAAGAGTGGCTGGAAAGAGAGAGGCTGGCCCAGGAGGAGTTTAGGCTAAGGTCAGAGAGGGAGGATGCTGCAAGGAAAAGAAAAGAAGACGAGGAGGTAAACTACATCTGTGCAGTTCTTCCAAAAATGTACAGTTTGAATGTCAGAACAGAAGGTGTGAATGGTTTGTTGTGCATTCTGAAAAACACGAGTACTGTCGTGACTTTTGGCCCCATCCCATGAACACCATCCTCGTGGTACTGACGAGATGATCCGATATGGCAAGCGCATAGTTTGCCCATGTTTGAGCCAGTGAAACTGCACTAAAATTTATAAATCTAAATAACATGGCAATTCTTTCTAAGTTATGCTGCGAGCACCTCATGGGTGAAAACTTCAAAATGATGTAACTGGCATTATTTATCTTTGTGTTCTCAGCGGATGATAAAGGACGAATGGGATGCCCGGCAAAGGAGAGAAGAAGAGGAAAAAGAGCAAAAGCAGCAGGAGAAGCGGGACAGAGAGGTGAAACGGACACCAGGAGGATAGAAACAAAAAGAAAAATATATCCTCTACCATCTCATGAGTATTTATACCGTTAACTAAACATGATGGCTTCTGAATCTTTTGCTTTGTAAGTGTTTTTTAATTTTCCTTGACTGTGTGGCACACTCAACCATCCTACTCCTTAACTGAGACACACTCAAAGAGAAAACCCCTTACAGCAGCCTCAGCTCGCACAGAAAAGGACGTATCTTTTACTTTGTGTGATGGCTCGGGTTAATTGGCACAGACCTCTAAGACCCAGTAATTCATTGTGCTTATCAGATCCAGTGACAGTAGTCTTAACCCAGTGACAGATATGCTTCACTTATGTTGAGGTCTTCACATTTTCACCAGCCGTGTCTTTACACCATTTGTAGGAGGCTGTTCAGAAAATGTTGGATGAAGCTGAAAGTCAGGTATGAAAATGATTGGCATTTAATTTAATTTAGCTTTTTATTTTATGTCATTTTACTAGAAATATGAAAAATGTTTTCTATTTTTTTTGCTATGCTCCCAGAAGCGGGTGATTATCTTTGTTTGTTCTCGTGTACAGTTAGATAATGGAGGGCCGTGGATGAATCCTGAGGCCCCAGTGACTGTAAACCCAGAAAACTTTGGAACAGAGCGCGACGTGGCCAACTGTCCCTTCTTCCTTAAGACCGGATCATGCAGATTTGGAGAGAGGTATCGTTAGTCTCCGTTTTCCCTCATGTCGAAATAGAAAAAGAAAACAGTGTGACGCTAGAGTGTGTGAAATCACGCCGGAGTGGTCTTTTGGGCGCAGGTGTTCTCGGAAGCACGTGTATCCCACAGCCAGCCCCACTCTGATGGTGCGAGGCATGTTCCGAACGTTTGGGATGGAGGAGCTGCGGCGGGACGACTACGACATGGACGCCTGTCTGGAGCACAGCGAGGAGGAGCTGCAGGAGTCCTTCCTGGAGTTTTACCACGACGTCCTGCCCGAGTTCAAACAGTTTGGCAAAGTGGTGCAGTTCAAGGTGAGACCAGGTCACCAATTTCTGTCGTCCCGTCTTACACAGGAGACGCTTAAATCTGCAGGGTTTGACACACGGTGTTTAATACTTGGGCAGGTCGCACAAAGACATTTAGGAACCATTTGTATTTTTTTCAGTTTCACTACCCAAATAAAAACGCAACCATAATAGAACAATATCCCACCTGAATGTGAAGATTCTATTAGTGTCCAGATCTCTAAGAAATGGAAACAGCTGCTACAGGAAGTATTTGTTGGATGAAAACTGAGCTTATTCTGCTCCCTTTTTCAGGTCTGCTGCAATTACGAGCCCCACCTGAGGGGAAACGTGTACATTCAGTTTGAGACGTAAGATTAAATGTATTTAAAGTTTTTTTCAGAAATGTGAATTGTCTGATGTGAAAACCACTCTCGGTTGCTTATTTTTTAATCGTCTGCCGGTTGCTTTTCCAGAGAGGATCAGTGCAAAGAGGCTTTAATGAAGTTCAATGGGAGGTGGTATGCAGGCCGACAGCTGCACTGTGAGATTTGCCCAGTCACTCGCTGGAAAAACGCCATATGCGGTGAGCTACTCCTTTTTTTTTGCGGTATTAGGAAGGGGAGTTTTTTGTTGTTTTTTTGGAAAGAAATTAAGTTATTCAGTTGTAATATCTTACATCCTTTTGTTGTTTCTCCTTCAGGACTGTTTGACAGGAAAAAGTGCCCCAAAGGGAAACACTGCAACTTCCTGCACGTGTTCCGAAACCCCGGCAATGAGTTCTGGGAGGCCGACAGGGATTTGTGCCTCTCCCCGGACCGCAGCGTCAGGGGGAGCCGGAGGGACGGCTGGCACTCGCAGAGGCTCCGAGACAGGTCGTGGAGGCAGCGCCGCTACAGCCGAAGCCCCGACCGCCGGTCTGAGCGCTCCGACGGCCGGCGAGAGGAGGCCAGGAGGAGGAGCCGCAGCAGAGAGAGGAGGTCCTCCTACCAGCACGGGGAAGGCAGCTGGTCATCCAGATCCCGACGCGGTGACAGCTGGACCGATCGGCGGCGGAGTAAAGAGAGGTCGAGGAGCAGAAGCAGAGACAAAGAGCAGCAGAGGCCGAGGGATAAGGAGTACAAGCGCAGGGACAGATGTGAGGACAGAGACGGAACTGACGAGGACGCTCCAAGAGAGGGAAGAAAGAAGTCGAGAAGCACAAGTAGAGAGAAGAAAAGGAAGCAGAGCAAAGAAAAAAGCCCCAAGAAGTCAGATAAAAGGAAGAGATCGCCCACTGATGATTCGAACACACACCGCCGTCACAAACGCTCCAAAAAAAACAAGAAGAGCAAGAAGAAACATAAGAAGAAAAGCCCGGTGCAGGATGCGACAGCCTCATCTGGAGAGTCACAGGAAGAGACTGTGGATAATCCTCTGCCACACACTCCCAGCGGAGACTTAACAAACCCTGAGATAAGACAGGAGAAATGTGTGGAGGACGATTTAAGCCAAGGGGCGAAAAGTGAGCTGGCCGGCACTGAAATGAGCAGCGAGTTGAACGGAAACAGCAAAATGGATTCTTCTGAGAGACCACTGTAAATGTATCAATTTGTTCAGTCTGAATTCAATCCTTCAGTAACTTCTCCCGGTAAAATTCACTGTACACCTTCGTTCCTCTGTGGGACTGTCAAGCATAAAGGCATGAACAGAACACTTTTCCTTAACTTTTGAAAGCAGACTCCACCCTGCCTGTGCAACAGAAAAGAGTGATTTCATTCTGCCTGTTTGCATTTGTGATCTCATAGTCAAACACAAGCAAGTTGCTGTTCGAACATGCTTTATGTTGCTTTAAATAAACAATCAGAAGTTTCCTTTTCTTTAATACATTTATTGTTTAGAACTTTCAAAAATTAGAAATAAAGTGGTGGCAGTGTCAAATACAAAAGAATGATTTAAAAAAAGACAAATCAAAAATGTTCTACAACACTCATTGTGGTCTGGTGATGGAGATGGTAGATTTTATTTTTATAAGAAATGTAAGATGAGCACTTGTTCAGTAGTTGTTGGTTTGCTTTCTTTATCTTAGTGGCATTAGAACAAGCTAATAGCAATGAATACAGATTACCTGATATGTGCTGTTCTAGGATCTTCTATCATTCTGTGTCCACATGGAACTCGGACCTGTTTTAAGTTGACCAGAGTCACTACATAATACTGAGGAATTAAGTTGTTGCCAAATAGCTCCCAAATTTACAGTTTCACGGCTTGCTGTTATAAGAAAACTTAAAGAAATCCCTTTTTTCTTCCATGTTAGACACCGGTGTGGAGGTTAAACACAGTGTTCTTTGGTCATACATTACCCTAAGAGTTTGCCAAAGTGTGAGTGTTTTCTTTGTTTGGGTCACAATTCAAACCTGGCTGAAGACAGGGGGGGGTGGGGGGTCTGACTTATCACAAGAGGTCACAACATATATCTTTGTTTTTGTCATATAGAAATGAGTAGGTACTCAAAACAGGAAAAAGCACAATGCCACAACTGTTCAGCAAGCACACACCACGTTCCAGTATGCAAACCTAAAAACTCAACGTGTTCATTTTTGGAGCCGAGTCACCAAACACAAAACTTTAGCATTAACACTGACAGCGATTACGGGTAAACCATGTAAATACTGACTTGATTTTTGGGTAACTCTACCCTCGCACACAGGAGACGGTAACAGTGTCAGTAATTTCCCAACTGCTCCAGTTAAGGCTGGTGCCTCTTAAATATCACCATGATGTCTGAGTATTGCAGAAGAAGCTGAACGGGCGCTTCTTTTGCTTATGCTACACTTCTAGCTTTGTAAAAGAGAAAAAGACGGCGGAAGAAAAGGTAATTAAAGGCCCTGCTGCTCTGTGGATCAGTGATTCTACCTCTTTCTCCAGTTTGGATGAGATGACATTCATGTTCCGACAACAGAACCCAAACACTGATATAAATTCATGGTGAATGATAGAGCTGTAGATTCATAACACTTTCACTTTAGATGAAAAAATGCATCCATTCAACTTTTTTTTTTGTCATGACTAGAGCATGAAACCTGGATGTAAGAGAAGCCAGAAACAGAGGATCCTGGGAAAAAGCTAAAACAGCACCGCGTTCTGAGACGGTAACACATGAGAGGCACCAGCTGCAATTAAAGCCGAACCTCCAATTTAGCTGCAACCAGAGATCATCTACGACTGTAGTGGGCTGATTTGAGTTCTTATGTCGGTGCTACATTGTTCTCTGCAGAGTTCAGGAAGTAAGGAGGGGGGTTGTTGCTTGCTAGGTACAGTTTGATACAGAGAGGGTTCTTGTACACAAAGAGACACTTTAAAGCCGCAGTTGGCACCACACGGAGAGGACGTCACAGGACATAATAATGCAGCACACTAATGGTGACCATATACATACAACACTGACATTTTCCACAGTGAACAGGAAAGGAAACAACAGAGACGAGGAGTTGGCCAGATCTGCGTCTGTGAGAATCCAGGAGTAGCTCGAGGGTCTATGTCAGCCCAATTTCCTCTAAGACGCTCCGCGGTGCCTCGGCCTCCTGCACAAGAGAAGCCACAAATGCTTGGTGAAGCTGTAGCGCCTGTTTGTTCATCAGTCACACCCTGTGCAGCGACTCAGGATTAATAGCTGCTCTGAGTCAGAGTCCACACAGGCGACTATAGCCTGGCATGCCTTTATAACAACAGAACTGCATGTCTAGCTAAAAATAAACAGCAGAGTAGGGAATTTGTGGGCTACAACACGTAGACTGCGACGTAAACATGCAGGACAGCACGCTGGCGTATCTAGGAGGGGTGTGCAAGCGCTCAGAACAAACAGCAGGTGCTGATTGTGGTGCGGAAGAAAGAGATCAATGCATCAACATGTGACGTCTACCCTTCTGTCTGATGCATCGCTCAGGCAAAGTGGCTGATTATCCACAGCTATTTGAACCTAAGCAATAAATCAGCTCAAAACAAAGGGCACGCACGAGACAAAAGCGGGCTGGACTGTGATGCGGGCTACATGCAGCTGAGGAACGGGTCTCACCTCCTGCAGCAGGTCGGCCTGCTCAATGGCCTTCAGAACGTTCTTCTTGGATGTTTCCTGGGCCTCTCCACCCAGCAGGAACTCATCCAGGATAAAGTAGGCCTTCTCAAAGTTGAAGATAATATCCAGCTCACACACCTGTACACACAGAGCACAGAGCAGATGGTCAGGGCACATTAGGTCCTATAAAAAAAAACAAAAAAAAAACATGTTTTTCTATTTTTATAAGACTCACGCTGCCAAAATACTTGTCCAGCAGTTCCACGTATCTATGGATGATCTCCAGAGTGATCAGCTCGTTGTCTTGATCCTCCACGGCGCAGCAGAAGTAGAGACTGGCATATCTGACATTTAGAGAGCAGAACCATCTAAAATATCTCCACAGCGAGATTAAAAGTGTCTATTTTCACCCTTTCAAGGGTTCATATAAAAGTGAAAGTCTTTAAGAAGAAAACACTGCAATGAAATTCAATCAGCTTTCTCTGAACGTTCTTTAAACTGTACATAAGGACAGAACAGGTAGTCTTTTGTGTGTAATGATAGCACAGACACTGACATTACAGCTGTGTGTACTAGTCTCTTAGATTAATGTTTGTTTTTTGAGGAGAATTTCTAGCAATCCCACCATTACTCTGTTTTCCTTCCCGCTGTCATGTAACCAAAGTTGAATGCCAGAACCAAATGTTTTCCATGGCAACTGAGCTCATATAAAATAACTACTGCAACAAATGTCAGAAGCATCTTTGCATTATGGAGTACAAGTCCAGTTGATGTTTTATGTCCTCCACACTGTAAAACATGTTGAGATGTGCAGCCAAGTGTTTCAAGCTCTCCTGATCACCTGCCTTTTGTACACAATCTTCAAGTCCCTCCACTCCAAGAAGCTGCACATCTTGGGTTTCCGGGCCAATATGGTCTGAACGAGGTCTCTGGAAATCTTCTTTCTCTCCTTGTCAGAGAGAGGGACATACCATTTCTGTAACCGCAGCTTTCCCTGCCGGCTGAACAGCAGCATGAACTGCATCTGGGGAAGGCAGTCCAGCTCAGTTATCCACGTCTCAGATAAAAAACGGACGTATAACGTGTGAGAAAATGAGAACAAAGTGAACAAACATCGAAGATATCATAAGAGTGGTTATCTTAATACGAGTGGGTTGGTGGGATTTAGGAAAATCCAAGAAGTAAAAAGGTTAAACAGGAAGTCCGTGTTATATTTACAAGAGTAGCATGAGCCTTTCATTTGATCTAATCTGGGTTGTAAAGAATAAATTATATGCCGGGCGACTTTTAGCACAAAGTTTTATCTTCTCACATAAGCTAAAATACGTCAATAGCTACATTTCAACATCAACACCACGTTAGGTGACATTTGCGCCCCCTCCTGCGACGTGTACCTAGCTACAACATACGCGAGTTGATAAACAAGACCCTTTACCTTCAAACTGGCCTTCAAGATAGTCACTTGAACGTCAGAAACTTCAGCAAATCAAACCAAAACACATACAAGAAAACTAAGAACAGATTTTTGCGAATTTCCGGAGGTTAGCTTCTTCTCCAGCTTGATGCTAAACTGCCCAGCGGATGCTAGTGAGGAAACGCTGCAGAGAGCTCCTCCGTGATTGGCCTATGACGCCACAGCCAAGGAATTTGATTGGCTCCGAGATTCCGTTATTCGATCATGTTCCGTCATATTCGCCATTAAACAACAACGTCCTCGTGTGGCTGAAAGTTAAACATTACAGCAATTTTCACATCTCTCTGACGATTCTGTTGTTAAAAAACCTTTATGTCACATAAACGCTAAGATGAAAATGTTAAACTAAGCGGCTAGTGAAGCTGGAGACACTTGCAGGTCTGGGGGTTATTCAGAGGACCTAACAACAAAAGGCAAATCAAGTAAACAAAACCAGAAATCTTAAAAGATCAACAGAATACATTAGAATATAAATGTCACATTCTTACACTTTGATGTTGATCAGTTGGTCATTTTTATTCTAATCAAAGACATTCAACGTCTTATAAAATTATAAGCATTGGTTCACTCTTGTGTTACTTAGTATTAGTTTAGATCTTTGGGTTCTTGGTTTTTGGAGATACTGATTTTGAATTAGGACTTGGGACTTCTCCTTTAGTAATTCTTCATTCCTGTCATCTTATTTTAGTTATATAGTTCTCATGTGTGTCTAGATACTGTGTCCTGAACACTTTACTTCATCACTTTATCAATTGCACTTATGATATTTTATTTCTGTTTCTCGCTTGTTTGTTGCATTTTATAATGCTGCTATAATTTATCACTGGTCACTTTAAAGAATTGCTTACTACTTTAGTTGCAATTATTTATTTTCACCCTGTATCACAAGTGGTTCACAGGAATTTCTATTGGGATAAATAATGCATTTGAATCTTGAATCCTTGATTGTTTTTCAGTTTCTGTTTCAGGTTTTGTTTCTTACACTCATTGGCAGCTGTCCTCAGTCCCTCCTGGTTTCTTCCCCATGGTCAATCTTTGTTGGTAAATTTTGGGTAGTTTCAATTTTTGCTTTTCAGTGGTTTTGTTTTTTGCCGTTGTGCTTTTGGCTTTGTTTAGTTAAAGACTGCAGTTCACCATCTATTTACCACAAGTTCACTGTTTTGTATTTTATAAATGTATTACATAAGAAGGAAGTTGTATCAAATCTGGTCCAAAGATATTCAAGATTTCTTTGGGCACAACCTCATCTCAAAGAAAGACAGTAGACACATTTGTTGTGTGCAGATTACTTTGTATTTCAGGTAGTTTGGGCCAAACTAATGATTTAATCAGCTCCAATTGTGGCCTACAGTGCATGCATATCTGTGTGAACGTGCCACAGACACAGTATAGAATAACAACAGTCAAATGCTGCCATTGATATGATGTCTTTCAGTAACCAGTCAATAAAGAGTCAGTAAATAGATATGTCAGTAGGATAATGTCTGACGTCATTCAGGATACCAACAACAGTCTCTGTCACGTTGGAAGTTAAATCAAGATGGGAACACACAAAAGGCACAGCTTTTAATTTTTCTTTCTGTCTTGTTATCACCCCCTCTTCTCCTTGGCCACTATGAAGTTGCTGTGTGAGTCACCACTACACAACAGCCTGAATTCAGATGCTGGTCACATGCCCCATGGCCTACAATTAATCCCATCAGCGGTAAAAAGCAGTCTGTGTGTGTGGTTTGATAAACCCACAACACCCCATCACCCATTTTCTCTCCTTGTGTTGTCCTTTTTTCTCTTCCTGTATCTTTTTGTCTTTTTTTTCTAGTTATTTACCCAGTGAACCTGAACTTGACTGCTCTCGTTTGGGGTCAGAAACGGGCACTCAGCGCGCCCCCTGGCGGCGTCTCGCGAGACTTCTGGAACATAATGTATTATTTGCCAGATTGGATGTACAGTCGCTCAGACCCGTCCTCAGCCCTCCGCGAACTACAGGTGAAACCTCAGCTGCTGTCTCCTTCCAGCCGCCAGCCGCTTGCCGCCTCCTCCCACCCCCCCAAGCAGTTTAACAGGGAGCTGAGGCTCAGTGGACCTGGATACAGCCTGTCAACATGGTGTTAGATACCCTCGTATAGACAGCTGGATGCTACTCGGCTAGCAGTTTTTAGCTGCCTCCGCGGAGGTCAGGGAGCCGGAGCAGGACTCGGAGGGGCCGGAAGGATGGGTCGCTGCCTCGTGAGCCAATTAAGCCGTTTAACGCCGGGAAACGGTCGCGTGAATACATTTGAATGAGCACGAGCACACGAGAGGCAAATGTTAAAGTTTGGAGTTGACGCTTAACTTGCGGTGTGTGCAGTAAACAGGGAGGATGAGGAGCCGCAGTAACTCCGGGGTGAGGCTGGACGGCTACGCCAGGCTGGTCCAGGAGACCATCCTGTGCCACCAGGTGAGTCCAGATACCCGGAGAGGGCAGTGCTTTGGGTGGCCCTAATTTTAATGTCTTAACTTGCATTTCTGTACACCTGCGTTTAAAATGGCAGTAAAAAAAAAAGAAAAAAAAGCACCTGCAGGACACTAACTATGTGGTTATATGTGGTTTATTATTTGGTTATGTTTGCTGCATTACCATGTTTCATTATCATGTTATTATTAAAAAACAAACTTTTTATATTTTCACTTTCACTGATTTATTGGGGATTCTTTCATTAATATATTTAGATCTTTAGTCCAAAACTCTGTTTTGGAGTTTGCAGAACACAACAGTAATTTCAGTTTTCTAGAAGAATACTACAATTTGAGGATAGGACAAAGCTTCACAGTGGGATCAAGACAAGCACAACACATCCTTTCAAGTTTTAGTGTAGTTAAAGGGTTAGGCTACTCAACAAAAACAAGGCGTTAAAGGAGAATTTGCAGAGAAATGAGGTTGTGTAAGCCTGTTTGTGTAATTGGGTTTAAACCGGTTCCAGTTTTGTTGTCTTTATTTTATTGGCAGAAATAGATATGTAGACAAAGCAGATGTTCTGTGGCCTATATGGGTTAAGGTTCAGCCACAGCAGCTGCAGAGAAATAAACAAGGGGTGAGCAAAGTTCAGTGGCTGGAATAAATTGAGGCTCTGGGAAGCAGCGCACTTTTATCTATCAGCTCTTGAGTTCGCATTGACGCGGTCAGCTGGTGTCTCAGTTAAAACTGTGATCCTGAGGGTCCGCAGCTGATAAAAAAAATACTTTAAACTTTCCATTCAGTGCCCATGCTGATATGCCAGGGTGCAGGTCTACCCTCACATGGAGACTTTACCCGCTCGTTCTCTCCACTAACTCAATTTAAAGTCACATTCGGAGATTTCTAACATTTTTCTTGAATAGTAGGTAAACAATAATCCGGTTTCAACTGCAAATCACACAGCAAAGTTTAAAGTACAAGTACAAGAAAGTGGTCAGTCAGACAAAGGTATCGGAAACTGTTTTCAGGAAATTAGGTATTCAACAGCTCCCTGAATCAAAATGCCGTAGCCTTAAAGCTCAATAGTTTAGTTTTGGGAACTGTCACGTCATGTTTTCACTGACAAATAGACAACATATTTAATCAGGAAAAGTTGGCTAATAAAGTAATCAGTGAAAAATTGTTGAGAATGACAAAGTTTTTGAGATACTCTTGCTTGCCTTAGGGTCAAAGACCACCATGTCCGAAGTCACATGAGACGTTTTGGGCTCGATAAGCACATTTTAATCAATGCAACACCTTCTGTTACTCTAATCACCCAGGTGACGCACTAGATGAAACCTTCTGTGTGCCTTTTTTCAGAACCCAGTGACAGGTCTTCTACCTGCCAGCATCCAGAAGAAGGATGCCTGGGTGAGGGATAATGTGTACAGTGTCCTGGCCGTGTGGGGGCTGGGCATGGCCTACCGCAAGAACGCAGACCGAGATGAAGACAAGGCCAAGGCCTACGAACTGGAGCAGGTGTGTTTGGGGCTGATAGGGAGAGCTTTTGTGGACTCTTGTGCCTGATTGCTGTATTTGCCATGTAGGGTTGAATATTTCAGAAAAAACATTTAGAGTCACATGCTCACTTGTACAGGAGGACACAGCTACAGCTTAATGTTATTCACATAAAAAAGAAGGAATAGAATCACTCTTAAAAACACTGTTACAATCTGGGCACCTTGGGACAGAAAAGTACACAGTTGAATTTTCAAATGTAAAATGTAAGATCTTAATTCAGCATGTTCTATTTAGATCTATACGATAGCATCAAATCATTGAAATATTTGCATTTTTCCTCTTTCTGATATGATGAAAAGTTTATTGTCCAGCCATCCTTGATAGAGCCATCAGTCCCCCCATCAGCCATCATGCTGTCAGCTTCTAGCAATTTTGAATGTGTGGTATGCACATTAGGAGACATTTGATATTTGTAGTCATTTTAACAGTAATTTTTAAAGCAAAAAAGGGGGTAAAATCAAAACAATTTATCTTAACAATTTTATCTGGCATTGTGACTTGTATTGTGGTTTTAATCATAACAGAAAATTAGTATATTTCAATATTATAAAAATAAAATGATCATTATCAGTTCTTCTTTGAACTAATTTAGTTCTTCTGTGAGTCTTTCTCTGCTAAAACACTGAAAATAAGGAGAGGACATCATGTATTTCTTCAACACATAATCCTATAATAACACCCTAATAAATTAGATCATTTTACAATATCTTTGACAGTTTTATTTCTTTTGCTGACAGAGCGTGGTGAAACTTATGCAGGGGCTGCTGCAGTGCATGATGAGACAGGTAAGAAACACTCATGCCTACGGTGATATTTACACCTTTAACTCGTGTTTATGGAGACACAACGTACATCATGGCTGAGGGATATTTCAGGTATATCCTGTCTTCTGGTGGCATTGACAGTGTTTGGTAAAGGTATGTCACAAAGGCTCTCAACACATACTGCTGAATTTCAACAGCTGGGGCCTATTCAGGAAAGCTGGGTCTTTTAGGGGCTTCTGAAAGGTTTCTTTCCATTTTGCTTGAAAGTGAAACTTTGTCAGTAAAAAAACAAAAAGATTTCTACAGGTCTTTTGCTGATATACAACTCATCCAAGCTTAAAAAGCAACTAACTTAGCAGAAGAACGGCTGTTGTGTCCCACATAATAGAGAGATAACTGTAAAAAGAGCCAATAAAACCAAGTAGAAAGTACATTTTGTGAACTCTGATGTCTTCCAAATTATACAAGGAGTTGATGACAGCTTGATGAAGAGGGTTCCGATTCTGTTTTAAGAATAATGGTAGTTACTCAGTCTTTACTGCCAGGCACGCAATGAGTGACCAAAGTCTATTTTTGCTATACTCTGTATACTGTATTTCAATTTCCGTCAACACCTGTTGTTGTGGTGAAATTTAAATGAACATGTATATGCATGCATGAGCGCCCGACCAATAATAGAAATCAGCCGTAACAGGAGCAGAGTGTCTGCGTGAGACAGGTATGCCAAAAAAATGGTAGCGGTACGTGTTATTTTGAGCAAAGCGCCAGCTTTTTGCTAACAGTCGCAAAAAGAAGCAATTTGGAAATTTGATTATCACATTTTAGTAAGGAAGTCAGCTGGTCGATGAGATGTGAAACCACTGACAAACTGGCATAACTGTTTAGTTGATGTTTGACTGTTGTTAGATAAGACTTCTTTCTAATGGGTACACGTGGTGAGTATCTGGTACTGGTGCTTGATTCAAGCTTCAGTCAAAACTCTGTGAATATTTTAAGAAAAAAGTCCTCCGTTGACCTATCTTCTTCTTTTCTAGGCAGAAAAAAAATAAATGTGCTCTTTTATGTGAGAGTAACAGTGGCAATGTGATGTGCACTCTTTGTTTTTCCCACTGACTCATAATAAACATGGGAGGATGATGCCAGACTCACAGAGCGGTGTTAAAATGGGCTGGTTCTCAGAAAGTCATCAGGCAAATCGACTTCATCCACAGTTCAGATATAAATAGATTGAGGCTCCTGCTTGGTCAACTTTCAGTAATCAGTCTTTACTCTTTATGTAACACAATATTACTGTCAGTATGTCTAGGATGTGACAAGAAACAGGGCTATAAGCAGTCAGAAGCAGTCAGATACTGACTCCCAGAGAGGCTCAACCTTCCCCCTCCTGTCATTCACGTTTACATTTTGGCGTGGGTTTTTTTCTGCAGACTTTCTAATAGTTTTAGAAGTAGTTCACATTGGATTTAAAAGGTTTAATGCCCCGCATTGTGCTGTGTTCATGCAGCTTGAGCTTCATAATACGGAACTGGTATTTGATTAATGAAATTAGGAAAACAATTATTTGAAATAACAAAATATTCTATTTGTGGTTTGGCTCATGCTCTTTGTTTAGGTTTCAGAATCAGAATCAGAATCAGAAATATTTTAATAATCCCAGAGGGAAATTATTTGATATTTTGGGAAGTAATTTGAGGCATAACAGAAAATCATGAGCAGAAATGTTATCCATGTAGTTAATAATAAATTGGTAATGGCCAAAGAGATAAATATTTGACTAGTTCAGTGTACATAAAAGATAGGATACAGAAAAGTGTAAAAATATAACAGTGGGAAAAAGCCCTGTGTTCCTAAACTGGGAGGCTGAGAATGCCATCACCAAATGTGTTGCACTACTTTGTGCAATGGCTGAAACAGAAAAAAATGGAGGATCGAGCAATTTAGCAACTCGGTCACACGGTAAAATATATTAAGATATTTAACCTCGTGCAGACCAGAAATATCCAGTTAAAGCCAAAATGAGTTCATATTTGTATTTCCCTGACAGCTCTATTTGGTATCACGATACACTTGCCAAGTCTCAGTCCCTTCTGAGGAGAACTTTTATTCATTTGTCCTCAGGTGGATAAGGTGGAGAAGTTTAAACACACGCAGAGTACAAAGGATTGCTTGCATGCCAAATACGATACCTCTACATGTGGCACGGTGGTCAGGGATGACGAGTGGGGCCATCTCCAAGTGGACGCCACCTCCATTTACCTGCTGATGCTGGCGCAGATGACCGCCTCAGGTGGACATGCAGAGCCGACGTTATTCTGAAATGCTTTTTATTATTTGTATTTCTTTTTTAAATGAGCAAAACAGCAGATCATGAGCTGCTTGATGAATGTTTTGTGTTGTCGTCCAGGGCTCCGCATAATCTCCAACCTAGATGAGGTAGCCTTCATCCAAAACTTGGTCTTCTACATAGAGGCAGCCTATAAAGTGGCGGTAAGAACCACATTCGGCGGTTTGCTGTGGAGGAGGGTTTACAAAGAGCAGTAAGATGTTCGAACATGGAAGTTGACTGTAATGAAAGCTAAAACCAAAGGAGAAGTCTATAAGTCTGGTTATCTGATGCTAATGCTAACAACCAAAGTAACAAGCTGACCACAATATTATTGGCACTGAGTAATTGGCACTGTAATATTTTCCCTTCTCCTGCAGGATTATGGGATGTGGGAGCGAGGCGATAAGACCAACCAGGGCATTCCAGAACTCAACGGCAGTTCAGTGGGAATGGCCAAGGTACCAGAGCTGCAGAGATTTGCCTTTGATAGCACGGTAAATTGTGCTAAACTGTGTTTAGACTCACAGCGTGGATTGATGTTACAGGCAGCTTTGGAGGCCATAGATGAGCTGGACCTGTTTGGTGCTCATGGAGGGCCGAAGTCAGTCATCCACGTTTTGCCTGATGAAGTGGAACACTGTCAGGTAGCTAGTGCTGGATTAACCTGAGGCCATTTTAACGTGAAGCAGCTGTATTCCCGTGCGCTGAGTGTTTCTTTTCCCTCAGGCCATCATGTGCTCGATGCTGCCAAGGGCCTCAACTTCGAAGGAGATCGATGCCGGTCTGCTCTCTGTCATTTCCTTTCCAGCTTTCGCTGTGGAGGATGCTGACCTGGTGGCCATCACTAAGTCAGAAATCATAAGCAAACTGCAGGTACGGTCGAATAATGAGCCACTTCGGCAGCTCTGTGCAGAATGACTGCATAGCTTAATAATTTGATCCACACTTAATCTTTGGTCAGTCATGAGACTTAGGTTGTCCCCCCTTTGTCACAGGGTCGATATGGCTGCTGTCGCTTCATCAGGGATGGATACCATTGTCCTAAAGAGGTCAAACATGCCACAAATTGTAAAAAAATTGTGTTATCTGAGCTTGAAAGATGACAAAGTTTGTTTCCTCTGCAGGACCCGACTCGATTGCACTACGATCCCTCCGAGCTCAAACTATTCGAGAACATAGAGTGTGAGTGGCCTGTGTTCTGGACTTATTTCATCCTGGATGGCATCTTTTCCGGAGATCAAGTGCAGGTAGAAAAAATCTACTCACTGATCTACTTGGGTTAATTTAAACAGATTAGGAAACTATTTTTACTTACAAATATGAAGGTTTGTCTATAACAAATAGAGATAATACACGAGTAATTAACACCAGCCGCCTCAGTGAAGAAATATGTGAATGAGCAAATGAATCCATTTTTGAGCAAATAAATAGATAAAGATTGGTGTATAGGTAATCAAATGAATAAAGACATGCTAACTAACCAAAACCTTTAAAAAAAGCATTTACATATAGAATATATGTAATATATCTAAGTCATAGTTATGACACAGAAGAGAGCACAAAAATATTTTTGCCTAAAAAGAAGGGCTCCTGAAAGGCTAAATTCAAATGAACTGATTTCAGTTAAAATGTTAGAAAACAAAAAAGGATTCAGCTTTTAGATTTAGTATCATTTAGTTACTGTGACACACCACAAGTGAATCAGATTAAAAGCATAAAATGAAAAAACTGAAAGGATAAGAATGTTTTTTTCTCTTTTAGACTAAAAAATTAATATACTTTATGTCTAGGCCTGTTCCTTAATAACCATCAGCTGAGGTACTGTTCCTTTCTCCTAAACATTACTCTGCTGTAATTTCTGAATAACTATGCTTCATGCAGGTGCAAGAATATCGTGAGGCACTGGAGGGCGTTTTGATGAGAGGGAAGAATGGCATCAAGATAATGCCTGAACTTTACGCTGTGCCGCTTGACAAGGTACCTCAGTAACACACAACCTATGCATCTCAGATCCAAACTATAAATATGGTCAGCTTTTAGTAGGATCACCTTACGAAATCTATAAAGCGATGCAAAGAGACAAAGTAAAACACAGAGAGTAATTTATTGGTTGAAGTGACCTGTAGATGTTTCTTCCTACAGATGGAGGAGGAGTACAGCAATCCTCACTCAGTGGACAGAGTGGCCATGGGACAGTTGCCACACATGTGGGGACAATCACTCTACATTTTGGGTTGTCTTCTGGCTGAGGTAGTGAAGGACCACAACTGGGAAAACACATTTATAATTTAGTTTGTAAATCTGTACAGTCATACAGATGTATTATTCCATGAACTGTAATACGCAGCAAGTACAGAAATATTCACTCATTGTCTTTTGATTTAGGGTTTTTTGGCACCAGGAGAAATCGATCCACTCAACAGGAGATTTTCCACTCACTTCAAGCCAGATGTTGTAGTCCAAGGTTGGTAGTTAGTTTGGAAAATTCATATTAGTGTAGTCCTAGAAAAGCAAGAATAAAGAAATTTAGGTTGAAGAAGGGGAATATATTTTCATTGTCTCCCCCTCGAATGTTAAATCTATCTTGAATGTGAGTTCAAAATTCTTGTTTTTCTTGTCTTAGTACAACAAAGGACAAGTTGAAATCTTTAGTGCTTGGTATCCTTTTCATCCTATTCATCTTTTTATTGGTTTGTCAGTTTGCGTTCTTGCAGAGTCCGAAGAGATCCAGGAGATGTTAAGAGATCTTGGGATTTCGGTACAGACGATTTCAGAAGTTCTGCCTATCAGGGTCATGCCTGCTCGTATCCTCAGCCACATCTATGTCCGACTGGGTAAACATGCACTCTTTTCCCTACTCCAAAGCTCTGTTTGTGTGTAACGTACGAGTAACAGCTACTGCCACATGGCCACAGGAAACTGCAAGAAACTGAAACTGAGTGGGAGGCCTTACAGACACATCGGAGTCCTGGGAACATCCAAATTCTACGAGATCAGAAATCGCTCTTACATATTCACCCCACAGGTAAATTAAAGCTAAATCTAGCCTTTCAGAACAGCTAAATGTTCTGAAAGGCAAATTTCAAAAGAATGGGGTGGTGATATACATTGTCCATTTTTTGCTTCATTTATACACTCTGTTTCCTCTCCTCTCCTTTCTGTCCTCACCGTTTAGTTTCTGGATCAGCACCATTTCTATTTGGCGCTGGACAACCAGATGATTGTTGAGATGCTACGAACAGAGCTGGCCTATCTCTCTTCTTGCTGGAGAATGACGGGACGGCCCACCCTGACGTTTCCCATCACGCGCAGCATGCTGGGTACAGAGGTGCCGCGCCAAGAAAAATCAGCCTGATTTCATTCTGTTCGCTTTAGGCTCACACTTATTTCTAGTTTGTGCAACTGTGAGCCGCTTTTGAAAAATACTCTACTGTCAATATAGAATGCCGTTCCTGAGAGTTTTATGTCTGAATTGCTCTTCGATACAGTTCACATTGAGTGTAGACATGTTGTTTATAAAAGTTCCTTCACTGCATTGAACATTATTTCTCCTTTCACCCCCAGTTGAAGAAGGAGACGCCATTGATCCTTGTATCCTAGCAACACTTAGGAAACTACAAGATGGCTATTTTGCAGGAGCGAGGTTTGTCTGCATTCATAACGAAAGTACCAGGCACACATTCAAATGCCCATAACACAATAGCCACTGTGGGTTTTGTCTTTTGTGCAGAGTGCAGATGTCAGACCTCTCCAGTGTCCAGACCACTTCGTTTCACACCCGCCTCACCTTCCTGGATGAAAAGACTGATGACAATGCATTCGAGGATGAGGACGAGGAAGACAGTGAGGAGTATGGAGAGGAGTATAACGCCTGTGGGCTCCTGGATAGTAAGGGCACTTATCTTTTTGGGTTTATTTGAATGATTTAACTGGAACTTTGGGTAAATTTTGAGTGTTATGTTTTTACCAGAGGGCTCAAAGGACATGTTTGACCAGTACCTCATGCAGCTCCTCCAAAGCACCACCACCAAGCGCCATCTTCCTCCCATCCAGAGGGGACACCACCACATTTTCAGTGCCGAACACACCACCAGGGACATCCTGTCTTTCATGGCCAAAGTCCAGGGCCTGAATATACCCAGTGAGTCAGAATCCCATAAGTTTCAAGTATGGGTTCATATTGTAAACTGTCTGATTCTGGTACAGACACAGAGACTAAAATTTGGAAGAGATATCTGAGCATTTTGGTATAAAAGTGGATACAACTTAATTACTAATGGATCTCTGAATGAGGAGTCCAGAAAGCAATGAAGCTGTTCAGCAGAGCAGAAATAAGACTGTAATAGGTTTGATACTTATTTGGTTGTTGTAAACCACTAACTTTTTATATTTTCGATAAATGTTACGTAAGCTGCACAAGATATTGCTATTGCAGTTTTTTCACAAAACTTCACTGTAACAACTATGCATATTTCAGAGTCCTCCATGTATCTCCCTGTGACTCCGGTCATGAACAAGCACCGTAAGTCTCTCAACCTCCTGGAAGTTCCTCATCCTCAGCCCGTCTCACTCGCAAAGCAGCCAAAAGTAGGTGCAACAGCAACCTGCCTGTGCTCTGACTTCTTTGCGTCTCTGTCTGTCTAACTCGGTCGTCCCCTCTGAAGCTCCACAGTATCTCTGAGCTGCATCTGCCCAGAGACTCTCAGGGCAATACGGACTTCGCAGCGCTGGTGCGGCAGCTGAAAGAGTGTCCCACTCTGCAGGACCAGGCTGACATCCTCTACATCCTCTACGTCATGAAGTACTCACACACAGGCAAAACTACAGCACACCAATAGCTAAACACAGTTGTTCTTATCATAGCCGATCTGTGCTTTGTTTTTACCTCCAGGGGAGCGGACTGGGTGGTGGAGTTGTCGGGCCCTGGGCAGGGGGGAGTTAGCGTGCATTTGCTGTTGGAGGAGCTGTACTCACAAGCTGGGGTCAGCAAAGAATGGGGTCTAATACGATACATCTCTGGAATACTGCGCAAACGAGTGGAGGTCCTCTCGGAGGTGACCGAGAAGTCTTTTTTTAATAAATGCAAACGTCTAAGTGGAGTAGGAACTTCTCTAGTCACAGAGATGTTGTCGTAAAAAGATTTGATACAAAGGAACCTGAACAAGATCCCCAATCATGTCAAACTCTGGATGCAAGTGAACACGCAGGTCCAAAGGAAAAGTGTTGCTTTGTAGTTGGTCAGAGCATCAGAAAGTCAGATCTGAGTGAGACTGATACAGTTCGAACATCAATATTTAACTTCTTCCCCTGTCTTTATCTCAGGCCTGCACAGATCTGATTTCCCACCACAAGCAGCTCACTGTAGGCCTACCTCCTGAACCCAGGGAACAAGTGATCACAGTGTGAGCTATTTGTATGGCAACAGATTACTTTATTCACTGTAAGTCTTTTCAGAAAAACAAAAACAGCTTTTCCTCCCAACTGTTTTTCCTCAGTCCACTTCCTCCTGAAGAGTTGAACTCGCTCATATATGAAGCCAGTGGTCAGGACATCAGTATAGCTGTTCTCACCCAGGTAAACCATCCGTCTTTTGGGTGTCTAACAAAACTCTTTTAGACACTGATCCTTCACCTGTAACCTTTGTGTGTTCAACAGGAAATCATGGTCTATCTAGCCATGTACGTGCGCTCCCAGCCCGCTCTGTTTGGAGACATGCTCCGACTGAGGATAGGTCTCATAATGCAAGTCATGGCCACAGAGCTTGCTCGCAGCCTCCACTGTTCTGGTTGGAAAAACACACACACACACACAAGATACTCAAGTGACCCTGTAATGGAAATAAAAAAACAAACAGAACTGTGGTATCTTTGTAGGTGAGGAGGCATCTGAGAGTTTAATGAGCCTGAGTCCCTTTGGTATGAAGAACCTGCTGCATCACATCCTCAGTGGCAAAGAGTTTGGAGTTGAGAAAAGCAGTGAGTTTTCTCCCCTTCCTGTCAGATATGCGTACGGCACACCTGCAGTGATATTAGTTTCAGCCCAGCCGCATGCTAAATAGTGTTGTGCATGGAAGCTACATTAGTGCAGAAATATTGGAAATGACTAAGACATTCGATGCACTAGCAGCTGGTAATCTGCTATTGTTAATTTTCATTCAGATACCTGGAACAGTAACTCATTTTTTTCCTACCAGTGCGCCCGATCCAGTCCACAGCCACCAGTCCTGCAATCTCTATCCATGAGCTTGGCCACACAGGAGCCACCAAGACTGAACGCAGTGGAATACATAAACTTAAGAGTGAGATTAAACAGGTGGGAAGCAGAAATCTATCTATCTATCTATCTATCTATCTATCTATCTATCTATCTATC
>CAJRST010000001.1:22167045-22242605 GCA_907169785.1 Menidia menidia | reverse complement strand
TCTATCTATCTATCTATCTATCTATCTATCTATCTATCTATCTATCTGTCTGTCTATCTATTATCTAGTTTGCCATCCATCTATCTATCTGTGGATGGATTAACATTGTTCTTGCTCTTGATTGCAGCTGGATGGCTCCCGGCCCGTCAGTGTGGGTTGGCTTTGTTAATATCTAGCATGTGATTGTTTCTAACCTGTTCCTAAAACAATCAAACCGCCGGCTAAATCCTGTTCACCAAGCACTCTCTGGCTGTTAACATTTTTAGCTGGAGTGACTCTCCTCATTACAAATCAGTAGGACAACATGCTTTGCTTCTTGTCCATGTGTCACTCAGTGATTGTCACCGCTAAGGATGGACTCCTCATAGAAAAACATCATGGTCAGAATCGCTCTTCCACACATTCATGAGCTGTTTAAAAGATGTCGAGCCCGACTGAGCTGCTTTTCCGTGGCCTGCCATCATAACTCATTTTGTTGTAGCGTTTATCGTGGAGTAGCATGTTATTTGTCAGACAGGTCTGCAGTATGGGGACCATGGGAACCATCTCACTCTGTCCTCTCTCATCCACATCCATATGTAGATCTTCAGTGGCAGTCTGTCCCTGAGCAGCAATGTCACTTCTCCGCGCTCTACGGTAAACATTTCATCTCATCTCAGCTCATTTCAGCTTTTTATCCTTCCGATGTTTATTGCTGTCAGAATGTTTACAGCAAAGAAAGTCACGCTGAATGCATTTTCACTCAGATTTAATGCTTTATGAAAGATGTGCCTTCTAAATGAAGGATAAGAATACCATTAAGAAACTTAAAAAAGCCTTAAATGTATCCTTCCATCAAGTTTAATCTGTGCGGTAATAGCCAGTAAAGCTGGTGCCTTTATAATGCCTGATTTTTAAAAAAAGGGAATGCACAGGGTGGCTTATAGTATAAATTTAACTCAGACACGCATCTTTTAGTTACCCGGATTGAATTAAGCTCCACTCAAAGGAACAGATAGCAGAAACTGTAACATTTGTTCTGTTGTTTGTTGATGGTCAGGCTTTCATCTTCAGGATTTTTGCAATCCAAAATAGAAAGGATTGGATTGCTCTGTGTCATTTTATACTTTTTCCACTTTAAATCTGAACTCTGTTGTATCATATGCAGGCCTATATTAGTTTGGATAGTTTCCATCATTCTTCAGATGAGAATTTCCATTGCAAGCTGTTAATTCCATACTGAGTTCTGGCCAAAATGGATTATTAATCTTTGAAGCCACAGAAGATACATTTTTAATAGAGGAGATTAAATGCTGAAGAAATCTCCCTAATTCACGATTTTACGAAAATATAATATTAAACATGTTCAGTTCAGGAACTAAGAACGACAAATTTTGGTCAGATTTCACTGCTTCAGATATCACCAGGACAAGAATGAATGCCACGATGACCCCTTTGAGTTCCTACCAGAGAGGTTATGTATGACATGCTATCATCCATAACTCTCTTTATTAGTTAGCTCAATCTAATCTTACAATCTTATGAACTATATTTAGATAGTCATTTCAGATTATTACATTTCAGCAGTGGGCAGCATAACGGCTTGATTTAAGCCTAATTTAAGTCACATAGTACATGCTCATTGTACAGATGATGAAGCATGTTGGGATGGATCAGCGATCTTCAGCTGTATAATTACTGTTGACATTAAGACACAATCATCTGGCGACTCCTTCTAAGAAACCAGTGATGAACTCCTGTGCATTTTTAGTAACTCCAGAAATCTTATAAAGTCATTTGAGGCGGCAAAAGCTTATCAGGCTGTTGCTAGACAGAAAAGACGTCAGTTGCCTAACTGCTTGTTGTTTTTGTGTCTGTGGACTAATCGCTGACAACACTAAAGGATACAGTAGTGCTAGCCTTGTCCTCAAATGTCTTCTCTGTTAGTCTTATTTTGCATGACTGGCTGCACGTGCTGTGTAACTCTTGATAAGTTACAACGTAGATTTAATGAGACAAATAGTGTGCACCGAGCTTTCAAAACCGATTCAACTTGTCAGTATTTACTGCAACAGCTAATCTTAAGGCCGGGATAAGGCCCAGTCTTTTTCAGACACTGAGAAAAATGCTGTGAATTGTTACGTTGTGCAGACACTACTGACAAGTGCCCTGGTCAGAAATATGTTTGAGGTTTTTAAGAGATGAGCCTGTGGTCTGTGGGACCTGTTTCCTCGTACACAGCGATGCAGCAGCCCCTCCACACCCAGCGGAATCCTGTCCCCAGTGGGACACTATTCTGGAGACGGACAGCTACACTGGGAGGAGAGACAAGGCCAGTGGCTCAGGAGACGCAGGCTGGACGGGGCTATCAACAGAGTCCCCATGGGCTTCTACCAGAAAGTGTGGAAGATCCTACAGAAGTGCCACGGCCTGTCCATCGACGGATACGTGCTGCCCTCCTCCACCACAAGAGAGGTTACATGCTGCTGTTCAAGCTCAAACTTGGACTCTATGTGTGTGTTTGTGCGTAGTTTTTTTGCTGGATACTTTGTTTTTCTGTGCAGATGACAGCGGGGGAGATCAAGTTCGCCGTGCAGGTGGAGTCCGTTCTGAACCACGTGCCTCAGCCTGAGTACCGGCAGCTGCTGGTGGAGACGGTGATGGTTCTGGGCATGGTGGCGGACATCGACGTGGACAACATTGGCGGGATCATCCATGTGGATCGCATTTTGCATCTGGCCAACGACCTTTTCCTCAATGACCAGGTACTGACATGGAGGACAGCAAAGTGACGAGATGTTCGATTGGTAATGTTTGTGTTTGTTCATGGAGATTCTCTCTGTTTTCTGTTCTGTCTGAATCTCAAGAATTCGCTCAATGCCGGTGATTACTTTCTTGAGAAGGACCCAGCGACGGGGATTTGCAACTTTTTCTACGACAGCGCCCCAAGCGGCAGCTTCGGCACCATGACCTATCTCTCCAAAGCAGCTATCACATACGTCCGAGACTTCCTGCCAAGTTCCAGCTGTCTGATGCAGTGAAAAAGAGAGATGTTTCTCCCTGCCAGCGTCGGACACGAAGCATTTAAAGTAACATGTTTTACAACTGAAAGCATCCAAAAGTATGCTGTGCTTTACAGGTTCAGTTCATTTTGTCATCATGAGTCTGCTTTGTGGGTCATGTTGCTGCAATACAATAAGACTTTAAATACATATGTGTACTTGAATGATATGTCCTTAACAGCTTTTTGGCTTATAATTTATTTCCAATCATGATGCATTACCCATTAGTTATCAGCTTGAATATGTGAATAATTACTGTGCACAAATAACTAATTATTTCTTTAAAAAAATGTATTTTCTTGCAATATTATCTGCTGTTTAAGCTGTACTTTAAACTTATGATTTATTGTTCTAGTATAAAGGCTGTACTAAATAGTGACAAAAAAAAGATATACGAAATATAGAGTATTTAAAAAACTTGTGGTCCCTTTAAATGTCAATGTTCTGTCAATGTTAAACAACTCTAATAGTAACCAACAGAAACCAGAGATAACCTGAATCCTGAGATGTTTTTGTCGTCATGTGTATGTATTGTGTGCCTTGTCTAAATTTGAATGCTACTACTAATTATGGAACTGACATGTCCAGTAATCATTACCTCATCATACTAAGGGTTTGTTCATTTTCTTAAATAATTTGTAACGTGTAACCGTGTATTTATGTCATGCCAGAGCCCAATGCTGGAGTACACTGTGCCCTTCAATGGGACCGATTGCTAATAGTTGAACATTATTGAAACATTTCTAATAACCTGACATGCTTTCCATTAAATAAATACAATGATTAATTTAAATGCGATGGTCTTGATTTACACATGGACTATGGAACAGAAATTACAGTCGAAAGGTGTGCTTACAGAAAAGTAAAAGTTAAGATATCTTTCTTAAAAAGTAAGAAATTTAAGGAGCTGTAGCTGTCAAAAAAGGAGTCGAGGGCTAAAAAGCCACCACTGAGACATGAGGCCTCCACTAGGAGGCGAGAAAGAGACAGACAAAAGGCATAAATGTTTCTGAGCAGTAATCTGAGGCATCATGTGAAACAGCTGTGTCATCTGTTCACTCTGTAGTTGCAGCCTGCTGTTATATTTCAGGATCTTTATCTGTGCCGAAACAATGTGAACATAGATATACTCGGCATGCTTCGGCCTAACTTCTCCTAACATCAAATTAGGTGAAACAAAAGGAAAGGACATATCTTTTTAAGTCTCAGCTTCTCCGGCATGTGTCTGTCTTCTCCGGGCAAGTATCAGGAACATAGATCTGCTTTTTGCTGAAGCCATCCAGTCCAGAAAAGGTGGGGTAAACTTATTATTATTGCTGACTTTGACCAGTCAAATGCAAAACATGATTCATAACAGTGAACAAGCAGTCTCAAAAGCAGATGTTTGTGCAGTGAGATGTTAAAAATATGTGCCTCCACAACAACCGTCTGTGAAGTGGTTACCAGTTTTGACAGCACAGGTGTGAAGGGGAAAGCTGTGGGTTTTCTCAGATTTGGAGAGCAAAGCCTATAATTTGCAGCAAGAGCAAACAGGTGCACAGTGGGAATGAGGGAAGTGGTTTAAAAAACGTTTTTTTTTTGTAAATAAAAAATTGGTGTAGAGAAACAACACTCTGCCTGCCACTGACCATCATTCCCCTCATTCCCCTCTTCTTCAAATCAGAGCTTTGGTTTACAAAGGCAAAGAAATCTTAAAAAGTGCAAGTCAATTTACCCAAAACTGACCAAACAAGCATCTTGTCTCTGAATGGGAATTTTCAAATACGCATTTCTTTTTACAATGATGTCTTATGGGGACACTTTTTAGAGCAGAACAGACACTTTGCCATCTAAACAACCCAGTCTGTTACACCACGATTCCTTATTTAAAACGTGTGTACTCATTGTGCTCTTGTAGACTGTCATGGTCCAATTAAATGTTACAATTAGAAAAAAGGAATAATACCTCTAAGAGAACAGCACTGAAAACTGAACACATTTGATCTTGATAGTCCAACCTCGTTTATTGCCAAGGAAAAGCTAAAGGATAATTTAATTCATTGTTTTTGTTTATTTGGATAAAATCGAACAATGGAATGATAAACTATGTTTCATTTAATAAAAACAACCTAATATTTTCTGCATATAAAGCATATGTAAAATGTGTGTATACGTGGCTGAAGGAAGGAGCTGTGCAGCTCATCCAGCGGCGTTTGGGGTTGTCCTCAGCAAACATTTCTTCCAGCTGTAGGAGGACAGGCGATGGCTGGCTGGACATGCACATTTATATCCTCCTTTTGTATTCACACACGAATGGGAGCATCCTCCATTCTTTCGGTGGCACTCATTGATGTCTTGGACGGAGAAACGGAAGGAAAGAGGAAAAAGACGTTTTTCAAACTTCAGAACTTCAACTTGATGGACAATAACTGTTAAATAACTGTTCACATTGTAGCTTTCTCCATCTACTATCTCTGTCCTAGCCGATTTTTCCTTGAACTCAAGCATAAGAACTACTTGCTCGTTACAAAGCAACAGGTCCGAATCGTCCTATTCTCATTTTAGCCAGTGTCAATTAATAAGCCCAACTTAAACAACAAACAGAAGTGGGAGCGCTTTGTAGAAAAGTGGTTGATAATGCTAAGATAAGCCCTTTCGTTGTGTGTTGTTGCTGGACAGATGTTTCTGATGTGGGTTGGTGACTACACTGACCCTTGCAGTGTCGCCCATCTCCTAGAAGCGTGTATCCACGGGGGCAGATGCAGCGGTGGGAGCCTGGCAAGTTGATGCACTGAAACTCGCACACTTCCTCCAGGCACTCGTTTATATCTGAGGATTAGAAAAAGGAAACTCTGAATACAAGAAAAAAGGAGAATTAAAGGTGCATAGACATGAAAGAGGTTTTCTCTGACCCACACACTGCTCCTTCAGAGTGAGAGCAGCCGGACTGTTGGGCGGTGCAGCGGGTGGTTTCTGGTACCCGGCGGGACACTCCGCAAAGCAGCTGTGTCCATCTCCGGCTAAGATGTGTCCAGATGTGCAGGAGCACCGGTAGGAACCCGGTGAATTGAGGCACTGCTGCATGCAAGGCCCAAGGCCACCATTAACAGCACACTCATCTACGTCTGGACAGAAAGTTCAAGAGATTAGGACCATCGTGATTAAAACCATCATGTTTAAATGTATATATAATCATTTAGATTTAGCTGAATCTATTCTGAATCTTAAACAAGAGACAACCTGATTTTGACAATGTTCAGAAAAAAAAGAAACAAGAGAAAAAAAGACAATGTTCGAGATGTGGAGTAGATGTTCTGGAACTGAATTTGAACATTCGCACCACTTTTGGTAAATGATAAACAGCAATAAATAAAAAAAATAAATAACTCTGTGCTTATTGGAAAGAGAAACTGTAAGCCCTCTTTCCAAACAGATCTCTTTACTCGTCGCTCTCAGGATTACCCACATGTAAACTTCCAATTTCTATCTCCTCTGAGGATTAAGGTAACACTTTATATAATAGGAGTACAAATCCCATACTTAAATAATCCTTATTGCGTGACGAATGATGATTTAATGCATGCTTGAACTTTAGTTTGCTGATATTTGTCACAATGACATCAATTCAATTTTGGGTTTATGTGATTACTTGACACTCCATTTCATAAGCGATTGCTCACTGTTAATAAATATTTTAACTGCCACCAAACTAGAAGGTTTCCATTAATAGTAATTTCAGACCGTTGCATGTATTTAAAAAAAATCTGTAACTGTTGATAAAACGAAAGGTTTAAGCCAATTTAGAAAATCTAAATAACCATCAGAAGCAAAGCATAATTCAGTTTTTAGACAGGTGATCAGGCACAGGTGAGTCCAAAGTACAATTCATAAAGTTTTACACATTTATTATAAAGCAAAAACACACACACAAACACACACACACACACACACACTCACACACACACATTTGTGCATGGTCCCGGCCAGACAAAGACAGGCTGCACTGAGATGAAAGAGAGAAGCAAAAGATGAAAGGTGGTCATCCGTGCCCATTCATCTGAGTCGAGCTGGAATGTTAAATCTCACATATGTGCCTCCATGTTGTCGTCCTGTTTTGGTCTGTGATAAGAAACCGTTAGGCAGGCATTTTTTGCATCCGGTTGTTCAGATAGGAAACAAGGACGTATAGAGAGACGACTCAAAAACAGCTTTGCTCTGTATTGAACCATCAGTTCATCATCCTGATGTCTCGTTTTGCTTCTGACGCACACCAACTAGGAAAACAACTGACAAAAGGACCCACAAAAAGCCCCCCCCCGTTTCTTTTTTGCCAACAGGAATTTTCCCCTGCATTTTTATCATTGCAGAGGAATTGATCAAACCACAGTGGTTCTCAAAACAATGCAAGAATTGACACTGATAATGATGTTGTTGGAGCATAATATCAACACCATCCAACAAATGACGCACAAATTCCAGGTTGTCAGTGAGATGGACAGTGTAACTTAACATGTGTAAAATAGGCCGGCCATATAAACGGCCCCAAAAAGGAAAGAAATTACACGGCTCACTTAAGCTGGTCTCAGAGCCATGAAACATCAAACGCATCATGTGGAGGCGCTGGGTGTTTTTTCTCAGATGAGAGAGACTCCCTGCTGTGCTGGAACACGCCTCCATGCAGTTTGGAGGAGCTCGGGGGCATCCAAAGTGGAATGTCGTGCAGGAATGACAGGGGAAGCTTTCGGAGGGACAGAAGGAAACAAAAAAAAAAAAAAAAAAAGAAAAAAAGCTACTGGCACGCTCACCTCGGCATGTTTTCCCATCATCCAGCAGAACAAATCCAGGACTGCAGTAGCACCGAGTCCGGCTCTTTGTCTGATTGGAGCTCTGGTCGTAAATCTGGGAGTGAGAGCACAGCTGGGAACAGCCTCCATTACTCACCGAGCATGATGTCGACTCTAAAACCAGCAGAGGTGACAAGGATTAACCTTTAGAGATATAATGGACATCAAACTGCTTTGTTGAAACACGGAAACTATCTGCACTGTTAATAAAAAACAAAACAAAACAAATAAAGTAATTGATAAACCTTGATCTTCAGTATTATAATTATTAGACCCCTAAGCTTAAATAAGAATGAGTGGCCATCTGAGGCTTAACCCTAAAAAAACCTACAAAAATCTTTAAAAAAAATACTTAAAACTGCAACTAAACAGTTTATTTAATCCCATTATTTTATATCTTAATTTAAATGAAAAATATTTCCCTCACAGAAACAAAAAATACACTGATAATCGTGATACCAGAAATTGTTTGTAGTAATTTCTCCTCAAGTCTTTTTATTTTGTAATGTTTTTCATGGTACCTATAAACTTACATTCCAATAGAATTAAGAAGAAGAAAAAAAACCCATAAACATTTGCACATAAAAAAAATTAATTTTAAAAAAATGAAACAAACTACCCAGACAAACAGGTGTGATTCCACTCCAGGTCCCTCCTTGCTGGCAGTAACTGTGTGCGTCTCCATGAGCCAGCGTATAACCGGGGTAGCAGGCGTATTTTACGTACTGCCTGAACTCTCGGAGTCCTGGATTCTCCAAATTATGAAAGGAAAAGGTGCCATGAGCGGGCACAGGTGGGTCAGGGCACGCGGGTCCTATGCTGGGACTCAGAAAAGGCAGAGATGGCTGGGACGTGGCATTAATCCCGAGGTCATAATATTCCTTAGAAATGGTTCTTTCCCCTGCCATGGTAGAGATGTTTGAGGGAGGGGGGATGTTTTCAGTATAAATGATCTCATTACTGAGCATAATGGAGGGCCTCTGAGTCATGGACTCAAATTTGGGAATTGTTTCTTTGGATTCAAATTCAAAGTGGGAATGTTTCTGGCCTCCGAGCAGTGTAGAAATCTGGAGGATCTGCCCTGCATTTGATTTTTCCACACCCATGCTTGAAACTGAGCCCATCACGTCCGACTCTACAAGGAAAATCAGAGGACAAAAAAAAAAAGGTCGGTCCATTTCAAAACACCTCTCAGCTTTTGACACATAAAACAGCACCTATGGTCTACTGACCTTCACATTGAGGCTTTGTGCTGTTCCAGGTGTGGCCCTTACAGAACAACATGGAGGGTCCATGTAAGTGAAAGCCCCGATTGCAGCTGAACGCTACCCAGGAACCATCCTCATTCATCCGGCTCCTCCCGTGGATGAGTGGCCCCGGGCTGGAGCAGCCAGAGCCTGAACAAGCGGAGAAACGGGCTGCAATCTCATGTATGATCCCTCTCTAAACTTCCAGAATAACTAATTATGTATTCAGGTGAAATTATAAATGACAATAATGAAAAAAAAAGGAGAAAGAAACATGTAAAAAGTCCTTAAGACTTGATTGAAATCCTCACCGACACAGACTGGCAGGTCCCGTGACCAGCGCCCAGACATACAGCTGTTGGTTTGGTATCCATGGAGCTTGTAGCCAGGACGACAACGGAAGATCACCAGGAGTCCCCCGTAACGGAAAAACGTCTGGCCGTTTTCCAGGTGCTTAAACCTGCCGCACGCCCTTCCTCCAGACACTACAGAGAAATGCACAATCTGAGCTTGAAACAAAACGTCTCATTAGGCCGAACTCTGATGCGCACTTAAAGAAAATTACCTGGAAAGTAGACGCAAACTAAAGTGACCCATACTGCTAAGAGCCCCTTCTGAGCACCCATCCTAATGTGTGCTGGGGGGACAGTTGTTTCCAGATCTGGAGTTCCTCTTACAAAATTTGAAAGGGGGAGAGACGGAAGGAGGAGAGAAAGGTTTGGAGAACGAAAGTATGAAGATTACAGAAGGCTGAGAAACTGGTGAGGGATTACCACAGGTTACAGAGGGATGGGAGTTAGGGGGAAGTGAAACCATAACCTAATGGCTCTACACAGTGTGTGCACATGTGTTAAGGTGCATGTTCGACGCCTTCTGTTAAATCTCAACCCGTTATTTACTCTGCCTGATTGGAAGCCCGGGCCTGTTTAACAGCTCCCACTGTTTGTAATTAGGAAAGACAGGATGGCAGAGAGAAGGAGCACATAAACGCACCGAAACGCTCCAATGAAGAGTACAAACACAGCTGCTGATATCACAAAGAAAAGAAACTTTATGGAAAAATAATTAACTCAAGAAGTAACTATTTTAGTTGTAAACTGAAGCTTTAATTGATTTTAATACTACATACAAATAGCATTCACATTTTGTCCTTTTTAAATACATTGGAGCAACTATTGTAAAAAAAATGATACATTTGAGCATGACAGATCCAGTACATTTTGTCAGCAAAACTGTAATTTTACCTTTTCATTGACATATTGAAGGGTTGCAGAATATTTTAGGGTATAATGTAGCACACAGGATCATTAATGCTAAAGCATAAATCAATTAACCTTCCAACAATAAAAACAAAACAAAAGAAAATAGGCTGAAAGTCAGAAAAACTTGACAAGGCTTACAAATGAACCAGAGTGAATACTTTTAATCCGAAGCATTTGAACTATTAAGACTTGCTTCAGCTTATCATAACCCTGCTTTTATGGAGATATCAAGTATTCATGCTATTCTTTTCATTTCATACTTTTTGTTGTAGCCATAATTGGTTTTTAAATGAAAATATTTTGTTTTTTTGTTGCTGACAATTTCCATTTACTAGTGAAAACCTTTAATATTTGACTCTTTATTATAAAGAAGTGTGCCCTATTGTGAACTACATCCATCCAGATGTACATTACTGTCTTAAGAAATTCATCTGACAGGTAACACCAACAACTGCCGTTATCCAGCTACATATTATCTTAAATACACAGTTTAAATCAATTTCTCATTTTGTAGTTTCACAGTGGACTTATCCTAGATTTTTTTCCATGTCAGAAACATTGAAGCGTCTCGTCTTATTCCAGCATGGCTGCCATTCTTCATTTAAAAATTCAGGGCTTCTTTTGGGCTCATGAATACTTTTCACTATACGTCTTTTCACCGAGTTGCTGATCCTTGATGTCCAGTTTGTGCACCACTCTAAAAGCCTCCAGGAACTCTGTGAAGTCTATACTGCCGTCCTTGTTGAAGTCAATACTGCGGGCCAGGTCATCGATAGCTCTGTCATCAATGGTGACCCCCAGGTGAGCGCTGAACAGGCGCCAGGTGTGACGGAACTCCTCGATGGAGATCAGGCCTTAACACATCATTCACACGTTAACGCTGGAGGAGAACAACCATTTTAAAATAACCTGAAAAACATATTTAAAACATGTATTCACCTGAATGATCTTTGTCAATAATGTTGAAAATGATCTCTATGTCTGTCCTATATCTGAACAGTGTTTCAGCCAAGTTTGGAGTGACCTAAAAGAAGACAAGAAACAACCCTTCTAAAAAAACTGCACACAGCTATCAGGGAAATGATGATGGGCAAGTTCCTAAAAGTAAAAAATGGCTTTATTAAATCTTAGATTACTTATGCATGTTAAGTACTTAATGAAACACAACAAATATGTATCTTAAACTGTGCGGTCGATTAATTTTACTTTTGACCTGGATCTCAATGCAGACTGCCTGTCTGTTATTACTATGATGTATATAATTTTAAAAATGCATTTTGAACTTGGGTAAATAGCCTATCCACCCTTTTGTTGCTGACCTGAGGCAGAGGAGCTCCTGGTCCCATATCCTGGAAGCAGGACTGATACTCAACACTGCCATCTGGTGAAAGACTGGCTAAGTGTGGTCGGAGAGTCCTCCAGGGCAGGTCCAGTCTGAGCACAGACTCCAAAACCTGAGTCCACTCGCTTACGGACACGTGACCTGTAAAACAGACGAGCGTGTATATGACAATCACACATACAACCGCAATAAATTAAGGTTAATGCATGTTTGGAAGAAAACAAAAATGACTAGGGAAACAGCACCGGTGTGGTTCTGGTCGAACTGCTGGAAGCCCGCCATCAGCTCAGAGCGATGGGCAAAGAGCTTCTCCTTTAGGGCCCTGAGAGCAGAGCCTTCAGCCGCCCGTACCCTGCACACGCAAAGAAAAAACCAGTCTGTCACAAACCTATTCCTCATTCCTTATTCCTCAAACCCAAACAGGTCAGATAATTGACAGTGCTTCTTTCAGCTGTGGTTCGTTTTCGTCTTTCCTAACGCACCGGGCCGCCGTACCTCTGTGTGAGGGTGAGTTTCCGGGTGGTGCGGCTGACTTGATACTGGTAGAAGCGCGGCACCAGCTCTCTGCCGAGTTTGATGTAGGCGCCGCGATTGCTCCCCTCCTCGTAATAGTTCGACGCCGAAAAGATGGTGATCACCTGCGACGTTCACACGGTTTTTACCTCTCCGCGGGCTTTGCCAGCGGGGTCAAAACTTTCCCGCGGGGGGTCCCCCCACCTGTCCGCCGTGACACAGCTCGTAGCCCTCCTGCTTGCACTCGTGGGAGCGGATGAGCAGCTGCAGCCCGTGGCGGAGCAGCAGCCTGCGGGTGACGTCCGGCCCGAAGTAGCAGCCCCCCCCTCTGAAGGTGTTGGGGCTGCAGCCGTCTGGGGTCTTCGGGTCACTCCACAAGATGTCTACGATCTGCCGGGGAGGAAAAAAAGGACATGGATGGAGTCCGTCCCATCGCGTTTAGAGGGGACGCGGATCTGGTCCTCCGACCTGTTTCCACTCCTGCTCGTGCTGCGGGGGGGCAGGCGGGGGGACGGACGACAGAGAGTCCAGGAACGGCACCCGGAGGACATTGTAAGGCGTGCAGGGAGACGACGGGCACGGGCGGGGAGAGAGGCTGGACGGAGTCCGAGGAGAGCAGAGCGAAGAGGAGGATGAGGAGGAAGAGGATGAAGAAGAAACGGAAGCGGCGCTGTCTTGTCGGCTGAGCTTGCATCCTCTTTTTCTACGAAACAAAAAGGCCGTGAGAGAGCGTCCGCCGCGTATCTGAGCTAAACAGAGGAAAGGACGGGACCTTCTGGCAGACCTCTGGTTGGGGGTCAGTTGACTCTTGTGTCTGCGGCAGCTGCCCGGACGAGAGCTGTCCGTGGATCTCATTCTTTTGGCCTGTTTGCCGGAGTGGCCGATGTCCAGCTGGTCCAGACTGCGTCGGGGAAACCTCAGGGCCGATTTCACCTGCAGCACAGAGACAGTCGGATCACAGTGAAATCGGATCTCATGAGTTTAAATGCACATCACCCCTGACCTTGTGCCTCTCTATGGTGCTGAGGAAGTCCAGGTCGGTCTGGTCGGAAATCCCCCCATGCACAATCAGGATTTTTCCATCTATGACCGTCGCAATGGGCAGGAGGCTGAAAACGTCCTGAAACAGCTGGAGGATCTCACGCCCGTGAGTCTGCACGTAATGACAGAGATGTGGCACATCTCAGGCCTAACCCCTGAGCCTATGAGCACAGCAGCGTGAAACCGTGTGTCCAGACCTGACTGTACCTTATACTTCTGCATGACTTCTTTTGTGAAGCCATATCTGGAAGAAAAGAAAACACGGTCGTGTATAGGAAAACGAAAACAAAGAAAAAAAAAGAAAATCCTCTGAACCCCCTGCCTCTGACCTGAGGTTCATGATGTGGTCCTCATGGTTTCCACGGTTCAGGTGCATGTTGTCGGGATAAAGCAGAAGGTACGCGAACAGGAGGATGACCACTTCGACTGACTTTTTACCACGGTCAACAAAGTCTCCATTAAACACGTATGGCGTCTCACCAGAAGGAAGTCCATTCTGAAAAACAGAAATTAATATTTAATCCATAAAATCCAATGCTTTTTAAATAAAATTATTTTAAGAAATCAAATGTAAAATTTGAACATGAAATATATTTGATTCATAATGCCCCAAAGAGTTCAAATCAAGGTAAACATAAGAATGAATGCAATTCTAAAAAATCATTTTCAACTGTCCTTAATTTTCACTGAAAGAAACATTTTGCCACTGAGAGGAAAAAGAAAAAAAAAAAAAAAAATCTTGTTATACCTTGTAAAATATAAGTAGTAAGTCATCAAGTCGGCCGTGCAGATCGCCTGTTCCAAAAGAAAAATCACAGCAGTGAAGAAAATAATCGATCCTAATTGATTCTCAATTTACTGGATTAGGTGTAAAATTCTTTAATTGCATCTTGATGCAATCGGTTCTTTGTTTAAGTCACAAGTAGTCTTGAGTTTAATGAGATGCAGCTCAGCACGAGGGGGCAGCTGTGGAAGAGAAGTCAAGTACCTGATCAGGATGCAAATAAAGCAAGGCCCTCCTTTCTTGGAATGGTGGCATTAACATACAGTCAATTGTAGTTGAACACATTTAAAGACATCAGTCATCGTTTAACCAGCAGCTGAGCTAAGCAGGGAATTAATTTTCGCAACATTCAGTGACACTGAAGTGCTCTTCTCCTTCCCTGAAAACAGAAACGATCCAATCTGAAATCAACAGGTCAAACTGAAGTCAATGTTGCTTCACCACATATAGTGATCTCCTTGGTGTAGGATGTCGAAAAATTGATGATGTTTGGCATCTGTTTGAGGAGCTTTTTGGTCTCATACAGCAGCTGGAGAACATATCTGGCATGTAGAGTCTGTGTGGAAGGAATTTCCCAAGATTAAAGCGGATACCCATTAGTGAAGATTTGAAAACTCAAACCCCCCCTATTCGGTACCTGCTGCTCCTTAAATGCACTGAGGAGAGAGTTGGTGTCGGAGACAGAGAGAGGAAACGATATCCGGGGTCCAGTGTAAGACTCTGGGATGGGGATCAGGTTGTAGCAGGTGTCCTTGTCTAACCAGGGGTCCACCACTGGGTCCAGAAGCTGGGAGATCAGGTCTGAAAGACAGTGTGTGGAGCTGGTAACCTGCTGTGCTATAAACTCATTTCGAACGCTGGTTTAGGATTAGTTTAGATACATTTTAAGATACTTTAAGTATGCATTGCATCCTCTGTGATCTAACTTAAAATTGTTGTACTGAGAATCTATAGCTCATAAAACAAATACCTTGTAAACAATGATGGACTGAAAAGCTGGTTTAGACTATTAAAATGTGTTAGACAAAGCAAAACAACAACACTTTGAATGTACAAAAATGGAAATTAAATCAGAATATTCAAGGAAATGTGAACATTTGCTAAACATTTTGAGCCATCCTCATGTTCATGGCATCAGATCCAGTTCTCTGTGGCATAAGAGCCCTCCAGTATGGTAATATAAACGGATGGCCTCTAATTTATGCAAGTGAGGAACAGACATGAACCTACAGGCCCATTTCTCCTTTGTTCAGTTTCAGCTCATCTCTGTGTGATTGCCATTGTTTTGCAAAACACAGACACACTCGCACAGCTGCCAAAATATGAACGGTGCAGACGGACGCTCAGCAAACGATAAGCAATACGACTGGTCTACGGATTAGGAGGGAATAGAGGAACTGTGCATTTTTTTTGGGTGCTGGATGAGTGGGTCAATATGCAATTATGCCACAGCTGTTTCAGTGCCACACACCAACACACATCTCCACATTCCTGGTTGTTGCCAGGCAACGGGGTACACGCAAGGGGTTTTTCTGATCTCGATGAAAAAAACAAATAAAACAAACAAAAGAAAAACAGTTTTTTTACACGTGGTTTTAATTAATTCCAAATTAAGAAACATTTTGTTTTGTATTCTACATTCATCTAAACGACAACTAACCGCAAAGTGATGACTACTAAATGCTAATTTTGTCTCCGGAATCAAATAAAGGTTAATAAACACTGTGATAGACAAACAGAAAATTAAGCTCTCACACATAGTGAATTTACAGTTCCCAAAACCAAACATCCAAATGCCAGCCTCAGAAGAAAAAGTTACTCTACCTCTACCTAAGAAGGGATTATATCAGTTTTTCACCAACAGTTGATTGTCTTAACATTTCAGAAGGGGGATGCTTTGCTCCTTACCTGGCCCGTTTCCACTGAGCTGAGTCAGGTTGTCCAGCATGAAGCTGAAGAAACTGGAGAGCTAAAGAAAGCCAGACAAGAGAACATCTGTGAGTATCTGAAATATTCCTCCTTCTAAGCCGAGGGGAAAATGCTCGGAGACGCACCTGTAGCTGGTCCTGTTCGCCGGCGTATTCGATGGACTGGAAAATGTTCCAGGTGTACCTGCGTCTCATCTCAAGGCGGGCCATGTAGCGCCGGAACCAGCGCTGGATCAAAACGGCCGCCTTCATGGCTGAGGAAAAAACACAAGCTGTTCCTGTTAATTCACTTAGGAGACCCGTCACTGTATTTACAGTCACATATACGTTCACAAAAACGGATGCACACTTAAAGCTGCAGTTCTATAGAACTTTATGTTTAGTAAATCACACAAGTGAAGCTTTCAACTCCAACATTCCTTCATATGAGTGCATATTACCTGATGAAGTTTTTAGATATGAATAAAAAAATAAAGGAAACTGATACCTGCACATTCAAAACAATATATTTAACAAATAGAGCAACAAACTGGGTCTTACTCAGAGCCGGGCTCGGCGCCTTAACTGCTTCATCTGCAAGAAGAAACATTACAAGTCAGCATATGACACTGACAATTAAACAGGATTACATGCAAGAGTACACACGTCCACGCACACACACAGACAGAAAGAAAGATAACAAGACACAAGGGAGGTCATGTGCAACAGCGGGACAGGAAAAACTAAGCAAATTAAAGCAGCTTTTGGGAGTAACGACTCATTAAAAGAGGACAGAAGACAAGCTGTGGAGAACGAGGAGTACCATCTGTCAAACATCTGTGTGCGTGCGAGTGTCTGAGGAGGAAAAACCCTGACGGAAATGAGTAAAACAAACCATACCAGCAGAAAAGTCACAAGAATGATCAAGTGACCTTCACAGGAGATAAACAAGCAGAGGAAATCCAAGTTCTGCTTCAAAATAGGCGCAAAAACATAACATGAGCCAGTGACTTTACCTGTTTGGAGGCTTTTAACATGCGTTTCCGTGGCAACAGATGTACCACATCCCATGGTGGTCAACGGGAATATCCAGGAGTCACATTGATCTCTTCTCTGCAATCAGGATCTGACCGGTGGCACGTGACTGGTTCACATGGACCTGAGAGTTCTCCATTAGGAGAACTTCAGAAAGCAGATTCGACAATAAAAACTTACGAGGCAACGCCGTCTTACGCCTGAAAAAATTGTCCAAACCAGACGGGTTACAGGTAGCGAAAAGAAAAACAAGAAACAAAACCCAAATCAAACCTAACAAATATTTTGTTTTTCCACAACATTTAAAGCGAACGTGCGCGTTACGCATTTGGCGCAAGTCATCAGGTTGAAATGGTTCCTACCTGAAGCTCGAATCCACAGATCCAACAGGAAATGCACACTTTATTGGCGAAAAAAGGCAGAATGTTTGTCCAATCCTTTTAATTACAGCTATAAGGGGGAAAAAAGGGTTTGTGGATGCTGCTGCTTCAGTGGAGGAGCGCAGCGCTCAAAGACGAGGCGGAGGCATCATGGGGATGGATGCAGGCATCGACTAAAGGGGTGTCGCTGTTCCACCTCCAGCCCTCAGCGGTTAATTTAACCAGGAAACTCAACCAAACGACAAACTGGCTCAATTTAGAGACAAAACTACACCAATCCTCCGGTTGTTCTCCAAATATTCTTCGTCATATGAATACGGTCAGTTCACACTGTGGATCAATAAGCTGTGAAAATGATTTTACCATAATTAATTGTACAAAAATTTTCTTATAAAGAAAGCTTTGTACGAGTTGGACGACTTATAAATTGATTTCGATTGCAATGTCCTCGAATTGGACTGAATCTTTAAAATACAAAGACATTCGTGACTTGGCATTGAATTAATAAAATATAATTAAATCCCCTTTGAGTTGCAATTGCTCTTTTCTTTCTCCTGTTTTTTCCTTTTAAGTATTTGTGCTTGCAGCTAAAATTAATCCTTAAACCAGAAAAATCTGAAGAACTAAATCCACCTGTGCACCAAAGTTTGATTTCCTGCAAGAAAAATCAAATAAACTCACCAGTTCCCTTTTTGCATGGCAATTTTAAAAGAGACAATAAATAAAGACTTAAAAAATATATTTATTTAACATTAAAATTGTCTAGTTTATGTACATCTCTTCATGCTGCAGCTCTGGAACCAATCCTTTTCTGTACAAGTGTGACGGCAGCGCTGATCTCTTGTAGAGTGATCTCTTTTAATCTGTTGGTCTTCGACAGCCGAGATGCCTCCAGGCTCACCAGTTTGAGGAGAATCGGCTGGGGAAAACGGAGCTGCCGACAGGCCAGGAACTCTGAACTCCTCACCGCATTTGGGCCGGCCTACAGGTGAGAAACACCAGTCATCCTAAGATAAGAAAAACACAATCTACAAGCTAGTATTAAAAACCATATAGTACTGGTCCTGACCTCTTTATGACTTCTGTAAATGAAAGAGGCGTAATCTCGAACCCTTCTCTTTGGTTTTAGAGGAATTCCACGCGCTTTTCCAACAGGTGCCTTCATATTCTTCCCTTAGGTTTGCTGAAAGTAAACACAAGTGTGCACAGAAACCTGTTTTTATGACACGCACGAGTAAGAGGGACAGGACAAAAAAAAGTGTTGGTAGAAAAGAGCGAGCTTTAATTAACGCAAATTAAAACCAGCTTTGCTTAATCAGGCTTAATTATCTTCACCCAACTCACTCTGAAGCCCTCAGTGGGTCATAGGCAACACGAGCATGAGGAAAAGTCCTACTCAACTTTGGTTTTAAATGTGACAGGCGATGACATTCAGCTTCTCCAGTCCCACTTTGTGATATAAAATATGTCCTTACGTTGTTGCTTTACTTAAAAGTAAATAGTCATTTTCTCAGGAAATTGAAAACATCCCATTAAAAAGACAACTTGAAGGCTTAATTTGCTTATTGCAACTTTGAGTTAATTGCATTTTACTAGAGCTTTTCAATACCGTGCAAACTTACGCTTCCACTCCATCTCACTTCTTTGAAAGCTTCATTTGCTTTGAAGGAAAAGCTAAAAACTGAGGAACACATGTGACCACAGGGAACATTCCCAGGGCCAGTTGTATGAATATGATACCATAAAACTGTAATTTTGGTTCATATGTAAGTAGTTGGTTTTGTTGTATCTTTAAAATCCTTTTCTTTTTAATTATTGTTGCTTATTTCTTTGTTGGTACAAATGAGACAATTATCTAAGAGTGATTGCATTTTGTCTGTAATCTGACATGGAAATTAAAGTGATGGTGTTATTGCAGCCTTTAAGAACCCTTCATTCACCCAAATGGGGGACCTTCTGCCTCGTCATATGGATCACCAGGCCCAGCATGAGCATCACCACTCTCACCCTTTAAGCCTATTCCTATTGAACACTCTTTAGTTTCACTTGGATTCACGGGTTTTTATTTTCTTGAAGGATTTCCTGACGTGACCCCCGTGACTGCCCCTTGATTTCCAGTGACTTAGATGCCGTCGATGGTGTTGATGGTGGTGGGGGAACAGCTGTAGGAGGGGCTTTGCCAGATAAGGGTGGCATTAGGTAAATCCATTAGTGTCCTGTGGATTACTGTAATCCAGCCTCTCTATCACTGCTGGCTCGGGTTGCTCACCCTTCAGTCGGACCCGTCTGGTTTGGAGCAAGTTGGAAGATGGCTCTCAACGTGCGGCATTTCCTGCTGGCGCTGCTTCTCCTGGGAGCTGACGGTATGATTTCAGGTCTTTACTCATCTGTTGAGTAGTGAATCCAAACACATATTTAGGACAGGTGAAGTCAGAAATCCTTATTGTCTACTGCCGCAGGTACCCTTTCGTGTTTTCCCATCCTTGGTGGGGTTAAAATGACAGATTGGTGTTGTGATTTAACAACCAGAGTGGACTTTGGTGTCCTAACAGCCTCTTTTCTATCCTTGTTTCCTATGTGGCTCGACGGGTGGCTGTTTTCTCTTCACGTCCATCTGGCCTGACAGTGTTCACCGGTATTTACGCTCAAGAGGTATGAAGAAACCCCGGGAACACACGAAGGAGAGATTGTCGTTTCTAAACTGCAGATATTCAAAATTTTGCTTCATTTTCACCAACACCCACACCAAAGAAATCTCAATCTGTGGTGGGAAAGCAGTGTTATTCCAACCACCATGTGTCAGATTTTCTCTGGGAAAACACTGTAAAATGGAACAGATATGAAAATAGAAACAGAACTCTAGCATCTCTCCCTATGTTTTTCCAAACAAGCTGTGTCTATAAAATCACTGTATGCACATATACATAATTTATGCATCTAATCATGTTACTGTAGTGAGAATCTAATATTTTATTTGTTCATATGAGAATGCTGTGACTGAAGCATGGACCAGCACGTCTTGCAAGTGTGACTGTGATAAAGGAGAGTTTCCAGAAGGTCCTATGGTGAGAGGAGTCGATTGCATGCCAGGTAAGACTCTCATACGATCTTATCTACTTATCTTTTTTTAAGGTATTTGTGGGGATGAAATCTGTAATTGATCTTTAGATTTTCATAATCAAATCTAACTACTCTCATGATATGAGATTGACAAACAAACCCGTAGGAACATGTCTTAAAAAGTCCAGTAAGGGCAAAGTGGCCAACTCTTTATTTGTTTACTGATGAAAAATACATTGAGAATGGGATTCCATATTTATATATGTGAGCTTAGACTATAAGTCATCATAAACAATAATGAAATGATAATGAATGAGTCCAACAGCTCTGTACATAAAACTACAACAACAAACAAACAAAATCCATATTTGAGAGGCTACAACCTCCGACAGTGAAGGCATTTTGGTTGAAAACCTTAACTTGAAAATATCGCCCAATGTATTTGTACAACTATAAACTCCACTGTGTAGATGAGCAGGAGGTTTTAATGCTCGTACTTGACAAGAATCCATCTGTGATCTTGCGCCTGCATGATTTTATTAGACTCCAGATTTGACACCACAGGGAAGACATGCTCCACTGGAGCCACAGATAGAGCCATGAAATACAAAACTGCTTCAGTGTGAGCTGCTATATCCTCTTGCTTCATTGTTCCATTATCCAAAATTGGGGTATGCATTTGAACCTGAACAAATCTCAAATATGGCATCTATGAGAAGTGGTAGGGTTTTCTATCTATGAACACAAATGAATAAAACATAAGAGATGTTATACATCATTTTGATGATGGACACTTTGGAGACTAGGACAGAAACTGATCAAAATGTTATCTTGTAACAAATTCTTTGGTCCTGTCATATGTCATTAATCGGCAAAACTATTTCGCATACACACAAATATCAGATTTGAATCATGTCAGATTAACAGAGACTTGATGCAGGGTAAAAGAGAGTGTTTCATGCGAGCTACAAATAGCACAGCGACAAGTAATGGAGAACTTGATGTAGAGATTATGGGGCATCTAATGGGCTGTCACATAATAACAGAAACCAGTGATTACCACTATGTGGACCAGCTGATGAGAAACCATGAGAGACAGGATCTCCCCGGTGTTATGTAAGACAGGTTCATCAGCACTCTGGATCTCACTTGTTGTTTTTTTCTTTTAAATTTGCAAATGTTGGTGAGGCCATACAGAAGGGAGGGCCACAGAGGCATTCACATAGCTGTTATGGGAACACTCATCCCACAGACAGACACTTCAGTTGTAGTCATCATAATACCAGGATTAGACCTGGTGCGACCCCTACTTAGATACGTTTAAGACAGTAGTAAACAAAAGAGCCGCTGGCTGTTTCCACTTCAGTCCTGGTTCTGTGAATCCACAATTGCTGATTTTTTTTTCTCATGTCTAACACCACCCCTCCCCACGCCATTCATATACTGTATTTTAGTAAGCCACAAAAAGAAAAGGCAGCTTGAAAGCCACATGGAGCTAAAGCCATGGTGAGTGGAGAAAGGCCATCTGTCCGCCTGCCGCCCTAATGGAAAATACTGATCTCTCACTATGGAGAATTAAACTACCGAGTTTTAGGGTAGGATATGGGTCACACTTGGAATGCTAACAGCAGGAGACCGGGGAGCCGGGGGGTCTGAGGATGGGAGACAGCAGGAGAGAGGACAGAGTAGAAAGGATAAAGAGAGTTAAGAATCCAGGGGGGCTTAAAGTCGATCATTTCCTGGTTATGTTTCAGTCCCTTACTGGTAAGCTGTAGCAGACTTTAACTGTAACCCCATCCATTCATCCAGTCCAGGAGGGATTAGATGGGGAAAGATAAGTGGGGAAATTTTAAACTGAGGGATTCAATTTCCTTTCAGAGTGTCCATACCACAAACCTTTTGGCTTTGAGGCTGGATCTGTGAACCCGGACCAGATCACCTGCTCCAATCAGGACCAGTACACCGGCTGGTTCGGCTCATGGGTTCCTAGCAAAGCCAGGCTCAATACTCAAGGATTTGGGTAGGTGCAAGCAAATATCTTGACAGTGATAAAAAAAAAAGTAAATCAATTTATTTTATTACTTTGATTTCAATAGTTTTTTTATTCACCCACTGAATCTTTTTCCGCCTCTATTTAATCCATTGGTTAAGTGGTCTGAGTTAAAAAATGATTTACGCTTTCTTTCTACACCATCTTTGAGGAAAGAAAGCATTTAGCATGGTAGTGTAGGATAGTTTTGTTAGAGCTTAAGACATGTTTAGAAAACACTTGTCGTCTCAGGCAATTACATAATGATATAGGATAATGTATAGGACTCTTTTTTGAAAAGTACTGTTTAGTGTGTTGGTTTGAAAGTGCTACATCATGCTTGACTACGTGTCTCACAATGATTCTCCTCCAGGTGTGCCTGGCTGTCCAAGTTCCAGGATAGCAGTCAATGGCTGCAGGTCGACCTCAGAAATTCCATGGTGGTGTCCGGGATCCTCACACAGGGTCGCTGTGACGCGGAGGAGTGGGTCACAAAGTACAGCGTTCAGTACCGCTCAGACGAAAAACTCAACTGGATCTATTACAAAGACCAAACTGGCAACAACAGGGTTAGTGTCTCACACAAAACACAACCGATCATATGCCAAAGGTTTTTGGTGGAAAAAAGATTGAGATGTAAGTGAATGACAAAAAAAAAAAAACGTTTAAGCACAGAAACTCCCCCAAAAAAGGTCAAAATGTTTTCATTGGCAGATGTTTCACAGAATTATCTGTTTTATTTCTTTATACGAAACAAAAATCATAGGCTATAGCATCACAGCAATATGCAGCCAGCGTTCCACTGTAACCCAGACCTCCCCTTTTTGTTCATCCTCAGGTGTTTTACGGAAACTCTGACCGCTCCTCGTCCGTCCAGAACCTCCTGCGTCCGCCGATCGTGGCTCGCTATATCCGCATCCTCCCTCTGGGGTGGCACACACGCATTGCTCTGCGCATGGAGCTGCTGATTTGCATGAACAAATGCATGTGAACCTCTCATCCCGCCGACCCCAAGGCCTCGTCCCAAAAGTGTGTGGTGTGTGATTATGTGTTCGCAGATAAGGCAGCCTAATAGCAAGTGAACCCCTAAAATATTCAGTATGAGACCTGTTATCGACTCACATGATTCCATTAAAACAGACTTGTTTGATATGTACAGCATGCTTTTATTCACTCCACTCGGCAGTGTCCGCAGCTTTAATTTGAAGAGTTCTCAATAGGATGCTACACTTGCAGTGAAATGGAATAAATTCAAAGCCATAATTAGCAGTTGAGAAGCAGACCTAGCGTTGCTATGGAGGATGCAGACGCAGGTCTGAAACAAGGAGAAAGTAACAAGTCTGAAACAACACTTGTTGTTCAGCAACACAAAATTGACCTAAAATGATTTTTTCTGCTGAAGTATGCCTGGAAAGATCTGCATCCCAGCAATTCTTCCCATGTTTATTTTACCCTCATTAGTTTCAGTGTTACTCAGTACGTGAGTATTGTGAACAAATCCCATAAAAAGTCCAAATGTAGCAGTTAATTGAACTTCACTGGCTCTGTTTTTGTGTCCGAAGCCTCAGATCGATTAATAGTTATCTCTGATTTTAATCAGTTTCAGTTCAGTTTACTGATTCATAACAAACTTTGTCATCTTGGCACTTCTAAAATACAATTCGGTTATAATTAATTCAAAATTATTTCAATTTGGCAATTGTTCAGTTGACTAAAATAGATAATTGAATAGTCTGTGTTCTCTCATTCCATGAAACTATATAACACATTCTTAAAAATGTAAATTACAATGCGGATTATGTCTTTGGTAAGGACTCGTAGCAAAAAGCATTTGCTGGTATTAACATGCTTGATTTTGGTTTTGTTTTTGTTTGCTTGTTCTAACCTGAGGCCATTTTTGAAAAAGCTTCAGGCGTATCCACTGTTGTGTTTTGGTATTGTGGTAACCCTCGGATTGTTTCTCATCTCTGTTTTGGTTGACCTTCCTATGGTGCTTTGAGAATTCTTTGCAGAGTTTGACATACTCTGAAAATCTTTAAGCCATTTTCATGAATAAATGAATACATTCTGAATGTGCCCGTCCTCAGGTGATGTTTTTCTTCCCGCCCCAAAAAAATCACATCAGCCGATCAAAAATGTACAGTTGGCATTTATTATGAGACCCTATCATATTTAAATTAGAATGGTCAGTATAGATACACTCTGTTATTTCTATGTACACCCTGTCAGAAGTGAGAAACAGCTTAATGAAACAACTGATGCTTTAGGAAACACATTCATATTTGTGAGGAAAAAGTCATCTTCCCGTCTCTCAGTGTGTGACTTGCTGGGAGCTGAAGCCTTCGTTTCCATCCACGTGTTAAGAAGTCATGAGCTGATGTAAGGCCTCGGGTCACTGGCAAGGCAACCTTTGTCATCACTCTGTCCAATAGTTGGCTAAAGGAACCCCACATCAGCATCTACAATCAGAGTTCTCTGTAATGCACAGCATGGGAGCGTTTTCATCTGATCAGGGATTAACTGAAGATAAGAAATATATTGCATATCGATGCCCTAGAATTTAGTTGAATCACAATATAGGATACGAAATCCCTCTAAAATTTGCTATCGTGTTTGATTTTGGCTGCATCAGTGTCTTTCTCACTGTTATTGCTTTCGGTCAGCCTTGTAGTAAATTTGTTTTGCTGCATAAATCTGCCAAATTGTACTTCTGGACCAAAAATGCATCAGAATTTCCCTTTACCTCACCCTTTTGTTTCACTTGGTGATGCACAAAAAACACAGCCCGACGGAAGAAATAAAATACCTTGCTCAGGCCACAAACAGCATTTTTTTTTTTTTTACCCGAGCCAGTTTTCCCATTAATCCACATGTGAGGGAACAAGCAGCAAATGCCTCTGTAATAGCTGAGGTTGAGTGATTTTATCCCTGACCATGGCGGCAGATGTTGAACATAATGCAAACAGGAACACCAAAATAAAGACTTACAAAAAGGCGTTTCTTCTTAAGAAATACGTTTTAGAAATGCACACTGATGTAAACAAGTATGAAAAGATAAGGCCGGTCAGTTTCAAAATGTCATATGATTTGTTGTATTATTGAAAGTTGAGTGAACAGAATCAAACTGAGCAGGGTACACCTACATTTAGACTAATTTTGATCACTTTATGGTTTATTCTACTCATTATTTCAGGGGGGGATGTTGATTTTTTAAACTACTGGTTTCATAGTAAAGCCACATTTACTAATCTAAATTTGAAACAATTATAAAAAAAACGTTTAAAACCGTGCTTTTTTACAAAAAGACAGCGAGTCACTTGGGACAGTGTTTTTATTTTAACCCTGGTCCTCAGGGCCCACCGGCCAGCATATTTTCCATGATTACCAGCTTCAGCACACCCGATAAGAACTAATTCATTTTCACACGAATAAGGTGTTCAGGAGCTGGGACTCTTGGAAAACATGCAGGACTATGGACCCCGAGTACCATGATTAAGAATTGATTGATGCCCCGAATGATTCAGATGTCCACCGTAATACCTAACACCTAACACCTGGCTCAGATACTGAAAACAGTGACCTATGTGTTTCCCAAACTTATGACAACACAGCTAGAAATATCATTATGTGGCATTTCTGCCAGAGTTTCTGACTACGTTAGAAGATCACCAGAATTCTTCTTTAAACTCTTAAAGGTTGCAGGTGAGGTATGGCCCTTTTTAAAAATCTTAAACTCTGTAAAAGATCTGTCTCATACATGTAATTTTAAGAGCTTACATATGGAAAAATATGCCTGTTACTTGCTGTTAAGGCTGTAGACGAACCCAACGTGGCAGCATGGAGCTGGAAAGCAGCTGACATTGATAAAAAAAACCTGGGGACGTATGGCCGGGGGTCATTTTTGAATGGTGATATCAGACGTGGGACATGAAGCGGTTACAGTATATAAAGACGCCTAACAGTCTCACTCTGGCTGATCTGCTGACCACTACAGCCCGACTGGTCACAAAACTTCCAACTGATGTCATGAGGATGACAGGCTTATCTGAACTACAAATATCAGAGATTTGTGTGTACTCACCAGTGTTTCTTTTTACATTTCGATGAAACGAACAGAAGAAGGGGGGGGGGAGGTAAATAACACAACATAAGAATCTGTTAATAACATCATTTGAACGAAAAGTAAGAAGACATTCACCATTATTAGATATTCCTTGTGACATATTGTATTATCAACACATAAATATCTATGCATTTCTTTGTGTCGAAACTAAAGCTCTTGCAAATACACATTTAATCCTAAATTACCGTATAATATTCCCATAAAGCCTACATACTGTGTCATTTATAGCTTATATCCTTGAAATTTAAAACAAATAAATATATCTAATAAATAATATCGATATAAATCTTTCTTTTTTCTGTTATCGTTATTTTTCCCTTTTTTTTTCTCTCGAGGTTATCAAATATCAGAACTTGAAAAACGTTTGAGTTTATTTTGCCACCGGCGTGCCAGCGGCGTGTGACGCGTTGCAGCGGCGTCCTGCGAGCAGAAGATGGCAGCAGACGGGTCACACAGGCAGTGTGTCTCCTTGACGGGAGAAAATCGGCTTATTCTGATGTAAGTAGTAGAGATAACAACGGCTGATGCAGTCCTGGCATCCCGGTAAGGTGCTGGCCCCTCCCCCCTGTCCTTTATCCTCCGGCGGGACGCTGTAACCGTGTGGAGCGTTTAGATTTTTAGACTTATGAGAATCAACGTTTGAGGACGTTTTTTTTGGGATGAGCAGTTGATTGGGCGATGAGGGGGGGCCTTCTCAGTGGATTTTTTCAACTCCGGTTCCAAGACCTCCACCGGGACGGAGCAGGAGGGGGGGGTTGGTTTACAGGGCCGTCTCCTTCAGGTCGTTCAGGTTTGGCATCCTGGTGCGGGACGCCCGGGTGAAGGTGGGTCCGTTCTGGCCCGGTTTGATGCCCAGCTGCTCGGCGGTGAACTGGGCCCCCTCGGCCCGCTGCAGAGCGGACACGTGCCAGCTGGACTCGATCTGCCCCGGGAGGGGGTAGCTGGGCTTGCGGTTCTTGGCCTGGCCGGAGCTGCTCACTCCCGAGTGGGCCCTGCTCTCCGGGTGGCCCCGGCCCTCCGGGTAGCCGGGTTTGGAGGAGGGCTGGGGAGGGTTGGGGAGGGCGCCTTGGAAGCGCATGTCCGGAGGAGGGGGGGGAGGAGGCTGTCCCTGGTTTGAGGAGGAAGGGGAGAGATGGAGGAGTCGACGGAGTGACTTGAGTGGCTGGCTCTGGCGATAGACAGAAAAGAGACGATCAAGATATTTTGAGTGTTTTTTTGTTGTTTAGAAATAAATGAAGCAGACACAGTAATTAGTCATTCAGATACTAAAGATATGCTTCGACGAGAGAGTTTGAATAGCTGTTGTTGTTGTGAGAGGAGCATGAGAAGGCTGTAGAATGTGTTTCTATAAGACCGACGAACCCCTGCTGAGACTAAGATTAGCTGTAATGGTCATGAAGGAGCATTAAACACGCCGTACCCCGTATTTATCTACCCACTTTGTGTGGCTTTGCCTACAAATAGCTCTTATGTGAGTCACACAACTCACGAGTACATGACAAGACAAGGCTAAACATTTGACGAGGTTTCCAAAGTACATGATGAGCTGTTGAATTAAATCATTTAATTTCAACCCCATATTTAAAGATGGTTAGACGAAAGACAACATACAAATGTAGAAAATCTTTTTAAATAAATAGATAATAATTTCCACTTTGTTGCCTTCAAAAGGTTTAAAAAGTTTGTGTCGGGGAATTCTTTGTGAACTTTGAACACTGCATGCTTGTAGAAAATAAACAGAACAAGTGCAGGATATTTGAAAGAGAAATGTTTTCAATTCTTGCCACATTTAGCATCAGCAGGCTTAGTTTCCTGTTTCTTTTTCATGGATAAATATTTTTCAGTGCGTGACAGGCTGTTCATACTAATTTGCAATCATGATGCATGAGGATTCTGAACAAATGAAAAATTCTTTGCACAAAATTGTAGTGATTTGGAGCCTGAATGGAGCCCTCATCGGGGCAAAATGTGTCATTGTGTGTGTCAACAGTTTTCATAATCAAAGATATATATTTCTCTAGCCTGAATTTGGAAAAAAGGAATTACTTGTTATTTAACATGACATAAAGCCTGTATTTGCAGATTCAGGATGTTTTTCAGAATCATTCTTATTAAATAACTCCAGGAAGAGACTATCGACTCATTATATTCTTTGTTAGATGTTATTCCTGCAAATATGAGTGACTTAATGCTTCAATATTTTTTACATGATAGCACCGCAAACATGTACTCTACATTTAATTGATAAGAAGTATTGTTGCCAGTTAAACAGATTAATTCTCAGTGTAACAATTAGTGTCAGACATAGTTTAATAATTTGCTACATTTGTATTGGTTTGAATAAATTTGATCTTATTCAGTAGATCTTATTCTGCCAGGAATTATAATAAACCAGAAATTACAAATATGATGTAGTTTAGTGTGGACAAATGGTTTTTACATGATGTTTAAATGTCTGATGCAGACGTTTTTACATCCAAATTGCAAAAGAGGTTTATTATTTAATCAGGAAAGTGGTTATTAATATATATGTATATATATATTTTGAAAGTAAGCATATACCTGAGAGTGAGAGTCCACCTGCTTGTCCGTTGGCCATTCACTGACTCTCTCCCTCTCCCGTTCCCTTCCTCTCTCTCTCTCCCTCTCCCGTTCCCTCTCTCTTTCCCGCTCTCTCTCCCTCTCCCTGTCTCGGTCTCGGTCCCGGCTCTGCTCCCTCTCTCGATCCCGGGATCGCTCGCGGTTTTTTCTGCGGCTGCTGTGGTGAGAGGAGGACTTGGAACTCCTCTGAAGGGACAGATGCTCCTGTCCGTTTCCAGTTACCTGTTCAGAAGAAACAAAAAACAAAACAGGGCTATAAACGAATGCCTAAAATATTCATTCACTGCCAATTTTGTGAAAATATCTAAAGTCACTTTCATAAGATGTCTCAGTCAAATCACATCTCACATCCTGGAGATGTTCTACATGCACCCCCGAGGAAGCAACACAAAACAGGTAGGTGATGATGGTGATTAGTAATGACCTTGTTCACGAAGAAATGCCATTTCAAAGCTTTTATGACTCACAAACCACCATATTCAATCAGGAAAGATGAATAGTTCGGCTCTACATTAAATCAATTTTCATTCATATAAATCATTCAGTGGAGATGATGTCTGTCTGGTAAAAATGCACAAGCATTCTTCCCCAGAAAAAGTTCAAACCAAAAGTGTTTACAATGATTGTATGCAAACTTTTGTCTTGGACTGCATGTCAAAACAACATAATATCTTAATAACAAACCAATGATGAGTTAGTTATATGAAAAGTGTTTCAGTGATGTTTATGGGCAGTTTTTGTTCTTCTTATTTCAAATATGATGCAATAATACATGTTCTCATTCAACTGTCAATAAGAAAAGATCATTTTTATATTTTCTAAAATGGTAAATGTTTCCTGCTTCCTGTTCCGTATTTTTTAGAGTCGGAGCTTGTTTGTCTCTATACTCAAAATCTTCATGAAACTGACAGGATACAGTATGAAATCGTAGGCCTCACAAACAGGACAAACTTCAGCATGAAAGAAGTGTCTCAAACGTTGCGAGTGCATCTGACATACATTACAGCAAGACAAAGAGATGCACAAAAAAGCGTGCAAGTTTTAGACTGAACACTTTTGAAATCCTTTCACTTTGAAAAATGCCTCAATCAGCCAGGGAAACTTTTTGAGAGGATTTCAAAGCAGGTTCGGTGCGTGCGGCGTGGGTCAGCATGCAGCCGAAGTGTTGAGGTTAGATTACTGGTGAGGCAGGGTAGGGCGCGGTAGGCTGGTGTTGTACCATGGGCGAGGCCACTACAGGTAGGACTTTGACAGCTGAGTTGTGCTTTAAGCTATTCTTAGAGCTAAAAAGGGGGAAAAGACTTTTCTTGATGGTGGGGTTCCTCCCGTCCTCCAAGTCTGTCTGTGGAGCAGAAGAAGAATAGCCACACCCTTCAAACAAATGTCTGGTCCTATGAACAGAGAAACAGCTGGAGGAATCGATCACAACCTTCTTTGGAAACATAAATTAAGACGAAACACGGGGGGTGAAGTATGCACACTTATCCAAACAATACAGAGCAAAGTAAAATAAAAACTTCTGTAGCAAACTAAATATAACAATCCTGTTACACAAACTGGAGAGAATAAAAAGAAAAAGAAAACAGAACAAAAAACTCAACACCATGTTTTTAATTTCAAGCTTTAAAAGCTTAATTTAACACGGTCCGCTTCTGTCACAACTTTATTTTAGAGGTGGATAAAAATCAAATGTGCTAAACCTTTTTCAGGTGAACACAGACATTTGGAATTGTGATCTCACTGGTTACAAATTAGAAGAGATTTTAATGCTCATCTGTTTGTTTACATCGACTGTGTTTTCATTGTGTTCCCAGATTTCAGTCAATAACCTATCCACTTTAACACGATTATTGCCAAGGAATGATGGCAAGCATAATGAAAATAAGACCCATGTTGTAATAATTCCAAATTACCCTTTAGCAGATCTGGTGGTTAACATCAGTCTTCACTTGCACAGTAATTGCCCAATTACACATTAATGATGGCAGAAAGTCAACAAATGATCACGTTAAACTCTGCTGCTCTGAAAACTCGTGGGGATTGGTGTTAACACTCAGATATACTTAAACACAATGGACGCAGAACATAGAATTAGCAACAGTGTGTCAGCATTTTCTTCACGTGTGGAAGTAAAAACAAGATCTTACTATTTGTGCCTTTTTCTTCTTCTTTTTAATGGCTCTGAAGAAGCCTTGTTTTTCCTTCTCTTTGGTGGGCTCTGGAGTTTTCATGACCATGGCCTCTGCTGCACTCCTGCAGGGGACACAAGGAGATGCTTCTTGTCTTAACAAGCTCAGGATTAAACTTTAACTAAAATGTGTCTCATGCTCGGGAACAATCCAGCTACTGTAGACAAACTGACAAAGAGCTGTATAGTACCCCCCCCCCCCCAAAAAAAAGGAAAAGGAAAACACACAGTAATAGAGTCCGCTTTAAAAATGATTAAATTCTAAGAGTATTTTGACAGCTCAAAGAAGAAATGCTTATTTTTATGATAAAACATCAAATATATCAATATCTTTCTGTTCAATATCTTTCCAACATTAAAGAATTTTCACCTTATTAGCATCAGAACTGAGTGATGTAGAAAGATCTAACAGATTTAAAATTGGTTTTCATGCGAGACCTTCAGGTTACAATGAAGAAAACATGCCAAAATGTTGGATGTGGAACTTAAATAAAGGTATAGAGCAACCCCGTTTTTCTTGTTCCTGCTCTGATTGCGCGTACGTTGCACATGGTGGGCTCAGCAAATGAATCCTTACCAGTCAAAAGCTGTCTGGCGTTTGGAGTGGTTCGCCATGCCAACTGGGTCACCGGCTACAACGGGGACGACTGGCCCTCGACCCTGACCGACACCTTCATGGAAAGAAGAGGAGTTATCCGGTCTGGGAGAGGGGACTGAGGAGACACACGGAAGAGAGAAAAGGACAGAAAATACATATTTCTTCTTCTCTCGGTGAGTGTCTGTATTTATAGGGTAAAGACTTTGCTTCTAATTAATCTGGAGGTATCCAAATATACATATTTTTTTATTTCTCAAATTCCACCTGTGCTTCCCTATAATGAGCTCATCTTCGTTACCTGATTTTCATAAACTGATATTATCCATTTAACTTGATAATTTTATATTTAAAAATATTGTATTGGCTCAAGGATCAAAATATCCCAATCTGAAAAAGTACTGATAAAGCATTTAGAGACTTTGAGCTTTATACAACTAGACAAAAAAAAGGTAAACATAGGTAAAGTTGTTTTACTACCACAAATCATAACCAAGATACTCTTGTGAATCAAAATGTTCTTTATGAAATAAAACAGGGGTTTATTGAGGAACAAATCTACATAATAACATTCCTTCTTTCCTTTTCTTCCCCAATCAAGCTAATTCTGCAGGCATGCATGAGCATTTAATTGTATAGCCTTGGCTGAATCCTGCTGGATTTAAGTCTGTTCAGTCTCAGTGAACATTGTGAACATGGTTTTAATTTCTGTCGCACATCCATATCCACTACTAACCACAGTAACTGTGCTGAAGTGAAGGGAGACTTTAGCTCAAAGTACCACTAAGTAGAAGTGCAGCTTTGCAGCACTGTGAGCAAATCTGACTCCAACATGTATGCTCATGTTTGATCTCCTCCTTTATTCTGGTTAATCCCATTTTAATACAGTCTTTCTGGTGCCTTGTATTTGTATTTCCTCCGGTCTTATGTCAGTGAGTGTTGGATTAATCACCTGGCATTGTCGTGTTTTGTTAAGCGCCATGTAAGAACAGGAAATCTGGCTCCCCTAAAATAGCTTGTCGGTACCACATGACACACGCTTTGTGACAGGATGAAAATGAAGCAATGAAATAATGACACACTTTACACAAGCAAGAAGTTGCTAGAGAAAAAAATATATATGCAAGATGAGACTACACACAAGAAAAGGTCATACGGTAATGAGAAAAACAGGTAGATTAAAGTCTGTAAATCTGTACCAATGGAACTTAAATGGTCTGGCTATGAACAATCCAAACTTGGAAGTTTATGTGTGAAGAGTACACAAGGCCAGGAGTGGATGATGGCAACTGACTAAACTCAAAACTGGTGCAAAACAAGGGATGTCAAACTGATGAAGAAACAAGAAGAAAACAATAAACTGACTGAAAATCAGATTAAACAGACACGTTCTTACATCCTCACATCCTCATCCTACGGTAAATCCCGCTCCTTACCGCGGTAGAAGCTGCCCACTCTCCGAGGCATGGACTCAGTGAAGATCATCCGGTTCTCTTTGGAGGATCCTCCGTCTTCGCCATGAGGATCGTGGTACATCCCGACCTAAGACACATCGCCCAAGCACCCCAAACACACACAGTCACACAGCGCTCTTCAGTATCGTCAAGTCGCTGACAGCCTGAAAACCAATTATCTCCGCATTCCGGTGGCTATCGCATTCTCTACTGGCATTCATCACGAGACATTTAGGACAATCTTAGAGCCTGTCAGTGAAGCTACACGTATAACAGCGACAGCGTGCAGTGAGGCTGTTGATCCTACGAACAGAAAAAGCTATGGAAACCAGCAATCAGAAGCGATGCTGTCAGTGTTTTGGGCGGGGAGGAATGTGGGGGGTCGGACCTCATTTTTGGGGCGCTGTGTGTGAAAAGCAGCAGTGTTGTCCCTCGTAGAGTCTTTGATGGGGGCACAGGGGTGGCTCATGTCTTTAGGGGACTGCTCACTCTGTTGGGAAGACGGACAGGTGAGGGTCAAAGCAGACTAGAGAAGCGGCACAAAGCAGTGACAACAATGATAACGTAAGACAGTAACACTCCCAACACACACATATACACACACACACACACACACGCGCGCGGTAGTTCTTAAAACAGTCATACTTTCGAAGATATTTTTTTAAAGATATAGACATTTCCAATACATTACATCTATTAATTTAAGTAATTAAGCTTCAGTGTATGTAGGAAATGGCCTGATTTCTGTGAATGTGATTTTTCTCATCCGGATGGAACAGCTGCTGCCTTTAACCGCAGGGGAAAAGCTTCCCTCTAAGCGTTTGTGAAACCATCTTTGAAATTTAAGAGTTCTGGGGGTTAACGCACTGTTGGCATAAAAACTGCATCAAAATGCCAGATTCCTTTCAAACTGAAGTAATTACTGCCTCTTTGTTGGACAATCTGTCCTTTAGAATGATTATGTTATTATCCATAGTGCTGTGCTCTTTATTTTCTATTTGCTACTGAGTGAGTTTCCCATCAGGAATACATGTAGATGAAAATGTGGAAATTGACATTCTAAAGTATGTTTCAGTATTCAGTCAAATGAGAAAGAAAACAGATTAATTTTAAGGGTGAAACCTGACTTGTGGATAGCTTTAACACAAATGTGGGCAATGTGTTTTCTTTAACTGCAGACTTGGATGCAGTTCCACTTGGATGTGTTCCACTCTAATAAGTCCTGACGTTTCCCCCTCTTCTCTTACAAACTTAATGTTCCAAAGCCAGATAGGTTAAAAAAGTACCTTGTTATGGCTTGGAAAAACAAAAAAACTTAAAATGAAAACTTACTAAACCTTATTAGGTGACCTATAGACATACACTGGCATATTAAGTGGTGTATTGTTTCTTAACTGTTGGATTGGGAAATTGTGATGTCAATGGTTGGACAATGAATTTCCCTTAATATCAAACTAATGGTGAATATAATATTTCAACAGCTGCTCAGCAAACATTTCAGATTTCAGCCCCAGTGAAAGAAGTTACTGTCCATGTCAGTGACTTCTGAACCATTATGTAGCTTTTTAAGCCTGGGGGAGATTATATCTTTTGATCATTTTTGTGTATATGTTGCTGTTCAAGTATAAATTTGTTGTGACATTTGCTGAAGGAATAAGAAAAAGAAAACCCAAATGGCGGAGGACAGCCCTGCTTGCTCATGTGCCATAAAAAGCCAGTTTTCCCAATAAGGATGTAATTATCTGTTTCCATGACCTGAACCTATTTTAAGCTAAAGGACTGTGCAATCTACAATTCAAACACAAAATGTAAAAACAAAGACTATTCAGAAATTATTTATCACTGAATTCCGACTGCAAAGTGCAGTTACCATGGAGACAGGCCATCTCCTGAACCCCCCTCTACACCCCGCATACTTAGAAAAAAAACGAGGAATGCAAACAGAGTCCAAAGTGGCTGGACCCCCCCTAATGGACCCTTCCTTAAAACCGAAGGGGTTCAGTGTTAGCCTTTTGCAGACCCGCAACCCTCCGGACTGCCACTGACCCTCACTGTGTCATCAGTGCAGTCTTCCCTGGAGGAGCTCACAGAGTGACCAGCCAGGGTGGTCCGGTGCTGCAGCTGTGGAGAGAGAAGCTGGAGGCTACTGGCTCGTGTCGGTATCGCCTGCCCAGGTGCAGGCAAGCCCGCCATCCCACTCTCAACCCCATGAGGTCGGTGGCGTTCCCTTCTCACATACATGGAGTGGCGCTGAGGTCGTTGCTGAGAGGAGAAGGGGGAGGTGTAGCCCAGGCCATAATGATAAGACTCGTGTGGGGAAGGCAGAGTGTGAGTGGAGGGCATCCCTGCTCCACCCGGGTCTAATAGCTCTGGAGCACCAACATCTTCTGGAACAAAGAGCGGAGTTAAAAGTTCGAAGAGCTGAGCATATTTTTGTCTAAATTATCTGTTTAACTAATCATTTGTCAGTTGAACTTTATGAGAAAACGTTTTTTTTTTCAAACCTTAACTCCAAAATACGTTTACAAGCTTAAGTCATAAAGCTCAAAACTACTAGAGCACTAAAGAAAGATGTTAAAAAATGTAAGTGGAGCATAAATTTGAAATGAACGAACCTGGTGCTAAAGATTTATGTCTGGATTTGTGTCTGGATGAGGAGTCGAGCGTGCTGCTCTCCATGCGGGCATTTTGGCTGCTCCGGGAAGCGGGGCTGTGCCCAGACCGATCGCTGTGTCGAGCGGAGGGGCTGCCGGGGGGCCCCGAGGGGCCCGAGGGGGCGTTGAGGTCCAGACAGCTTGCGGGGAAGAAGCGTGCGCTGGGACCCGCCCCCGCTGTCGCGTTGGGGTTGGGGTCATCGAGGTGGAGCCGGCCGTCACTGAGGTTCCCCACGGATTTGGCGTCGCTCAGAGCGCTGTGGCTCTTGGACAGGCTGAGATAGGAGGCCGAGCTCTTAGACGACGAGGACATGGATCCGTGGGCGGAGTCCGCCATGCTGTGGGCGTGGCGGCCGTGTTGTTTCTCTGCCCCGGACTGCAGGGTGTTGGTTTTGTTCTCCAGGAAAGTGTGGCGGCCGGCCTGCTGCTGCTGCTGCTGCTGGGAGCGGGAGGAGCTGGGCTTGCCGTGGCCGTACTTGGCCCCGTGCCCCTGCTCGGACAGCTTCGGAGAGGGTCCCAGGCTGAAGTCGAACTCCGTCTTGCCTTTAGCCTCTTTGGGACTGAGCAGGTGCGGCAGGTTGTTGTTGGCCAGATCTTTGTTGGACGAGGCGGAGCGATTGAGGGTCTGGGACATGAACTGGCTCTTGGGGTGGAGCGTGGGACTTAAACTGGAGGGAGCTGGTTTGTTCCCGTTTAAGAAACTCTCGTTGCTCAGGTGATGGAGGTCGCCGTGGCGAGGGAGGCTGGAACATTCTTTGCTGTTGGAGCGCCGACTCGAGCTCTTGTTGTGACTCCTGTAGGGCCAGAGACAGAAACAGGAAAAATACTCATATCAGTCATAGTTTTATGAACAGAAACCTAGTTTTTTGTGTTACTTAAATTAATTCTGCCAACAAAAGTCTCAGAAAAAACACAGAAGTTAATCAATAAGTGAACAGAATTTATAATATAATTACAGGTGAAAAAGACCTTCTTGGTTCCTGATACTGTACATTAAGGTATCAGAAATTATTACTATCTTAGAAAACTGATACTATGACAAAACCTTGCCATTTCTTTGAGGGCAACTTTGGCTACAAATGCGTCATGAGATGAGCTGTTGAAATATAAGCCTAATATTAAGTCACATCCAGAGCTTAGGGTTCATCTCCACCCACAGCTCCTAATTATGCTAGATTTGTTGTAGCTCTAAAGTATTAATCCTTTTGCTTAGCTTTTCCCCCTATTGAAAGCAAATTGTCATCAGCAGTTACATAATTCACTTGACTAAAAATAGAAAGGAGCTAATAATACTCTGCCACAACATAATCTGAGTTCCCTAATAGGATTTGTGACATTTTGTTTGAGTTTTAGCAACGTGCTCTTTTTGAACAAGGATCAGCAGGCAGGTATGCGTGAGCTCAAACACTTATAGTATAATTTCATGAATAAAAATAAATAAAAACAGAAAGATTTATATCAATCTTTACCCTTTAAAACCATATGATACGTAGAATCTATTGCATCATTATGTCATTAAAGCTTTCTGTAAAAAACAACCTGTTGTGTAGACAATTTCCCCTCTATGTGCAGTTTTGTTTGCAGTGAAAATGTGCATAAAATATGGATTCAATTTAATTTGTCCATCATAAGACTTTATGAAGACATGTTATTTCTTTTTATATTTTCTTTTTGTCAAACAAAGACTTCAGATAGAAAAGGTTTGTATTTTATTATCCATTTTTTCCTTGGCCAGTCTTTATAGGGTGTTAAATTTCCTGTTAAATTTCAACCAAAGCATGGCCCACGCTTGTCACTGACAGTTACAAAGTTGTGTCAGCATTTTAAAAGTATTTCATATCTTTATACATGATGAAAAATGTATTTTATATAACTGGGTCAGTACTTTAATATTGTTTTCTTGTCCAGTCATGTAGAAACTGGCAGGTCTCTGTAGACCTAAAACTGCTCGTAGTTAATATGAATCACGCTTCATGGCTCCTTTTAAAATATGCAGTTAAAAAATGATGCCGTAATGATAGTAAAGTAATCCATCCCTCCATCTCTTGGCACATCCTTATAAGATCACTTGGGGCCCAATCCCAGGCGTATCGGGGTGTTTGACTAAGTCCACCACCAGGCTAACACAGAGAGCCACATCTAATCAATTCAGAGGCACCAGTCAACCTAAAATACGTCTCTGAACTTCAGGAGGAAAAGGGACCAAGGAAAAGCTCCAGGGGTAGAGGAAAAATACAAACCAACGGTTTTTGCAGCTATCATAGCCCATGTCAAAAATCAATGATGTTCAATTCTATCATGTATATTTAAAAAAAATCCCCTCCAAGCTGAGCAAATGACTCGGCTCACGGACTCCCACAGCAAATTTTCCCGCTCGCATGAATGGATGATTAAATGAGTAAATCCAGACATTCGCTCAGACCTAGTAGGAACCGTGTTCTCTCCGTGGTGATGTGTTTTCCGCTTGGAGGAGCGCGGCGGGTTGGGAGATGCAGGAGAAGGCCTCTCTGCCGGCCTCAGGGGCTGGAAGACTGGATGATTCAAACTCTGCTCCGTCAGATATCGTTCAGTCGGGTTTAGCAGCAACAGGTTCTGTTGAGGAAAGACACACATTTGGGTTTGTATACATTTCAGTAGATTATCGCTTATTATTATCCAATAACACGGCTGGTTTCGCTATTCTGAATATATCTCACCTTCATCAAATCCAAGATCAAACCATTCAAGATGCCCTGGTACCTTCTCTCCAAGGTCTGAGGATGAGTAACTGAGGGAAACTGCCAAACAAAGAAAAGACACAAACACCGGTTGAAATCCGTGTCAATTTTCAACCTTCTTTTATTTTTTTGCTTTTGCCTTGAAGATCCAACATAAAGTAGATGTCTCGCCAGCAGCAAGCAGCTCTCAGGTCGAATCACACAGATCACACTCAACAAAACCACCAGGCATGCGCACGCCACACACACGTTCAAAGTCCTGTTCAGTCTTCTGGGATATTTTTCTCTCGCTGCTAAACTGAACACCAACCACCTATCTCATGAGTCACAGCAATCCACTCAGTCATGGTGCTGGGAACACTGCCACAAAAGAAACAGATAGAAGGACGCAGAGCTGAGAGAGAAGGAGAGGAGATTTTTAAAAGTGAGGAGGAGGAGGATGAGATGAGAGGAGAGGAGAAGAAGAAGCAGCAGAGAAAGAGGACACAGTTGGATGCGGTTAATGTTTTCCTACCCTGATTCCATGAAACCGCGGGTTATTGTAGAATAGTTTCATCTGTTCTGCCGGCAGTGGCCCCAAAACCTTCTGAATGGTGAAGAGCTGGAGATGAAATGATGCAGCATTGTAAAGATGACTGAATATCTGAATATCTGCTCCATAAACTGTTTTCTTATTTTGCTTGGTCATTAAATTTGGCCAAAGCTAAAATATAAAGTCTGGAAAAACCATGTGGATTTAGAGCTTACAAACACCAGTCACAATCTCCACAATTAAAAAACCTTTAAGCATGATTGAACTGTTATCTTTTTATTTGGAATACAGTTGATCTGTGTGATAAATAACTGATTGACCTATTGTCAGAGCAACTGCTTATAAACTGTAAAAAAAGACCTCCATAAAAGTAGCAGTCGCATTGTAAAAAGAATATTATTTTATCAATAAACATCTACATTTTCAAATTCAAAACAGGCTGTGTTGATATCCAAGTCAGACCAACTAACATTCTGACCTGGAACCTACCAAGTCTTCAAAAAAGGGTTTTAGCAAGATGTTGTTATGGAATAACAGCTGCCACAAGCTGTTATTGAATGCATTTTGGAGCAAAGAATGTCCAGTCATGGGTCGTATTTGGGGGTGTGAACAATAAACCTGTTTGTTTTTGTTTCTTCTGTTTACTGGAAGATTTGCTGGAAAATTGAACCTGAGGGGAAGCTGCAGAGGTTCAAACAAAAGAAAATCTTCCTATACTTGCAAAGGAAGACATAGCACATTGAAATAAAAGGCTGATATTCGATGAGTTGAAACCTGAAAGTGTTCGTATTGCACCTTTACCAACCTGATCAATCTCACTCTCCCCTGGAAACAAAGGCTGCCCATCACTGAGCTCCCCGAGGATACAACCCACCGACCACATGTCCACTGCCTTTCCATAGGGAGCTCTGAGACGGGGAGAAACTGACACATTAGTTTATCATTCCTGTATAAATATCACTCGAGTGAAGAAACAGCGACCCCAGTAAAGACCTTGTTAATTAGACGGTAGGGTAATTATGACAGTGAAAATGAGAATGGGGATGTTGGCGAGAAAAATAAAGCCTCCAGATTAACTAAAGATGATTACAACAGGGTGACATTTTCCACGGTGTTGCTAGTGGCATGGAGAAAAAAAAATACAGATTTTATATTTCTTTGTCGAGAAGCTGGTAAAAACGATGGTAATTTCTGAGCAAAGGGAGCTCAGAGCCTGGTGAGAAATGGTGAGAGATCTGGCAGCAGGGAAAGCAAAGGAGCGCTGGTGTTGGAGGGAGAGAGTATTTGAGTGGGCGGCATTCAAACACTGTCTCAATAAATGTTCCAGGGCATTTACTAAATCAGGCTACAGCAGCAAGGATAGATGACGCTCGGCTGTCTCCGAGCTAGGATGGAGGTTCGATGCAGCAAAACCAGCAAACCGACACATTAAAACACAGGTGAAAAGAAAGAACGAAAGAAGCCAAGCTGAAATTTGATCTCAGGAAAGAGGGAGAACATGTTAGTTCAAACCTCAGCGGATTCATCTTTATCTGCTTTTTTCTGGTGATCCGATGATGCAGACTTAAAACTAAACGTTAAAATGCTGAAAACAAGTTGATGAAACATCTGACTGTAAACAGAGACTGTAAAAGCCGTCATGACACCGAACAACAATTAAAAGAGTTTTTTTTTTTCTTTTTCAAACATTCTTTGATGCAACAGATAGTTGGTCACACAGCAACGACAGGGAGATTGCATTTAGAAGAGGGAAATAAATATATTTTCAAAAATCTGTAGCTTGGATGAAGCCTCTGCCTTTTAACATCTATCGTGATTGAACTTTATCAGATCAAGATAGACCAACAAACAGAGCTGGCCAGGAAACAGGAATTACCCGTTGAAGGTTAAATGAGGGATTCGCTCTTTATTATCTTTTGTTGCCAATCTCACAGGAAGATGTGGAAAGTGAGCATCATTTTGTAAGAACACGTCTGAAGATGTTGGCACTCAATGTCCTGATAAAACAGAACACCCCAAACTGCAATCCTGCTAACCGACCCTTATCTTCTTCTTTAAAAAACGTAAAAGATAATGTTGCTCCCAACTCGATCACTTACATTTTCGAGCCACTGAAGCCACACCTCATGGGAGATTGTAAAAAATGCCCTTGTTAGATAGTTAGATATTCCAGTTTCATATCTAACGCTAAACACAGTACAACCAGGAGCCTTTTTTCTTATTCCGTCCCCCACACAGAAACAGCCTGAGCACATTAATATTCCATGCATCCATAAGTAGTCCTCCATGATCCACTGTCAATAGGTAGAGCATCATGGGCTGCAAATGTGTGGAAAGAAGGCAAGGTAACAGGCACTAATGGCCTTTGTGGATCTAGGGGACAGTTAGTTTGAGCACTCATTGTTACTTCTATCTATCTACCACTGGTGAATTGTTTTTTTTTTGCTCTCAGATGACAATGGAAGGGTTTGACATGGTGTTACAGGATCTAAACAGTCCATTCAGTCCTTAAAAATCTACATTATCACAGGAATACACAGTTTTGTATTCACAAGTTGTGATCCCCACTGATGACACTGAGCTGCCAACTAAATAGTATTAAAACTACAACAATGAAAACATAATTAAACTTAACTCACATTTGGGTGGACTGTCTTAAATAAACAGAAAATCTATCAGCCAATTTGACTTAGCGAATTCAACAGATTTGCAACATATCCAAATGCATCTTATTAGAGCTTACAAATTAGGTCAGTTAGAAAACAAACTCAAATTGATCTTTAGCAAACAGCTTAAAAGATTCAATCAGCTTTGCAGTGCAGAACAAGCTGCATAATGCAAACAACACTAAGCGGAGAAAACAATTAGCAAAATGTCGGTGGGTCTCATGGCTTCGAAATAATGAACAGACAGAGAGAGCTAAACTGGATTTTCATGAGCTGTTTCACATCACACACTTTTCAAATGTAGCACATCCACTTTGAATGGCATCTAAATACATTAAGTCAGCCCCCCCCTCACATCCCCTCGTCCTTTAATCGAGCTGAAACATTAATTAACTGACTAGACGGCTGTTTCATGAATATTTTTTGTGTCGCCTGCGTGAGGCGGAACGTTTGCACCTTCGTTGCATCACCTCGTAATGTTCAGAAGCTACAGAGGCAAAACGGGCCGACAAGACTGATGCACCCCCGAACTGCACTCCACGATTAACGAAAAGAGATTCTTCATCAAGGGGTTCACTGGATAACCATAAAACATGGCAAAGCATGTGTCATAGAGAGCAAATATGCTTGACAAATGATCAAATAAATAACAGGCTAATCATAGATGAAAAGGAGTTATTAAGGCCATGAACCGAGTTCAAAAAGTTATTTCTGAACGTCCGGGGAAAAATATGTATCTTCAGATTTATGGAGTAAAACAAGTTTTTGAAATAGGAGACACAACTGTGTCGCTGACCAATCAATCACCCCCTTGAATAAAACCTGAGTCCAGGCTCATCAAAATGTAAGTAATTTGTACATCTGTCCACTTATCAAAATTCTTATAATTTTTCAATTACTTTCCTGATGTTTTCTGACACGACTGACTGTGAAGAACGATTAAAATGTATTATTTTATGTTCATTTTAAGTTTTGAAATCTGTGCTGGTGTCAGACTTTTGCAGTTTTGTGAACCTGTTAAAAAAGAACCTTCCCTCCTTCATGTCACCACTCTACTGATATTATGCATCAAATTATATTTGCAAAGCCAAATAGTTTCAAATCAATCACGTACATCAAAAAGTTTTTTGTTTCATATTTTAAAATGGCCTCCTGTTGGATTCTGGATGCCATGAGTCCTGGTTCAAGCACAATGCCTTAATTCTAAAGTATTCCTGGTTTCCTCTGTTTCTTCTCTCAGAAGTCACGTCGACACATATGAGATCTTTAAAAACTCAAGAGCCTCGCAATGGTTATATATAGTTATCTGGTGTTATTCTAAAATTGATTACACAACCATTTTTATTCTTACTACCAGTTATATATAATTAATTAGTTCTTCTGGACTGAGGTACGGAAAGCTGAAAGGTCATCAGAGGAATGCAGGGCACCCCAAATGACAACTACATTTAAATTCATGCTTGAAATAGAAGAAAGAAAATAATAACGAGCTAACACAATTGGAGTCTCACTTCTTTTTTGAGGCACACTCACAGACGTCACAGTCACGCTCACACAGGAACTCACCCCAGCAGCAGCTCAGGTGAGCGGTACCACCTGGTGGCAACATACTCTGTGTAGTTGGCATCTGTTCCTTCTGACAAATTGCGAGCAAAACCTGAGCCGGAAGAAGACGGAAATGAATACATAAAAAATACCTGATTCTGTCAACACATCCACGACCATACTTATACATAAGTGATCCAATATTAAGAAAAGACTTCTGACAATTCCGATCATTTAGCTGCAAACACATTCTTTGCTATGTGACCTGACTAATTAGACAGAAGGGTGTCTGATATAAGTGGCGTCCTTTTGGAGCATGACGAGTTATTGAATGGCAGCTCCAACAGTGAATAACAAATTAATCTCGCCTCAGCTGACTCAGTAGCACTGTACTAACTAATTATGCAGCGATAAATGACCAGGAGATTTTCCAAATATTACTCCAAATGTAGAATCAACACCTAAAAACTATGAAAAGTCTAAGACTAAAATTATCAAATTATTTCTGTGGCTGATAAATTAAGTACATTAGTTGTTGCCTGACATCAACAAGCCTTTCTTTTCTCTGGAAATTCAAAGTGTTGGTTTGCAGCCACCCAAAGACACAATTAGATACATAAATCACAAAGGGATAAATCAAAGATGGGTTTTTTCACAGGGATTTGAGTCCAAGATAATAATAATGATAATAAATAAAACTGGGAAATGTGGGAAAAAGGGAAATGAATACCAGAAAAAAATCTCTTTGGAGTCGCTCTGGACAAAAGCGTCTGCTAAATGCATAAACATAAACATAATTTTTTTAAAAGTTTAATAACTACAGCTTGATTTGAAATGCTGCTAACTCTGTTTTACAGGGAAAACAATTGTTCTACTGCATTACATATCAGCAAAGCCCAGACGACTCACCAAAGTCGCAGAGTTTGAGAACATCCTCTGAACTGATGAGGAGGTTCTCTGGCTTGATGTCTGGGGAAAAAAAGTAGATGCGTTCCGTCACTGTGCTCCCAATACAATTATTAACAAAACATTTCAGATTTAAAAAAGAAACAACTTTCTTTTGTATGTTATAATGAGCAAAATTATTTTCTTTCTTTAAGCTTGTGTCATACGGTTTATTTGAGATTACATGGTGACTCAAAAATTAATACTTTAGTTTTATTTACTGTATTTACATTTATCATGGCAGTCACTGAGGACATGTGTAATTGTGTTTGTTGCACTGAATTTAATAAATGTTTGGTCCTGAGCAAAGACGCTGACTCCTCTATTAGTCAAGAAAACGGTTAATCTGTGAGATAACCACATGTCACAGATGAGTGTAAATGATACTCCTTTTTTAAAGAGTTTCTAGTGTAATGACTAGTTGTCGGATAAATCCAGGTGTAGGGAAGCCTGGAAATTCAATCAAAAGCAAACAGAATCGAACACTTTAAATGATACCCTGTGAGCAGATGGTTAAATCTTGTTTCACATCTCTCTGTGGGAGAGGATTTGAAGCTAAAATGTTGTTCAGGAAAATGTTTGCTCAGTACGGCGGAACATATCCGGACTGCAAATGAAAACAATTACAAGAATGAACAGAGCAGCATGATGACACGGCACACATAAGGAGAGTGATTAAGGCTTTCTAATATGAGTGTCAATGAAGGCCACTAAATGTTCTCGTGGTAATTATCTGCTTGATGTGCCATTACAAATGTCATCTTTAACATATTTCTCATCGAATCTAAATGACAGTCAAAGTACTGAAGCTGGTGTATATGAATACATAAACATGTGTTTATCTTTATTTTTTTTAACCTTTTCAAATCTTTTAAAAGATATACGTACAATAATAGAGATTTTAGATATATCCAAGTGGTACATGTTTCATCTACAGAAAATATATTCAGATTATGTTAAAATACAGCTGAAGTGATGTCAGTGACATTCTCACAGTCTGACATAATTCTTTTTAAATATAAAAGTGTGCTATTACTAGAAAACTCCACCAGATTAGACAAGGGTGATATTTTTGCAGGAGAGACACGAGCATGGAAATGAGGACAGGTCCCACACCTCTGTGCACTATCTCGTTCTTGTGACACCAGTTGATGGCTTTGATGAGCTGGAAGATGTAGCTGCGGACTTTATCGGTCGGCGCGCCGTTGGGAAACTCCTCCAACAGCTCGAGCATGTTCTGCAAAACACAACAAATCTACCTGTAAACGGTGAACAGGGAGAGATTTTTAGCCGCACGGCTCCCGAAGTACAGTATGGAACTTTCATTTAGATAAACACTCGGATGGAAACCCTGGCAACACAGTGGGGAATACCATTACTCACCCACAGCATATTTCATATGTTGCCATGGCAACCCCTTTTTTTATGCTTAACTGAGCAGTCTCGACATCATGAAACCTTAACGGAGACTGGATACAACAGCATAAAGAAGCAGGGAGCGTGCACGGCATGCAGAATCGCGGCGGATTCACAAAGCTGACCCTTTCCACATATTCAAAGACCAGGTAGAGCTTCCCCCTCCGGCGGAAAGCTTCTTTCAGCTCAACGATGTTGTCCTGCTTTAGAGTCCGGAGCATTTTCAGCTCCCGAAGAGTCGTCTCCTTAACCTCCTCATTTTCTGCAGGGAATCAGAGAGGGAAACATGGAGACGGATGAGCACTGGTTGGGTTTCCTTCCTAACCACGACTGTGGGCTCTTTCGCTCACCTTCACTGTCTTTGAACTTCTTGATGGCCACCAGCTCATTGGTTTCCTGTGAAGAGATGAAGTGTGCTGTCAAGAGCTTTACCTTTAGAGATATAAGATATAAACAGACAACTGATCGAAGGTCAAAACGGGGGAAAAAAATGACAAAGGTATCCACTTTTCCACTTTCCAAACACAATCGGTCAGACAGAAATTGTTCTGTTTATATAATCCAATGAGAACTATATCAGTTACATGTCTAACAACAATGTTGTTGTTGTATAACAACAACTATTTATTCATTTTCTCCTTAAGTGAACTGCATAAACATCCTGTGCCCACAGCATTCGGTCCGTTTTTGACAAGACAAGGCGAACAAGTATGCTTAACAGCAGTTTGTTTACACACCTAGCAGTTATGAACAGCATTATTGTTTACTTCGAGCTGTGTTATGTAACTCCAATGTTCACTCTCTTCTGGCTTTTCTTTTGATCTCTGCCAAGTCTGAAGGAAATTTCAGTTTTTTCTCTACTGCTAAAAGCTCCTCTGTAATCACCAGGTTGCTGTTAGTGTCCATTTACTGCAGGTTTAGGGTTTTTTCAAAGAAAAATGCATCCTGAATTTGACCAAAACAACCCCATGAGTGGGGTGGACCAACAGCAAAGTGAAGTACAGTAAAGGTGAAGTAAAGAAATGTCAAGCAATCAAGCTAACTGGATCTATTTGATAATAACCGCCTCTCCTTTCACACTGGTGCATTGTTTTCTTGGTATCATTTTTGGAATTCAAAATAAATGATAAAGTTGCGCATCGTGTTGTTATGACTCTTCGATGTGTACAGCTTTCAAAATTGATTCTGCTTCTAGTTTGGCCCTGTTTGAATACAAAATAGGCAGAAATTCATGTTGTTTTCCCTGCAAAGGGTACAATATCTGACCTTTTGTAATGAAACAGCAGCAATTTATAAATGTCTCCATGTTGACTGGTAGCTTTGGTTTCCAAATAGCATCCCTTCTTTCTTACCTCTCAAGCTAATTGCCTTTTTTTTTTACTTTGATCTATTTCACAATTACTTTTGACTAGCTACCATTTCTCCAGGGAACTGAGTGTAACAGAAGTTGTCTCTTAACAGCTGTTGAGTCATAATAAATGACACTTATTCATCTTGAGCAATTTATATGAAATCGGGTCAAACCAGAAATGTTTGCCAATGTGGCATCGGGGGCTCATAGAATTAATTTAAAGGGGAGGATCCTATTTTCTATTTCATGTCGTACCCTTTGGCTGTAACTGGCGAGGACAATGGGCATAAGGGAATTACGTCATTCTGAACAGAGTCTGAGGCTGCTCCCCTGTTTCTCCACTGTCCTTTTGTCTAACGAGGGCCTGACAAAAGGACAGAGGGTCAGACAACAGAAACAGCCAAAGTGGCGACATATCACCAGCAGTGCTCTCACAAACACTCGCCAATTGTCTGACTGGGGTTTTAAATAGAATCTTGTCTGCTGCAAGATTGTGGCTCCAAAGGCAAATCAGTTTAAAAAAAAAAAAGCTTTCCAGCTCAAAGAGAGCTCGACACTAACTGGGAGGTTACAGTTCAGTGGAAGGATTATATTGGGAGAGCAAATTTGAGGATTTGCAAAGTGTTGTAAAACACACACCCGCAGCCACTCGGCACACACACGTCATTTCAAAGTCTGAAGCAGTGCTGACGTCGCTTGCGTTTGTGTGCGATGCCTTTGACCGCCATTGATTTACCTCTTTTGCCACTTTTCAGTCAGCACGCTTAAAAATAACCTCCAGGTTGCTAATAATCTGCTGACGACATAAGAGCCACAATCTTAACATTAAAAGGTACATTTCTATGGAGGATTTTCCCCCCGTAGAGCCATTTCCTCCATGAATATTTCATTATCTCATGTCATGGTAAAGAATAAATAAAAAATGGCCGTTGTCTGCTGTGCCGTTTGCAACCCAGTTTGTGTTGGTTTCTTACTCTGTTTGACCAATAGAGAAAGATGCCTATAACTGAATAAAGGGGGTTGAGGAATTGGATTTAAAGATGAATCAAAGAGCAACAACTTAAATCAATTGCTGAGCTGAATTGCCACAGTGGGCAACAAGCAAACCAATGTACTGAAAGTGTACTGAAAAGGGAATTAAATTCAATCAAAGTATTGACTGAATTCACAGAAAACTCAAGTTCAGTTCAAATATCTATTCACATAGTGCATGAGAATTTCTTATTTCTTGATTTTAATGTGCACAAATGCTATTTTGAGGATGCTTTGGGGATGTCTGACATACTGCTGTCCAAATACAGAAATGGGATGGAGCCCAGTCTGATTCAAATGCAACCTCTTTACCACCAGTGAGTAACATTAGCATAAGTTGGGTTTGCCTTCATGATGTTTTAATATTCCTCCATTACCTTCCTGTTAAGATCAAGCAAAAAAAATCTGCAACCATTTTTGATAACCTTTGGAAAGAAATCAATTTTCAATTATCACTTGTAATTAATTGTGTGTCCTCTTTCACTCCGATACTGCGCAGAGACATCGTATAGGCACCAGGAGACCGGCTACTGTGTAGGTTGTGGTATTTTCACTCCAAAAACACAAATTCAAGATAACACATAAGCCTCCATGCAAACACCCACATACGCTAATACAACACTTGCAAAAAGTGGTAGAACATTACACAAATCCTGGCACACGTTAGCTTGACTAATTAAATGTTGCGTCAAACCGTTAATGCACTGTAAGTGTGTCTGTAAAGTGTATAAAATGATGACAGGAACACACATTTAAAATGATTTTCATTTCTTTGCAGGACACATGGGGTCTCGTGTTTTACCTGTTTGGGATTTAGCCCAGCAAGTCTAAAAGTTTTAAAGTTCCATTACTGTCCCAGTCATTTTCAGGACTGCTGTAGACTCCTAAAAAAAGGGTGACCCATTTATCAACAGTGTAGTCTCTGTATTCAATAGCTCCCTCTGCATCTCCCCCTCTCCCCTTGCACACATCTTGCTCCTTTCTCTCGCTCTCTGCCAGTCTTTTCTCTTTTGCCCTGCTTCCAGCTGAGAGAAAGTAAAAATAACTGCTCTCTTGCAGCAAAGCAAAATTTGCTTTTAGTGCCATGGTCTGAGTCTGGCTCCACATGTGAAATGAATCCCCTGCACTGTTATGTCAGAACCAAACATGTTACATGTCACTTCTTAGAGTGGAGAAGCAAAGAAAAAGTTCCACCGCTTAACAAGGCTCCGCTCTGACAGCTGCTGGTTAAATTTTCATGCAGTGGAGATTTTCTGAGAATAACATATTCATGGTCCAATAAAATCAAAAGACTGCGACAGAAAAAATTAATCAATATTAAAACGAATGCCCCATTTTATCAGCTCAGACTTGATTGCGCTGTGTGAGGACAGTGAGGTGTTGTGTTAGTTAGATGGTTCTAGATGACACACTAAACAGAGAGCAAACCTAAATAAAAGAATTCACCCAAGACCTACAGTACAGCACTCATACATTGAATTGGTTTACTGTTTTTGGCACCATGAAAAAAACATGTATTACCCCGACTGTATTATATGGCCCCATTGTTCAAAGTGTAGGAAAAATGTAGCGCCTTATATCCACAGTAAGTTAAATTGTCGTCAACGGTCAGGACTTATACTGTGAGCTTTTAGCACACTGTCTCCACAATGCTTTGTTTGGAGTCTGTAATGGCAAATTATGTACATTATGTACAAATGATGTACATGTACACATAATCCATCCATTATGTTCATGTACAAATATAATCCATCCATTTTCTGAACCGCTTATTCCCAAATGGGGTCGCGGGGGGACTGGAGCTTATCCCAGTAGTCAATGGGCGAGAGACGGGGTCACCCTGGACGTTCCCCCAGTCCATCGCAGGGCCACACAGACACACACAAGGACCAAACCATGCACACTCACATGGAATGTCCAATCAACCTAACATGCAGGTTTTGGGATGGTGGGAAGAAGCCGGAGAACCCGAAGAGAATCCATGAACTTGGGACTGGCTCCAGAAACACAGGCCGTAAAAATTGAATCCTTTTCTGCTATTAAAATAACCACCTTTCAGGTGATTATATTACCTCTACAGTCGGTGCATTAATTTAGTGTTTGGCAGCAGAATTATCATAGCATCCAAACTATATGCAGAGATAGTCTTGGTACCTCGCTAAACTCCCCCCCCTTCCCACCCTAAAATGAAGTCAAAAGCTCGATGCCCTGCAGCTGGGATAAACAAGATTTATACCCAAATGTGCATCTTTCTCACTCAATCAAAAGTTAGCGGAAGAAAGTGTAGCAGCTAATGGGAAAATATCACAGAAAATGCCAAATACCATTTCTAACCTCTGAGTGGGAGGGCTGTGTCCAGCCTGCCTGCAGAGTCACCCACTGTGTTTTTGTTCAAGCACAAACACACAAACACTCTAGGTGGACCTTTCCACCGTACAGGATGAACTCGGATGGCTCAGCTTGCACATACTCATAAGAAAAAAAACATCGCTCGAACAACATGACCCGCTGCTCTAACTCCTGCATTGTTAGCTTTCCTAATAATACTTTTTCTGAGCTTATTTTTGCCATGAATTCTGTTGAGAAAAAAATTTGTTATCGCACAGCTTAAAGCCGACACCAGGCATCCACCCTCAAAATAGATTTATACTCAAACCGTTATAATTAGACATGTTTACAGCTAGGTACAATAAATGCCCTCGCTTTCTGTAGATAATTCGGTTGTCATGGCAGCTGAGCATGAGGGAGAATTTTCTAAATCACCCCCTTGGATTAATGCTTACAACTACATATAATTGAGGGTGTATGCATTTTGAATGATAAATGGGGGTAGTGGCAGCTACCAAATGGTCCAAATGGACTTAAATGTCCTCAGGCACTGGACAGTGTCTATAAGAATAGAAATAAACAGGATTTATAACACTCAAAAATACCAAACTACATTTTCAGAGCAGCAAGATGACCATCACCATGGGTTTACAGTTAGAAATGTTGTAGGACGGTACGTCATCATAGTCCAAAGGACAATAAGCCTTACTGGTACTCTCTTCTCAGACACACATCTATGCAAATTGTATGTAGACACGGTGTTTTCAGCCGACCTAAATCCAATAAACCCCTGATTAATTCAGTTTCACTCGACCTGCAAAATTTTCAAACACCCTGAAGCCAGCAGAGAACATATCTAAAGTTTTGGCTTGGAGCTTATTCAGAATATTTCCTTTTCATGGATTAAGCCTTAGTATCTAAAATACCTAAACACAAATCTTCAAGGAAAGCCTTAACCTGTTTTTTTTTATCCCTAATATCTGAAGCCATTTTTGAAAAATGTGGAATGAAAAACCTTCCCATTGACAATGAGTGACATAATTTTTTAGTCAATTTGAATAGTTGATCAAAAGAGCTCATGGAAAATGCAGCTAATTTCAGGATCTTTTAATCAAAGCCAGATCAGACATCTTTAGTAAAGAAAAGTTGTCTCTGATTCCTTTTATAAACATTAATTTATCTTCAGAAATGACTAAATCCATCAAAAGGGATTTTCCAAGCCATTTTTTTTCATATTCTTTTACTGGCATGCTGCAAATATCACTGTGCTGCGGTAGTTTTCTATCTACACTGTAAAAAAACATTCCAAGTCGGCTTCATGTTAGCTGCGTGTGACTTTTTGAGAGGTAATTATTGTTGACAGCCATGCCTAAGTGCACTTCACTCTGGCTTGCAACCACTCACAAGCAAATTACCAAATGAAATCCTCAGACGACGGCAGTGAGTTTTGGTGGATTTTTCCTCTATAATGTAAACACCTCAGCCTTCTGAGCATCACTTAGTTCTCTGTGTTTATTTGTTGATCTTGTTAGCCTCTGTTTGAATGTGTTTTTGGTTTGAGCTTTTTAAATCTGTGGTTGAAGAAAAATCCCAGTGAAATGCCTGGGGTGTTAAAAGCTTGAATGATGGATCTGTTCCCAGATCTGGAACAAAAACAGAATGGATTGATTGTTTCAGAACTTGAATATAATGATTAAGTAGCACTTCCTGTTGGTTTCATTTCGCCGCACCTTTGTTAGCAATCCTGACTCATCTCCTGTAACTTTCATGCCGCTAAATAAAAACAATGGTAAATAGCTTGTGGTAATAATTTCTCCTCCTCTGTCTTAAAATTTTTCAAATAATTGTCATCTGCCTTATTGTCAATCATCATTGGTTTCGTAAGCCAACACATTTTCGCAAAACATTTGTTCTCTAGGCTCGCAACGATAGACGCAAAGAAGTTAGAGCAACATTTCCCTGTTTTTAGACAAATCAATGACCTGTAATCCGAAAAGAAATAAGAAAAAGAAAAGAACGTTAGGTCTATGGGAAAAGGTAATGACTTGCATTGCATTTGTTATTTTTCATCTAAAAAAACAATGTAACAAAAAATAAATGAATTGCATTAATCTGAGAAGAAAAAGCAGTGAGTTCTGTTCTCTACACACTGTTCATTATATATATATGTATGATCAGAAAATGTAAATGGCCATATCTGTGAAAAAATAGAATTGTCTTCCATTGTAGTTTGATATTTTTCTCTCTTCTCAAATGACAATCTTCTTTATTTCATCCATTCGTCTTGTTGGTTGACTATTCAAACCATTTTACCCCCCACAGAAGTTTCCTTACAACTCGTGTGTTGCAGGTTTGTCAGAAACGTTTGACACGTCTAAAAATAAAACTGTGGTCTAAGAGGAACCTGCTGATCTGTGCACATAGCAGAGCACAAATCTTTAAAATCAATCTTATCTTTAAGTTATTTTTATTCCAATCCACCTTTGAGTTAACGGCAGCTTACAGGAAACCACAGAATGTTTTTTTCTGTGTGTGCTGAATGTCTTTTTTGTCAAATTATACATATCACACATTAGCCTCAATATCATTCTCATCTGTGTAGCATCTCTCTAAGAAAGAAAGATGCAAAGAGGAAGTCTCCTCTGTAGGGCTGGCACACGAGCATTAAGTTTCAGGACTCCTATTTCCCACAAGCGTAAGAGATAAGAGACTGAGAAATGCTGCTCAGTCTTAGATTGAATTTAGTTACAACCACTGTATGACTGCCTGACTCATTACAGGTTCTTTTAGTGGTGGCATTAATCCATCATTAACCCGGCTCCTCACTGATCAAGTCATTTACACTGACTGATGGATATGAATGTTTTAAAGTCCCACTTTGCCTCTGATTGTATTTGCTAATGTGCATCAATATCTGCTTTACTAATTAAGGACCCTGTAAAGAAAAGTCAGCGTGCACAACATAATTATTTAATTAAAAAAATAAGAATGCAATATCCCAGATATTTAAAACAACCTATCATGCCCGTTTGTTCTGTTCCCTCCGCATGGATGATGTGGTTACAGCATGGCCCCACTTAAAATCACCCCGATCTGTTGCAACTTGATATGGTTGTGCGTGATGATGCATAACATAGGTTTTTCGTACTTTCTGAAACAAGAAACATTTTGAGAAAAATTGTGTTTTAGTTGAAAAACGAGACATGTTTAAGTGACAGTTAGTAACGTTGCCTCACTGTGAGAAATAAGCAGCTAAGCAAATGGATGGATGTTTAAATGGTGCCAGAACAAAATAACTATTTTGTCTGTCTAACCAAAACTGTATGTTTAAAATACATTTAAATATATCCGACTGATCAAATTCATACTAAATCAAGCATCTCAAAACAAAAATGCCTAAATATGCAGGACGGGATCAAATCCCCAGTGCATAAATCTCCATCTATGTTTGCAAGGCAAAAATGAGTCAATGTTCTCAACAGATGCTGCAAAAATGCCCAATTAGCATGTGTTTTGGTAATAAGGCTATAGCACAAGTCTTTTTTCCTATAAGGCTCACATTAACATGTTTTTATCTTTTGTGTAACTAATAAAAAAATTGCCAATTGCAGACTATGAGTCAACTTATTATGTAGAACATTTCGAATCTGTCTCTCTTTTGGCATAAAAATATACTGTACATTTTAAATCGGCAGCATAATTGAACAAAATCACCAATCAAGTCATTTGAAGATTACGTGTGCGGTGAATCTGGCTATGCTGACATACACAATGATCACACACTGAGACTGTTAGAGTGATCTGATTAAATAGCTTGACTCACATCTAGGAGGGATATTTAGGTGCTGTTTTGAAATGGGGTTTTACGCTACTAGCCCTAAGTTACATTCATACTGCAGTTTTCTGCCAGCAGAAGACTTGTCGAAAGCAAAATATGTGCTAATATTATAATTTGCCAATTGACACGGTGACAACAACCATGCACGCTCACTTCCACACTCACCGCTTAACCTTTTTTTAAGATTCAAGCCAAGAAACACAGAGAGGCTGGAGTCTATCCCAGCTGAACAGGTTACCAGTGTATCATAGGCCAACAATGGGAAAATGAACGCACAAAGTGCGCACACTCAAAAAGTCAACTTAGTGTCACCCGTTAACCCATGTTTTGTGTCGTAGACAGCTGGGATACCCGGAGAAAACCCACACATTGTAAATGGAGGACATGCAGACTTCAAATAGGAAGGCTGCAGCTAGGTTTGTACAACCAAGGTCTCGCTTTAAGGGAGACAACCACGCTAGCTATCACAAAGGCGTCACGTGGCCATAATGTTATCACATTTTCACACAAATAAGAAAATATTACCTTATGCCTGCACTTCAGCACCACTCCATATGCTCCTAAACAAGCAGAAATACAGAGAAAGAAACAAAGGATCAGCACCATGCACATTTTCAACAACGTAATCATGTTTTTAGGAAAGAAGTTACATGGAGTTAATAAAAAGGCAGGAAAATATGTTAGAGCCACCAAACAAACAACATTAAGAGAGGAGGAGGTATATTTACTCTCCCACACACTAAGAACGAAAATTACATCCAGAATGACTGTACTTTTTTGATTTAGACAACAAGGATGATTGTGTCTGTTTTGCGAGGACTTGGTTGATCATTATTGTTACATACTCAGATGTGCAACTGATGTTTTTAAAGCATTTCATCCAGGGCTGCATTAGTTAAAGTAAATTACTTTCCATATCTTTTGACTGGGATTTGTTCCCATTTGAATTCTACATGCAAAGTGTTTTTTATAATGCGGCCCTTCGTCTGCAAAGGTCCATCTGCTTTTGTGACAATGCTCTTTGGCAAACAGTGCCAATAGTCCATGGCACTTCAACTACGTCAAATACAGCTGCTTTAGCACTTTTTCCCCCCTTTTATTATCCAACACTTTGGAACAGTGCTGTAAAGTGTTGTATTTCAAACCGAGGCACATTTTATTGAACTAAACTGAATAGTTTTCGGGGGCTAGAATTGGCGAGTTCTGCTGTTGAGCATCTAAAATTGTACTGATTCACAAACACATGCTTAACCAGCTCATTTCAATGACAATCAAAGCTCTTCACTGTGAGCAGAGCGCATGCATATGAATATGAGGTAGAGAATAAGCAAACCAGAAGTGGGTAAATTACAAACAACACCAAACAACACAGGCGCTGCGCATGTATTGTCAGCATAGGTCATTTAAGCAAGATAGTGATTCTGAAAGAGCTGACAGTTGTTGACAATATTTGAGCAGAGCTTTCATTCTTATTCTTATAAAATAAAAAGAGAGAAGCAGTCTCCTTCATCAAATGAACAATTTATGATTGATGCTAAATTATGTGCTTTTCTGATGTAACAAGATGACTGATAATGATTCTGCCGTCCCTGTGAGTAAAAACTGCAAGAAAAATGATGATATCCGTAAGCCGCAGAGGTAATTGAAACTGAAGAATCAGCAGTTTACGTAAAAGCACAGCAAGAGTCTGTTGTGTTCAAAGGGACGGCACAATAATGTTTGAGTAGGCGCCCCCTCTCATTTTAGAAAATGCGTCTATCTGCCATCATCTGGGCTTCACAACAAATGTTTGTGGACACAGATCTTGACACAAACAAAAGAAGTCTCTGAATACAACAGACAGTTGTTCGCTTCAATAGGTTACAAAACAGAAACAGTCTTTTAACACAAAATCTCAGACAGACAGATTGTGTACACAGGGATAAAACGTTTCACAAAACCATCAATGAGCCAAAAGTTGATTGGTCACAATTAAAAATAACAGATTTTACACCCATCCAGGCAGGGATGAGGCTCAGAAGTGAGGGGCTTTTTCTTAAATGCCGTTCTGGAGTGGATGAATGACTGAAGGCAGGAGAAAATGACAGCTTTTGAACAGGAGTATTGCTGCCTTACTGCAGTTTGCATATGAACAAACCAGCCTTCTGTTTGGGAAGAGATTTAACTGAAACTCATCTTTTTTTGTAATGGAGAGAGGTTTTTTATTCTGACAAAAGTAAACATTATCTCTGCAGAGGGGCTTTATTTTGGTCTTTGAAGCACGGTGGTGGTAGTTTCATGTGTCTTGTTTTGCTGCATTTGAGCCAAATGTTTGTTTAATTTCTTTACTTAAGCTTTTTCTTTATTTTTTTTTTTTAGAAAAATAAAAAAAACTGATTACATATTTGATCATATTTTCGCAGAGATACAATAAAAATTAAAGAATAGAAAAACGTTTCGGCTCAACTCAAAGACTCCTAATTACTCAAAAGGCTGATCTTGTGCTTTTCCTCATTTGCGAATTTCTAAAGAGTCAAATCCAGTGCTTTGCTTTGCTCTTTGGAAAGAACCACATCTTTTCCAAGCGTGGTTTTGTTGCAGCCTATGCAGCTCCACACTTCTTGCCAGTGGAAAGTGGGTGGAACGTGCCCTTTGAGCTGCAGCAGCACTTTCAAACCGAAACCCCACTGTATGTGCTGCATTTCAACACATCTCCGATTTGATGTTACTTGCTTGATAAAAAATGAAAGGAAATGAAAAATAAGGACTCAAGGACCCGATCACCGCAGAGCAGCGGAGAGAGTGCGAAAATCTAAATCTTTAATTCTGCAGATGAAGGTAAAGCTATCAAGGGAACCTTAAAACCGAGTCAAGCAAGACAGAAGAAAGCTTCTCACTGAAATGAGATTAATTATTCTCATCAAAGAAGGGAAAAAAAAATACACAGCCCCGCTTTAGATAAACAACTTATTTTTCTCGGCCGTGAGAATGCAGGAAGTTTCTGAAAAATGGAGGAGGAGACGCCGCCTGTGATCTGACAGCAGCAACAGTATGAAAGATAGTAAAATATTCATGACAAAATCCTCTGGGAGATTCTTTCTCAGTATCCTTAGCGTCCCAAATCACCGGTATTACAGCTGGGGGTTAAAAACAGCGTGTAGTGTCGAACCAGGTGCGCGAGCCACCCACCTTCTCCCACAATGCCAAGGACTTCAAACTTATTCATCACATCACCGGGGGTGAGGGCCGCTCCAGCCGGTGAATTGAGCTGCTTGGGTTTTAGCGAGGGGACTCCGGCTTTGACCAGCGGCTGGCAGAGTGGACCGCAGACTCCAACAGAAACATGGCGAGCGTCAGGCAACATGCCATCTTCAGTTCTCCTCCAAAGTAGTTTCTCTTTTTATAGAGCGCTCCTCTTTTTGTATCAGCTAAATCTGTGCTTTTCTTATAAGCGTCTTATCTATTTGAATCAATTTTTTTTTAAGTGTTTCCTTGGTCCATGTCTTTAAGTAGGCCTTCCGTCCAAAGCTTCACTGGGGCGCATCTGAAAGACAAGGCGAGGCAACAGAGAATCAATAAAACGTGTCGTCGAATGGTTTTGCTTTCGCTCGGTCGGTACACAGACGGCGGGCGGCTACCTAAAAAACACACAGCTGCCAGTTCAGAACATTTATATTCACGGGAGACGACGTGAGTCTGAGTTCAGCACATCTGCTGCAGTCAGCAATGCATCAACGCGGAGGGTCCAGAAAAGGCGTTAGTTTACAGCTAATGAACACGATGCAACAGAAGTGAGGATGTCGTCTCTTAATAAATGGACGGTTTTTAAAAACAAACGTTTCAACACAGAAGAAAGTCAGCGTGACTAAGGTGAAAATGGTTGTTTTGTCTGATTAAAAAATGAGGGATCACCGGATGAGGGTGGAAGACACAGGCAATTTCCAATAGATCTAATCCAACAAAACACCAGGCCTGCTCACAAGGAACACATTAAAATGATTAATCTAACTTAAAAATATTTTTAAGATGGCATTAGTTTTACAACTATCTCTGGGCCAGGCAACAGTTTCTAGACTTGGCACAGATGTCAACAAGATGTTGCACACAGTCTGAAAGACATTGTTTTTTTTGTCTAAGTCTATGGAAAGCATCCAAGTATAAGCCTAAAACTATAAATTAAATGTTAAAAAGACAATCTTAGGTCAAATGAGACCAAGATGAATGTGTCCGGCTCAGCTTTAATCAAGCATATTTGATGTGAACATGAACAGGATCAGCAAAGATTTATCGTCCTGTCAGTTGAGAGTGTGGTCAAGTAAGTTGACGCTGGTTTTCATGCAATGCTCACAGTCAGATGTGATACACAGGTTCAATGGCATCACTTTTTAAAAAACATTTTAGCTGTGTGACCTGCAGATCCATTGACTTTCAACAAGCCTCTGTTGTACCTCAATGTAGATATGGACAAAAAAATGTCTGAAACGATAACCAGCCAAAATACCTGCATTTCAGATTGTGTTAGTACAGCGTGCCATGCCAAACCTTTTAGAAAACTATTGTTTCCTAAAAGTTTGTTTTTAGGTCACTTTAATTTCCCCTCTACTTTCCAACAGGGTGCTGTGCAGAAGTCTTGTTCCACCTCATATTTCTTTATATTTTCCTTTCAAGGAGCCATAATTTCTTTAAATATCTTAAAGTGGTTTTGAGCAATATTTCTCCAGGCTTTCAGAGGGTCCTTTAAAGTCTTTTCTCCCCTATTCATTTTCAGAGGCGTGTTTTTCTTTGTCTATTAAACTTCTCAACTTATATTTAGCTGTAATTCAAGCATGAAAATGTACCCAACTCAAAATATGAACCAGTGCTAAGTGTATGCATAACACAACTTAGCAAACAAATCTTTTACCACTGTGACACAAGAAGCCTGTATCAAAAAATACCGGAATTTGACAGTATTTTTGCACCAACAACGTAAGTCTATAAGAGCTCTTTGCTGAGAACCTTGCATATTACAGCATGGCGTACAGTGTGTCCCTGAAAAACTGAAGAATCAGGCAAACAAATAAGTGACAGACCCCCAAAAAACTATCTGACTATCTGAAAGTGATCCATTTTAGAGGAAAAGATGCAGCAATGATGTGACACATGATCAAAATGACTTATGGACCTTTAGGAAATCCATCTACTGTTCACTGAAGCTTCATCACAAGTGTCTCAGAGGAAGAGAGGGACAAAATAGCTTTCAGAGAAAATCCATGCCGAATGACACAATAAGTGGCCTGAAAATCAGTGGTGACAGCTCAAATCTATGTAAGCAATTTGGCATCATCTTAATGGAAAGCAGAACCAAAGGCAGCCGACATCCATAGAAGAGCTTTGGGGTGTCCTTCTAGAAGTCTGGGGAACTAATCCTGAAGACTACTTCAAGAAATGACTAAAAAAAAGCTCATCAAGGACAGTGACTGAGAGTATGAAGAAACATGGTCACACTGAATATCGAGCTCTGTTTTTTTTTAAATGTCTGCACGTATTTCAATTAATCATTTCCTATTTTCATAGCAACAAAAAAAAACAGGGATGGCTCTAGCCATTTGCACGGCTCTGCAAATTTACATAATGATGTGACCAGTTTGCTTGACATAAAGAGGGGGAATCTGGTCCAGAACGTCCCCCATCCATCCATCCCACCGTCACAGGATTAAACGGTACAGAAAATGGATGGATAGATTGGATAATTAAATGCCTCTTTTATATATCTGAATGCTGCTGGACTGGAACCACTAAAGCTTCTCACTGTATCTGGCCAACTTCTTTTGTATAACGCTGGATGGATTCAGCAGTGCAAAAAAAAAACACTTTAATGTTGATTTGGCTCATGTGCTGTGTGGGCGTTTTCTTATGCAGCGTACACTCCACACAGCTCAGTCTTTCCAGGGGAAGAAATAAGGTGGATGTGGATGCCATACATGACTAGTCATTTAAGGATATGCTGTTGCCTCTGTGAAGAGATTAGATCCATAATGTATCTTGGTTTTAATAGGTGAGCCGTGTAGCTAAGCCAGGAAATACAGCATCCACTGTGATGTAATACTGTTACTGGAAAAGCCTAAAGCCCAGTATCCCAAATAAACACTGTTGCTTTCTAATGGAAGGTGATGTGATGGGGAAAGTCTTGGACTATACAGATAAAATGGGTTGCAAATGTAACTGTCGAAAAACAAACGCCTGTTGGTGTCAGCAAGGAGACCCAAATCGTAAAATAAGTGAGTTTGGGGAGTGTAAATTGAATAGACTGGTGCGTGCGTCCGCATGCACGAGATGATGTGTGCCTGAGCATGAGGTGAGAGGGGAGGGAGAGGGAGGAAGGGGGAGATAGTAATGCTGCTTTCTCCGCACTGAACTGCGTCTCCCTGCTCGCTGCGTTGCAGTGCGCGCCACCATTCCATCGCTGTCCACGCGCTCCTCAGCCCAGTTAATGGAGCACGTTCACGTTCAGTGTTGCAAAAAAAAAAACAAGACCCTCCAAAAAAATAAATAAACAGCGTTCACCCATAAACCCTACAACGATTCCACACGCACGCAAAACAAATCGACGAAAGGTGGCCAAATCCACCGAGGCTCTAAAGACAGCCTCTCTTTCTTTTTTTTCTTTTTTTTTTTACCTGATGCGGTGTGTCGCCTGCGAGGTGATGAGGAAGCTCGGTCTGTGAAGCAGAGAGCATCATTCCCGTGAAAACGATGATGTGGGAAGACGGAGAAACATCATGTGGACGAAAAAAAACCCCCGGGGCCCGTGCGCGTCGTGACACGATCAGATATCTCCTACTCACTCACCCTCTGGATGGACGGTGCACCTGAGTCCGCAGGCATAACGCCGACGACGAGAGAGGGGGGGGGGCGAGGAGGGGGGGGCGGGAGGGGGGGTCAGTGGACCGTCAACAGTTCCTCCGAGGCTCCGCGGCTCTTTGCCCCAGCATCAGCTGCTTATAGCCGCGCACGCGTCGTTCCTCTGAGCGACGCAGCGCACAGCCAATGGGAGCGCGGACGTCTGCGCGTTCCAGCACTGCTCCCGCATCCTCCGCGAGCTCGAGATGAAATAAAACTTTTCATATGAGCAGGCGATCAAATGCCGTGCATCATTTTCCAGAGACGGTCCAGAGATCGTTCTGCTCCAGTTCTCGACGAGCAGCCACCGATTAATAATGGATAGTCTTCCTCTACCTCACTCCCCCCTACCCTCCCCTCCTCTCCTCTACCTCCCCCCTATTTCTCTCACCTACAGCTCCCCTTCAGGAACACCGCACTAATTGGTGGAATCACCGAATCCACCGGCGTCGACCCATTTCGTAACGACCAGATGCTGTAAACACGTTAAAACGCGTAAAATCAGAGGCGGTTTGTGCCAAACGTGGCCGAATCCCAGAGCCATCTGCAAAAACTTTAGCAAAGAGGGACGATATCTGAAAGAAAGAAATCGATGTCGAATTGTCACATGATCAAATCACAACATTTTGAGGAGGATTTCTTACTTTAGATGTCAGGGAGGTATTTGTTTTAATGATCTTTCAGCAAGAGCTAGGGTATTTTTGGTTAAATGAATTTTGCAATACAGTTATGTTAAAATGGGAAAACAAGAGTCAGAAATACTTTATTTTGAGGTTTAAAAATATATATAAATATCTGTGCTTGTTTGATAAACCTCCTATGATATCAAAAACAAAAATAAGGACAATTCTATTTAAAAGAATTTAACATTGGACAATTTTATATAAATTATTTATATTATTCAATTTGACCCACAAAACTAACTGTTTTACAGTAAAGTAGAGTGAGTTACCATTTGGAAAAAAAACAAATTGAAACAAATTTCTAAAACTATATATCAGCTTTGAATGGATAAAATGGAAATTATGTTAAGTCGTTTCTAATTTCCTCTCATACATGCAAAATGAAACTAAGCTTGACATCAAGTGCCTCAGTGTAATCCTACAGAAATTCATGTTAAAGTGGTCTTTTCAAAACAAAAACTCATATTTCTAATCACGTTTGTCACCTGAGAAAAGCATTTAAACGTTGCAGAGGTTAGAGGATGAAAATCTGAGGTAAAGTTTCAGTATTAACACATCACAGGTGGAGGAGCAGAGAGACTTTCTACAAAATTTTGGCTGGACTTTCTTCTGCAGATGCAGCTAGCAGAGGTATCCAGTAGGAAAACTCTGTTAACCAAATATTGGATGCATGCAAATTCCCTGTAATGATAACAAACACATTGTACTTGCATCACTGCATTTTAGATGGAAACATAGCACCTATCAATTATTTTCACCACAAAGACAGAGTTTGAATAGAAATTATTAAACTCTCTGGATTCAGTGGAGTTTTTCTTTTAAAGAAAAACCAGTTGTTTCTTATTTTTACTCATTTATTGGCAATGGTGAACTGGAATGCACCTAAACTGAGCCCGTTGTCTTTTCATACATTCCAGAATTATAAAATTGTACTACACAATATTAGGAATATGCACACAATAGTTCTCACACAATAAAATAACACATCAGCCTCACAATCTCTATGTGATATGAAATATGGGTTTATATTTTCTACTTAAAGGCTATTTTGAGAGGAGTATTTCTGTAAAAGGGACTCATTCCTTCTCAAAGAGTTGATTACAGAAGTATGGTTTAATAGATTGACTTTATTACAGTTTCGAAAGCAGGAACTGTCAAAAGTTTATTCAAAGTCTACTTCTTAGATGACAGAAAATGATTTGAGCTCTTCTTCAGTCACTATGGATTTGAGAATGACCCCACTCATTTTTCCTTTTCTTGATATTTCATTTAAATTCCCTCTTAATATCTTAATTTTACCATCCCCTCGCATAAACGTGACCTTCCCATTTGAGGGACCGGATCTCCGTTATTTCCATCACCTTCTCCTGCGAGACACCCCAAAAAGCCACGACCCCGAGACGCGAGGGGATTTCGTTCCCACGTGACCCGCCCTTTATTATCAAACTCTGACGCCGGGCGATTTCTGTCTTATTAAAAACGACTAATTAATAATTCCCCTCCTCTGCCCCCTTTTTTTTCCGCCTGTCCTGTAACCTTCCAGTTGGAAAAAGCTGATTTGCAGCACTGTGCGCTGGACATGCGCGGAGCTGCAGCGAATATGGCGGCTTGCGTCTGAGAGAAAGTGAGGAGTCTCTCATCAAAACAGCCTGCTCTCACGGTTGGTACGGCTCGTGTCTGCTTCCTACTCTCTCGTGCTGCAAATGACGGCTTTTCTGTCTCGTTTTTTTTTTTTGCGGGGGCAGCGATCGGAGGGGGTCATCTTTCCCTGTCCTTTGTCCACGCACTGAGGGAAATAGCAGAGCGTGTTTACAGTGGATATGGGGAGATGCGGGGGGGTTGTGGGGGGGGAAGTGGATGCTCAAGGGTGCTATGTTGAAGTCCTTTGGTGTGTATTTAGTGGGTCCCCGTGGAGGATTGCGTCCTCCGTGGACCTGGTGGGAACCCGGGGGAGCGTTAGCAGGGCTTTTAGCCTGCGTAACGAGAGCCGTCCCGCCCACCAAAATGTGTCCACAACCCGGGAGAAAATGCGTCACAGACTTTTTTTTCTTCGCCTTTTAAATTGATCCTTATTCCCGAAGATATTCCCACCCACCCACAAATCCCAACCTACAGATATCAGCTCATTCTGCCGTTTATTTTAAGGATCCAAACGCGCGCCGTAATTCATCCAAAGTTTCACCATACGCGTGTCTCTCCACAAAGCAGTGGGGGGGGTTAAAAATAAAAATAGCGTGCCCAACGAAAGTTGGTAGATAGGGGAGATTTAGGGTACCGTCTCTGAGGTGACGCCCTGCCGCGGTTTGCACCCCCCCACCCCCCTACCCACCCACCATGAGCCTTTCCCTGTCCAAACTCTTCCGCGCGTCAGAGGAGGAAAACACCACGAGAGCCAGCAGCGATCATGGTTTATTGGTGTAGATTTCCAAGTTTATTCCATCCCTGCCTGATTGATTATATTGAGCAAATAGCTTGCCCTGTTTTATCCAACAGAAGGATGAGCTGAAGAGTAAGTATAGCAACCCCACGCACTGACCTCGTGTCTTCATGAATGAAGTGAACTGAATATTGGTTACCAGCCATTTAAAAAATATATATATTATGCTAAATTAGAGACAGTCTGAATCAAGTTTGTTCATTGGAAATTTGTTGGTTTCCAATAAATCAGTTTGTTGTTGTTGTTGGAAATAGGTAAATCTTGTCTGTGGAAAAAATGGAGGGAATGGTTCTAAATTGGGAGGGTTTACTATTGTAGGATCTCCCATTTTTCATTACCTGTTAAGATTAAGTTTAATAAGTGATTTTGTTTGTGTTTTCCCCTGGTTGGATTCCTCTGTGTCTTGCTTGCAGGTGAGGGGTTAGTGATGGGTTGAGTTGAACAAAACAGCATGACCTCACATCAGAACAGCTCCAGCTTGTAAAGGCTTTTCTTGAAAAATGTTTTTTTATTGGTTATATTTCAGTGTTTGGTTTGCTGCTCGGAACATAAACCGCAGCAAACTGCTGACAGAACAGATGTTAGAAAGTAAAGGGAAAAAAAGCCATTGTGTGTGACCTTTAAAGTCTTTAGCTTTATCTCTGGAAGAACATGAAATCTGTGGCTTATTTGCAAAAAAAAAGACTGATTTGTTTTCGTTGATGCTTGTACTTTAGCTTCTTTTAAGTGCTCTTAGGTAGGAGATTTGAGTGTTCTCCAAATGTTCAGGTCATAAAAAAACAAGAACTTCAGATGAAGCCTAGCATTCCCTCTTGTAAAGACTCCCATGCTGTTGATGATTGTTCAGCTTCACGAAAATGAAACTGAATCATCGCATTTCAAAAGAAGACACCTGTTACATTTTTATCTGTTTGATTTCACAAAAGGCTAACGGAAACATTTGAATTACCGTAATTGCCGAAACTGACAAAAAATAAACAGATCTCAGCTTCTTAACTTCTTAACTGCTGCCCTTTATGGTTTCAACTGAAAAAAAAATCTGAAATGACTTGAAAATCCTTGACAGAATACAATGAAATTAACTATTAATTCACATCCCATTTGGAGACATCACATCTTGCCTGCAATTTCAGGTTGGATTTACAATCTTGTTCAATTAAAGCAATTGGATAACCAGCAGTGTGGTTATTAAACACACATAAAGTAACATCGCCATCAGCATCGGAGACATTATTGCCTGTAAATGTGACACACTTATGACCAAAAGTCACGCAATAATAAATCACTAACTCTGCCTGTTGTGCAAGAGTTTTTGTGTAGTGCGAACTTTTAACCGTCCTTGTTTTGTGAGCTTTAATCTCAGATCAACGTCTGCCTTCAGTGGAAATTGAGGTAGTAAAAGTTAAGTGCTTCCTGGCGTGCAGGGCAGTCCCGTCTGACCCTCCTGAGAGAGGCGGTCAGACCAATGCAAACAGCGCAGCGGTCTGCAGCGGAGCAGGAATCCTTTTCATGTTGGCCAGAGGACGTCCCACATCCACACGTCTTAATGGCTTTTTATGGCGGCCTGGAATCTTTATGGCCCTCTCAGACTCAGTGGGACTCACTGGAGAGACAGAGGGCTTCGGACGATAGATGCTGAAGCTCGCACACAAAAGAGATGGATATACTGCCCGATCACCAAATGATGGATTTAAGATGGATTTTCTGTCCCCCTGTTTTTGGATTGCCACTTTACTAGCTTTGCACAATGCAGGGTGTATATGTATATTTTTTCTTTTAACCCCATATGGATTTTTGAGTCATATTTGTAGAAGAAACAGTGGGGTAATAATTTAATTGTTACTGTTTCAGGGTATTAAGGATAGAAATGAATAATGTAGCAAAGGTGCTAACTCAAATACTAGAAGATTAAACTTTAATAACAGGACTTAACAACAAAAATACTCATTCTGAACCATATTTCTGATTGACAGTTGATGGGCTGTTGTTTTCTAAATGTAATCTTTCTGTCTGTGCTGTGTATTAGATGATAAAAGAGGAAACAAAACAACTTCAGTCAGACAGTGTTTTTTTAGGAAAAATGAGCTCAGACCATGTGATCATTTAGTTTTCACTCAATCCCTTTTATACATCTTCTAAATATCCTCACCTCTATATAGCTTTGTGTAATAATAATTCTGCTCAGACACATTTTTTTTTAAACATGCAGTCATATTCCAGAAATACTCAGAAGACGTCCCACTGTGAGAACAGACTGAGCTAAGTGTTTTGTTTCTTTTTCTTTCAGTTTCAGAATCTACTTTCAGACGCTTTTTTTTGCATTTTACTGCATGTGAGCTGCACCTTTTTGTGTACGGCGTTTAGCACGGAGGACAAAGACAGTGTGTTTAAAGCACAAAGTCATTTGTCTTATGAAAGAGGTGCCGCTAAAAATAAGGATTGAAAGAAGGTTTAATTTAGTGGTTCTTTTTATTCCTCGATAAACTAAAATTAGTGTCATAAAAGGGAGTTTTTCAGTGCTGGATCCAGAGCAGTGATCTGAAAAGTGATGATAGATGATGCTGCCAGCTTCCAGAGGGAAAACGAGAAACCCTTTTGAAATCTAATTTGTAATTTAATGATCTCTACATGGATGTGTCCCCGTTCTCATTTACATCCTAATTGTCCAAAATCTAATTGTTTAACCGAGAAAGGTTCATGCTTGACTAAAATACAAAAAAAAAAAAGCGTTCTCCTTATATTATCGTTGTATGTTCATGCACTCAGTCAGTTTTTTGGGTTGTGTTTTTCTCTCCAGTGTCTCTGTAGGTTAGCCTGGGTCCTTCTCCCGCAGCAGGGCGGCCATCATGGGCAGGACGCCACAAAGAGGTGAACCCGCACGCTTCGGTCCTTCTTGTTGTCCTGTCACCCGTCCTCTCAAAGAGACGGAGCAGAATTCAGTGACCGTGCGAGCGGAGACGAGCTCCTGAGAATTTTTCACGCCTCTCCCCCTTTTTTTGCTCTCACTGTGATGCAATCTGTGTCTGAGGAGCCCCAGTTCTGTCGTTTAATCGGGGAATCGTTCTGATGGCAGATCAAAAAGAGGAGAAGAAGGAGAGACGGAGCAGCCTCAGCGCCGGCTCGGCCCTCGACAAATCCAACGGTTGGCTACTCAGATCTCTGCCATGTGGCTGCTCATTGTTGAGTCTTTCATTTGCACTCTACTTTAAAAGCTTTTGTAGTTGATCCCTTTCCCAAGCTCAGTCGCTTCTGCATCAGTATCTATTTGAACGTGACTTTGTATCAGTAACTTGTAAAAAAAAACTGAAAGTTTACTCTTAAAACGATGAATTTAGGGGGGTTTTACGTTGCCGGGCAACATAAACCCACCTAAATTCATCGCGCAACAGTTGCCCTTTTGTTCTCGTTTGCTCTCTTTTGTTTGCATTTGTAAGATATCAGAGCAAATAATTTTTTTTTCCCCAAAGGAGAGCTGTTTTTCGAGCTTAGCCGTGCCCAGTTTAGGCCTCCCTTTTGCCCTCTGTCTCATTCCTGTGACGGCCTCCGTCTCGGTGCTCAACGGTTTGCCTGTGCTGTCTGTTGGCAGAGCCGTTCAGCTGGGAGGACTACCTGAGAGAAACCTCCTCCATTGCAGCTTCGCCAAACTGCTTCAAACAGGTAGCTGGAGATAAAGAGACAATTTAATCGCCAAAAATTTTTTCCATTATTATCTGTTCGTATTCGAAGGCTGATTGTCACACATGAAGTGATCTGACTAGTTCTTTAATACCAGTAACAAAAAGTGAACTCCACAGTCCATGGAGGAGGCCATTAAACGTAACAGAGGGGGGGATTTGCTGTTTGTCCACAGTCCAGAGTCCCGCCCTCCAATGACTTCAAAGCAGGAATGAAACTGGAGGCTCGAGACCCTCGCAACTCGAACTCGGTGTGCATCGCCACGGTGATGGGCATGATGGGCACGCGTCTGCGCCTGCGCCTGGACGGCAGCGACAACACCAACGACTTCTGGAGGCTGGTGGACTCCTCCGACATCCAGCCAATAGGAACCTGCGAAAGGAACGGGGACATGCTGCAGCCGCCGTTGGGTGAGAGTTAATCAACCGGAGCTCAAAGGGTGTTTTTTTGTGTTTGTTTTCAGTTTAAACCTGGAAAATAATCACTTAAAGGTAGAGAACAACTTACTTATGGCTCTGTGGGTGGATGGTGGGACGAAGGCCTGTTATTTTTTCTCGCGTTTGTGAGACTTTTGAAATTAGTTCCACAAAACTAAAACACTTTTTGTTTAGTCACTGTCCAATCTGGCTTTAATACTGCAAATTGAAACATTTGACATGTGAACCGGAGCCTGACATGTAACTCTTGGGGTTTAATGAATTACTTCTGATATTTAAAACCTTAAGATCTAAAGGGAATTCTCTCTTTTTAAAACTGTGTTTATTTGGTCGTAAAAATGAATTATTTTACTCAGAGAAATAGGAGAAATCTGCGTCTCTTCCATTTAAGTTTGAATAACCAAAAAAACAGGGCCACACTTTGCTGATTGCAGCTGTCGACCTTGTTGACAGGTTTCAGGATGAATGCGTCCTCATGGCCCATGTTCCTCCTCCGGACGCTCAGCGGGGCAGAAATGGCCCCCGCCTCCGCTTTTAAGAAGGTAAAGCCGTCAGAAAAAGCCCATCATTTTTATCAACGGTGTATTTTAGAAAAAGGTATTGATCAAATCAGTTCTGCTACATCTGACAGATTGATAAAGGCCAAAGTGGTCAAGATTTATCTGGTAAATACAATCAGCTATTAAATTGATAGGAAACACTAATTCCCGAGCAGGGCGTGCAAATTTCTAATTTATTAATATTTGTATATTCTGTTTTTATTTTTATTTTGTTTCAGCTTTGAATTTAGTTTTTCTTTTTGTTATTTTTGCAATAACCAGCCCAGACACAAGGGGGAGATACTATCATTCTCATGTTAATGATGTTCTCCAAATACAAACATGGATTTAGGATTTTAGTTTTTTATTCATAAACAACAAATAAATAGACGTGCATTAGTTTTAGTGTCTTATACATCTATTTATTTTCGTGTTGCCACATTTTTTATAGTCCTTCTAAAGACAGGATTTAGGAATTTCTCTTGAAGGTGGGTAAACCTGTGAATTGTCGTTATTAGCTTGTGTTATATGTTCACTTATATGTGCATGTTGGTGTTCTTAGGAACCACCCAGCCCCTCCAAAAATTATTTCCAGCCTGGCATGAAGTTGGAGGCGGTGGATAGGAAAAATCCCTACCTGATCTGTCCTGCCACAGTGGGGGAGGTCAGAGGTCAGGAGATCTTTGTCATGTTCGACGGCTGGCGGGGGGCCTTCGACTACTGGTGCCCTTTTGACTCCAGAGACATCTTCCCCGTGGGCTGGTGCGCCCTCACCAAGCACAGCCTGCAGCCCCCCGGAAACTTCTGTAAGTGCCGCTATCTTCAATGTTTGTTTGGCTGTTGATGCTCCTCTTATTTCGATCCCCCGCCTCTCTTGTTTAGCTTTAGGTAACACAACATTTTGGTCGCTATGCTGGCTGAAATTTGCTTTTAAATTTAAATTTCACTGAAATGCCATGCTATCACATCCTGTTTGGTATCATTATTTATGTGACACCAAAATAGTTGTGTGTCCAACAGCAGCTTTTATTTAATTTTTGGTTGGTGATGGTGGACAGGCCGTGTGAACTCTTGAAGAGCATTGTTTTCACCACTAGGGGGCAGCAGTGTTTAAATTCTGATGGCTGAAGTTTGAGCTGAGAGCAGAACAGTAGATTGTTATATAGTGATGATAAGAAATTATTTTCTTTCTGTCATCCTGGGTGATCCTGGGTGAGTGTGACATGCAGCAGAAACGGGACTAGATCCACTATAAAGGCTGACTCATTAGATCTTTTTCAGCTTACTGTGCATATTTAGTGCTTTTTTCTTTTTTTTAAATGCATAGGCTATAGGTGAATTTTATGAATGATTTGAGGGACTTGAATTCAACAACAATCATGTCGACGGCTTTGATATGAGATTGTCACTAACTCTGATAAAGATTAAGTTCTCATAGCATTGTTGTTGAATGGTGTTACAGAAAAAACTGATTGCTTTTGTTTGGTTTTGTTGATTTGATAAGTACCTGTGTGAACAATGTGTGGATGCCAAATTTAACTAAACTAAGTAAATCCTTTAAGATATTTTTGTCACAGAGCATGACAAGTGAATATAAAACCGATGGCACAATGGCCAAACGTGATTAAAAAACGCTCAGATTTAGCTGATTCATATTCATTTTAGTTTAATTTAATTTAATTTATCACATTCATTTAAAAAAGATCTAAGAAAATCATCTGTTGAAAATATTTTTTATTGTAAAGACCCTATTTTTATATGTCTACTCCCATAAATTTTCTGTTAAACAAAGCTATGAAATGTAGGAGCCATTTAAATCAGCATTTGTGTGTAGATGTTTGCAGGCCATGGCAGTTTGATATTAGATTTTTTCCCCTCTTCGTTTATGTAGTTAACTGGATCACTGCATTTTTTTTTTACTGTACAGTGGAAGTAAACATTAACACATTCAAATTAATATTGAAATTAATTTTAAGTCCCTGATATCAACTAAGCTCCTCTGAAATGTTTACATTCTTCCACTGTTTGGTATCTGAGTTTTTCATCTATTAATTAGGTTTTAGTTTTACACATTTCTGCCAATTCCTACAGGGCCTTTCAAACAAGTCAAGTTAGAGATTTGCTTCCATTTGTTATATAATTCAAGTTATAAAGCAGCAAAAGAAAAGCAAATAACTTTATACTGGAGCTGGAATCAAAATTAGGTTATTTTGTCTTAATTTTTTTAACTCATTCATTTGTTACAAAATATATATAGATGTTGTCTTTTATGTCCAGAAACCTGATTCTCAAACAATCGGGCTCATATTTGATTTGTTTAGCATTTAGAAGACATAAAATAAGAAATGGTAAGATATAGTTTTTTGATTGTTTTATTTCTGTAGAGGCAAATGAATAAATTCAGGTCCCTTGTTCTTAAACTTGGTAAATGTTAAATTTTTAACATGTCTTAATTAGTTACAACTAAACCCATATTCATTTAGTAAATTGTCTTTTATTTGTTTGACTAATTATTTGAAATTATGGAGGTTACGGTTTTTAACAGCACAGCATTTGTGTTTGCTGCTGTTTTTTCAGCATTTTTTAATTTGCTGGTTTCTTTGATCTAAATGACCCTTCTTTTTGTGACCCTGAAAAAATGTTTTTCCAATCAAGTCAGACTCATGGACAAAAATCTTGTTTTGAAGAGTTGAACTCATCTGCAGGGATTGCTTCTGTCTTTGCCTTTTCTGTGTCACTGTGGCATTTTAAACACAATTTCACAATTAAACACAATCACCTATGCTTGAATACGCTTGCAGAACATCTGGGACGACATTTACGTGGTTTCTGTGGCCATTTCAAACCTCTCTAACATTCTTTGAGACTGATTTACAAAAGGCTTCCTCCTTCTTTATGTCACTTTGACTTTCTATCCAGACCCCAGGCGGGACACCTGAAACTCATTTAGGCTAAACATTCCCAGTGGGTGTGTGCATGAAATTAGAGCTTTGGTTTATACAATCGGAGTGTGAAGGCGGTACAACCTATAAATGATCAATGTGGATGCAGTGATTGGAAAAACCAACAAAAACAATTGCTTAAAGGAGTGTATCGCTCTGTAAAAGCTGAAAAATTAAGGTTTTAACTGTTTTCCTTCAAGTTTTCCACCAGTCAAAATTAATAAAAAAAACCTTTATGGAGTAATTTGGTTAACTTTGAGCCAGTTGTTTTTTTTTTAGCTTGCCAGTTGTAATAACCATCAGTTATTACTTTTCATGATGTCCCATCCTGCTGTTTGGGCTGCAGGGCTTTGGATGCCACAGGCCTGGGGCTGTGATTGATGGAAGGTGTGTGTGTGTGTTTGTTTGAGTTGTCTCCTCATAGCTGATGGATGACAGGAGTTACATGTCTGTTGGAGCGTGTTTTCAGCCCCGTGAGGGTCAAACAGTGAAGGTTAAAACCTATGTCCCTGTTCCGGAAAGACATAAATTCTTTCCTCATAAAGGTGATCTGACAGGATGTCTGAATTCAAAACGAGCAATTATAGGCACAGCTTTCTCATTAACATAGTTTTAGAATAGATGGTATTTTCAGTTGGCTTATTTCAGCTCCTTCAAAAGTAAGAAAAACGACAATTTCTACTAAAACAATATTCTCTCCATCCATTGATGAGTGGATATGAGTGTAATAGTATCACAAGTGTTTCGAGTGTTTGACTTGCTCACATCAACATCTTAGTTATAATTATGACCGAGATACTCCAATGAGTCTGTGTCCAGCTCCTATTATCAAGAGCTGACCAAACTGCCTCATATTTGTTGTAATTTTCCTGTATACGAATATGTATATAGGAGCAGAAACATGTGTGACTTCATCCATACATATATGTATATGTATACACACACATATATTTCTGTATGTGTGTGTGTTTAAAGTAAGCACATGGTTTACATCAGTCAGCTGTGGTTCACCAAAGGTTTTGCAAAGCTTCAAATGTCTTTTAATTAATGACCTGACTAGTATTCTTAACAGCTCAGATATTAATACATGTCGTATCTTTAGAGAGGTGGACATTGATAAATATTCAGCCGGTTAGTTTACATGCGGTTGCTCTTCTTCTTACATTCCCAGGCAATCTGTATTATCTTATATTTAATGAAGTGGTTTTACAGAGCAGAAAGGTGTGTGACTTCATGGCTCCGTGTGTTTGTGAGGAGTGAAAGGCAGCTTTCAGGGCCTCAGCATGGATCTGAAATTGAGGCGCTGCGCACGTGTCCGTTTTGTGTCCTGTCATTACAGAAAGGAAGGGTGAAGGAGCAGAACCATAAATCCTGTTGGTTTTGTTTTCGTTGTCTTCTCTCTTTTTCTTCTTCTTAGTGATTGCGGTGAAGCATATCAGCTGAAGTAGATTCTGGAAGCACAAAAACTCTGAGAGTCTCAGAATCTAGTTTTGTAATGTGATCCTGTTGTAACCTCAAAAGTTGAATTGATATATGTATGTCCAACTGCGTACAACCAGGTGTAAATATAGTCTTTAGAAAAACTTAATTTACTATTACATAAAAAAAATAAAAAAAGACTTGTAGCTATGTTAAATAGTGAGGACAAACTTTGCAGAGTTTATTATGATTGTGTACCTTTAAATTGGTGGTGTGAAGGCAGGTGGAAACCTCAGTCTCAAACCAACTATGGACTTCTACATTTTTCTTTCAGTTTCACTTCTTTCACTACTTTTAATGCTTTAAATTTAAGCACCATAAATGTACATGGATAGTTTAAAGAAATATTAGTTTGATACCACTTATTTAATACAGCGTAAAAGTATCAAAGTAGGATTTGAATCCATTGTGACCTGATGTGACCCATTCATGCTTTTGCCTTTACATCAACAGATTTTTAGTCACAAACTGTTTTTTTTAGTACTAATAAACCAAAGCATAAAGATGATCATTTGCATATCATTTGAAAAAAAATTATGAAAATTTAGAAATGCCTCCAGAAGTTGAGAAGTGCAAGCTTTTGTTGGAAAATTAAAACTTTTATGAAAGGTTGTGTTAAACTAAACATATAGTTTTGGTTTGCTTTTTCTAAAATCTTTATTTTAATATATTAAAATATAAAAGTATTATTGCTTACCGAAGTGATTAGAAGTTAATTTTACTCTTGTCTGAGACAGATTTTGACAGTTTTGAGCAAAAAAAATGCAAAAAAACAATCGAAAATGGTATAAAAGACCAAACAACAAATGTTTCTCATTTCATATTTCTAAAGCCTGAGACCTGTGTGAGTTTTTCTTTGTTGAAGGCTGTCAGAAGAATAAAAAAAACATACCATTTTTTTTTAAATAGTGAAATGAAAACGTGAAGTGTTAATGAGCTGATAATTAACTGAGGAAAAGGGTGTGAGACTATAATTGCTACTACAATTTAAATGTTCTAATTAGCTTCAATCCAAATCCTCCTATTGTATCATTTTCACACAATTATGAAAGAACTCACAGTGGATTCCTCTACAAGGACTACTGGATTTTTTTGGTCTTTATCTGTATGTGTGTGCTGAAAAATCATATAATTTCTGAAAAATAAACTATGAAAAAAAAATTCTTACCTATTATCTAACCAGTCTTTATAAATGCTGCCTGTTTCTAACAATGTACTTTTATTACCTAAAATTTATAAATAATCTCTCAAAGATATGCAATTAATGATTATTTTTAAATCATATGATATTATTTTCACATTTAAAAATGTAAAGTACTCTTAACTGTTAAAAATATGTTTTGCTGATTTGAACTGCACACACAAAGAAATAAATGGGCACATTTTTACAAATGTTTAGACATTTATTGCTACTTTTGGTTTAAGGTTTTAACAGAATTTTTTTTTTTAACCTCGGGATCTAAAAGAAAGTCAACTTCTCCAGAACGGACGAAGAAGAGACTTGAAGATGCAACTTAAATGCCAGAGATATGACGCCTTGTTGCGCAAAGTTACACAAAAGAGGGTTTTTTTTTTTTCTGTGTAATTCACATGTAGGACTTAAGATGCAGATTAAGATGTGAGTGAAGTTCTCTCCTAATGCGTGCTTCCGCTGACTGCTCTGCGCCACATTGTTCCAGAGCACGGCTGCTATCTCACCGCGCCAAAGCTTCCTGATGCTGCACCGGGCCATCTTTCATCGGGGAATGTGTGAATAGTCTAGGGTTACACACAGGCAGACCCCCTTCTGGGTCATTAGTGTGTGTGTGTGCGTGTCTACGTTTTGAGCAGAAGCTTACTTATTTGTGCGCCAACTCCAGGAGTTTGGCCCTTTTCACCCGTTTCAATCAGGACTCGTCTGATCCAGTTTAACCTTTTACCCCTCTCCCATCCCCCACCCACTCTTGGAGTCCCCACTGCTAACCTCCCCCCCCCCCCCCCTTTTCTCCCCCTCCCCCTGGGGCTTACTTATAAGCAGGTGACTGATGCAGACTGTCGATATGGCCTACAGATAACATT
>CAJRST010000001.1:22150305-22167035 GCA_907169785.1 Menidia menidia | reverse complement strand
AGCAGCGTGGGCTTTGTTGTGGAGAAAAAGAGAAGAGGGAGAAGCAGCTGATAGAGACGGAAAACACACGAGGCGCAAATGATGTCGGAGACGTTCACGGGGAGAAAAACCTGGAGTGAGAAAACGGCAGCGATTTAAAGCGATCGAGTTCCTTTTTTTTTTTCTTTTTCAAAGAGAGAACCAGGAAGCTGCTACTTTTATTGTTACAGGCTGCAGTTACTACAGCTGACGTCGCTACTTCTGCTACTACAGTGAAGTTCTGCTTTTTTTGGGGGGGGGGGTGAGAATTTACCGGTGAGTGTTACTGTTTTGTTCTTTAATTCTTTGATGAGCTAACTTTTGCACTTTATTATTTGTGTTTTACTTGGATTGGAAGCGGGGGGTATTTTGTGATGGGCACTCCAGGTGATTTTGCAATGAAAGTAAAACATTCTGGTCAGGTTTTTCTGTGCAACCTTAAGGCTCTAAGGAGAGTTCTTTAACATTATTGCAAGTTAATACTCAAAGAGAAAGGAAAACTTATTGGAAAACACTTTTGAGGAGTGGAAATTAGTCATTTTTAAATGCAAGCTGCATTTGCACATCAGCTAAAAGTCATCACACAAGTGGAGGACTTGTTTGTCTAAATGATAAAAAGCTGCTTTCCGTTTGAGCTTCAACACTTACACTCATGCAAAGTTATTGTTATTGAGCAGTAACGGCTGCCAGGCGGAATCACTCAGTGACTGGAAACCGAACAGGATTGGGCTGTAATTAAGTTAGAGATTCCGTGTCGTTGTGCTGTGGCCTGGAGATATTTAAGCAACTTCTGCTTTCTGCTCACATTTACACACCTCAGCTTTCAGACGGTTATGCGTGTGTGGGCAACGTAATTAGGTGAGAGTTAAATGAGAGGTACCTTTGCGAATCCCCGCCCCCCCCCTCCCCAGTCTGCAAACACACTTCTTAGCAATGCAGTTCCCATGCGTGCATGTTATTCTCAGGCTGTGGCTTTCACAGGTCAGTGCGTGGAGTTGGAATTATAAAATCAGGGCCAGAACCATATGCCTCTGTTTGGGTGAAATGTACACATGTCAGTCGTGTGTTTATCGGATTTTGATCATTTATTTATTTTGGATGACTACTTATTCTTCTTCTGCTCTCAGTTCTTGAAAATCATCCGTAATGTCTCAATATTTTTTGCAAATTGGTTTAATTTTGAGTAAAATTTATTGGATACTTTCTAATTGCATAATGATCATAATGATATTGACTTTTGTTCAAACTGACCTAAAGTTAATTTTTCATTTAGTTTTTTTTACTCTGTTTCACCTTATTTCTATAAATTTTCATGAATTGCATGACTAATACTCGATGAAAAGTGTATTTTAAATGACTACTGCAGCTTAATGGAAGTTTTTTTTTCTTTTTTAGGCCTAGCTTTAGCAGATTTAAAGTTGCCCTGGTTACTTTCTTTGTTTATAGATATATCAAAATGATTTTTCTGTTAACATGCTCTCAGTTTGGATGAGATGTGATGGTTGAGGTTGAATCAGAAGTCTCTCTACGGGGTTTTTTCTTTGGTTGAAAATCTGCTGCGATAAAGTAAATTAATCTCAAAATCCCTCTTTTGCTCAACTTGCCGTCAGACCTTTGAGATTTGAGTTGTTTTAGATGGTGGAAGTAGACTCTACTGTCATTGCTGTTGTGAATAGATGTTAGGTAGACTTAGTTCCTTCCTCATTTTCCAAATTGAGACCACAATGACTTCTGTGTAATGCAGACAGGCTGCTCAAAAGTACTGCATACAACCCCCTAAAAACCAGTGGAGTATCCATTTAACTGGCTTTGGGAAATAGTTAAATCAGCCATGATAACATATCTAACTGGAGTGCTTTGTTGAATTTAGACTAGATGGCATACAGTAATGTCCCTTGTGTTTAACTGAAACCATATGCTGCCATTCAGACGGCACACAAAGCAAACGCTGCTTATTTCAGCAAGACAATGTCAGACTCGATTGGATCCGGAAATATAAAAATTAGAGCTCCCTCCAAACTTTTCTCGTGCATTCATTTAATCCTCTAAGTTGATGGGACTTGATTGACACTCCAAATTCTTCCAGGTGTTGGAAGAATCAATCGCGTTTGGCTGCATCACGGAGCCGGCAGAAGCTAACACCTTTTCTATGATAATGTCACAGCAGGAGCGTTGGATGAAAGAAATCTTCTAAGCTGGTTTTCTTGAAAGGTAGAGTCTTGTAAAGGTGCTCGATGCGTTTTACACAAACGCGATAATGAGCCAATGGTGCGACGTTAATCTCTGGTATGAAGTTGTGTGTTGCTTTGGTGGCTGACACATTATTTGAGTGGATTACAGAAGGAGATCAAAGAGGTCGTCCTCACGCTGATTTCCATGAGGGTGAATTAAGACCTGCTGGTACTTCAAACTTTTTTTGATCCACCGTTGCGGGGTTTACAGCTTCCAGCTCCTTAAATCAGCATAACTCTGTATGCAGGTTGGCTTTGCTGTTGTTTGTGAGCCTGCTTTGTGCGACTTCTCCTGGTGGGCAACTGATCCGGAGCCCCCCGAAACTAGACACTGCTCTATTCTACGCCCACTTTCACTCATTTTCCAATTAAGCTGCTTTCACGGTGCCCCGGCTGGGCCCTCAGAGAATACTGTAAAGCTTCCATAGTTGCTCCATATTGCCTCAGTCACAGAGGCTGGGATGAAAGCTTGGCCCCCTTGAGAGCTCCAGTGTGCACTCTCAGACCCCCACTCCCACCAAGCCATATATTGTTATTGAAATAGGAGATGGTTATCGCGCTCCTTTCTTCCGTCATTTCGCACTTTCTTTCACACTTCCACAATGATAATTACGCGATCATATCGCAGTGTTGCTGAGTCTAATGAATACATAAAAGGGGAGTGGGGCCACCACTTTGTAGCTTTATTCCTAGCAGGGAGTGCTTTCTTGCTTTTATCAAATCTCCCCCTTTTATTGTTTGATTTAAGCTTATGTTGATTTGGAAGTAGATTGCTTTCCCCAGTCTTTAGTCTGGAGAAATTCCACGTTTTATAGACAACAATGAAGTCGAATGCTGCTTCGAAATACTGTTTGGATGTTACATGCAATTGATCACTAACAGAAAAAAATGGAAATAATTTAAACTTGTTAAATAGGTAGATATTGGGTAAAAAAGAAAATTCCACGTTTTATAGACCACAATGAAGTCGAATGCTGCTCCAAAATACTGTTTGGATGTTACATGCAATTGATCACTAACAGAAAAAAATTGAAATAATTTAAACTTGTTATTTTGGTAGATATTGGGTAAAACCTTTTCTGCGGCGGACACTACAGACTCATTGGTAATTGTCATTGATTAGCGCAATCTGGTGTCTTTTTTTTTTTTTTTTGCAAACAGGCTGGTGGTCAGTTTACACCTGAGGAGTTTAAAGGTGCTAGGGGTCTGCAGAATGGTCTGTGGACAGATTTGGTGAAGTCCAATGGACAATCTGGATGGCTACCCACTCACTGTCTGAGTGGCCGTTTCAAATGTCCAACCTTGATCTTGACTCAGACCTTAAAGATGAAGGAACTGGCACATGGCTAGTTATTGCAGTCATTTATAAGTAACACGCAGTTGACCCCAACAACAGAAACAACTGCCAGTCAATCCTGTACACATTGAATTTACCCACAAAGAAAAATTTGTTGTAAATTACAGTATCTTTGTGTATCATCAGATCTGGGAAACTGCGAAGATTGATTAAAAAAGATTTTATGTAACAGAAATCATCTGCATTAAAAGTTGTTATTGTTTTATATGCTGCAAATGTAAACACAGTAAAGCGTCACCATATTTACTGTTTTTTTCTGGCAGAAAAAGAGAGGCTGAATGGTCAAACAGGCCGGCCTCTGGGGAGCTGTGACTTTTAACCCGGCCCTCAGTGAAAGGAAGAGACCTACACAAAGGGCCTGCCAATCTCGAATGCGTCTGAAAAATCTAAACAAGACTGTGTGGGACCACTCAGTCAATCATTTCCCTGTTTTTTTTTGTTTTGCTATCCCAACCCCATAATTTTCTCCTTCCATGCTTCAGCTCAGGGATTCCTTTGAAAGCCCCCTTTTATGAAGGAGAGCAGATGCACTCATTATTATTATTATTATCGTTTTAAAGAGCTAGATTTTGTTTTTGCACCTTCTCGCTCTTTGTCATACAACATCAAACTAAAACCAAAGCAAACCTAGCAATCATCTTTTGAGTAGGATTCAATTTGTCGCGTAATTGTCACATTATTGCAGAGAATTCTAACATTTATCCTCTCGCTCTTATCCCGGTTTCCCAGTTACGCTCCCTGGTGCACTCCTCGCCCCGGTTTCTTCCACCTCAGCAACTCGTCGCTCCTCTTTCAACTCCTCCTCCTCCTCCATGCAGACCTCATACCGACTGCCCAACCCCTTGCCGCCCCTCCCCGTTCGCAAGGGTGTCCGAGGTCGTCGCCCCAAATCCCAGACTATCGCTTTGCTGAAGGCGGCGGCCGAGGCGGCGGCGGCCGAGGCGGCGGCGGCGGTAGTAAATGGAGCCCCGCAGAGTCCGGCCAGAACTGGCTCTGAGACTCAACTGGCCCCCAGACCACACAAGAAGAGAGGGCCCAAGCCCAAGGGCAAGGTGAGATGTCAGAAGAGTTGTAATCTGTTATGACGTGAGCGGGTGACCCTGTCGGTTTATGTTATAGCTGTTATAGGAGAGGTGATTCTTAGAAAGATAGGAAACAGAGAAAGGTTTGCTAATTGAGTAGAGAGATATAAAGAGTGCAAAATGCTTGTGCAAAATGACGTAATTTACGAGAGGTGGGTTCCGTTTACAAGCTGCTGCATGTGCCGCGAAGCCGAGTGGAAGCTCGGAAAGAATTGATGATTAACAGCCTTTGCGGGTTTCAGAGATTTAATGGACAAGGTTTTGTTTGTTCTTCGCTCTAGAAGAAGCCTCGGGTGGGGCAATCCCTGGGGGTATCGCCAGTTACAACTCCGCCCCCAGAGACCAGAGTGAGTGCCAGCCATGTCTCAGTGGACAACAACCTCAGCAACAACTCGAATGTAGTTTGCACAGGTGACAAACCAACACATTTGATCCTAAAGACTGAATAGAGATAGAATGGTTTTAAAGTACTGTACGACCCAACTGTTGATCCTTGGGTATCTGCATTTAGTTTTTAAAACTTTATTGACCGGAGATTGAGTTTCAACTAGATGAAAGCTCAGTAATGAAGGGTAAATTTAAAAAAAAAATTTCAGTTAGACTGTTCAAAGATTGGGACATATGTTGTTTTATTATATTAAATCGTTACCTGATATATGCAGCATATTAAGTTTGAAAACCCCTACTAAATATATAAATAACTTTAACAACTGTTTTATGATTGAATGAACTCCAGCTCAATTCGACATTTGATAAAAACACTATTTCACTGTTTAAAAAAAAAGTTGATGAAGGCGTCTTTTGCTTTTCTGATATTTTCTCCTTCCTTGTCCTCCTAGTGTGTGTCTATGTCAACAAGCACGGTGACTTTGGCCCACGTCTGGACCGAAAACTAGTGCAGCAGCTGCCGGACCATTTCGGTCCGGCACCGGTCAACGCGGTGCTTCAGCAGGCGGTCCAGGCCTGTGTGGACTGTACGTACCAACCCTCAGTGCTGCTGTCCTTCCTACAGAGCCAGTCCCACACCGGAGGAGAGGTCATCAGAGGTAAATGTGGCCAATTCAACCAGATGCACAAATAACTCCAAATAAGAAACATTTCTACATTGTTTTAAAAAAAAATCCCCAATAGTAAAGCTTTTAGTTTCTCAAACTATCTAAAAAAATGACACCACATTTTGATAATTTTTTGAAGAAATACAAATGAATTCCACTATTTTTACTGTTTTTTATTAATACTCTAATAAATTCTGCTAACAGCTATGGTAATGCTAAAACCTTAATGTTGTGCAGTATTGTGTTTGTTGTCCATGGGCAGGAGTCTAAAATCACAACAGGGTTCCTAATGAAGGTTTCTTGGGTAGGCTTTCTCTATGCAAGTCACTGCACTTCATTTGAAGATAAGCCTTGTTATGCTATTTTCATGTTATTAATATTAATTCAGCCTGAATAATTCATTAGTCAGAGTTTAGTGGCTTAAAAACAAAAGAAAAGAGTCCGGTTCATGGAATAGACTAAAACATTCTAAAGAAATACCCCAAAACTGAGAATGCTCTTTGAAAATAAAATTTGAAGAAAATATTGCATGGCTCAAGATCTTTTCTCAGCACTGTAAATGTGAACTTATGGTCGGCTTAGCATATATATGTATATATAAAAATTCAGTTTTGCAACCACCTCTGAGAAATCCCTTAAAACAAGTTAGATTGTGCACCTTTTTCTTCAATGTGTAAAAATGTAATTTTGCTTTAATGTGACAAGTAAAGTGTTGGACCATTTCAAAGTCAAAATTCTCCCAGGTCTCTGTGGCTGCTTAGCATTTCACCTTAAGCAAGAAGTCATTTGAATTGGAAATTGCCCAGGCCGAATAAATGAGGTATGAAGTGTCAATAGATTAAAGGTGCTTGTCAGTTGGTTGCTATCCACTTTTTCTGACTGCTAAGCTAAGCTTTGCTGTTCCTGGGAGACAGCTCACATTTTTTTTAAATTCGACATGGGACTCAATCCCCATCACGTCACTCTTAGAACAAGTTCAAAATCCCTTCCTTTGAAAGCAGTTAGAGGGTTAGAAGGTCTTTCTAATTTCAAATGCTCAATGTCCTGGATGGGGGATCAACCAGGAGAAACATATTTATTATTTATGTATTATTTACAGTCAGTATGTCCACATAGCACTAGAAAAACATCATTGTGTTTCCAGAGTAAAAAACTAGACTTTTAAAATGCGAGTTTGGGGTAACTGGGCAAATATGATTAAGCAGGCAGGGAGTAAATCAGTTCAGTCCTCAGTCCTCCTCGTATGTTCGAGCCACCTGAGGGTCTTCTCGCATAGCCTTCTGCATCATAAGACATGCTTCAGTAAATTACTTTATTCTGCCCTTATATGCCGCAATAAGGACAAAGATGGTGGTCCAGTTAAGTGGACCAGCATTTAAATATGTAAATGTGTCCAACTCAACTGTGCATGTAACTGTGCTGAATGGGTGTGTTTGCATTGTAAAGGGCAGACCAGGAGAATAAAAGATGACGCTTGTGGCAGCAGCTGATGTGAGAAATGAGAGTGTAATCAGAAGTGACATGTGCGCCTAACCTGGTTTGGGACTCTGGGATTGAGTCTCCCCTGGGGGGACTGGATAGAGGAGGCTGTGGGTAGTATTGGGAGGGGAGAGCGGCTTTAATTTGTGGATTTGTCCTGGCTTGGCTTGGGTGGGAGGGTGTAGTTATACATGGGGTGAGGTAAAAAATAAGATTTTCTTTTTTTTTTTATAAAGGGAAGATGCTAACCCTGAACCATCTGCTGTTTTCTAAAACTGGGAAACAGTGTTTGATGCAGAATACGAAGCAGACAGTTAGGAACCAGTAAGCGAGAGGGGTCGGTAGAAGAAAATCACACAAATTTATATTTTTGGTGTATTTCACAGAAACATAACTTGATGTAAAAAACAAACAAAACAATTTACCTTAAATCTGACTCAAAACTTCGCTATTTATAACAATTATTCCCTCTTTTCCTTATATTATCAGTTAACTTTGATCACTGTTTTTTATATATATATATAATAAGATTGAATATTGTGAAGAATTGGAGCAGAACGGCCATGAAAGGGACCCTACATGCCACATTAATTCTTAATGGGAGAAGCGTAGCTGCAAAAATGAGTACAACATTTTTTGGGGGCATTCTTTTTAATGTTTGATTAGCTGGTAGGCATGACTTCATCTCTCCGTAATGAAAGAGCTGCCCTTTCTGCGAAGGCATGCGGCCTGACCGCGTTCAGACTAACCCCCGGTTCTGCTCGGCCCCTCAGTTCGGTCCGAGCACGGCATCCGCTACGTGAAGCTGCCCTCGGCCTCCAGCGCGTCCTCGGTGCTGCGGTTCCTGGAGAACATGTGTCAACATCTGGAGAGCGACTGTCTGTTCAGCTCACAGCCGTTTAGTCCTTACAGCAACAACGCACGCTTCTACAGCAGAGCCAAGTCAGGTGGGTGTTCATCTGTAAAAAGGGGAAAAATTCATGTTATCTTTTCAAAAACGTTTTTTAAATTTATTTTCTTTTACCTAAAACTGATTTGTTCAAGTTCACCATCTTCTGCTAAATGTTTTGTTAGATTTTTTTAAATTGTATTTGGTTTAGTTGCAATTTATGCTTAATGGGAGCACACACACACACATATACAGTGGGGGAAATAAGTATTTGACCCCTTGCTGATTTTGCAGGTTTGCCCACTTTCAAAGAATGCAACCATCTAAAAATTTTATCAAATGTACATTCTAACAGTGAGAGACAGAATCCCAAAGAAAATTCCAGAAATTCACATCATATGAATTTATAGAAATTGATAACCATCTGATGAGGAAAAATAAGTATTTGACCCCCTACCAAACAGCAAGTATTATGGCTCCTACAAGCCAGTTAGTCTTTCTTTAAGACACAGCCCCAATCCCAACCAATTATCTACATCAAATATACCTGCCTCACCTTGTTACCTGTATAAAAGACACGTGTCAACACCCAAACAACCAGCATCCAACATCACCACCATGGGCAAGACCAAAGAGCTTTCTACGGACATCAGGGACAAGATTGTTGATCTGCACAAGGCTGGGATGGGCTACAAGAGATTCAGAAAACAACCTGGAGAGAAAAGAACAACTGTCGGTGCAGTTATCAGGAAATGGAAGAAGCACCACACCACCGCCAACCTCCCTCAGTCTGGGCCTCCACACAAGATCTCGCCTCGTGGGGTGTCCCTGACCATGCGAACGGTGAAGAATCATCCCAAAACCACAAGGGCGGAACTGAAGAATCAACTGAAGGCAGCTGGGACCACAGTTACAAAAGAAACGGTTGGTAACACACTACACCGTCATGGATTGAAATCTTGCAGCGCACGCAAGGTCCCCCTGCTGAAGAAGAAACATGTACAGGCCTGCATGAAGTTCTCCATTCACCACCTGGACGACTCAGAAGAGGCCTGGAAGAAGTTGATGTGGTCAGATGAGACCAAAATAGAACTTTTTGGCCTCAACTCAACTCGTTGTGTTTGGAGGGCAAAGAACACCGAGTACAACCCAAAGAACACAATCCCCACCGTCAAGCATGGTGGTGGCAACATCATGCTTTGGGGGTGCTTTTCAGCCAAGGGGACGGGACAACTCCATCATATTGAGGGGAGGATGGACGGGTTCATGTATCGTGGAATTCTGGACCAACATCTCCTTCCCTCAGTGAGAGAGCTGAAGATGGGTCGAGGATGGGTGTTTCAGCACGACAACGACCCTAAGCAGACCGCCAAAGCAACAAAAGGGTGGCTGAAGAAGAAGCACATCAAGGTTTTGGAGTGGCCAAGCCAGTCTCCAGACCTGAATCCACTTGAAAATCTTTGGAGGGAGCTTAAAATTCGAGTTGCCAGGCGACAACCTCGGAACCTGAATGATTTGGAGGCTGTCTGCAGGGAGGAGTGGGCCAACATCCCTGCCGAAATGTGCACAAACCTTGTCACCAACTATGAAAACCGTTTGACATCTGTGCTGGCCAATAATGGCTTTTCTATAGAATATTAAAATGCTGTTTGTCCAGGGGGTCAAATACTTATTTTTCCTCATCAGATGGTTATCTATTTTTATAAATTCATATGATGTGAATTTCTGGAATTTTCTTTGGGATTATGTCTCTCACTGTTAGAATGTACATATGATTAAAGTTATAGATCGTTGCATTATTTGTAAGTGGGCAAACCTGCAAAATCAGCAAGGGGTCAAATACTTATTTCCCCCACTGTATATATATATATAAAATTTACTATTTTTGCTCCTTTTGCCCTGCAAGTTTTTCCCCCCATCTCATGAATATCAGGAAATTGTAAAAAGTATTAATTACGGTCAAATTTATAGTTATAGACTAGCCTTTTGAATTTTGCTACTGGAGTCCATTACTGTATGACTATGTTTAGGTGGTCATAGTTTATCTACTTTGCCCTTCATCTTGCAGCCTTTGTCTTCTGTTTTCTCCAAACAGAACCCTCGCCCATCACTGAGAACGGCCTGTCCAACGACAGCTCCTCCAAGGATCCCACTCCCAACACTCGCCCCGTTCACAGCACGCTGGACTACAGAGCGGCAAAGAGAGAGCGGCCATATTACCCCGGACACACACAAATCCCGCCACCCATTCGACGGGTCAGCTCCAACCCCGCTGAGCTCGGCCCGATGGGTCCAAACAGACGAGTGGAGGGTAGGCTTGAAAATGCACAAGTAGCCATCAGGGCGAAAAGGTCCAAATGTTTTGGTTGTGTTTTATGAATAACGGGAAAGGCTCTGGGTGTTCACCGGGTTTGTTTTTTTGCTTTTCGTTGTCCTTGCACACACACACACACACACAGCAGCTAGCTCAACAACGGGCCCAGACCACGTGAAGCCGGACAAAGAGAGTTCGGGGAACAACGCCTCTTCCTGGTCGGTGGACGATGTCATCCGGTTTGTCCAGGAGGCCGATCCCCAGACCCTCGGCCCTCACGTGGACCTGTTCAGAAAACACGTGAGTGTGCAGGTTACTGGAATGTTCCTTCACCCGAGTACATCTGGCTGCAGACTGCAGGAAGCCAAGGATGGGTATCCAACTCCGCCCATATCCAAGTCAGCCATTTTGATTCTGTCACCAATAGTAAGACCCCAGGCAAGAAAATCTTAATCGCTTCATGGCAATATAGATATTAATTTAAAAATAGTGAAATTAATCTTGCAAACACTGAATTAAACTCCATACTTAAAATAGTGTATGTTAAATAGGTTTGTACAAAAAGTCCAAATAAATTTAACCAAAAAATATTTCTTTCTCACAATTATGAAGGGTGGAGGGTTAGGGTTAGGGTTTGGGTTATGGTCAGGGTTAGGGATAGGGTTATGGTTAGGGTTAGGGTTAGGGCTATGGTCAGGGTTAGGGTTATAGTCAGGGTTAGGGTTAGGATTGGAGTCAGGGTCAGGGTTAGGCTCAGGGTAAGGGTCAGGGTCAGGATTAGGGTTATGGTCAGGGTTAGGACATCGTTTGTCCTCTGATTTCGTATAGACAGTAAAGTTTTGTTTCCACCTCAGAAAGCTGCTAGTCACATGACCTAATCAAAATGGCCGACTTGGATGTGGGAGGAGTTGGATATCCAGCCGAGGCGTGCCAGAGGCTGCTCCCATCACCGGCTCTGTATCTAACCTTCATGGGGTTTTTGTGCTTGCATCCCTCCGTTTTCCTGCAGGAGATCGACGGCAAAGCTCTGATGCTGCTGCGCAGCGACGTGATTATGAAGTACATGGGACTGAAGCTGGGCCCGGCCCTCAAACTGTGCCACCACATCGAGAAGCTGAAACAGACTAAACAGTAGAGGGGGGACGGCACTCGGCCCTCACCGGCAGCCGGACACACGGACACGCATCACCACACACGTCCACCGAGGACCCCCAGCTCATGTCCAGAAAACAGGACCTCTTTATTTTAGATCCTGTACAGTATTGTCTTAACGGAGGCTTATTCACAAAAGTCGTCATTTTACGATTTATTTTTTAATCGGAATTTTGACGTTCGGTTTTAGGGAATTTATAGAAGATACATTTCTGTAATACCACGAGGAAATTGAAATGAAATATCAAAAGACAACAGATAAAAGGGAAGAATTTTCCTTTTTGACCTCAGTATTTCTAAAATGCTAGCGACTGCCACAAGCAATTATGGACCAGGACTTTAAATCAGAGTGCATTGAATCATGTGCATTGACTACAATCTAATATGTCTGAATTGTGTTTTTTTTCTCCATACTATGAATAACCAGATGCTGTCTACATTGCCAATTGAATTCACACTCACAGACATACGCTGTAGGTTTTGTCTAGTTTGTCCCCACCTTTTTTTTTTTTTTTCCCACTGTTAAAACACGTCTTTCCATGGTCTGAATTTCAGGATGGATCCGGGCTGAAGGCTGGGAGAGTGAGTTCAGGTACTGGCAGCGAACGTCTCGCTGCATCATCTCGATCAATGCAATAACATTTTCTGAATGACTGCATTACAGAAAGCTAAACTCGGTTTGTGCGTGCCAGCTAAGGCGTGGGCACGAGTGCCAGGAGGAGGGTCGAAATCATGGGAATCAGAGCTGTACAAAGTCTTGTTTGCTGAAGTCAATCGTAGCAGAAATATTCTTGTCCTCAGACACTTACGTTTTTATTCACAGAGATTATATATTTAGTAGAATAGGAACCAGGTTGGTTAAATAGTGGCAATCGTACGTTAGAGGAGGAGCCTTGTTTGGTTGTGAATCAGCAGTGCGGCGGTTAGAAGTAGAGGAACAGTTACTTCTCTTTTATTTGTGTCTGTCTGCATACTGAGGGACATCCTTCCCGGTCCGTCTGAGCTTGAGGACTGATGTATTACGCTCTTATGGTCCAACTATTAAACGCACACACACGAGACCCACAGTGACTGGAATACTTCAAGTGTTTGACGGTAGAATAAAAAGCGACGTTTAAGCTCTGTACAGAGAGAAAAACACCACGGAGAAACAGTTTTGTATAAAGTTAGGCTAAAAAGTTGTTTTTTTTAAAACATCATTTTGTACTGTAACCCAGTGTATTGGCCTGTATCAAACGTAAATGTAACCTTTTTTTTTTCTTTTTTTCTGCCTGAAATAGTTTCTGTGCGCGCCATCAAACGACTACCTGCGGGACGATTCGGTGTCTGAGTAATTAATCATTCATTCAAAATGTTTTATCTGTTTTTAACGGCAGAATGACTCATTCTCTGAACATTTCAGAATCATTTTCATACCAAATCGTGTCTGTTGTACCTGCTTTTCACACTGTTGCTCTCCTTTAGTGGCAACAAGTTGAATACTTGAAGCCGTCTTGCTTTAATGTGAAACTCAGGTTTAAGTGAGGGTTGTTTTCTTGATGTTTTACATCATTAACATGTTGTGTTCATTACTATAGCATAGAGTGACTGCACAATTATCAACTATGTATATTTTTAAATGCCTTTTTCATCTGTTGCTCTGTAGCATTTCATGTATTCGACTTTTTACAGTAAGTTCAGCGAAAGATGTTTGTTAAAAACTGTATGTTTGCTATGCATTCACACAATTAAACGTTTGTTTACATCATCTTAGTGTCATCTTAGGCCAACGGCAGGGCTACTAGCATGCTTAGTTCAGGGTTCTACAAACAAAGTAATCCCCCTTATAACCTATCATTGCTGGATTCTTCGAGTCCATTGTTATTTAAATTAAATCTTTTGTGCTCAAGGAAATCACTGTAATTCATGATTAAAAATGAAAAAGCAATTACTTTGAATGAAAGGCAAAAAGACATAAAAGGAAGGAGCATGCAAAAGGATGGCAGAGGTTACTTTCTAGTTGGTGTGAAGTTTGTATGTCTGTGGGGGATGTAAGAGCTCACAGGTCAAAGGATCACGATGTCTTATTTAGGGAATGTGACGGTCCAATAGGAATCAATGTTCAAAAGATCAGTGAGTTCAAACGACTCCACAGCAGCAGCCCAAATAAACAGGCTCATTGTGGCTCCTACAGATTCTTTAGGAGTGATAAATGTGTTTCCTGGCTGTAAAACAGACTACTTTCACACCAGATCCATGCTGAGGGCTTCACTTCCCATCCAGATGTTAGCACAGATTTTAGGGATAAACAGTCCTAAATAGATACAGGAAGCAGTTCTAATAAACATGATGATTTCTAACTATTTTAAATGACTAACTTTTACCACCAAAAGGCTTTTGCTGTCTAAAGAGAAAAACAGAAATTCATAGCTGTGGACTAAATTCTCACAAATCAGCAATATTTGATTTAAAAAAACTGTTTCCTAGAAATGTAGATAAAAATTCAAACAAGTTTGGAATTGAACAGCATTTTCCAAAACAGATTTTGCAGATTTAAAAAAAAATGTTTCACACATTGTAGATATCTAGAACTATTTATCTATTTTACTTGGCTCTATTGCAGGTTGCAGGAACATGTGCTACAACACGATATTTTCCAATGATAGTGGTGATATTTGGTGGTATGAAGAATTGCCCATCCCATCTTTATGTGTCCCATTGCAGTTGCAAACAGATTATATCGAAATATTTAATTTGACGTGTTTGAGATCAATACTAAAATAAAAGTTTAAGTTCGAAGCAATGTCCTATAGGATCTGATTCGAAAGGAAAAAAACAACAGCATATTGTGCAGCTTTGCCACTTTATTTAGTTCATTACGATGAATTTGTAGCTCATTCAATCAACAGAATGCTTTGATTTGTGCCAGGACCGGAGGCTGTCAGTTTTAGCTCCAACTGATTGAGTTCAATCTGCACAAAAATAAAAAAAAAAAATAAAAAAACGAACTTAAAAATATTTTACAGTTACAGAAATAAGCGAGGCTGATTTTCAACAGAACCCTTTTGGAAAACTTTGTCAAAGACTGAAAGTCCTGCAACAGTCAAAAATGAAGCTGAGAAGGGATAAAGCTTTTTTTTTTTTTTTAAACGTTCCAAATGCACGTGTGATTAGGTCGGACAGAAATAACTTTTTTTTTTTTTTTCAGCCTTGGTCTTATATTTATTTGGAATACATGAAAACAGGATATCCGAAGCCCTGGCATGTACCACATACAAAATACATCTGGGAGAAGCCATTTTTTTATTTATTAATTAAATTCAATTGTCGATAATAGATTATCTTTTACACATTTATTAAAGTCAGGGCTATTTTTATTCAGATTTTTTTGTGTGGTATATCTTATTAACATACGCAGCATTTTTCTGTTTTGTGAAATGAGTCTAGTTTAGAATTTTGTCAAACAAAAGCTACCGTACTTAAATGTCGACGTCTATCAGGGGCGTTTTCAGACCCCGGAAACCTGATAATGCGTAAACACTGCCACCTAGCGGGGGGATGATCTCAGTGCACTCTGAAGTTTGAGGAAATGAATTGTCACACAGAAGGCCTTCCATTTCAATGCAATCACATTTATTGGCTTTTTTTTCTCTAAGCACAGTTACTAAGCAGCCTGATGAGCTGTTAAAATGAATAAGATATAGAATAATGAAATTTTCACAATGATTTGGCGTCCTTCTGAAAATAAATAAATACAAGACTGAAGGTGTTGCACAGCTCCAAAATATACAAAGGCTTGGAAATAATCATGTAAACTTGAAAAAAAAACTTTCTTGTTTTTAATATTTTATTGATTTATTTTACAAAAGAAAGAATTTGCAACATTTTTTTCTCCAAAAACATATGTACAGATTTATACAAAAATACAAAAGTGATTCAAATCTGTTAAATCCTAGCTAGTTTTAAACACGGAGCTTTTATTTTAATAGTTACAGATTTTTTTTTTTCAGTGTCTACATTTTTCCTGCTCTGTCAGTTTTTTTAAAAGTCTGCTTAGTGATATTCCATACTGTACACCTCTGAATAAAAATATCAAGTGGTTTTTCACACTTTCCATTAGGTTAAAATTGCACACAGACATTCGACACAGGTTGGTTATGAAATCAATAAAATTGAGAGATTCTTCCGCTTTTGTATTCCCAAGCTGCTCACGATTTAGGGTTGAGGGTAATAAGGTTGCAAGGCAGCCTCAAAGTCTGTATTTATGACCAAATTAAGTCAGTAAATCCTCTATCTGCTGCTTCTATAAATAAAGGAAACAGTCTTGCAGTAAGTCTGTGGTATCAGTGTCAAGTACAGTAGGGAAAAATCACACGAAACAAATGGTCAGATTTTCAATATAGCAATTAATGATATTTGTGTGAATAAAAATATTTAGCCATGGGTCAAAAGTAGACTTTCTGATCAGCATTTGCATTTGTGAATTCGTATGTTTTTCCATCTCTGTTTATCTGTCCAATTCTTTAAATGTGTACACCATATTCAAAAGGTCTTGTCCAGATATGCATTTTTACCGTGATCAGCGCAGTTTCTCCTGGAAAATATCTCTGTCACTTCCATGGCTCCAGCATGACTACGACCCAGCACCAAAAGTGTTCAGATTCTCCTCTCTTGACAGATTCTATATAATTTTCTTTACAGTCTCTTATACGTATGATTGTCCAGTGAGTAGATATACAGTACAAGATAAACCCCTGTGAGTGATCACGACTATACAGAACAGAATTAGCCAGACAGTTTGTACATCTATAGAACACACTATCAAACTTGACATTTGAACAGAAAATACAAAGTCTTTGCTCATGGAGACGTCCCAAAGATAAAAATAATGATTTGGTGCCCCTCCCCCGCTGCCCCCCCCCCCACCCCACCACCCCACCCGCCTTAGTTATTGCATGCGATAGAAAACACAACAGGTAAAACAATGGACAGGAACAAGTGCGCTTCAGAAATATGATGAATGTAAAATCCTATACCTTTCACAGCTTTTTACTCTCTCCATCTTACACAGTGTCAGTTCTGCAATTGAGATTCGCTGAGTATTAAACAGTTGTGGTTTGTTATCGTTCTATCTATCTATCTATCTATCTATCTATCTATCTATCTATCTATCT
>CAJRST010000001.1:22115326-22150295 GCA_907169785.1 Menidia menidia | reverse complement strand
TCTATCTATCTATCTATCTATCTATCTATCTATCTATCTATCTATCTATCTATCTATCTATCTATCTATCTATCCGTCCGTCCGTCATTTACAATAAAACAGTAATATGTTTGCTGAGGTATTCACAGAATACAGTGAATGGTTTCAATTGAAGTACGGTCTCTGAAAATAAGGAGTATATGTGCTGTGTTTGCTGTGGTAGGCAGGTGAAGGTTCAAGCTTTCCACTGATGGTAGTCGTCTACTGATACACAATGAATATTTTACACGTTCAGCATTTGCTGGAGGGGTAGGGGAGGTTTTATGGCATATTCAAGGCCTGGCATTGGATTGGGTAAAACTGCTGTAATGCAGTAGGTACTGAACTGACTTTTAAGTATTTATAGTATTTCCTGTTGTCATTTCTCGCAGATTTGACCGTGTCTGAGGTTTAAAGTGTTTCAAATGGCGTACACCAGCTACTGGGTTGAGCTTTCACCTGTCTTATGCTACTGGGTCAGTGCAAATGAAGGAGAGGCAACAAGGAGAGGAGAACAGTACACTGCTGAAAAATCCACGTGTAATGTTTTCAGTGAGCGCTGTTCTTCTTTGCTACACTCAGATTGATTCCCCATAAGCTTTCTGTCTGTCGTTTTTATATAGATATGAGTTTTTATATTCAGTACAAATATACATATGCATTTCAGTATAAGATATATTTTCTTTTCTTAATGAGTCATGAAGTGCAAAAGCGAGGATGGTTCCGGAAACCCCTTCCAAATTAACCTCTAGTCAGACCTTCTAAAGCATTTTCACCGTCTGCACTCAATGGTATTTATGTTTGCTATGAAATGCACCTTTTCCACTTCAAGCCAGCAGGGCAGCACTGGCCAGCAGCTTGAGAAGCTTTAATAAGTCTAAGTGATAGATTTCAAGGTTGGATTTGAATATATACTTGATTGGATTCAAGTGGAACATGGCACAGCTCCATGTATATGTACAGAGACTTAAAATTCCCTGCTTACAACCACCTACGTTAGCAAAAGGCCACTGTGCGATTGTCCAAAATGAGCCAGTATCCTACACAAAAAGGTGCAAGGCCTTACTCCTTTTTGCTAGACACCCGAATCCAAGAAAAAAATCATTTAGATCACTGGCAGTGTGACACAAATTCCACTCACATCTTTTGCAATGAAAGATCAATTATTTCATAATACAAAAGAACCACAAAACAGAAACCAGGATCCAGGGGATGTTTCCACACAGGTCATGCAACATGGTGAAGCATTATTATTATGTTCTGAGGCGCAATTTTACAAAATTACATGCATTGTCTTATCAGAATGATTTTTTTTTAATAGCAATTCTGTGGTCAAACAAAACTGACTCTATCTAAGCCTTGTCTGCAGTTGGAAACATAATAAATAAGGTGGTGCTGAGCTGAGAAGTTGTTAGTAAGTTCCATTTTGAAACAGACCTTGCTTGTTGGCAGGAATATTGAGTACGGACTCTGTAAAGTCTGGCCGATGCTTTGGGCACTCTGAGTTAAAAGAATAGTCAATGTTATAAGAATTTAAAATTTGAATTAAAAAAAAAATCAGTCTCCAAGTGACACACACGCGCACTCACACACACACGCGCACTCACACACACACACATCATTCAAAACACAATAAGTAGAAATCTCAGTTGATGTTGTCTGTGCTTGTTCATGCACACAAATGTTTCTTTTTCATAAATCTCTTTTTATCATTTTCCAAAGATCTTGGGTGGATTGAATTTTTTTTTGTTTTAAGAAGACTGTTTAATCAAAAAAGGACTTGCACCGTGGTGGGTGGGAGCTACACTTTAGATAATAAACTATTCAGGCATATCCTCAAGGTTTGCGTAATCTTCGCTTTACGACAGAATATCTCATAACAGTCGGCCAACCTTTGAATGGTATATCTATAACAGGGTATGTCGGCGCCTCAGTCAGATTTAGTATGTTTCTCCACTGGTGTTGTTCATACAGCTATTTAAGATTACAAGGGAGGAGTGGGTCATCCGTAACGTAGGATACAGCTAAGAATAGGCCATTTCTCTTATCGGGTGGTTTAGGATGATCTGTCATCGTGGGGGCTCCCATCTGAGTTCTCGGTCTCCCCTTCGGAAATGGCTTGCATGGGAGCTGTGTAGAGTCGACTGCGTGTACTGTAGCGGCTGCTGTTGGCGACCGGGGGGATGCGAGAACGTCCCTGTCGAGATGCAGCCGACATGGGCAGGGTTTTGGGAGTGAAGCTCTCAGAATTCGCCCTCGGAAAAAGACCCGGTATCTGGATTGGATCCAGGCCAGAAATCTGAAACTCTTGAAGCGTGGAGGGTGGTTCCTCGGTCTGTCTAACGGGGCCTTCTTGCAGACACTCTCCTGGTGTTTTAGGGGTGATTGGACTCTTCAAAATTTCTGTTGCTGACATACGATAGCTAGAATCAGATCTGCTACCTTTCTTCAGGAGTAAAAGCTTGAACTCCTCATTGGATGTGCTGGACTTTTTAGCACTGCGGTAGATTGGCACGGGGGCTCGTTGGGACCCGACAGCATTGGCTAATGTGGCGGGAAAGTTAAGCGGAGGTGCTGGAGGGACAATGCCGGGAGGAGCACTGCTAGTGGTCACTGGTGCTGGAGGGCAGAGACGAGACTTCATATTGATATCTCCTGAATCTTTACGGCCCAGGACCTTTCGTTTGGATCTGAACGAAGGAATCACAGTATAATCTCAATTAAAATTAATTGGGTGAATCGAAAACTAAGGCAGCAAATATACTTAACATTAAAAAGTGTGTAGATTATCTCAGAAATCAAAATATATGGTATAATCTTAACCCAACAGTGCCTAAAACAGGAAACTATACAAATGTATTGACAAATGCAAAGTTCACATCACCTGTGGATCATGGCAAACAGGTCTTCGGTTGTCCGTGTCTTGTTGGGTGATGTGATGATGATGTCATCATCCACTTTGGTGTCATCCGTCAGAGGGGAGAGTGAATTATCACTTGGTGTGGAATCTGGGGCACACAAAATTCCTATCACTTGTCATTTGGTAGTTCACTTGTTTGGTACACACACTAAACTAACAACCACTGGGATTATTTAAAAGTTTAGATATGTCCTTTAGTAGTTGATCTGAGATTAAAATCTTACCTTTGCTGAAGTAATCCTCTGTGTCAGGAGTGGTGGAGTCATCTTTACTTTCTTGTGGCTGCTGTTGATGGGCACTTCTGGTAGCACCTGATATCAGCTCCTCCTCTTCCTCCTGCGCATCATATCTTCCTTTCTTCACATCGCTGATTAGGTAAGGTTGCGATGTTTCCAATGTGTTACCAGGCACTTTTAGTGGACTAGCCCAGGGCCCTGAGTCTGAGTGGGATCCCCCAGCAAATTCATATGCTGGTGGTGGAGGGTGGTCAGATCGCATGACTCCTCTGGAACATGCCGCCTTTGATGGCTCTTTGACCTGTTCTTCTTCTTCTTCCTCTTCATCCTCCTCATCATCGTCATCATCCTGGGAGAATGACCGCTCTCCCAAAACCCTAAATTCAGAATGTGCATGAGCTGAGTGGGTGAGTCCTCTGAACTCTGCATGAGAGTGGATATGTGTGTGTAGATCCACAGGCGAAGGGTGGGGAGCACGGGGCACTGGTCTATGCAGAGGTGAGCTGTCCTCAGAGAGGTCTGACAAAGGATCCATCCGAGCTCTGAAAGCAGTCATAGCCCAGAATGTTCCAGGCCCATACCGGTCCTGCCTGAGCAGCAGGCTTTCATAGGATGGAGGTCCATCAGGGTGGCGGCCAGGGGGAGTGGGTTGGGAGTGTTCAGGGGAGGAAATGTGGTCGTGACATGGTGGTCTGGGAGGGGGCCTGCGTGGAGGGAGGGGCCTTGTGTTAACAGGTGGCGGGGCCAGAGTAGAACCAGTGGGGTGATATTTGGGCCTTGTCACAGTCTCTGTGCCACTTTTTGTTTCCTGGTGTGTTATGGAAGTATTTTTTGGCTCCATAGGTTGGCTAACAGAATGGAGCTGCACTGAACGAAGAGCAGATGGAGTTATCACCAATAAATGTGAGTTAGGGATTGCTGGAGCAGAGCTTAAATTTGGCGGAGGTTTCGTGTTTGATGCCTCAGGAGCCAATATCTTTGTTCCAGTAGATACAACATTTGAAACTCTATGTTTACTGTGGTGGAGCGTGTGCATATGATGTGTTCTGTGGGATAGCGTGTGTCTCACATAGCCTCCATGGAGAACGTTGAGATCAAGTTGAGATGGCGGAGGCGGAAAGTCAGGGTCTCTCTTATAGCATGAGGAAATGGAACCTCCATCTCTGGGAAAGTGCTGCAGGGAAGAGAGAGAAGACTTCCTTTCTGGTACTTTTGGCTTTCTCTTGCCAGTCGAAGGAGAGAGTGGTCCTGGGAAGAATGCTGCCGAAGCCGAGGGCAAGGTAGATGTTGGGGTTTCAGATTGGCTAGAATAGCCACTTGACGGCGAGGCTAGACCAGCGAGTTTCTCAGGTGACCCAAGTTTGAAGTCTTCAGGTGGAAGAGCAGGACTACTTGCCTTGATCTCTGCAGCCTGGGCATTAGCTGGGGTTTGTGTTTCTGTGGAAGAGGAAGAGCTGTCTGGTGACTTGATACACTCCATGACTGTGGTACCTGTGGCTGTGCTTGAGTTTGACATAGATGTGTACTCACCATTGTTGGATTTGAGCTCACTGTTGTGAAGCCACAGGTCTGCATAGTCAGACTGCACTGCACCATCATCTTTAAATGAATGCGTATCTGCAGAGCTAAAGGATATGGGCTCTACTATGTCCATTGTTTCACTCAGTCCCATTCCCCATGTTCCTAAAGGCTCTGCCACTAAACAAGACGTTTGTAAGGGTTCTGGCGCACCTCCAAGTTCTAAGTCGAGTTCGAGCTTCATATCTGTGGAAGACAAGGTAAGTTCTTGTTGACTAACCATCTTTGGTTGATCGTGGTCTGCTTGTGTGTCTGTTCCAACATCTGCACTACAACTCTTTTCCTTCAGCGAGGAGGTGCGTTTGGGTGGAGGAGGTTTGACTTTCAATTTCCTCAATGGACGACAAGTCCGTCCCAGGGTCATAGTACCTGCTCTGAAGTCAGTCGAGGGCTGAGGGTAAACTCCACGGGACATTGATCCTGTAGTGTTGGACTGGTCACTATCAGGCACTTGGTCTGCATAGTTATACGTGTATCCTCTGTAATTCTGATTACACTCCCCAAAATTAGCAGAGGATAAGTAAAAACTCTCTGTATCAGATGGGTAATTAGAGCCAAGCTCTTTGTCAGCATTGCTCGTCTTGTCACTAAAACACGTCTGGTCCTCTCGATATTGTTTTGAGCTGTATTCTTGGACAACCCCATGGGGCTGATTCAGGTTTTGGGTTTGATCAGGGTCTTGGTCTGGATCTATTTGGTCTTGATCTGTAGGGTACGTCCACTCCCCTTCACTGGCTGTACTGACCCCTGCGTCATCCAACTGATCTGTGGCTGAAGATGTGAATGAGCTTGATCTGTGGCCTTGGCCCTGGGGTCTGAGGTCAGAATGGAATGAAGGATCAAGTGAGAATCCCTCATCAATGGCATTGGGTACAGTGTTAAGAGATAGCTCAGAATCACAGTGCGATGAGCCTGTTAAAGGTGGAGAGGAGGGTGGGGGAATGGTTTCAGAAGTTTGTGAGGGGCAGGTGGAACTGGAACCGCTCCAGTTCCCACTTGATGACTGATGGTCTTCTTTGTGGTCAACGTGGCTGCCTAAAACTCCTGTTGTCGACACAGAGTGAATAGGGCTGCTGAAGGTATCGGAACTAGATGAGATCTCACAGCTGCCCATATCTGCCTTGCGGGGCAAACGAGAACGACCCCTCTCCATCCAGCTATGCTCTGGGCTCCCTCCCCCTCCGCTTCCTCGATCTCTTTCACTGGATCGCTGTAACCTTTTCAAGCTGCCAAGTTGCAGCGGCTCGGGAGCTGCCTGATCATCGGTGCTCTCTTCTTCATCCTTCATCATCATCATCTTCATTCTTGGACTGGGTCCTGGTGGAATGAAATCTTCTGCTTCGTAAGGGGATAGTTCTTCATCCTCATCATCATCATCGTAATTGTCGTCATCATCCTCGTCACTGTCTATCAGACGTCCACCCTCTCGCGGAAGGCTACGCGAGCGCAATCTGCCACCGTGGGCTGAAGCTGAGGTGTACGTGGAGTCTGACTGGTCGCCTAGGGAGGATATGTTGCCTGTTGAATGGGACAGAGAGGCTGGGATTCCCTGATGGCCACGCTGAGCTCTAATGCGCCTTCTGGAGGGAGCAGCTGTGCCTAAATGGGTAAAACAGAAGAAAGAAGGGGGGGGGAACAGAAGTAGACTTTTCTTAATTTGCATGTGTGCAGACTATAACAAGGGTCCATAAATAAATAATTTTAATCAGGGACTCCAGTTAGAGAATAAAAGCACACAGCTGTGAAACTGTTACCCTGTTTAAACATAGAAGATAGATTGGACTTAAGTATTAACAAAAATTAACATTTTCTATTGAAATAAGCTAAAGTTATAGATTTTTCTATGTATATCTAAGTTCAGAAACATACATGCAATAAGGAAATCATCTGTCTGGCAGCCAGAGTCACGAGTGTGATGAAGACGACCACTTATTGAGAGGTCTTCCTGACAGAGAGAGAGCTGGTGTGGGTTGGCGTGGATGATCACTGTGCGCTCTCTTGCTACAGGAGATTCATCTGAGTCTGAGAGGAAAAGGAAACAGCAGGTTCACTTTATAAAATGTCAGTGCAGACCCCTTCATCAAAGCCTTTACAGTTATAACGAGATTTTAAGATGCAGTTCTAACTTTTCTTTTCTTGGTGACCTTCATCCCACCCGTGACCACATCTACATACCCATGTCTTGTTGGACTCGTTTAGGTATTCCTGTGATGGTCTTCCTCCTCCTCAGCTTCCTTCTCCTCTGAAGAACTGACTGGGAGTGGACGAGAGAGCAACGAGCACTGGCCTCCCGGTCAAAGCCGACTCCTGCATTTGCAACGGAGAGGCCATTAAATAAATAATCTGCTGGGTAGCATTTCTGGTTTGCGTCTGTTATCTTAACGTAGATTGCTGTGAGGACACTTAAGCTAATTAAATATTTTCTTCTCCTCTTAACTTTACCTGTGACATTGATTGGGATGATGCATGAAGAGATGGCATGCGAATCGCCAGATTTCTTCTGATTTGATGGTGGGATGTTTTCTTTTGACCAATTTGTCTGTTTGTCCTGTGTGGAAGGGGCACTAGGGGCTGAGGCCTTGGCTCTGTGGCCGCCTCCCACGACCTCACCACTTTCATCTTCCCCTGTAGAGGTAGCCTGGGAAACAAGATAATTTATGGTAGATGTTGACATAGCCCATACTTGATGTTTTTGCAAGCTATAGATTACAGAGCAGTGGTTGTGACAGCAGTGGATATCCATAACAAATGTCTCGCTACTACGAAATAATGCTAATTTCAACAATAAACAAAACTTAAAACAAACAAAAAAGTTGAGCGACACAAATTTTTGATACCTTTCTATTCCATGGAATGAAGATGCAACCTTCAATAGTGTCAAGTGGGTAAAAGCACTCAAACTATAAACACAAAATACAACAAAAGAAAATGAAAATACAGATGACATAAATGAACAATAGAATTGATCATTTTAAAGAATTAGGTGAAAGAAAATCTGAACATCTAACAAAGTTCTAATACACAAATAAACACTTGACTTTGTGATGGTCTGTGCCTCTTACCTTTCTTTGGATCGTCTGAATGTCTGCTTCTCTTCCTGGTTTCTCCTGTGGATGAGGAAAATAAATACACATAAAAAAAAGCATTGTGAATCACAGACAGGCTAAATGAGTCCAGCATTTCCTCTGTGAAAGTAGGGACTTGCTTACTTTTCTCTGTATGGTCTGGATCTCCGTCTCTCTCATGGTCCTCTCCTTTAGAAGTTTCAGAAAGAAAACATTTACGTTCAGTCTCATAACCGAGGCAAACAAAACAGAATGGATTGGGAAATACAGTAAACAAACCACAATGTAATCCACCAAAAAAATGTTTACTGAAATATGGCGCTGCCCTGTGGTGTAATATTACATGAAATCCCAAGCACACAGCAGAAACTGTAAACATAAGTAGCTTCATGCACCAGGAATCATTCAGTAGATGCTCATAAATCAACACAGGAAACTTGGACAGGAATTTTGTCTTACCTTCTTAGGTTGGTAGTCCAACTCCCGCTCCTGCTCTGCTCTCTCTTGCTGCATGGCAACATCGGATTAAAAAATCTTTAGTTTATCGGAATCACATCTAGTTATGATTAAATATATTAATAAACTACAATATGAATATAAATAAACAGAAAGTTTATCAACATCAACTGTGAACAGGCCCAAAACCTGCATTAGCTATAAGAAATAAGAAGCTGGAATACAAACGCAGCCCCTCACAGAATCTATTTGATTAAGCTGATTTTGTTAAGTTTATAATGCTGCTTCTGTATTGAAATTTCTGATTGTATTTATACACGAAGCAAATACGCAATTATGTCCTGTTAAGTTCATCTTTAAAACAGTCAGGAAAAATACACATTTTCCAGTCATCCAAATCACTTGATTGATCTTGGTTTGGGACTGTGTTGCCATTATCACATACGTTTACCTGATTACTGTCCCTAAAACTTTTCTGACCCATGTACAGAAAGCCTTTTTAGGTCGATTGTCTCCTGAATTTCTGATCATAAAATCCATCATATCCTCACTGCATCTTATATTGTGCTCGGTCAGCCTTACCGCTCGTGCCAGGCGACTTCTCTGTTGCCGGCGGATGCTGTGCGGCGAGGGGAAGGTGGGCATGGGGGGTGCCACTGATATAGAGATGGTCACCCTGTTTCTCTCCCGACTGGTGGACCGCTGGCGCTGTTGTTCATCTGTACGGCCCACGCCAAAAAAACGAAAACTCACAAGTCATATAGGCTGCGCGCGACCATCGGCCTCTGTGCGGCGTGCGTTAGGCTGTTAGCCTCTTACCCCGGTGCAGAGCCCTGAGACTCAGCTGAGCACTTCTGTGGAGCTCCTCCAGACACGGTGGCCGGGTGCAAGGATGAAAGACGTTGTGTTGCTGGTGCCATGGAGCCTGATAGTGACCCGAGAACTTGCTCTCTACCTCCAGGTTTGACACCGCTAAAACAAGAGAGGACAAAAACAAAACATTTTAGAGAGAAATTACCTCACATATCCATTCAAGGTATCCACTAGATTCTAACTAAAGGCCTAAATAGCTTTATGTTTTCTCTAAAAGCTCCACAGTTAAACTTGATCACTGGAAATAAACACAATTATCTATCAAATATATTTGATTAATTCAATAATTTAATCAAAATTCAACTACAAATGGCGAAATGTATAACTTTAAGCATGTCGTTATAGTAGTTATTTTATTATTTTTTTATGTAGATACAAATCTCCAAAGTGAATACTGTTTAAGTTCAAGAAAGTGCTCATTTTCAATGTCGAAAGCATCCCCAGATGAAAGCAGCCTCCAAAAAAAAACAGCTCCTAATGCCAGACTACATTGCTCAAGAGCAATTACAAATAGGAGCGATCAAAGACCCCAAAGGCTGAGTTTAACCCGCATACTGCATGGATCCTCAATTCAAATCCCCAGTCAGGTGTCAAAAAATTATCCAAAGAAGCCACAATTCACAGGACTGAAAGCATCTGCTGCTGGTGTCTCATTGTTGCCCTCCAAAGGATAAGGCCCTCAATATTGGGGCTGAACACCTACCTACCTACCGACCAACCAACCAACCAACCAACCAACCAGCGGGCAAGGGCTAAAACAAAGGCAGTCAACTAAATGTACACACATGTCTGTAATCTATCATCACCAATTAGGTTAATTATCACTTGGAGTCAACCCACACAATTACAAGTAGCAGATCCCTGCTGCTGTTTATCATATATAGACAGAAAAATAACATAGTCTTTGGGAAATAAATGGTAGAAATATCGCTTTAGATTAACACTGACTGCAAACTGAATTCTCCCGTTATATGCAAAAAAAAAAATTCTGCACATGGGCCAGAATAAATCCTGAGTATTTAGCACAAAAAACAAAACATAAAACAGGACGTCTAAAAACATACTGATGGGATATTGAAGTAGTTCTAAAATGGTCTTTTTCAGGAATATCAAATTAAAATAGGGTACTTGTATACCTGCTTAAAAAGACTTTGCTGTCATTGGCTCAGACGTTGAACTGACAGAAAACTACAACACGCTGAGCATCAGACAAGCTTTTACCACCTCTCCCCCAGCATCACACTCAAACCTATAAACCTATTGTATTGTACTCAAACAAAGACTATTTTTAAGCAATATAAAGCCAAAGAGTAATGTGAAAAGAATATAGTTATCCTAGAGTTTTCTATGCCATGCTCTCATCCATGTGACAAAGTTATGGTGTGCCAGCAGGTGGCAGCTAAACACACCATTAATAATTTGCCTGTGCCTACAGATCATTGTGCATCTCTGCCCTTCATGCTTTATTGCCATAAAAGCGTGTTGTAATATGAAAGCCCAATAACCTCTGTTCTCATGAATGACACCTGAGGGATGAGTAGCAGGTAGGGATGAGAAACAAGAGGACTGTGATCACCCATCTCTTATCTTATCACACAGCTTTAGCTTCATTTGAAAATAATGTTTTCCTCCTTTTAAGTTAATATTCAGCAAGTAATTGTGTCCTTGAAAGTGCCGCGGTACATCAGTGGCCAAGCAACCTTTCATTACTCATCAAAGCTTTCATTCGGCTTCAAAGAAATCAGCGAGCTCACATCAGCAGCTTTTGGCTGATTTAGAAATAAAAGGTTAAAGATGTCCATCCATCCATTATCTGCACCGCTTTTTTCCCAACGGGGTCAAAGGGGGACTAGAGCCTAACCCAGCTGACAACGGGGTACACCCAGGACAGGTTGTCAGTCCATCACAGCATCACACACAGAGGCCAACAACCACACACACTCACTTTAACTCCTATGGGCGGTAAAGATGTCCATTTACTGAACATCAACAGTTCCACAGTCCTCTGTCTTAAAGACAGTCACACTTTGCAGATTTAGTCCTTCAAGATGGAGAAAAATGATCACAAAGTAAATCCCAGACCAATTTTTTAATTCTAAAGTTTAATTCTATATTTGAGATCGGTCCTATTTGATATGTAGTTTAAGATAATCTCCCTATTAGACTAACAGCTCTGCAGAACATTTTAAAAGATGAAAATATACTTTATTTTTCTTCTGACATTTGGTAGAATGGTGAACGGTATGTTTTCAGGCATTTTTATACTTCTTTCCTGCTATATTATTAAGAAATTGTGAAGTAAAAAGTATGAAATATGACAAATATTTAATGTTGTGCAGAACACATTTTTGAAAAAAAAATTGTAAATTGTTCAAATTCAAATATATTTCTTGCAAAAAACTGACACAATTTTCACAATATTTGTTCAATACCTAACCAGTTTTTAAAAAATTATTGAACAACTCATGTTACAAAAGCTATTCACTGAGTGATGAGTTATCTGTTAGGGAGTTTCCTCAGTGCTTTTGAGGTTGTTTGTGTCTTCAGATTGTGTGATTCTAGTTTTTTGAGTGGGTTTGATCATGACGATGTAATTTATCCTTTTTCAGCTTCATCAATTTCACACATGATTTTCAATTTGAATTTATGGTACTTACATGGATATTCTGTCAAGTTAGAACCCTGGAAACACTGGATTTTGAGGCCATCTGTGTTGGGCTTATGATGGACTGGTGACAGTTGCACCATTCATTTGTCTCTAAATGTAATACAAATAGTATTTTTATTCACAACAAATCTCACCTCTCTCGTGCACTGTTCTTCCTGAATCTACTTCCTCCTTCTTATGTGTGTTCTTTTCTTACAACTTCCACAAATGGTTACCGAGACATATCTTTTTTTCGTCCAAGAACAACGAGGTTTATCAATGCCAGTCCCTCTTCCAACAAGTTGTTTAGCAAAAATTAGGAATTTAATGTAACAGAACCACAAGGAGGAAAATGTTTTGCCTTGTACCTTCTAAAAACACATGTCTTTTTGATAAATGTTAAAATGTATTTGACTGGTTATGGTCAGACATTTTCTGATATTAGATCCTGCATAAAAAATAAAAAGCCCAAGCAAAAATGAATAAATCAATAAAGGTTGTTCATGTAAACTGTGATCAATTTCAAAGAGGTCACAAGCATTTTTCTACTGAAGAATCACAAAATGATGCCTGAATTTTACGAATGTTTGTGTTATATGTCAACATGGTCAGCTAGTGAAATTTAAAAAAAAAAGAGAGATCAAGAACTAAGGTTCAAAGCATATCATTCTTCACAATTACTCAGAATTTTGCATTCACAACTGTACCTCCAGATGTGAATGTAGAGTCTATCAGGGTTTATCTGGGTCAGGCAGCACACTCCCTGTGGCAGTAGCTGCAGAATCTTGTGATAGCAGACAGCTGTTACATAAGAAGCTGTGGTTGGCCAGTTCTGCAGAGGAATCCTGTGCAGGGTCGTCTTCGTTCGTTTTTTAGAGCTCATCACAACACTGTGAGTGTGGTGACTATTTTTTTAACTATGCTTCAACGGTCATCTGGGTGGGGGTTGCTTTCCTTATAAAAATGCTACCAATTTAGGTCGTCATCCATGGCATTTTATTTTTTTTTCAAATAAACAACTGTTTGTTGGGATACAGCTTCAAACCAGGTACAATAAAGTTTCCATGGTTTCTGTCCCAAATAGCTTCAACTAAGGTGAAATGATCCTATTTCACACGGTGCATATACTATGACAGCTTGTAAAACTTCTAATAAGCTTTTGATAGATATAATTCTATCAAAAATATATTCAAAACAGATCAGCTGCCTCCATTATTACACATTGATAAAGTAAAGTCTTTATGCAACTGTGCAAAAAAATATCAGATAACATGGGAATTCTGAGATCGACCACTTTTTGTGATGCGCCGTTAAAGTCATGATTTACCACAGACAATAACAGAAAAATATGTAAGGAATAGATTCTTTTTAAGATACACACTGACGTTGCCAACAGTACCTTTGGGTGGCACAGGGGTGAAGCCTAGACCAAGACAAGCCAAAGCCATAGTCAGCAGCTGTCCGCTTCCCTTTTTCTACTTTCTGTCCTTGCAGTGAGGCTCCTTGTTTCTTTGAGGCTCTCTTTCATCTGTTGCTCAGCAATGCCACCTCATTTACTCCTACACGCTGAGCCAAAGCATCCCTGTGCAAGTCCAACATCCGGACTAACAGCATCTGCAGACACAGACCCTCCCCCTCCTCATCCATCCACCTGCTGTCCCTGCTGCCTCCTCCCTTAGTTGACCCCACCACATTCCTAAAATGAAACTATTTTTTTCTAAGTCAACAGGCAATTTGGACATTTTGCTCATTCCTGTCTGCAAATCCCATCACGGTCATGTAAAATGACACACCTATGTCACTTTGCATATTCTGATTTCTGATCGCTCCCATTTGTCTCTGCGAGTCACCCCTATCTGCCTTGGTCGGATGGTAGGATCCTGCCTGGGCATGGCTGTCACAGACCATAATCTCTTTATGATGCAGTAATATGCAAAAGGAGGGGGAATTCAGCCACAGAGTATTAATGCATTAATCCACCACATGCTGGGAATATGTATCACATGCTCGGTCCTTCTATTGCAAAGACTGATGACCTGAGAGTACTTTGTGCCATCGTAAAGTCAATCATTGTTTCACTTAAACAACAAGGACCAATAGGTACGAACATCCTAAAAGCAGACATTTGTTAGTCATCCTAACATTAAAAAACTGTCTCTGTTTTCATGATGTGACATTAAACGTCCCCGCGTGGTGGCAAAATAACCAGCACGAAACACACACGCAAACACCAGAGATAGTGTACGAGCACCCCGCCTGGTAATCTGCTGTAATCTGAATCTCTGGCAGTTCAGTGACTTTGGAGCAGAGCTGGCAGAGCCAACAATCTGCTTGAGGAGCTTTCAGCCTCCCGCCATGCCCAGAAAACAACGCGGGCGCGCTTGACTGTGTCTGCAGACCACCCAGTGTGCACGTGCACGAGGTCAACATCCGCAAACGGGGAGGATGACACGGCCGTGAACTTTAAACCTTTACATTTACAGACAATCCTCGCGGCATCCCCCATTCATTTACAGCAGATTTGCTAAACAGGGCTGCTGGGGGGGTGGTGGTTGTGGGGGGGTTCGTAATAACATGTTTTCCCTTTGGCATTTTGGCATTGTTGTACTGAGCGATCGATGAAACGTCAATGCTGGAGCTCGGGCCTTTTAACCCCATGCTAACTGCTATAAAAGCTGAGGTCTTAACCCAAATAAGAGTGTTGTATTCATTTCAGGTTCTTTGAAACTTTTACATTTTTAAGTGAAGTTTGATGTTTAGAAGAATAACCCTGAGCACAAACCCCATATGGAGTCTTTTCATCTGTCTATGTTTTTTTTTTTTTAAATATTCATCTACAGTAGTTGAATAAATTATGAATATTCCCTCTTCTTCCCCTGCAGCACACCTGCCTCATTGTCTCGCCTCTCTTGCTGATGCCCCCTCTGTGTAACAAAGCATTCATGAGTGAGCGTGTGCACATTGCCCTTAGACCGGGACACCTGTGTGTAACACGAGGATGACGTCGTAAATGCGAAGAATGAGAGAATATTTCACCGACGCAAAAGCGGGTTAAATGTTCGGGGCGTTATTTCCTGGCTGTTTACTCCGTGTCGACGGGCTCTGAAAGGGCTCCTGTGCTGCCCCGTGGTGGCACAGCATGAACACTGCACAGAATCACAGGCTGCGACGTGTGTTTCTAGCCTGAGTGAAACATCAGGAAATGTTGTGAACACTGCTACTGTGATTGTCTTTTGTTTGATGAATATTAACCGTGGAGAGGCCTATCTTGCAGCTGTACCAACACAAGCAGCGAAACCGAGGCAAAGCGGACACTGTTCTGATTTAAATTGTTCAATTTTATGAATGAATCTCGGAGAAATGACGAATGTGAGCACTGGATGCTAAGCATTGTATCTTTCTGTGAAGAGCCCAGCATAGAAAAACAGGCGGAAGGGGATAAATGTTTTATCATTTAATGTTGTTGGCGGGCTTCTTCGTCTCACTCAACCTTTTCGCGGCTTCTGTATTTCCCCCGTCTTCATCAATATTGCAGCATTGTTCCTAAAGAGGTTGGAATCAGGGGAGGACATTTGGAGATAATCTTGGAGTGTCTTAAAAAAAAAGGGAACATGTTTGAATGTTCCGTTGAGGTAATCGCAATTGCTCTTTCTCTGTTGTCTTTGTGTCAGTGTGGATACAGGCAGACAAATGAATCCGGGCACAGAAGGCAACAGGGACAGAAAAGATGCTTCTTTATGGCAATTATTATTTATATTTTTGTTGAATTAAAAGTTATAAAATAAGCATTTTCAACATTTTTGTTATCGAGGACAGACAGACACACATACACATAGAGTGTGCTGATGTACAAAGTCAACTGAGTTCTTTGGGCTTGGATTAAATGTTATGACTGATGAGTGACATGCTGTACTTCATCTAGTTGCATAAGTTAGTTAGAGTGGATTTTAGCAGATAATAACTGCACTACCTAGAACAGACACACCAATGCTGTGTTTCTATTTATTTCTGTTCGATATAACTTGTGTAATCTAATCTTTGCTTACGTTTTCCATCAATGGTCTCTTTTAAGAATCACTCTATTGTCATTTATCATTTTCAATGGGGCGATTCAGAATCAGAATCAGAAATACTTTAAAATACTTTAATAATCCCAGAGGAAAACTATCCTCTAACCATGACAATATCCAACACTCACAGGTGTCCATGCTCGATGCCAAAACATTTCTGTGGGGGGAAACGAGTTACAGAAAGTATTTTTAAAGACTAAAACTCATTTATTCATGTTCTCATACATTCAAACTTTGCGATGGCGGAACTAATATGTGTCCAAAAAGGCTATTCATGCAAACTTTTCATGCTATGGCCTTGATCGCTTTTGTTCGCTTTTGTGTTTTTTCACTTTCCCACAAAAAAAAAAGTCACGATTGTGCCGAAAAGCCGCCGTTGCTGTCAGCGTTTCAGATTGATCCTGCAGTGTGTACCTGTCAGACAACACTCCGCCGGCATCACGCCGCCGCTGTGTGTGTGTGTTTTTGTGAATGCTCCAGCCATGATGGCAGAATGGCACAAGGCAAGCCATCGCCCATGTTATTTTTAACTGCGTGTCTCCATGGAAACCGGCACATGTGCAGGAAGGGTGATCTCCTGCTGAGTGTGTGTAGAAGACTCCTACCACTGGTCATAGTGTGATTCCAAGTGTGTCTGAGTGTTAGAGTATGTGTGTGAGTGTGTGTGTGTGTGACACTAATCATTTGCTTTGGATTAAATCTTTTTTTTATTAATTCAGTCAAATAAACTAGTATATTATGTTGGGATGCTGGTATGTCTTTTTTAAAAATTTCCCCCCCAAATTTGAGTCTTAATGTGTGTTTGGTGACATCACACCTTATAACCCAACTGAGAACAGACAACAAAATGTACGAGGAGACAGAAAGAGGAAACACCAGCATTATCTGCCTTAAGGGGGGGGGGGGGGGGCTCTGTTGCAGCTGCGTTAGCCCGAAATAACCCGGGCAGGCCAGCAGGTTAACCTAAGAAAACTAATGTCACTATGTTCAGGTGAGCTGCACCTTCACTATCATTTTGTTGTTGTTGTTTTTTTCGTATTTAGAGCACACTGCAGTGACAACACCATTTCAGAAAAATGATATAATCATCAATACTGCTTTTCTATCACATACATTAATATATATATATGTATTCACTGCTTCAATGAGTCTACAGTGACTAAGAGATTCCACTGTTGAGGGGGAGGCGTATGCTGGGAGGACATTCTTCTATAGCTTTAGAAACATCCACCAGAACTGAGTGAATATAGTTGTTTCTATGGAAACAACTTAAAGATTAAAGCTGTGAAGAGCAAGAGCCGTGCCAGAGTGATTCCCATAATGCCTTCTGCCTGGGGATCTCAGGGAAAGCGAGAAAAGAAAGACAGACTGAGTGGGACCTGGAATAAGAACAGCGTGTGTGTGTGTGTACGTGTGTGTGTGTCCTCACACTTAATCGTGTGTTCACAGCTACTAAGGCTGGTGTCTATGGTCATGTGAGTTGTCACAGTGGAGTGGGGATTTGTGGCTCGACACCTTTAGAGCTGACAAACGCACACTGGAAACAGACTTGTAGATCATTTTGTTTGATCACTCTATTTATCTATTCCTTTAAGCTCACTGGCATTCAAATGCAAAGTGCAGTTCAAATTTATGACATGTTTAGAAATTTAAACTGTCCATTCATCCATTTCCTGGACAGGTCGCCAGTGTTTACCAACAATATGACTTAAGTAATGCGGTACAAAAAAATCAGTACCTCTAACTTGACAAATTGTCCATTTTGGTTCTGCTTTTAGTTTCTACTAAAGGAAATATCTTGCCACTGGTCGCAAGAGTTCCTCTGTTTTCACCAGCTATAGGCCACGTGTATAATTCTAGTTGTTAGCATAAAATACTGTATATCATACAAACTCTTTCACTCAAGCTAATCGAACCCATTCATCCATTGGTCCGTCCGTTTGTTCGTTCATTCATTCGTCCATCCATCCATTATCTATACTGCTTCGTTCTAGTTGGGTCACGGGGGGGGCTGGAGCCTATCACAGCTGACACTGAGGGAGACGAAGGGCACACTCTGGAATGGACGCCCATCCATTACAGGGCCACACATAAACCAACAACCCTGCACGCACACACTCACTTGTGCAAAAAATCGAGTGGCCAATTAACCTAACATGCATGTTTATAGACTGGGAGGAAGCTGCATCACCCAGAGAGAGCCCACACGTACACAGGGAGGACATGCTAACGCCACACAGAAAAAGCACCCAGCTCCCCCGGGGGATTCGAACCAGGAAGTGCCACCCCACCGCCCGGCGAATCAAACCCTTTAAAGTCAGCGCTAACTAATGCTTGCACGACTCCCGCTGCTTTCCATGATATCACCTGATCTGAGCTGTCAGATAGTCTAGTGTCACAACACGGGCTGCTGGTGGGGCATGCCGCATCATCACAACACTCTCTGGACTTTTAGTTTTGGCTCTGCGAGCATTTTCAGCCAATTGTCTCTTAAAAGTATAACAAGATTGAATGAATTCATTGTTGAAAAGTACCCCTTCCTTCTAATGATTACTTTTTGAAGAAGAATTACATCTACCCAGACGTGTTCACATTCTGGAAGACGGAACATCAAATGTTTAAGTTTAGATTTTTAAGACCTTTTTTATTAATGGCATCATGTTTGATCCTCAGTTTTAGAATTTCCAAGGCAACAGTTGTTAAGACATTTAAAAAGAAAAAAAGATGAATCACGAATACCGGCATAATACCATAACCACTGGCCTATCAAATTGAAATCTTGTGTGGTAGTTTACGTTGTAATTAACAGTCTTTTTTGCCTTAATATTTTTCTCCACAAAATGTGATTATTACCTTTGACGGAGCCACTGTCTTTATTTATCCTGAAATCCCCCCCCCTTGTTAAAACATCTATTTGCATTTATTCGCTCCCTTTTTGGATTAAATGTATGTGCCTCCTCCCCATCTACTCCTCTCTGTCTTACCCTCTGTCTCCCCTCCCCCTCCCCCTGGGTGATGCCAATGCTGTTGTCAGGCTGGAGCTGAAAGCAGCCAATCGTGTGGCTCTGTGCTGAGGAGCTCTGGGGTGATGTTAGGCAGTTTCATGCTCATACGATGAGCTTTTGCCAAATGTAGGTCATGCTTTTCCTCTCTCCCTTTCCCTCGCTTACTCTCACTTTTATTCTAACACACACACACACACCCACACCCACACACACACACATGCACACACAAAGCAGATGCACTCAGACATAGACTGTAGATAAGGAAGCATGTATTTTCAACCCATAAGCACACTCATGTAACCAGTGACAGACAAAATCGCACTCATACAAACACACATAAACATTTGTCCCACCCCACCCATGCTCTTACTTTCAGAGTAGGGTGACACACTGCTCTTTGCTAAAACTCACCTGGCTGTTTTCCTAGAGAACACACAGCACACGAACAGAATCTTATGAGCTATAAGATCACAGAATTTGTGGTCCGGGCCTAAAACCTTCACGATAGAGAAACATTTCGAATTAAAATTTCCAGTTTTGGCCCAAAAATGACTCCCGCCTTTTCCTGAACTCTCACTGAACTTCTCCACTCTGCACTGGAGCTAAACACAAGCAGAATTTGACATGAACCGAATTCATTTCAAACAGCATGATAAGTAGTCAGCATATCAAACACCTAAACTCAGTCTAACTGTTCTTAGACAAGAATAAATTAAACGCATATGACTGTTGAGTTTTGATTTCTGAACACATGATTTGAAATTAGAGTCTCAGTCCAACATTTTGGATGAGAGCTTGTTTTTATATCAACTTAACTCTCACATAGACATTTCCAACTTCTTTGTTTTGTCATGGAAACTTACTGGAGTTTAGGGGGAAATTATTTTTGATGGGCATCAATCATTTAAAACTGAACTATAAGACATCTTTTTATAAAAGAGGTCAAGAACTGAGAAGGCACAAAGATTAATTCAAATGCAATTTAGCTGTAAACAAACCAAAAACAATCATATAAATACACTTGTTGCTTTATTTCACTGCTGGCACACATTCTGAGACCAAAAGAAAAATAATGATAATAATAAGAACATAACGTTTATCATTTTTCCTGAAAAAATGTCTGTGTTCTGATATTTTCAGATTAAATTTGATTCAAGACAAGCCCTGCTTGTTTAATGACATTTAGCTCCCTTTCATGGCTCATGGGGGAAACCTTTAGGTCTCTTTAACAGAATTAGCAGCACACCACAGGCCAGTGACAAATATGAGGCTTTGTGACACACATATACAATCACGCATGCCTGGCCGAGAGCTCCTCCACAGACAGAGAATCATTTCTACGTCCCTGCGTTGCCACTGCTAAGGTTGACCTATTTTTGTCCAGTCCTCTCCCTCTCTCTCTCTCCCTTTCTGTGGGTTTCTCTGGTTCACTGGCTGAAGCCCCTTAATTCACCCTGCTTAATAATTCACTACAGATTTACAAGCCTCCGCTCCACCAAACAACAGACTCGGGCAAACAATAACAGTTTCAGCAGATGCATTTGCAAACAGAATGATGTGCGCAAGCCACGAGCCGTGCTCGGCAAAAGGCGTTTTCTAAAAAAAAAAAGGGCACATGATGTAAGGGAGTTGTGCTTCGTGGAAATCTAAGTCGATCGGTCATTTGCATTCTCGGCGTGGCACTCAGTGCTCTGTTGATAGCAGAATGAGAAAATCATTGGACGGAACGTGATCGTGGCCGTGATGGTTGTGGATGGAGTGTTGTTGTAAAACCCCAGATTATTTGCAAGTCTGTGCACAGAGTTGCTCAGCCTAATATGATTGGATGGCTAGATTGGGCTGGGACCAATAAGGGTAAGAGGACTATGAGAACAAGCACGGAGGACTCGTGGTGATGCTGGGCACACCCTGTAGCCCAGAGTGTGTGGGTGTGTGTGTGTTCGTCGGTGTCCACAAATTGAACGTATTTGCCCATTTTGAGATTATTCATATATATTTTGTCAAAATATGATACATTTCAAATGAACATTCTGTATTGTTCCTTTTTTAAAATCTACATTCTAGCCTTGATTGTTTTATATCCAGCCTACCCCCTTTTCAAGTCTACCCCCAGGAGCAAATGTAGAACAAAGACAGCAACTATAATGAATTCTGTACCCAGATTATCAGCGCATTATAAATAACACCTGAACGACTGTGATTTCCACCAAGGCCTCTCTCGGCGAGAATATGTATTTGTATTTACTTCCTCAAGGTCAGTTCTGCTGATTGGAAGAGAATACGAAGAAGAGCCGCATCATTAGCTGCTTTAGCCAGCTTCATTGGTTGACAATTTAGTAGGTCATGAGCCTTTGCGTGCTCTTTGTCAGCTTAGACATGCTAATAAATACCCTCACCACACAGCTGACAGCTGAGCCAATAGATGATCTCACGACCACAAGCTTCCTCAGACATATGAATTATCATTCAGACTCAATGAGAACTAACTTCCTGGTTTGCCCTTATAGGCCATATTAGCAGTTATCTTTAGCAGCAAAATAAAGGTTCTTACCTAATAGCTTATTCAACACTTGCACAAACTACCACCGTGTCTTAATATCCTGACAAGTGAATGGCTTTATATCTATAAACAGAATAGATGCAACCCCCAAACTGTCCAACAATGTGACCCATCCAGATAAAACTCAACATTAAGCAGTAACATGTTCCGACCAGCCTCCTTTTTACTGGTTGTGCAGTTTATTTGGGTGTGTAATTTTCCACTCAATCCTTATTTTATGTGTGCGTTCTCTTATTTAGTACCTACGAAGGCTTTATGTGTATGAACAAAAGATGTTGCTACATCCAAAACAACATAGTTTCAGCGATATATGACCTCTTATCGAGCTCAGTTTTTCTTAATATGTTAAATGTGTGCATGCAAAGGTGAAAATACCATATTGAATATATACCGTGGCCGTGTCCCGGCTTCACATCCATGCCATATTTTGTGCTGGGAGATCACAGACAGAACAGGGGTGTCAGCTGCGTGACTGTGTGTGATGCTGTAGTCTGATCGATGTGACAGAGGGAGTGAGTCTCCTCGAAGAACCCTGGCCTTATTGCTCTTCCCTTACAGGCTTCCCCTCCGCACACTTGACATACTCTGTTTCTCACAGTCACACACATCCACAGACTGATACACACAACACTGTGCAAAGGTTGAGGTTTCCATGCTTTATGCCTCGTTTTCTCCAATTTTCTTCTCTCCTTCATCTTCTATCACTTGTTCCCTTTACAATTCCTTCTCTAGTTACTCTCTAGTTTTTTAACCATTTTTTCCTTGAACATATTTATAAAATTTGATTCATGTAAACTGCTCAGTTTCTCTTCTTTATGCTGGAGCTTAACAGATCTGGGCCATCTTTGTACTTCAATCACATTTAAAGAAATTATGCAGAGTGGAAAATTCTGCCAAAGAAGAGTTTAATGTCAACTCTGTATAAATGTTTTTAAATATCAACAAATGGAAAAACTGCTTCAATTCATGTTCTACTAAATAGAGGTCTGTATGTTTATTTAGCAACATTCACTCCCCAATGAAAGCCATGATAAAGTAATTCAATGGAGCCTGAATGGAGCTCTGTGGGATGTTTAGGTAAAATAAAAAAGGTTCTAAAAACTTGTGCTGATTTTTAGGAATTTATTACAAGCCCATCCCAGCTGACATTGGTTAGAGGTGGGGTGCACCCTGGACAGGTCACCAGGGCCACACATAGACAAACAACCTTCCAACAACATCCATCCATCCATTATCGTTACCGCTTATTCCCTAATGGGGTCGCGGGGAGAACTGGATCCTATCCCAGTGGTCAATGTGTGTGGTTGTTTGTCCTTGTGTGCCTCTGTGGACTGGGGACCCGCCTCTCGCCCATTGACTGCAGGGATAGGCTCCAATCCCCCCAAGACCCTATTAGGGGATGGATGGAATTTCAAATGTTGTATCCATGTTAAAGGGGCATGTTCAACATACACTTCCTTTTTTTATTTGCCAAAAAGGCAGAGCAATGAATACAAGTATGCTGTTTGTCCTGGGGAGTCCAACTTCGGTCCTTGAGGGTCACTGTCTTGCGGGTTTTATATGTTCCCCTGCTTCAACCCTCCTGATTCACATAAATGCACCACACGCAGAGCTTTTTAATTGATCTGTTTCACCTGAGTAAGGTGTGTTGAAGCGGGGAACCTTCTAAAACCTGCAGGAAAGCAGTCCCCAGGACCTGAGTTGGAGAAAAACCATGTGTAAAATAAAAAGTAGACACACTTTGTCCCAGATCTGATTAAACATTACACTGAGTGAGTCATTTGATTTTTTCTCTGTTGCTTTTAATGAAGACCAGCTCATAGTCTGGACTGGAAGGTGAGCCTCCTGCTCTACATTGCATAAACCAATGAAAGCTAATTAGCCTGGCATGTTTACTTTAATCCACACACGCAGGCTCACAAATTTATGCAGACACACTCACGCAGACTCATCCTGTCATGCCATGGAACCATCTGGATGTTTGGCAGATGAAAGATGGAGCTTAACTCCAAAAGGAAAAAAGCAAACATTGTTTTTATTGGGACTATAGAAGTGGACCAGGCTGGTAAAGGTTGGAAGGAGGAACATTCTTTGAAGTATTCTAATTTTCAGGTTACATGTAGAAGGGCAATGGACACACTTAAAGGATGTAACAAGATCAAAAAATTCCATTCATCCATTAAAATGAATGGAATGGCAAATTATTATGACCGAAGCAGAAATACAAATCTACAGAATAGAAAATAGTGTTACATTGTCAGTGGAAAGTGATTCTTTTGCCAAGTTGTCTTTCAGTCTTTTGTTACATTCCAAAAGTGACCACAAGGAAAAACCTGCAGAAACGCTAAGTGATGATACCATTTCAAATGTGGGTTTGTAATTTTTCAAATGTTTCAACTGTAATTGTCCTATTTTCAACAGGAATTTAGAAATGAATAATCTAATATTGCTTTACAGAAAAAAAAACATAAACTCAAACCTCTCATTGTCATGAAGCCAAGTTCTAAAACTCAATCCTACTCCCAATCCTGCATCTTCTATAATGGAGGGGCCTAATAAGATCAGTATTAGTCACATCCAATCTATCTGTTTAGGGTGGAGTTAAGAGAGGTATTTCCTCTAAATCTGTTTAAAGGCTTTGTAACTGTAGCCCCAATTTCATATTTTTCCAGCTTGAAGATAAAACATTTGCATGGGGAATGAGAAGTCTGTGTCAGATTATTGAGAAGTAATTTCTTGTTTATCTGAAGGTGTTTTTGCACTGACCTTAATGTATTCTGTAAATTCAAACTGTTGCATAAAGTTAAAACAATCATATCTCAGCTAATATCAAAATTCTAAACACATCTGTCCACTCCAAGAACACTAAAAATTGCCACTAAGTTTTCAGAATGAAACATCTCTCTATTATTATTTTCAGGACTTGTAAAGACTAATTGTATATGATAATATAAAATAAACACTACATGATTCAAAGTAAGGATTTTCCTTTCTTTTTTCCTGTCGCCATTTCTTTCTTTCTCCTGACTCGGCAGTTTTCATAAATCAAACAACAAACTAACCAGCCAACAATGGCAACAGGCAGAAATAAAAGTAACATTATACAATGCAGTTTAAAGTACCTTCACATCCTCTACCGTTTTATATATATTTTTCTCCTATTAATTGCATTTGTCTTTTACTAAAACAAAATGTTCTATTTTGTTTAGTTAATATTGGAAAATTAGATGTGGGATATGTTTGTGCTAAATCTACTGAATGTACCAGAATTGCAAAGCAGTGATTGGGGTGTAGGAGTTATTTTATTCTTTTTTTATTTAGTGCTCCATCTGTGGTGATTATTTTTATTTGACCAGGCCCCAGAATGCTGGGAACCATCCACTCAGCTGTGCTGATTAATTCGTGTGTCACGGTTCAGTATTTTTTGACTGTGAAAGAGCAGATGATCCAATGAGCTCTGTGGGAGGAATGTGATTAGTCACAGTGGGCAGTGAAGGAGGCAAAGCTTTTCTGCAATTCAGATGGAAAATGTATTTAAAAGAAGAAAAAAAACTCAAGAAAAGTTAAGGAAGTTTTCTGATGGGTGACAAAGAAACTGATTCTGATTTACTATCTCATCATGGAACCCCTAAACTTCAAAAAACACAAGAAATTGAAAAAAAATCATAGGGTTCAGTGACCAGTGTGTTTGCTTTAAGTTAGAAAAATATTAATATCATTAAATTCACAGTTGTTTTTTTTCAAAATGACATTTTAAACAATGCACAATCACAGTACGTCTCATTTCTCATGTTATGGCCTCCTTTGGGAGGCCTTAGTCTACTCCTAAAGCTGACCGGTAACCTTAATCAAGGAAAAAAGTCATTAAGTGAATGAAAAGTTTAATTGTTACTCTAGTTTGACCAAAAATGTCAAAGCCAAGAACTAGAATCAACACAAAGTTAGAATAAAATGGGCACTAAACCACTGTTTTAGTCCGCTCATCATAAATGTCCACAAAAGGCTGCGGCCAATGAGATTTCAAATGGTCAGCGTGAACTCTAACTGATGCTTGACTCAACTGTACTTTTAACTTATCTGATGGGGAATAAAAGTAGAGAAAAAATTAAATTTATCATAATAATAAGATGCAGCCTATAGCAGCAAGCACTTTGATCGCACTTTGCCAGTTTACAAACCTCAAACAAATGGTAGTCCTCTAATTTTTACATCTGGATCATCACTTTCTAAGGCCAGACTGTCATTTGGTAGATCAACATCTGTCTTTATTTATGATCTAACATAGCTCGTCTTCTCAGTGGTAGTTTTGTTTAGTTTGGGGCTGAATTTTGTGTGCTGTACACAATTTTTGCCTTGACATAAGCTAAGTGAGGATTTATATTGAAATTAAGCTTCAATGTGCTAAGTTGTGGAGTTTGTAAGTACTTGTAAAACTGTGTTAGACATCACACTTGACCAGGTAACCTTTTTGCATAAAACATATTCAATTAAACCCAATGAAACAGTATCTTTCCCTCCTCCATCAAAGTCTGTACACTTGGGTATAGACTCATGTTAATAAATAAATTAGACTTAATGGCCTTCACCTGGATTCACCTCATCAGTGCGTTTCAAGGAGCAGGAAAGTGATCCCGACAGGCTATAGACTCAGCTGTAATGTGGTATAAATAATGACTGTGCCGTAGCAGTTATTAATATTAATCTGAAATCGCAGTGTGAAAATACAGCAAAAAGGCGTTCAAACAACAAACCATCGGGTCACTCTTCCCTGAACAATCGGCGGGAACCTTGTGCGACGAGAGGAGTGCTACAATGGAACAAAAATGATGGCATTATGTTAGCGGGCTTCGTCTCATTAGGGCCGACCTGTTTTTAGGCAGAAGCTCTGATTGTACCGTAATGAGCAGTCAAAAAATGTATAATGCATCACTTCCCCTTTCATCTAGAGGATGAGAGGGGAGCCAGTTTCTATGGGACGCACAAGTGCTGGTCATGCATATGTGTTCTGGTCTGGTGGTTCAAATGAGCGCTTGTTTTTTTTTGTTTTTTAAATGCATGTTGAAATCGTTCATACATGTGTGGACCGAGCATCTGACCTTCCTTTGTGTTCTCTTAAGAATTTAAGTAGGAACAGGGAAAACAGACCGACTAACTTGGGACTAATAATAAATGACTACTCAGAAAAGCCCTCGCCCTAGTTATTATTTCCGTGGCACATGGCACTGTACAGAGAACCTCTTTGTCTGACTAAGGAAGAGCATTCTCCATCCACCAAAAATGGTGTTCCCTGCCCTAAGATACATTAAAATGCCCGAGATGTCCACGGTGAGCGATAATGAGCAGTGTGATGGTGTGAGATGAGCGCTATCACTCTGGCCACAGCGACTCGATAAGCATCAGGTGGCCTAAACGCTCTGGACGACCATTAAGCTGATCATCTGATTCGGATCCCCGGCCAAGGACGTGGCTCTGCAGAACAACTGTGGCATCCTCGTAAATCTGCCACTTTTATTGAAATTTTCAATTTATGCGCTTCGTTTTTACGATTTTACCACTTTTGTTTTGCTTTTTAAAGTAGATATGATTGAGATGGATTTACAATTCACCAAAGCAGTTTAGTATCTGTGTTGTGCGTCCACTGAATCCAATCAAACATTTCATCAGATGTCCGCAAAAGCACCGCTAAATCATATTTGTCGAGAAAAAAACAAACATCTGCGTTTGTGGTTTGAAAAGGCCGGGCTGCAAAGCTCTGCATTCAAAACTTCGCGAGCCACAGTCCATCCTAAATACACAGAGATCTGCGTAATCCCTGGTTGATATGATTTAATAAGTGGAGACATGAGAGTTGCCCAGCTGAAACCATTGCTTTCACATTCTCATGCTTAAATTCATCTATTGTCATCATATCAGGTAAACGCCAATCCACATTCACCCGTTCTGTCAGTGGATGCATCGGAGGAAACATCCAGAAGAACCGGGGATGGTAGCACTGACCTTTTCACTGACAGACAATATCCCTGGTTTGACTTCCAAACCTTCCAGTAATGTTTTCATTTTTGTTCTCTCAATTCTATTTAGTTTGAGTCTCCTACTCACTAAAAGCTGCTTGGTTATGTTTACCTATTATGAAACAATATAAAAAGAACATTTTAATCCATTCACATGAAACCCAAACTCTTTTTAGGGCTTATTTGGCATGTTTTGCCGAATAACTAGGAAGTCATGCAATACCTGTTCTGTTTGTCCCATTGGAATATGCTGTGGGACTTTATCTAACTAGAATCAAAACCTGATAAGTCACACAAAAATGCCCCCTACTGAAAGGAAATGTCCTCACCTATCAACATGATTTACTGCTTTCATTCGGTGTGAAACAATATAAACTGCTCCTTGTTTAAAACATAGCTTGTCAGTCTTGTCAACACATCTAACCTTTTTTCTTGGCACTTTTCCAAAGTTTTACTATTTCCTGAATTGCTCCTGATTAGCAGATACCATAAGGAAACAGTTTAAATGATGGTTGTTCCGCTATTGGTCCGTAGTCTCATTATTTATGACTTTACTGTTCATCAGTTTCCTCATAACACCATAAAGATAAAGTCTTAAAACTCATTTACATTACACAATATCCTTACTGGAACATTAGCTGTTAAAAAAAAAGTACAATTCACCTATTTAATTAGATTTAATTTGATCCCTCACCTGCGTGTTGAAGGAAAGATCAGTTGTTGGAAATGTAGTGATTAAGCCCAGATATTGGGGGGAAATGGGGACTGTGCCTGTAGTATGTCAGGCTATTAATCTGCTATCACATTTCATCTGTGGGGACTTGGCCTCGGTGGAGTAATCTGCTGTGTAAGACTCAATCACACACACACACACACACACACACACACACGCATAATAATGTGGAGGAGGCACAAGTAAGACACACAATTGGTTAATTGTAATTTCTTGGGACTGTAATTATTCAACTGTGTGGTGATAATTACCAGATCATAGAATGGGAGCAGAATCTGTCAGAATACTGTAATTATTTTTCACATGCTGTATCTAAAGTATTATTATTTCTTGGATAAGCTGCTTGTTTTTTGCACTTCTCGGAATTTTTTTCCACATCATTTACGTTTAACTTCTTTTTTTTTTCATCATAACTGTCAGTCTCATTGGTCCTCCAACAGTTTTGTGGTCATTGGTGCACTCTCCTCACTTTTCTGGCAGATTTAGGATTTTGATTCAGTCCAAATATGCTTGTTCCCTTAAGGCCGATTTAAAATTACAAAGGTGATTTTTATGTTTAGGCTAAATGTGCCAAACAGCAGCTACTAAAGGGCAAACCCCCTGCTACACTTCATCGCACGTGCTAGTTTGCAAACACTGCTTACAGGCAGAATAAGACCCACTGCTAATAAGCCGCAACGTCAAACACTCTTTAACCATTTAACTCAACACCAACTAAACTATTGCTTTTTCAAATTTCCTCGTCCATCTCAACCTCCTCTCTCCTCTCTCCTTCTCTTCTCTGCCGTCCTTCCTGTCTTCTGTAACAGCTGTGCTAGCCTGCAGCCTTCAGCTAACACATCTCTGGCCTGTCATCCGGAGGTACATTAGGACACTCATTGAGCTGGGCCTATACATATATGGACAACACACAGGACACTCAATCCAAAACCAATATAATCTCGCTGCTCTGTTTGTGTAGTATGTAGAAAGGAATTGGTCTCCGAGGCATTCGAATTTCACAATAAAACGGAGACAGTTTCTGTGACTGAAAATAGGCTGCAATTCTGAAGGCTTCACAGTTCATGTGCATACATGAATACATGTATTTTTTCCCGTGATGATGAGGAAAACAGTGTGCTTTGGGACTGTAGGCTCTCTGATACAATCAATGGTGACAGATATATGACTAATTAGTGCAGCCCTGGTTGGGCTGTCCTCACCTCTCACAAGCCCGCTGCGAAATTGGATTAATTTACCTCGCCTTAATGCACGGTATCAGCAGCGGAATTCAGGCAAACGCAAATTCCTTCATGAGCCCTGATATGTTGCTGGTTTAGTAAAACTGCATTTGAAACCAAATTTTATCCTTCATGTGTGTTCACCTTCATTAATGCTGTTGAGAACTACCCTGCAGAGGAGCGGCCCTTCAAAGCAACGCTGATCGTGTTGACTTCTTCAAAGCCGGGTTTGCATGTAGTCCAATTAGCTTAGCTCGTCTTTGTGGCGCGCTAAGGTTCTTAAAGAGACAATCTGCTCTGAGGAACTGTTCTGAGAACGGCTCAGTCCTTAAAACAAGCGGCAGACAGCCTTTCCTAAGCTTTTTCAGACTCCATCTGTTTCCATCTCATGCTGGTAGCGTACTAAGTCCATCCAGGTGCTCTCCCTTCGGATGTCATCTCCCATGATTTGCCCCTAAATCCCCCATTGATTGCCCTAATCTCTGTTGTCAAACACATGCTTACAATTTTATTGATATAAGTGGCCTCTCATCCTGTTTTTGTCATCTGCTAATACTGAAACCGAGTACATGTAGCTAGACATCACACTAATGTCTGGGAAGAATAGCCCGCAAATTCAAGGCTTATACAGAAAGTGTACAGTATGTTCCATAGCACGTGAAATGGTTTCTTTATTAATGCTTACGATTGACTATTGTGTTTGCTTGAAGACAAGTCTTCTCTTATGCTCGCTCATCGTTCAGTAGTCTCCCCACATACTCCCCTCTGCATCTCTCTTTTCATCTCTGGAGTAACCTGAACGCTCTGCCAACAGCACCCCTGTGAAGCACAACGCCGCCAGTGTACGAGAGGCTCGCCACGGAATTTTTTTTTTCTTTTTGTTTTGTTTTGCTGAGACCAAATCATTGAGGGTGTGAGAGAAAAGAAATACGCGGTAAAATGTGGGTTTATCGATCTGCTTTGACCGGTTGTGTAAGAATCTTCACCTCATTACACATTTTCTATAAAGAAAAATGTCCCCAAGATATTTGGAGTAAGATATAGAACTATAATGTGTGAGCTTCCCTCTGAAGATAATCACATATTTTACATACAGCGAACAGGATACATTTTTTCCCTCTGGGATTATTCAAGTATTTCTGATTGTGATTCTGAACTAGGAAGAAAAAAAAAGGAAAAAAACAAAAAACTTTGAGTAAATGTTCATCCTATACATTTAAACCTCAGGATGACTGCATTCAATTAAATATTCAACAAAAGAAATTGAAAGGAAGCAAAGAAAACCTAAGTGTTGTTGGTCAAATAAAGCAGCAAACAGACCAAAGCACAAAGATGTTTGAAATAATGTGACACAGCAGATGGTTTGTTACACAGAACCATCTGGGAAGTCCTCTATGGAAACGGTTTGGTGAAAGGCAAGCACAAAAACGTATGAAAATACTGCTGAAGTCTAGCTGGAAATAGTTTGGGTTAAGTATCTGTTATCATAATCAACAGTCAGATCAACAACCCTCAACCAGAGGAGAGGCTGCCACGTTTTGACAGAATGGGACAGTGAATGCTTTTTAAGACAAACTTGCAGTTTTAGGTTTGAAAAGAAGATCTGTTTTTCTGACCCTGATCTCAGAAGAATCCTGTTTAAAAAACTAGAATTGTTATTTTTTACCGAGTACATGAATGAAAATCTGATATTCTGGTGAGTGATGTCTTGTCATGCCAATAAAATTCCTAGGTTCTGAAAATATTGCTATCATCAATGAGTATCAGTCTTAGAAAAAGATCCAGGTCTCAAATATAGCCTGGAACAAAAAGAATATCAACAGTTAATGTTATTCTATTTTCAGGAATTTAAACCATTTAGCGAAAAATGTACCACGTTAATCTTTTCCCAACGCCAAAAAAATGCCTGCCTTCATAATGCTGAAATCTACAAGGCCCTGCTGTATATACACAGATACACTGAAAAATAGAGAACGTAGTATTAGAATCATTATAGAATTAACCCCTGATTGTGCCGACACACAGAATAGGGAGGAATTTTTATTTTCCGTCTCTAGAAATCTTTCAAAGATTTTGGGTGTATGGCATTGATGATGGGGTGTCAGTCGGAATATTTAAGTCATTTGGCACAAATTAGTCATTAAATCTGTACATTGTAAAGCTATCTAAGGATTTATAAGGCTTTCATCAGTTCACATTCTCAGATTCACAGTTATCCAGGTCATGGAAATCTTCAGAGCTTGAACAAAGGAACGTGGATTTCTTCTTGGATCTTGATGACATTTCACCTCTTTTCCAAAAGACTTCTTCAGTTGGGAGGAAGTAGAAGCATTTGGAATGAGAGTGGATATGCGGATCACCATCAAAGTGCCATCAGTGTGTTTGGTTTTCATTTGCTCGGTCACAACTGACACGTGGGCACCTAGTGGGGAGTTTGATCATATGAGAGAGCATAGGAGAGTTCTGCCTGGCGTGTGTTCACGTGTAGCGTAGCGGGCAGATTTTGTGTGTGTTTGTGAGCGTGCTGATACTACTGCCAGGCCGCGTGTCAATGCTGTGCTCCTGTATTTGAGCTGACGGAAGTACTTCAGCCAAAACTTGTTTAGAGGTAACTGGGCCATGAGAAACAAAAAACACACACTTACAATTTGACTATGTGACATGAGACGCTTCAACAAGGTGAATAACATGCAGTATGTGTGTGTGTGTGTGTGTGTGTGTGTGTAAGTCAATAAAGGCTACAGCTGGCTTGTCTTGTGCAAAGAGGAATAAAAACACACAAAGCTGCCACATCCTTTTCCTTGTGTCTTTTTCACAGCCATGCCCACATCTTTTGGAAGAACAGAAATAGATGTATCCTCATCATGTTTTAGATTTGTGTGTGTATTTACTCACTATATTCAACTGGATATTCATACCTTGGCCAATATTGTTGGTTTCGATGTGCTCTTCAATACCATTTACTATTCAAAGTTGTTTTTGATTTTTTTTCCAACATAACTTACTTTATTTACATTTTATTCAATAAGGGTTGATGAAAAAATGCCTTTTTGTCTCTTGTCTATAGGCAGACTGACTCCCAGAAAATGTTCCATGTTCAATGATAAGCATGTTAGAGCTAATTAAACCAGTTTACCCCGTTACTCTAGGATCGTTGTCTTTTGACCACCCAACCAGAAAGGTGTCTTTTAATGGATTCCTTGGTGTCAAAGTTTCCAATGTGCAGAAAGTAAATTAAGTAAAGATTTGGTAAATGTCATTTTGGATCGTGACAATGAATCTATGCAAGCTGTGATAGGTTAAAGAAAATTTCAAAAGGTATTTGATGCGGGGAAAAAATCACAGCAAAAAGTGTTTTAGCCACTTAAATCTATCTACATTTTTATATAGAAACAGACAGCGCCCGTGCTTGAGCCTCATTATTTCAAGATGACATAATATTGAAAAGCGAACAATAAAATTGTACAGTTTCCAAAATAAGTCAGAGCTCATTGTATCTTGATAACAGGTTTGGCAAACAATATATCAAAATCTATAAGAACACCTCCACATTTGTACTATTGGTATTGGTGGTGACAACAGAAGTTGCAATAGTAGGTTAGAGGAGTTGGAGCTCCACACTTATGAATGTTTAGTGGTGGCATTCTTTTTTTTTTTTTTTTACTATGTTCGAAAATATGATGCAATCACATACTTTTTGCTTGCTTCATATTTTTCTGTGAAACTGGGCGGGAAAAACACTACTTATACAATCTATTATGAAAACTCGACAAAGGTTCTGGAATCAGTGTGTGTAAACGCAATTGATACAATGTGTAATGAATTTATATCTTAACATCCAACAATATTATCCAACAATATACCCCATATGCGTACTTAACTGGGGACAAATGTTCAAAACATGTTGATCCAGTCAGATCCTTTGTCATAAATAAGTTATATTCTAAAACAAACTTGCCTTTATTCATTTGTATGCTACACCAGCATTTTGATGATGCCATCTATACGCATATATCTTATATTGCCTCATACACTCCAGGTTTGCTAAAGATGCTAACAAAGCTGTTGTGAGTTGTTCGGTCGGCTTAGCATTAGCATTAGCATTAAGCTAAGGGTGTCACAGAGCTTTACTATGTCCCAGACACAGCTGTACACCTACTGTTGTTTGCAGAAATCAAGTGGGAATGTAGAAACTGTTGCCCACTGCTTTGTTGCCATCAGTTTAACTTTATTCTTTTTTAGCATTTCTCATCGTTTTTATTTTTCCCTGCCTTCCCACACATGCATTCCTGCACCATATCACCACGGCGTTTCCTTCTCCTTTTTCACTCCAGTATTAAAATCTCCACCTCCTCCCCTCTCCCCTCCTCTTGGCTTGTGTCTGAGTGGAAATCAAAGTGCATTAAACATTAAATATGCTGTCAAGAAGCAGAAGTCTCTCCATGCTGCTGATGATGGAGAAAGTAGGGCAGTGAGGGAAGAGGTATAGATGGAGAGGAGAGAGCAGGGGGAAGGAGGAGGAGCAGAAAGGACACAGATATGAGAGGATGGACCATGGAGGAGAAGGACAGACTGAGGAAGAGCCACTGAAGGGAATGGTGCCGTGAGACATAAGACACACATTCGCCTTTACGGTTTTACTGTAGTAAACATCTGAAATGCTGCTTCTGCTGAGAGACAAGTGTAAAAAGAATCAGCGAACACTGCTAGCTCAGTGGCTCAGGATAAACCAAATATGATTGGGAGTTGTAACCTCCTCTCTCCTCTGAGTTGGTCGACGGCCGCCTTAATAACGTGATCTGTTGTGCTGTCATAGCCGCCGTCCGAGTCGTAGTGAGTAAAGCCGTGTGACCACAGAGAGGAGTTGACTCAGCTGAAAGCTAAAAGCAGGCCCTCCATGTTACTCACACGCCTCTCTGTGTGTGCCTCCTGTTACTATGCAGACTAACCAGGCAGAGGAGTCCCCCTCAGCCACAGGCCACACGCTCAGAAGTCCGCCTTCAAAGTCAAATTTGCTCTCACGGAGCACCCGGCTGGAAACTGCTGTTGTTATGGAGGTAAAAAATGTTTCTGCTAAAGACCAAAATGTCCACACTTACATTTCTGAAATCCACACTACTTGTGTAGTGGTGCTTAGTCTCTGTTTGGTGTGTGGTGCTACTAATTCTGACGTATAACCCCACATCTTACTGTGAGTCCTCCTGAGTTTAACCAATGAGAATTGTCAATGGCCTAAATTATGATAATGAAATTAAAATGACTTTAGAGCTTGCTTTTTGCAGACTGCCACACTAACATGAGGCCCACTAAACATACTGAGTATACTGTTTTAACAAATACTTCATAAACCATAATGTTTATTTCCTTAATGACTGCCTTTTATTTGTTTGTTTGTTTGCTTGTTGTTTTGCTCGTGCTGCTACAAACTGCTGACTGAACTGAACTGAGAGCAGTGAACTCTCCTGGAACAGCATAATCAGAGAAAAATGGCAACCAAAAGCTTCAAAAGCTGTTTAGCTGGCTGATAATTCTCTCTGAATTCATCAGCTTGAAGTGCCCCCATGCTTGACACATTCT
>CAJRST010000001.1:22063458-22108944 GCA_907169785.1 Menidia menidia | reverse complement strand
TGTTTGTTTTCGTTGATGTTCTTGCTACAGACAAAGCCTGTAAGCCTGAGATAATCATTGGTCTACACTGTAAATATTGATATTAAACTTTGGCCTCATAGCTGATTTCTTATCAGCATTTAGGACCTCATAGTGCTTGACTTGCAGTTTATACATAATGCCAGGAAAAAGCAAGGAAATCTATCACCAAGCAGCTTGTAGAATGAATTTAAGAACAACAGATATACAATACAATAATAATTGAGAAAACCTATTATTGTACAAATCTAATAGAATTAAACAATTAATTGAATGAATTATGAAATAAATTGTAAATAAAAACTAGAATAATAGAGACGAGATTGCTCTCAGAAGAAATGATGACACACTCGATTCCGGTCATATTTGAGATTTTAATAGCTTTTTGTGCGCTCAGAACATGAAGTTCATGAGAAAAAAAAGAAAGCCAAGTACCGACGTCCTGGTGAACAGCAGTGGAAAAAACAAATCTGTGTTGTTTTGCATTACAGTTACTGTGATTTCAGGTGTCAATGTTTTCTATCTCAATACATCTTCACCACTGAATTGATATTAAAACATTTGGATCATTCATGGTGAAAGCCAAAAGCAGAGAACTTATTTGATAAGCTAAATTCAAATACAAGTCTTCCACGGGAGATGTGAAGCTTAGAAAAAAAAAGTTTCTTACAACTGATAATGGTTAATAGTATGACATGAGTATCCCACTATGGGAAGTCATCAGAGGGACATTCAATGTTCCCTTTAACACATTGTATCTGTAAATGAAAACTTAGATACACCCTCGCTTATGACTCTGTAGTCCAAAGGCCAAGGTAGCCGAGAAGATTATTGAAACTGTATAACAGTACGGTCGGCCTCCCTGGCGCAGTCACATTGTGTGAGTGGAGGAAGCAGCCGAGATGTCCGCGGGGATTCTGGTAACACTGCTGGCTCTGTGCTGTGCCGCTTCTGCTCAGTCAGATGTGGAGGCTTTCCTGGAGACGTTCGACAGGGAGGCCTCTGCCCTGATGTACCAATACTCGCTGGCATCATGGGCCTACAACACCAACATCACCCAGGAGAATTCGGACAAACTGGTGGGTATTCGGTGGACTGAGGTTATCCAGTCGCGGAAGCTTAGAAGCTGTTTTTTTTTTGTTTTTTGGAGTTTGGCTATTAAAGACTGGTTGATGATGTGTGTTTCCCTCCTCACAGTCAGCACAGGGGCAAATTTGGAGCGACTTCTACACCAGGATGTCGGAAGAGTCCCGTAAATATCCCATCGACCAGATCAAGGACCCGCAAATTAAGTTACAGCTCATCTCCCTCCAAGACAAAGGCTCTGGGGCTCTGGCTGAGGATAAGGCTGCGCACGTAAGGGCTTTTTCTCTGTTGAATTTGGCTTTTGCAGTCCGAATCATCAGACTGAATCATCGCACGTGTTTCTTGAGTATTTTCAAAAAGTTTCAGAAGTCAGTTGATATCGTCAGACAACAATATCACGACTGGTATTGATCGTTCAGTTTATGGTGACTTCAAAGGAGACAGAGTAAAGCTTTGTTTAAACCATCTTAAATTCAGCTTTAGGTCATGATTTGTTGATATTTGTCACTTTTTATCTTTGTGAAAGTAACAAAGTCGGACCAAAGGTCTCATCTGAACTTCCTTTTTTCTAGCTGGGTAAGGTGATGAGTGAGATGAGTACAATCTACAGCACCGCAAAGGTGTGCATGCCCGATGACCCCTGGAACTGCCAGACTTTGGAGCCAGGTATGTTGAATAAGGACCAGTTATGGCGAGAAGACTGCCTGCCCATGTCAAAGTTTGAAAAGGCAGTTATTAATTAACACAGTCAGTGAGCAAAGGAAGCCGCTGTTGTAGCAATCTCTGGGATTATCCTCATCAACGGTATTCTAAAATGATGTCAGAGGCACATCCGCACACTTAAAACAACTGAAATTCTCTGAGAGTAATAATTCTACCCACTTCACTGAAGATTGTCCTTAATTTAGATTCTGTTGTCTTCTTTTTAAATTCTAGAGCAAAAAGTTGTGCCATTGTGGATCTTATTTTTTAAGTTCTATTGCAGTATTTCAAATGTGACATGACTTTTTTTTACCAACAATTAATTTTTGGCCCTTCGAACTCCTTACATGTTTCCGTTTGGAGAAAAAATGCTCAAGGCCGACAATGTAACAGGGGGAAATATTTGACAAAGCTGCAGTCACAATAGTCCACGCTTCCGCCTCTCACATCTGCATTACTGCCTACGTACATGCTATTTAGCAACATTATATTAGGAATGTTGATAAGTGAGTCAGCGCTCTGTGGTTTGGCACGCTCACTTCAAAATGAATCTTCTGGACTAAATAAACAACTTATCCAAAAAATAGGACTTTTTGAAATTTTGTGTTTAAATTGTGTTCAAGTGTGTGGACGTGCTGGCAACAAAATGTCCTCAGAAGATGATGATGATGCCAAAAGATATTGAACAAGTTTACTTAAAACGATTTATGAAAAACGTGTTTTTCTTTAGAAATGGTCTCATATTTGCATTTACAATCAACATTTCATGAAGTGAAAGAACAAACTGTGCATTGTGGTCAAGAGTACTTCACTTTCCCCATGAATTTTTCCGAATAAAAATATTACCGTCATTACTCACAAATGTATAGCAGTGACTGACTTTTCTTCGTGTTTGCAGGCCTGGAGCGTGTTATGTCCAACAGCCGGGACTACTTTGAGCGTCTCCATGTGTGGGAGGGCTGGAGGAAAGAGGTGGGGAAGAGGATGAGGCCCCTGTACGAGGATTATGTGGACCTGAAGAACGAAGCATCCAAACTAAATGGTAAGAGCTGTAACGTCTGAATTACGGAGATGTTTTGGACTAATTCTGAAAAAAAGATGAGAAAATATACATCTAAGAACAAAGCTATTACAGACACTGATGTCTCCTTTCAAAAAAGCTGCTGATCAGAATTAGTGTATCGTAGCATCTGACTAGTCAAGCCTTACATGTGCAAATGTCGGTCTGCATCAGTTAAGACCTACAGATGATCTTCTTTTTCGTCCGTTTCACGAACAGGTTTTGAAGATTACGGAGCTTACTGGAGATACAACTACGAGACCATCGAGGAAGACCCTCAGTTCATGTACAACCGGCATGAACTGATGGAGGATGTCCGCTCAATCTACAAACAGGTTTGTCTTTTTCTGTGTGTCTCATCGCCTCTTTGTATTGAAAGTGGGAAGAAACTATCAGTAAATTTGGATGCATCTATTTATTTGTTTCCTTAGATCATGCCTTTGTACAAAGAGTTGCATGCATACGTGAGGTCTAAGCTCATGGACGTCTACCCGGGACACATTGAGAAGCAGGGGCCTTTGCCAGCTCACCTTCTGGGTATGTTTACTACCTAAGTCAAATCTCACAAACACCACATGTAGAAGCCAGTATGTTGAAACTGTTTCGAATTGTGTGTATTTTGATTTTTTTTACATTGTTGATTTTTGACCATGTTTAATTATGTGTATGAGGTCACCTGGCATCTTGGCTGTAATTATTATTAGATTTAGGGTTTATTTTCACATAAACAATATTGGTGCTAAAGTTTCACTTCAAATGGCATAGAACAGAAAGAGCTTAACACTTTTTTTTTTTTAAAGCATGGAAAAAGGAAGCCATGAAAGAAAGAAAATTAAGATTAAGTTGGGTTGTAAGAAAATGTAGATGAGACATTTAGTTTTGTCAAAGCCATTTAAAAGTGTGGTGGTGGGTAGTATACCTGGTATGTTTTTTTTTAAACATATGAAGTATGACATTTAGGTCAATGAATATTTTTATTTTAGAAAAGTTTTATAATTTCAGATTCTCTGGGTTTAAAATGAGATAGACATCATGGTTATTTGAAAGTACAGTACATCCAAGATTTTAATGGAGCCTTTTAGTTACCCGTCTGAATTCCACAACTGTAAATAAAAGACAGGAAGCTGGCCAGGAGTCGAGCTGCTGAAAATCTGATGTTACCCGGATTGATGTTCATTGAAAGAGATCATCAAAGCCAATGATGGACTTACCAAAATTAGTGTTAAACTCAGATTTAATAAATAAATGAATATATCGTATTCTATCTTAAATTAGCTGCTAATTTGACATTTTAGACATTTTATTGTAAGTTTGTAGTATACATATATATACATATATACATAACATTGTGCAAATTTGCTCTTAAATAACATAAAACAGAAAGCAAAGGGAGTTTGTAGTTGACATGTATTTAATTTTTAGCTTAGTAATGTCTCCCTCTTCTGTCCAGTTCTTTGTACTAGAGTTTTTTCGCTGCAGATAAGGACAAAGCAACTGATGTAATACAGTGCAAACGTCCATCTGAAAGGTGGATCCTCCATCCTTTAAGCTTTTTACTTAATCCAGAGCACCCCTAAATTAGCTGCTGAGATTTATTAGATTTCAGTCAACTTAAAGAATGTGACTAAATTTTTGCAGACTTAACAGATTTTTACTGACTGTGTTGACTATTCAGGTGACATGTGGGGAAGATTCTGGACCAACCTGTACCCTCTGTCAGTCCCCTTCCCCGACAAACCAGACATTGATGTCAGCACGGAAATGGTGGCGCAGGTAGAATGCAGTTTTCTCTTAAATAACACCTCTTCATTGGTTTCCAAATAGTGAATCATCATTTTTTAGACTTTTGTCACCACTTGACTTACAGGGCTGGACTGAACGTCGTCTTTTTGATGAAGCAGAGAAGTTTTTCATGTCTGTTGGCTTGTACGAGATGTTTGAAAACTTCTGGACTAACTCCATGCTGGTGAAGCCCGACGATGGCCGAAACGTGGTCTGTCACCCCACAGCCTGGGACATGGGAAACAGGGAGGACTTCAGGTGGATACATTCACAGATGCCTGCACGTGTGCATGCTCTATTTTGATTACACAAACAACCGCGTACTTCAACACACAACTTCCACGACAATTGCTTGTGAAACTTTTTCAAGGTCCCGAAAGCTTCCCGCATGATGAGCCATATCTCAGATATCCCAAAAGAGATGCACCCTTCTCAGTGGCTTTTTACAGGAAACGCCATCCATCCCCCCTGGGGTTACTGGAAAATGATCAGACATTTGAAATGTTTCAAAGGTTCACTTTAGATCACTTCGTACTGAGGAGGGTCATAAATCCGATTTGCAGGAACAGCAATGTAGATTAATCTCTGACAAGTTCTTTCCTGCTGATAAAAACAACCAAAGATATCGATCCACTTAATTGCTGCTACGCGACGGAAAAAGACGCTATCCAAAACAAAATATTGTTTTTATGGCTCCTCCTCTATCAGTTGTTATTAAGGAAACAGAGTTTACCATGGTACATTGTTACCTCGCCTCTATCTTTAGAGGCGGCGTTCATTATATTGGACTCATTGGGAACATGTAATTGCTCTGACTGTTTTATTACTCTATCTGATATGAATGCATCACATTGTATAACTGCTGACATCGACACGTGTGATGTTTGTAGGATTAAAATGTGCACCGAGGTCAACATGGACAACTTCCTCACAGTGCACCACGAGATGGGTCACAACCAGTATCAGATGGCCTACCGCAACCTGTCCTACCTCCTGAGGGACGGCGCCAACGAGGGATTCCACGAGGCCGTAGGAGAAATAATGTCCCTCTCCGCTGCAACACCCAAACACCTGCAGAGCCTGGGGCTCCTTCCAGCTGACTTTGTTTATGACAAAGGTAAACCTAAGGCGGACAGTTACGTCTATTCTCTAAAACACTTAAATTGCCAGTTTTCACTTCATCATTAAACTGGATGTGTTGGTTGGCCCTGAGTGGTATCAAAACCCTATAATGGCAGAGCACTATTATCATGACCTTGGTCCTCACTATTCACCTGCAAACTGGTCCAAAAATCTTATCTATTCTCTGCAAAAAATAAATACTGCATAGTTCAGGTGAAACATTAAATGATGTAAAGATTTTAAAAAGGTGTTTTTTCTAGTATTACGATTAAATATTGAAATTATGTCAATCCCTTCACTTTTTTTGATTTGCGGCTGTAGAAACTGAGATCAACTTCCTGCTGAAACAGGCCCTGACTATTGTGGCCACGCTGCCGTTCACCTACATGCTGGAGGAGTGGAGGTGGCAAGTGTTTGCAGGGAATATCTCCAAAGACGAATGGATGGCGCGCTGGTGGGAGATGAAGTAAGTAGAGCCCGAGGAGGGGCATCTGTCAGGGATCCAGCTCTTTGAATGCATTTTATAAAAACACACACACATAAAAAAAACTAAAATATTTGCTGACACCCGGAAGAACTCAGACGTTACGTTACTCTATGCTATGCTGCTCTGCTCTGCAGACTTGTGTGAATGTCTCTACCCTGTTGTCTTAACAGGAGGGAACTGGTAGGAGTTGTGGAGCCAGTACCAAGGGATGAAACTTACTGTGACCCACCAGCTCTGTTTCATGTCTCTGGAGATTATTCTTTCATCAGGTATTAGTCTTGCCGGGAATTGTAGCATAAACTTAAAAAGATAAATCCCCCATACAAATTTCTAAGACTCAAAGTTTAAATCTTCAGTATACACCACACCCAAATATTTTACAACCATTCTGTCTTAAGTTATCATCCATGTGTGTTTGTGTGTGTGGATTGTTTTCACCACAGGTACTTTACAAGAACCATCTACCAGTTTCAGTTCCAAAAATCCCTATGTGACGCAGCCGGTCACACAGGTCCACTGTCCACATGTGACATCACTGGTTCCACTGCAGCAGGAACCAAGCTAAGGTACGAGCACTTTGCTGCTCCCTCTAAACTCATTTTGATTACTCAAACGATACATTTAATGCAGAAACCAGCATGCACAAACACATTGATAATCCTTCTTATCCTTGTTATTTTTTGTGCCAGGAACATGCTAGAGCTGGGAAGGTCCCAGTCCTGGACCAAGGCTTTGAACACAATATCAGGAACTACTAAAATGGATGCCGGCCCTCTTCTGGAGTATTTCCAAACACTTTTTGACTGGTTGAAGGAGGAGAATGCCAAAAACAATAGAGCTATTGGCTGGATTCCAACAGTCGATCCCTGTGAGTACAAAACGTGGACTTGGATATCAGTAATCAGAAGCTGAGAACCAACATGTCAATCTCATGATAAATAAACCTCTATCTTCAGCAGTTGCTCAGAGGCATGTGTTTCGCATGCATCTTGCCCTAAAAAAATTCATTCAAGCCTTGTTATCATGCTCTGTGTCTTCAAACTCCATGTCTGTAGATCTTCTTCCTTGTCTCCTGCCACCTGACCTTCACTTTATAGTGTATAGAGCTACCATCTTTCCCAAGTCTGTCTCTTTATCTTTTTGTTTTTCATGTCCTGTATGTTACATTGTTTATGTCATAATCTCTTTTTCACAGGTCAGGCAATATATATATATAAATGCTGATTTCCTCTCCCTTCCACTGTTCATATGCATTGGTCTCATGCTTTGTCCTATGTTAAAACTAAATCATTTCTACTTAAAATACAGACAGGTATCATTTCTCTATGCTGAGTTTTTTTCTATTTTATTTAACTTACTGCTTCTCTGCAAGAGAAATTCAATCAGGTTTGGTCAAATTAATACAGCATTATTATATTTAAGGGTTTAAGTTCAAAACCTTGAAATTAGCCTTTAAAGGATGACAAGTGTTTGGATTTACTATTCGTCTGTATTATGAAATAACAGTGATGAAAAAAGTTACTTCTGTTGAGACATTTGATGTGGAACTTTTTAAAGAGGCAATGATGAAAAATGAAAAAATCCCATCAGCATTTTAGGGAAGTAGAGAAACAGACTTGTGCTGCTGAGGTATTTTCATGAATACATTTGTTACAAGGTATTTTCCCTGAAGAGGGAACATGATACAGCTTCTTTCGGTTGGCTCAAAGAGCACGAGGAATTTTTACTCTTAATTTACACGTTTTTTCTCCTTTATTTACTTCACAGTCTCAGATAATGCCATTAAAGTGAGAATAAGTTTGAAGTCTGCAATGGGTGATAGTGCTGTGAGTATGATTTCTGTTCATTTGAAATGTTTTCACTCGAACAGGGTTCGAACATTAATTGACTCCTTTGTGTTTCAGTATTCTTGGAACGCTAATGAGTTGTACCTGTTCAAGGCCAGCATGGCTTACGCCCTGAGGCAGTACTACGGCCAACGGAACACCACCCTTCTCTTCACGTCAGTGTCCTCCCTCATCCTGCAAATACCAAAATATATAACCCTGTTAAATGCCTTTGTTTTTCCAACTGTCACTTTCCGCATCACAAATTTTAGAGCTTTTATCTGTTTCAATACAGAGCAGAGAACGTACTCACCTATAACGAAACTCCCAGGATCTCCTTCTTTTTTGTGGTCACCAACCCGACAGCTCCCTCTACTTATATACCAAAGGCTGATATAGAGGAAACCATAAGGTGAGGCACACCTTTTATATATACAATTGACACAATTAACTGTTTTTGGCGACATAATTATTCTTTCATGTTTTATTTCTCTCTTGAAATCAATCTCAGAGATAAGCAAACAAACAAAAATATTTACATATATGTATAAATGGATAAATCAATTTATATATGTGTATTTCAAGAGTAATACCACATCATCCTGCTGGCCTCAGATGATCAGACACAGGATACATTGCACAGCCGTCATAAATATTGTGACGCAGAGAAACAGGGACATTCTTCAGTTGAGAAAAAACGGGAAAAACTGGCTGGTGCAAAACGTGATACGGGCGTTAAAGTCGTCATTAAAATTAAACTCTGACCTCTTTGAATTTTTAGAGGGCTGATCTGTTTCAACTGGCAAGAGTTTATGTTGTTCGTTTCAAGATTCAAAAAGCTTTGTTTATCCCTAATTATTCCTCTCCCATTCTTTCATTTGAGAGTGTGAGAAACAGCCACCCATATTTTTTTTTAAATTAACTGAGCTAACCTTAATTTTCCCTCCAGGTTGTACCGAGGTCGACTCAATGATGCTTTCCAACTAGATGACCAAACGCTGGAGTTTTTGGGTGTCCCTCCAACACTGGCCCCGCCAAAGGAGCAGCCGGTGGAGGTGTGGCTGGTGATGTTTGGCGTGGTCATGGGCATCGTGGTGCTTCTGGGCGTATACCTGGTGGTATCTGGTATCAGAGAGCGCAAGAAGTAAGTCTGGTCCGGAGAAAAGTATCTGTTGTGGCTCATCAATCGGTTCGATGACGCTGAACTCTGCCGCATCTTCTGTGTTTGAAGGAAAAGTCCAAAGGCTGCTGTGGGGAATCCTTATGACACAGACGCTGATGGAGTGAGTAATAAAGCCTACGACGACAGTGACAATGAACAAACTGGATTATAAGGCGACGATGGAAAAAGGGAAGATTTGTGCCCTTGGAAAGCATTGGTGCCATGATCTCTTCTTTATCGTGGCATCTCGACGCTACTGTCAAAAGTGCAAATTGTGAATATGTGTGAAAGTCTTATTTTTTGAAGAATTTTGATATGCTTGTTAACAAAGGATAAACTTAATTGTTTCATATCCAGCATTCCTCTGTGTTAATGTACCTAAAATGTAAAGTTTTACATATGCATAGGTTGTTTTAGTTATATTTTTCCTAATTTAGTCTTTAGGAAAAAATGTGATACTTAATTACACTAATTAAACTGTAAATATTGGTTTAGTGTTCTAAAACATCTCAATCTAATAGCTGACGGTATTGATTTGGTGTGGGTTAAGTCGCAGGTTGTGTCAGTTTGTTGCAGGACTTTAAAGCGGGACTTGTTAAATCTTTGCATATTTTCAGATTTTGAGTTTCTTTTGAAGTTTTGATATTTTTATTTGTTATAAAACATCAAGTGAAATGCTTCTGTTAAATAACTGAAGGCAGCATAAGAGAATAAAATGTTGACATGAAAACGTTGAGTTGCTCATTCCTGCTGCAGACCTCAGACCACCAACACTTGAATGTTAATGCAAAAACAGACGACAACTCGTTCATCTGACACCTAATGCATTATGTGTGACACAATAGATCAGAGAGATAAATCAGACATCATACACACTCTGAATGGTTAGCTCTGGAGGTTTGATCTCTCTTGGCAAATGTTTTGTTGGATACACATTTCGTTTTATTGCTTTCAACTTCAAGATATAGAAAAAAAATCAAATGAAAACAGGCAAAAACTGACATTCACAGGATTTTATGCCAGATTCTTTGCTGGGGATATAAAATACAAAACAGGCATGGAATCATTAATTGGTATTTGTCACATGTATCAAACTCACAATAAACCCATTGAATTCTACACCTTTGAGGCCTTCCAAGAAAAAGCACCTTCTGATTACCAAGTGCATACAGCACCTAAGATTATTATGTTATAATAGATAATTATGTTATAAGACTTGTGTATTTACAGATTACATTTCATTTTATGCAAATATTCTATATTGATGTACATCAGATAAGGTCTTTGTAATATGTTTAAATAAAAGTGACAATCATCACACACCATATGGATACACATTTACACACCAGTGCCAAAGCAGCATTTGACAAAGTGATTTGGTCACATGTCACTTGACCAAATGTCCCAAACAACTCATGGCTTCATTCTTTCTAAAATAGCATTTAAGCGACTGAAAAAAATTAGCCTGAAAAAGCCTGAAAAAGAAAACTCCCAGTCATTTCTTAATGACGAAGAGGAACGATGGGTCTTCTCTCCCTCCATCCAGCTTTTCCATTTCCACTGAGTCTGTGCTGACCATACAGATGAACCAGCCTTTGTGGAGGGCAGATTCAAACCTACGCTGCTTTGTCCGGTCAGCCTTCATGTAGAAGACAAAGGCCAGGGTGTTGTCATCACTCCTGGAGATCTGCCTCAGCCTCTTCTTTTCACACGTCTGCAAGAAGCAATCTTTTTTTTTTAACTAGAAGTCTTCCTTAAATGAAATGTTTAAATAAATCACCATAGATTTTTACATGTGGTTATCTATTTATTTAGGCTGATTTTCTTTTAAAAAATCGTATGAATAAACCTAAATGAATGTTGCATGATTTCATTGACATACCTCCACCTGTAAGAGTACCTTGTCCCCGTCCTGGCAGCACTTGAGGAAGCAGTTTGAGTCAGTGAGGTTTAGAACCACTGGCATTCCTCTGAAAGATGGCTCCACCCTGTTCGACTTGTAGTAGTATATGGTGATTTTCTCTGAGCAAAGGGGGAAATAGAAAGTCACGTTACAAACCTTTCTCCCAGACGTGAACCGCCACTTCTGCTGTGATACTGAGCTGTGGACTCATGCTGGTGTGCTCTGCTCCCAATGACAAACCTGGATTGGGTGACGAATAGGGAGTCTTTTGCGAACAGATTCCTCTTAGGTAGCGGTGAGAAGGTACGTGTTCAATGAGGACTTCTGACAGCTTTTCCTGTCTGAAACTGGTACTTCCACTAGGAACTGAAAGCGACATGGGGAACAAACAGAGGCCACACAGACTTTTTACACTATTTCAATAGTGTGAGAAGTCTGAAGAAACAACAGAACTGATTGAAATTGTATTGAAATAAAAACTTTGTAAAAAAGATATTATTCACATGAAAATACAATACTCAGTCGGATATTTCATGACTGGCAGGTCAAGGGCCACACAGACAGAAACAACCCAGCACACTCATTTTGAGTACTCATCCAGAGTAAAATCAATAATTACCCGAGTGCGGAAAGTGGAATATTCAGAAAAAACTATGCATTGATACAGGAGAACATGCAAAGTCCACACAGTCATGAATAGATCCAGACACCCTTTGCACTGAGGTGACAGTGCTAAGCGACACAGAACCCACAATCCCACTACATGGCAAGGTTAACCACACATATACCCATGGACGTTAAGCCCTCCTACTCACCCACAGTCAGTATGCTGGACTCTGACACCACCACAACATCACTGAAGGTGCATCCCGTGCCGTGGCATCCCTGGCAGGGGCTACCGGCGTCGCAGCCCCGGCCACTCACCACCGAGATGACGGTCTTCGTCATCTGAACGATAAGCAGGTCCCCCCCATCGCCACTCTCCTCGCTTTCGCCCGGGCAAACATCCTCGTCCAGACCAGGCGCGGCGGCCTCTTCCTCTCCCTCTGGCCCGACTTCACATTCCTCCTCCCTCGACATCACCCAGGACCAGCTCATGACTGCTGACTCTTTGGAGTCCGGCTCTAAAATGTCCCCATCAGGTGGAGACCACTGGGCCTCTTCCTTCTTGCCGGGTTTGTGAACTGTCTAAAGAAGCAGAAGAGAAAAACAGCTCAATCATCGGCTTCACCACATTTTTAATGTTTGAAACCGCTCTTTTGCATCTTTTGGGGAGTTGCCTTCTTTGATCAAAAGGCAGAGACAATAAAAACCGCAGACTCCTACACATAGAGCTGGTTTGATGTTTAAACATGCAAGACCGAAAAGTTAAACCAGACAAATGAAGCCTGGAGAAAAAAGGTGTGTGATGTAATGTTCAGTGTGTGAAACACAAACTCACCAGCATTGGATTCCCCTCAGAAATCATTTTGGCCAACTCTTCAGGCGTGACAACCTGTAAGTCGACACCATTTATCTCCATCAGCTTGTCACCTCTTTTGGTAGAAGATAAAATATATGTTTGTATACATATCTATTTATACACCTTTGAAAGCAAAAGCAGAGCGTGACAAAAGAGTTTAAGCCTGCATACCTGGAAAACTTTTTTTTCCCACCGCCTTTTTTGAATTTCACCACATTTGCCACATCGTATTGATGCTTTCCCTCGTGGATCTGGTGTACAATCAGCACGGCTCCGTTAGTATGGTCCTCCTGAAATACCCGGATAAGAACACAAACTCTTATCATCACGTACGTCTTTAAATATCCACACGTAGATTCCCTTGCGGACAGCGGTTTTTCCTGTAAGAGACACCCACCGTCGCGTCCATGCTGCCGCTGTGTGAGATTAGAAATGTCAAAGAGTGAAGTCACCAGAAATAGCCGGAACTTTTAAAGCATTCTGTGAGCTTTGGTTTCTACTGGCTAGAAGGGGAAGTGGTAATGTGGAGCCATATTGTCAGATGTGGATGGGGATGTCTAAAGAGGAAGTAGGTTATGAACTGTATATCTTTGATAAAAAGTGACTCGACAAATATAACAGATTTCTTTGAAAACAGAACTTTGTAACGTACATGAAAGAACATTCAGTTATGGCAATTACTATCACTAACTATATAGAGTTAAATTACCTTTAGCTATACTTAACTATACTAGCACACATGAAGCATGTGACTGTTATTTAAAATAATAAATGCTCAAAGAGGAGTGGGAACAACAATGAACTGTCATGCATTATAAATGGGAACTACTACAAAGTGCAGAACTTCTTTAGTATGAACACAAACAGGGGGTTAATTTTACAATCATAATAACCGTAGTTACTTTTTTGAAGAAAAACCAAATAACTGAGAGATTTTCATGTTGGGGCATGGTGCTTCACACTTTTGTGTAATGGCTCCGATGTTTTGATACTGGGATGAATATGTTGCTAACTTTATACAGGCACACACACAAGTGTGCCCACACACACACGGTGGCTATTTCAAGCTTCCCTTTGGAGCTCCAACTAAATCTGTAGAAGCTGCCGCGGATTGAGTTACATGAGACGGACACAGGACTGTCACAAAGCAAACCTCAGTCCACCAGACCATGCCAGAGCCGAGGGGCCGAGCACACTTCCACCAGGCCGAAATAAGCTGACAGGTCAGCCAGGTACTGTCATGCTTCGAACAAACACCACAATATTCTGCTGAATGGTGTGTGTATCCGACGGCTGATTGCAATTTTCATTACAGTGGCATTTGAACATGCTTAGGAATGCTGTTTTAGCAATAGATAACTAACCAGCCATTCTTGTAGTTCAGACCAAGTCCTTTAAACCTTCAGCTCTCAACATGAATATGTGAGAAGTAACATGACCGTGTTGAGAAGAACCACATTGAAATGTCTCAGCATGAATTTAAGTACATAAAAAAAAGTTGGTAAATAGTATGTCAGTGAGGTATTTCCCTGGACTTGTTTTGAGGACCTTATCTCTGGCTGAGTGTGTGATTTCCTGTGTTTCAGGTGGTCATGCTCGATGTGTTGATAATTGGTGGTGGCCCTCATGCCCTGACCTTGGCTAGCCTGCTGTCCAGGCCTGACCCTGATCCAAATTCTGACCATGGAAGTGACCCCCTTCTCTCGCACTCCTGCTCAGATCCTCAGAGGCCTCGGCCGAACCCCGAAGCCTCATACAACAACTGCTGCAGTGGCAAGCGGAAGAGAAGGGCCAAGGCTGGTACGGTGTGCTAGGCTTAACTTGACCGATTAAATCAAGAGTGTTCACTCACTGTCATGCTCAAATTACATTCAGCTATTCATAACAATTGTTTTTATTTTCATGGTAAATTCAACTGTAGCAGAAAAATAAACAGTAAAACTGTCAGTTTGGATATGGATGGAAAGAAAAATGATCTATCTATCCATCTATCCATCTATCCATCTATACATCTATACATCTATCTATACATCTATCTATACATCTATACATCTATCTACCCATCTATCTATCCATCTTTCTATCTGTACTGTATGGAAATAAACAATATACACGACACATTAAGCCAAACTCACTCAAATTCTGTTTGTGATGAGTCTGTTCAGGCCAGACAGTGGAGGAGAAGTTTGCTGAGTTAAAAACATCCGAAAGGATCCCTTACCCTCCAATTAGTCTTCGAGTGGTAGATGCCTATGGACAGTGGACTGCTCTGTGGGAGAGCCAGTTTTCAGCGTTGAACATCCCTCACCTGCGCTCCCACACGCTGGTACACACAGATCCTTTCAATAAGGTACTACCCAAACAACTTAGACAGAAAAAAAATGTGCTAACTGTATACGTGTGAATGAACATGTTTAGAAACGCGTGTGTGAATATTGTCCTCGACAGAGAGCGTTTCAGGAGTACGTTCAGACTAATGGGCGTTCAGCGGAGCTGCACAGCCTTCCAGACCAGGTCTACATTCTGGATCAACATGCATTCTTCAATGATATGCGGCTGGGCAAAAAGGAAAAGAAGCGTTTGAGGGTCGCCTCCACGCTGAAGAACAGTTTATCCCTCAGTCTGCCGGGAACCCAGCTCAGTCTGGATTTCTTCGAAGAGCAGGTTCGACTTGTTTTGTTCCCACTAGTATATTTGACTGGATGATTTAAAAGCGTACCACTTAAATGAGTGGGTGTAGGGCTTTAAACATACTTTCTCTTCTACCTACCTTCTACCTACACAAACATGCAAAAAATTACAAACACAGAAAGGGATGACAATGAAAACACTGATAACGTAACAACAAAAACAAGCAATGTTGTAGAAATTTGCATAAACTAAAAAATATTCAAATGTGTAAACTACATTTCCTTTACAACAACAAAGAAAATAAACCCAAAATGATATACCCAGAATTTAACACCAGACAGCAGCATACATCCTCTTTGTTATCATTCCTAAAATCTTTCTGTGTCTGTAAAATTCTTATCTGTCTTCTTATATCTTTTTAAAGAAGAATTCTGATGTTCTTCCTCTTTCTCAGAATGAGGAAAAACGTTTTTGCTACTATTCACATGAATGAAGCCCACCGATACCCTTTACCTAGTTCCTCTGACGCAGGCCTTGGTATTTTTTTTATCAGTATCAAACAGATGTGCTGCTCAAAATACCCAAATATTTCCGTTAGCCGAGCTTGACTGAGTGGGTTTGAAGATTACCCCCCTCAAGATGGCATTTGAGCTCCATCTGCTGGATCTCAAGAAATACTATTTTAAAACTGATGCTTTTATTTAAAAAAAAATGTCAGTGATTTGCAGGCATTAGAAGTTTCCCCGCTATCAAACGAATATTCAAACTAGACTTTAATAGAACTTTGAAAATTGAGAATCAGCAGGTACTCCAGGAAAACCAGAAAGCAAATTCCAAAAGATTGAGTAATCATTTTATTAAAAGTATCTGGAGTGATGCTGTTATATACATGTACATTCTTATTTGATTTTATCTATGTGCAGGTGAGGAGATACAAACTGGACGAAGTTCTGGTGAAGGGAACAGTGGAGCGCATCATCCCTGTGATGGAGGACGAGAAAGAGATGGACGACAAACAGAAAGGAGATGGAGGGGCTGAAAACGTCCCAGGTGGAGCGAGAAAGCGAGTGAAACATTTCCAGGTCCATCTACGAGAGGGCGACGTCCTGGAAGCTTTCCGGGTCGTCGTGGCAACAGGTCCGACCCGTGAACAGATGGCAAACATCCCCTCGTGGGTCAGGAATATTGGAGAGAGCTACCCGGAGGAGCGTCTACAGCACACGGTCAATCTGATGCACCGGCTGCCAAAGTTCAGGCAAAAACTCTCAGAAACAGATCGTCAGACAGCAGAAGAGACATTTAGTCCACACGGTAAGAAAGATTCCACCTCTTATTTTTAATTAGAGGAGGACCTGACTGAATGTGTGACATCTCAAAGCCAAATATTGAGCGGAGTATGTCATACCATGTTTTGACCCGCAACCCCTCAGACTTCAGTGACCTTTCTAGAAGCTTCCATAGCCCCTGTCCCCCTTTAACAAGTACTGTATACGTGTGTGTGTGTGTAGGACTGTATGTAGTGTGTGAGGCAGGGCAGAGAGTAATGGTAGTTGGTGGAGGTCTGACCAGCGCTCATGTCGTCTCTATTGCCCTGCGGCAAGGGGCCAGCCATGTGACATGGGTCATGAGAAAACATCTGCAGGTCCAGTGACTGTGTGCATCAGCATGTGGAGCAGCAATTTAAAATAAAAAAAAAACAAAGCAACAACCTTCTTCGTTTTGTCTGCGTGAAGTCGTGCGCTTTCCCGTTTGTTTCCCGCAGCTGAAGCAGTTCGACGTGGGCGACGTGGAGAGCTTGGTGGGTCGTTACTCCCACGTGGAGCACGGCATCAAGCTGGACGGCCAGGCCTACCTACGGCAGTTCTACAGCGAGAGGAGTCTCCACAAACGGCTGGCTATGATTCGCCAGGCCAGGAAAGGAGGAGCCGTCACCCCAGAGGCCTACACCCACCTTCAGCCCTTCATCCTGAGCGGACAGGTGGAGGTGAAGGCATACTGTCAGGTAATGGTATAGAGGCAAAGAGAATACAAAAAGACAATTTGCATGTGTCTCTCAAACTATAAAACACCTTTAAATTTTAAGATTTTTTTCACCGACTTAATGATCAGCCGATTAATGCAAAGAGAAAATGATCTGCACTTCCATGTAAAACTATTACAGTAATCTGTCATTCTAAATGTATCTAAAGGTCCTGACTAAACATACACATCACCAAACAATCTACTTGATTGTGTAGTTGCATTGCACTCTTTTCATTAAAAATGCTGTGAAATTGGGCTTACCTCTGGGTTAAAGAGCAGCCACATTTGAATATCTGAAATAAAGCCATCACCGTATTTTTGGCCACATGTTACTGTGCATACAATTTCTTTGCCAGAGAATGAACTTGAATCTCAAACCAGGTGAGCGAAGCTAGCTGGGACTACAAGAACCAGGCGTGGAGTCTGTCTCTCAGCTCTGGGGACCATTGGACGGGAGATATGATCTGGCTCGCCACCGGCTGCAAACTTGATGTGAAAGAGGACTCGCTGCTTTCTGAAGTTATTAAAAAATTCCCAATTCAGGTGAGTTTAAACTAAAATGTTCTATTACAGTATTACATGATGGGGAACAGAAGGCATTGTTTTTATTTGAGCCCTTACGATAAACTGTGGCCCGGAAAACACTCAGATAATAAGATGCTCTGATGGCTTTGGTGGTCTAAAGGTGATAGACGGATGGCCGTGCATATCAGAGAGTTTACAGTGGACAGAAGGGTGTCCACTCTACCTGATGGGGCAGTACACCGCTCTTCAGGTAGGCTTTGACGTATTTATAATGTTTCACCATGCAAAAGACTGAATCTGGAGACCTGGAACCTTTTCTCCATCTTCCCACACAGGTTGGACCTCATGCCGTAAACTTGGCTGGAGGACAAGCTGCCAGCATGCGAATCACAAAGGACATCATGTTCCGTCAGCTACAGGACGCTACGCAAGCTCTCAACACGAACGGGGACAAATCAAAAACAGAAGATTATGTTCAACAGATGCGAGGACTTTTGTGGCTTTAACATTAATGTGTGCGTGTGTGGTAGGCTATGTGATTAGTGCAATTTAGGGTTTCTTATGGTGTCCTTGGACTAAACGGTGAATGCACAAAAACACATTCTGTTCGTTGTGACATGGTCTAAATATCATAATTTACGTGGTATTTACCTCCAAATTGATTATTTGCGCATGAGCTTTCATTGTGTCATTCAAAAAAAGTTATAATAATAATGATAATGATTCAGAACAAAATAAACACAGAACATCCTCAAACCACAGATAATGATGTTGTGTTCCAGTTAATTTGAGATGCTGCAGTTGTTACATCCTCTACCCAACCTATTCCACATATATGATTTTTTTATGGTCACTTTCTATCTCTTTAGGGTCATATTTAATTTTTCTTTGGGCTTTTATGTCATTGTTTTGTTTTACAGGCTAATTAAGTTTGTTTTCTTTATTTTGTAAAGGCTTATGACATTTTATTTTTATTTCAGGGTAAATTAAGGTGACCTGGCGTTAATAGACTTTTTGTTTACTTTCCTGTTAGTCTCTATTGGCCATTTTCCATTCCTGGTTTATCCAAGAGAGGTTCACGAGGAGGCTGGAGCCCTCACCCACCTCCAGTATCAGTCTAGGGTCACCAATTAATCCAACTGCGGGGAACAGCCTTAGAGTTTGGAGGCACGAACGGATGTCTCAGCCTGAAACAGTCCAGGGACCTCCACCCTTTGTCGAGGTAACGCTAGTCAAAACATGGTTCCGCCCCCTCTTCACTTCCGGAATTTAATCCTGCTTGAGACGACAGGAGTTACACTCATATAGTATCCATGCCGCTATAAGATTCTTATTGGAAAATAAAGATAAGAATAAACAACACCGTAGCGTGCCTGCTCGGACAGGTAAGTGCTCACATTTCTCTTTGACGGTAAATTGTAAAATTGCTTTAATTTTATTTATTTTTTAAACGAAAAATTATCGTAAGAAATTGAAAACTCTCTGTGGACTGAAACCGTAGCTAAATATTGGACTTTAAAGGCTATGTAAAGCGTGTCTTAATGTGACCTGGGAGCAGTGGTTGGGCTTCAGGGGAGGGCCGGAAACGTTTGGCGGCGTTACCATGGACACGAATGAGGAAGTAACGACCGTCAACAAATCCGTGAAGTCGGAGCTGGTCGCTTCAGCGTCCAGAGAATAAACGTTCTCATAAAAACAAGGATATTTGCGCACAGTGTCGCTGGACGGATTCTGTTTGAAATTCGCGTGACTGAACAACCGACCGACCCCGGAACCAGCTAACTGCCCGCTTGTCTGATCAGTTGACCGCTCTCAATGGTCTTCGAACAGTCCTCCCAGGTGTCGTTTAATCTGGAAGCCCTGGGAAAAGCAGACTTGTGAGATTTTCAAATGTCTTTTTTTAGACGTCCCACATGCTTCAATTTCAAGCAACTCCTGCAAAAAAAGCCTTTTAATGGTATCATACAGCTTAATGCTGATTCTATGCATTTAACATTGCCTTTACATTGTAAAGTAGATCAAAACTCCCCTAACTACTTAAAAACAGGTATATAATTTTAATAGTTATTTTTAATAGTTTTTCCAATATCAGAAGGAGGAGTCTAACACTGTTTTTATATGTTCACAAAAATAAGTCATAATAATGTATAACTTTTTCATAAAGACTTAACACGTGTTTATATTGTTGTTCTGCAGACCCTAAAGCCTTTGCATGAAAAATGAACTTGAGGAAGGTGGAAAAGATGGTTCTGAGTGTGGAGCAGGCTGAGGGAGTCGGTGCACGGGTTCGCAGAAGCATCGGGAGGAAGGAAGTAAGCGTCTCAACAAATTATATCCCAGCTGTCAAAGTTTACATTATGGCTATAACAGCAGGCATGCACATATTATTTTTTTTAGCTTCACATGTTGTACTTTCAGCTCAGAAACCTGGATCCTTTCCTGATGCTGGACGAGTTTAAAGTGAGCAAGCCAGCAGGTTTCCCCGACCATCCTCACAGAGGATTTGAGACGGTAAGACGATGCAGCAGAGAATTTAAAGCCTCTTTTGGTGAATGTTGTGAAAAATAAAACTCATGTTTGTTTCTGTGATCAAGACCTGAACCTTAGCCTTTTTTCCCTTTTTTTTGTCGGCGGTGGAATAAAACCAGCAAAGTGCTCAGGTTGATCAGTTTACTTTAGAAAACAATGACGCCTAAAAGACAAGACCTTTCCTCGTCTATTTTCAGTTATTTTGACTGAGATTCATTTCTGATTTTAGGCATTTGATTCAGCATATTAACGCACACACACAGAGACAATAAAGGGAGTACACAGTGTTTTGCATGTAGATTTGAGCACATCCCACATTTGTCTGCCTACTGATGTAAAAGCGATTAAATTCCTCACAGAGCAGCTGACTCAAACAACAGGAATGACTGAGGGGTGAAAGTCTGACTCTAACCACTAGATGGCACCAGCCAGACTGTGGCCATGGAGGGGAAACTATGTCAAATGTCAGTACTTAGAGTGCTTCTTTCATTTTCTTTTAATTCATCCATCCATCCATCCATCCTTCAAACACTTTTATTTTTGTTGCTTGGTTATTGAAACTCAGCTTACTTTGCAACTCTTCATCATGATTTTTCTTGCTTTTCCACCCTGAAATACTCCTCCCTCACTGATGAACGAGGCTAATGTTGCGAGTTGGACGCACATCTTTAACACATCAGCCTTTGGCGGTAGTGTGCCAGACATTCCCCCGAAGTGTGTTTGAGTTGGCAGGTGCAACTTCAATCACCCAGTGTGGGTGGATAGAGCGGCGCTTCACTCCCAGCATGCCTTTCAGCAGGTGTGTTTGCTCACACTCACGTGGTTTTCCAAATGACCCAGCTGTGGAGACAGATGACACGCAGTTCACTGCAGGGGCCCCAGCTTCCCTACCTTACACAGATGTTCACCTTTGAGCCCCATACTCAAAACTTTTCTCCTTCTCAGGTCTGAAATGAATGCAAAAGTGCCGAGGAGGCACTTCTTTGCTAAGCACAGGCACAAGTTACATTAAAAATTTTCAAATTGAGCATTGACCAATATATGACATACTGTAATGCAGATTTGTTTATTGTTTTATTACATTTGCCATTGAAATGTTTCCAAATAATTGGAGCAGTTTAGATGTTTATGGTGTGTATGTGTGTGTTCGTGTTTCAGGTAACATATGTTTTAGAGGGAGTCACAGCCCACGAAGACTTTTGTGGACATTCGGGAAGACTGAAACCTGGAGATCTGCAAGTAAGAAATGCAACCACACCAGTAGATTTTTATTCAGCAGATTTTACTTAGCAGAGATTTTAACAAAGCAGTTAATATACGACACAAAATCATCATTTAATGGTAGAGTGTTTTGGCTTTTTAAAACATTCCTTTTTTATACTTCCTCCAAATTTTAGACACATTGTTGTGACTGTCCAATTTCTTGGTGGCACCATATTTCCTGTAAATGATTCATTTATTAATATCTGCCCAGCAGCTTTTTGAAGACAGCTCTCCCCAAATTTCAAATTATTCTTTTAATCCATTTACTATCTTTCACAAGTTGAACAAGCTCTTTCAAGTTGACACAAATTGCCTGATACCATTTTGAAATATAAAGCGAGTTCCCTAATTGTAATTGTGAGTGTTTAATGAATCAGAAGCCCTCTGTTCCCTTAATATGAAACTCTATTGGCAGAACAAGACTCAAGTGTATTGGCAAAGGGTCCCTGCAATCTCATAGCGTATGCATTTTTTTGTTGAGCACTCCCACTAATTGGATATTATGCCTTGTGGGTTTTTTCCTGTGTTTTAAGGCTGTAAAGTTTCATTCACACATGCAAACGCACAGGCTGCTGACTCAGCCTCAATCTGCAGATAAAGTTCAGGCAGTTCATCTGAATTTGCTCTACCCCTCCACATGTTCCCTTTGTTGGCTCGGGCCGCTCGTGGGAGCTGCAGATGCTCAAACAGACGACTGGCTATGAAAGCGGTGGTTCATTAAAGTAAAAGTCGGTTGTTGTCATGCTATAGATGCTGAAGTTTAAGATGACAAACTCCACAAAATGTAAGTTGAGGCCTAGAATCTTCCGAGCTGAACACGACTGGACCTTGATGCTGTTTCAATAGCTTGACAGCATGTTAGCAGATGAAAAAGTGAACTCTAGTCGTAGATAAGATGTGCAGGAGCTCCCGCCCGACAGTTTAACATCTGACGTGCAGAGATGCTCAAGACGACTCCACCTTTTTACTCTCACCCTTCTGTCTCCAAGCTGATTAGAGACACTGAAGTTCTCCCTGCGGCCACGTTTAGAAGAAAGAAACTGTCATGCTGATATTCATTTTGTGTCCTCAATGGGAGTCCAGTCTCATCTATTATATCTGGCAGTGAACTCAAAATCTCCACAACACTGAGGCAACGATTCAAACTTCCTCCTCCTTTTATCTCCATTCTGCTAAAATAATTAAACAAATGACATGTCTGTACAAGTGTCCTATTGTCCGACTGTGTCCTTGCTGTGAGAGATATTTGTTGTTGTCCACCAGTGGATGACTGCAGGACGCGGGGTGGTCCACGCCGAGATGCCCGTGTCAGAAGAGCCGGTGGTGGGCTTACAACTCTGGGTGAACCTGTCGAAGCGAGAAAAGATGGTGGAACCGGCGTACCAGGAGCTCAAATGCTCAGAGATCCCCAAACCCAGCCAGGGGGGGGTTACAGTCTTGGTGATATCCGGAGAGGCTTTAGGAGCAAAGGCATGCGTCCGTCTGTCTGTCGATCAAATGGCATATAACTTTAAATTTTTTATATTTCATCCATACTGTAACAGTATAAAGGAAATGAATGTGTGACAATTTTAAATAATATATTCATGTTTCAAAGCTGTTAATTATTTATCAATAAGATTATATGTTAACTTTTTCTCACAATGCTTTTTCCGTTCTTTTATTTTATAGTCTAAGGTCTACACAAGGACACCAACTTTGTACCTGGACTTCAAAATGCAGCCAGGAGCCACGCATGTGCAGCCAGTTCCCGTCGGTAGGAAAACATTTGTAAATACCTCTTTGTGCTTCTAACTTGGATTGAAAAGGAAGCGTGGAAAGATGCTCATGTTAATTCCTCATTTCTTTTGTGACTTTTTGTTATTGTGATCTTAAATCTGTGTCCATGACTGTTTGCCACTGCTTGTATTTACACATTGTTGTAATTACAGTCAGTGTCGCTAATCTTTGGATTTTTTTTGGATGGCACAGTTCTAGTGAAAATTGACCAAACTACCAGGATTATATTGATCATTCTTCTTTTTGAGGGCTAAAATGGCAGAGCAGCTGCAGCCGCTTGCTATCAGCTGTTAGTTATTACCCTGAAATGATGGGTTTTGTAACTAAATTGTTTCTGGTAATTGGAAGAAGCCATTTTTTTCTTAGTTTTTTATCGCAGGTTTAAGAGCATATTACTTTTGTAAGAGGATTGTTATCATTTTCGACCTTTAAAGAACATCTATGTTTCACAGGATGGACTACCTTCATCTATACTCTATCAGGAACTATTCATGTCGGTGAGTTTTGTGCGCTCTGGGCCTCAAACATTATTTTAACCTGAATACACATAAATATAATTAATCTCCTCATAGAGAGGATTTTACTAAATGTTTATTTAAATGGAAGGAAGAAATCCCTGTTAGATAGGATGCTGGCATTAGATGGCTTCATATCTGAGGCTTTCTGGACTCTTTCATCCTTTCATTTTCTGCCATTGCTAGATTATAAGTGTGTGTGTGATCTCAAGCCAGTTACAGCTTCCCAGCCAAAAAGCACTTGAGCCTCAGAGTCTGGGTGTGTTAGTGCTGTCACTCTGCTGTGATCACAGGGTGTCAGCTTTGTTCAAAGTTGACGCCAAATCAGTGGAATAAGTCCCGACATTTTTCCTACTCTGACCTCACATCGCTCACATGATTTAACTGTTTTATCAGTGTTGCTGCTTAAATATCTTGTAGAATATCTTGTTTTCTTTTTCCGAATACGGTGATCAGGGAATTTCCTTTGCATGAGAACAAACACTTTTAAAATCGGAAGTCATATTTTGAGGGCTTTGTTGGTTTGTAATAACTCCTCTTATTTAGTCTTCCTATATTAAAATCTCATTGTTTCAATCACTCTCCTTTGTTGCACCACAGGATCTCTCAGACTTTATATAATGGCTGCCAGATGTTTTGATGACATGGGAGGCTTAAAAGGGCTGCTAAAAAAAAAGAAGTTATTTGAATTTTAAGTCTCCATCTCCACATGATGTCTTGGGGCAGCTGGGTTTGATTAATGAATGCAACGGAATCACAGCTGCCTGGTTTCCTCAGTATCCACCATTAGAAAGGGTTTGAGCATGCAGACTGACTTAAACAAGGGAACATTTTGAAAACCTGCAGGTCAAATTCCTTCTGTGTTACCGCCACTGGTTTTCCCATGCCACAAAGATTTGTCATATCCTGGAATGATTGTCAGTACGTTAACACTTCTCAGCTGGTAACACACGCACACACAAAAAAAGTTAAATACAAAAAGAAACTCCACTTCTCCTTGTCTTTGTAAAATAAAATAATTTAAAAATGTCCTCAGTTGAAACAACATTTTTGATCATCAAGTTAAAGAGGCTGAATTGTCCTACAGACCAGTGGCAATGTTTTCATACTGGGACTGACAAAAAATGAATACACTGAAGCAATAATAAGAGTTTGTGCATTTTAGAAGTGAGGAAAAAAACTACAAATCTTGTTTTTTCAGGCCCTGATCAGGAGCAGCAGCAGGTGGAGCCCCACCACACTGTGGTGATGGGCGATGGAGATGGCATCAAATTTGAAAACAAGGTAAGAAGAAAATGAACCTGTACATGCTGCCTGGACATCACAAAGCCCATATTGCTGTTTATGCTTCAGCTTTGTACGCTGGCACTCCTCATTGTCCCTGAACAAAGTACGAATAATACAGGTTTTTGGAAAATGAGCAGCCCCACTCCTTAGCTGTCATGTTGTTAATCCCTTTGTCGATGTGGTTTTGTTCTCACGTGATAATTTTTTTCTTCTTTGTCTGTGTGCATTTTGTATAATTCCTGAAACAAATTATTATTTCTGTACACTCGCACATGATTTTTGGGTCATGCAAGAATGTCAGTGTTATGAGCTACATGTGTGAATTTTTCTGTCTTTTCAGCAGAGTGTGTTAGTTCCTGAAGGGAAACTGGTCAGATAGATTTTATGTGGTTCTGCAGTCCCACCACGGTCAGTTGGTTACGTCAATAAAATATCTCAAAAAGAAAATACCAGCTAAACGTTAAGATGTAAAATCCCCTTTGGTATGACCAGACAGCTTGGTGTGTTTGTTTTTTTAAAAAAGGACAGTAAAATTAGTACAAACTTGCACGATTCTTGTATTTCTTCTGCCCAGAAATGAAAACAGACAGCAATTTTTTCCTGCATGACTGAGTCAGCTCATACATGCCTCAAGTTCCTGCAGTGGACGTCCTTTTTTAAATTTTGTGTGTGTTTTCTGTTCTAAAATTTTAATCTTAAGTCAGAAAAGCCCCATAACTCTCTCCAGTGCAGAATTCCTCAATCATTTTAATACCAGTTACAGTTTGCACTGTACATTATGTTAGCTCACTATTTTCCCTCAAAGATTGTTTCACATGATCCTTTCTTGGGTCTGTACAGAGACAAAACATTGAAATGAAAAGTCTAGTCACAAAAGTCTAGAAAAATCAATACCATTCTATATAAAAGCTGATCCCTTCATTTGTGACCACATTGATTTGTGTCTTTTTGTTTATCAGGATCCCATTTTTGTGGGATGCTCATTGCAACTAACAACTGACCCTAAGTTCAATCACTTCTCACACAACGATAAAACCTTCTGCATTTCTCTCTCAGGGCCCTTCGAGCTCTCACTTCGTGCTGATTGCTGGAAAACCAATCAATGAGCCTGTGGTACAGCATGGTATGCTTTTCTCTTTATTTCAGTTTCATTTCCTTAAACTAAATGCAACCCGTCCCTGAACAGCAGAGAGGCTGGAACCACAGCTGAATCCACGCCTATGTCGTAACAAACGGCTGTGTCTGCCCTCAGGTCCGTTTGTGATGAACACAGAAGAGGAGATCAGAGAGGCTATCAAAGACTACCAAACTGGCAGAAATGGCTTTGAAAGAGCCAAAAGCTGGAGGTCCAAAATCAGAGACTCTGTTTGAACTCTGGTGGAGGTTTCAAATTTGCTCTGTCAAATGGTCAGTTAAATTGTGTTCCCATTTATTTATTCACTGAATCATCCACAAGGCACATGGTCTTCTTTTTTTTTAAGTTAGGGGGACAGTGTAGTTGTTTGATTTGTAGAATGGCTCTGTCTGAAGAGATCCATGAACAGAGTTATACTGAATATACGAGGTGTCATTCTTTTGAAAATACATAATAATGTTTTTAAATCCAGTAGCTGACAAAAACTCTGAGCGTTGTTATCTTGAACTTAGTTCGATACAATGACACACAGCTACACATCCATTTACCTTTTTCCTTTGACTTGGTTTGAGCTCCCTTTCCTAAATGAAACGTGTGCACTTGTTTGCTCTCCTCATCTTTCATTTTTCTATGACAATCTGTACCATTAAGGCTGTGTTGCGGAATGGACATAGATACAATCATTCAGAATGTGGCCTAAAAATCCATAAAGCTGAGTCTGCTCCTGCCTAAATATATGATAATAATGTAAAATGTATAATGTAAAACTTTCCATATGATTTGATATATTTATTATCACAAATCCGTGTTTTTATCTCTTATCTGTTACTACCATAAGCAGTGGAATAAAACTAAAATGCATTTGTGTTGGTCCTGTATGTGCCATTATGGATTTTTCTAGCAGAATACGTCCTAAATCACAACGGCCTGCATACTCAAGTGGGTGGAGTGTGTTTGAGACAGGGTTTGCTCTGCCAGCTTCCTTCCCCTTCACACGTTATGGAGGTCTGGATCACATTTAAGACACATGTTGTTGCGTTCAGGCAGTGTGAGTTTGGTAACTGCGGAAGAGAGGACACTGGATTTTAAGGGCATGGGACTTGTTCACTTGACGTACGGATACTGAAAAAAGTAACAGCAGAGGCAGAAAAAAAAGAGTGGGCTTTAACCCAGAGGACCTGCAGCACGTGAAGAAACAATCAGTCAGACCAGGACAGACAGGAGCTTTTTATGATGGGATCATAGAAGAAGAACTTGTGCAGATATCACTGTTTTTTGTGTGGTTTGTTGTTTTTTCCTCTTATTTTCCAATGCAAAAAACAAATAGATAATGTGCCAACTAATGATAAAATGAGAAGTAAGGAGTTCTTCAGCTCATCAGGCCTGAGTATCTCAAAGTACAAAAGAATGTGCAGATTTTTTTTTAATGTTCTTCGGGAGGCAATTCAAAGAACCTTTGCCATAGTCATTATTTAACTGGACACCTTGGTTTCTACATCAAAGCCTTAGCAGCACGTCCAGGTTTTAAAAGCCCACTCTCCATTTGGCTCAAGGGCGTCTGGGTTGATGTGACAGGTTACGTCTGGCCCAGACACACACACACACACACACTCTACTGTGCAGCTGGAAGATCCAAGAGTTTGTGATGCGAATAGCTGCTCTGAGGACAGAGTGTGTGGTCTGAGGGGCTCAACTGCTCTGGGAAACGGGGCCGAGGAGGCGGCCAACTCAGAGAGCCTTCGCCGCGCTGCTCAGAGACAGAGGACAGACCCAAAGGATGGTGAGGATGACGAGGGTGAAGCAGAGCCTGTGTAGAATGTCTGTGATGGTGGCTTTGGTGGTGGAGCTCGGCTGGATAAGTGTGGGCCACAGCGTGCACACAGAAGGAGGAAGTAGGGTAAGTGTTTAACAAAGCTTTGTGTCTAGAAGTATAGCCATTTATGACCAAGAAAGGAAGCAATATGAGAAAGCCTTCTGTATCTTATAGCTTCCTACAGCTGATCTGTGATTAAACCTCTGAGAGGTTATTGTCTCTCCATTTATTTTTGTTCAGTAGATCATAAACTTCTCACTCAACCAGCTTCTCCCTTTGCTGTAAATCCACAACTTTACAGTAAAAAACATACATGTGGTTTACCCAGAAATGCCAGTGAGAGGGATATTCAAACCATTTTAATCTCCTCAAATTACAGTAGTTTTCTCATCTGTCACTCATATCCATTTTAATTCAGCCTTTATCTGATCTTTACTTTGTCCCTCTGCATGGTGCTTGCTTTGTCTCTTATTCGGTTTTTACTCAAAGGGCATATCTGGAAGATATTAAAAAAAGGCAGGACTTCCATCATTTCTGTACTTTGTCAGACAGAAGTGGAAGCTGTCAACTTGCAGCCCTACTCCACCCAATTTTGGAAGAAACCAAAGAAATGAATGGGTATTTAGTGTCACAGTTATTGACAGGAAACAAAGCAAAGGCTGTGGAGGGAATAACTGCTTCCATGTTGTAGACCTGCCATTTGGCTTTTCCCACCTCAAACACGGCTCGGGGAAGTTCTAAATCTTAATTCCACTCCCATCCCTTCTCCAGCTCATTTCGGTCACATCTTTGGCTTTGTTGTCTATTAACATGTCAAAGGGAAAAACAAAACAATAAAAATCCTTCACAAAGGGAATGACTTGAGGTTTAGTGGGAGGGAGAGAAAAGTTCAACTGAAGACACTCATTTTTACCGTAATTCTCTCTGCTTCCATTTTGTTCTGGTTTACGTCACCCTCAGATCTCTGCCTTTCTGCGGTGGCATGACATGTGGTTTTATGGTTTTCTCACACAGCTGAGACACAGCAGCCTTTCCACTTCTGACGGAGCTGTGCTAAGGATCGACTTACACCCAGCTTCAGTTTTATGTCAAACGTGCACGTGTGCATCCGCTACATGTCTTTTCGTTGCATGCCTCAAAGGGCAGGTCTGAAGCTTTTTTGGAAAACTCTTTTTCATTTAAGAAGCCATCAGTTTAAATCTGTCTGCATGCCTATAATTTTTACAAATATAATTTATTTGGCTTGTTCATGAACAAACACAGATGATTAAATAAAGACATGACAGGACAGCATATGTTATTTTGTCATATGGCTGCAGAACGTCAGTTGCTTTCACTTCCAAGTAAAAAAACAGAATTAAGGAACTTTGCTTTTGAGAGGAACTTTCCCTGGTGGTCAGTTCAGCCTTGATTAGCAACAAATTCATTATCAAGACTGAGTAAAGAAGAAAAAAGATACATAGTCCTCCCTTGAGGCCAACATTTTCTCCCGGGTCTGACACCTCTGAAACAGATTTTTACTTATTACCAAGGCAACCAGATTAGCAACTGGTATATATAACCAAAGCAGAAGTTTCCAGCCTCATGAATTGTCGAGGTGGATTCTGGATTAAACTGAGCATACAGGGAACCAATATGGGTTTAAAATCACAATAGAAATGAGTGGAACACAGTGGTAGTCATTATCTTTTATTAAACACAAACACAGATTTAAATGAACAAATTGCAAAAATAAAGATAACATAACCTGTTACAATGTTTTTTATTCCCTCAAAACTTTTTATAGACAAGATCATCCAATGACAGAAGGAACTCTTGACAGACACTTAATTCTACACTCTCCAGGTTCAGCCAATTCTCAAACACCACTTCACCGTCCTGAAGATTAGAAACAAAGAGGAAAATTGGTTTTTAAAAAATCCTGAATTCATGCTCTCAGAGGAAGTTTCCATGGTCATCTTTTATGCACATCTAGTGGCCTTTGTGCCATCCAGCCATCCATTTTTTATGCCGCTGATGCCCAACGGGGCGCGGGGTGGATGGAGCCTCTCCCTCCGGCTGATAACGGGCGAGAGGCAGCGTGCACCCTGGGCCCCCACGCCACTCTGCCTCCCACGGATGCGCCTAGAATCTTAAATTACCACTCGTGGCTTCAATTATTTACAAATCCAACGCTGTGCTCCAATACACAGTCATAAGAATAGTACTAAATTTGGACAGTATAATTGCACACAACATGTGTGGACTCCAGGCTGCTCTAATCCAAAATGTTCTGGGTGTCATAATTGAGTATGGTTTGTCTTGTTCACACCAAGATTTTTTTTTTAAACTGCTGCTCCTCAGTTGTCTGAGACACGAAGGATGTAATCATCTCAGTGCAGCCTCAATATAAGACACATATCAGCAGAACTAATTCATAATGCACAGCAAAGCAATAACATGATCCTTTTATGTCATAGGAGAGTCTTTACACATATAGTGTCGACATATATGCTACTGGTCTTTTTTTTATATTTAAAACCAAGCAAACTGCCCGTCAGAGACTATGAGGGGGATTTTTTCAATTCCTGCTCGCTCGTGTTGACAAAGTCAAAATGCTAATGTCCAGTTTGTGTTCAAATTCAGCCCCTAATTAATAAAATAATGTTATATTTACCCTCTGTCTCATTACATCATGAACTTTCCTTATCTTCTTGGGTTTGTATTCATATTTTGCTGCACAATTATTGCCAAAGAAAGATAATTTTTCCAAAGCCTTGTACAGATGATTTCCCCTGGAATCATAACCGTCCCAAGTTAGGGTCAAAGTTAATGGTTTTAAACGCAAATCAAACAGACCCATCATTTTTATTCTATGATCCCAGCAGGTAATGAAGCAGTGGGAAAGGGAAGTGAGATCCTCCTCCAGCATGGATGAGCTGCTGCGGCTCACAGACTTTCCTGACTGGAAGTTGTGGAAATGTCGTCTGAAACTGCAACAGCCCGAAAGCCAGGCGGAAACTCTCTTCTCGCCCCCTTCATTCGGGTCACACCGCTCCACACGCTACGCCGCCGAGTCCTTCAGCCTGGAGATACTCCAAGGTTGGAGAAAACATGCCTTATGGAACGCAATATAGAGATAGATTGTAAAATACCTGCAGTTGTACATTACATTGATATCTGAAGGTCTGCCAACAAATAGCCTGATATTGTAATTATCGCCTCAGTTCTCTCCTAGTTGAAGCTCAAGTCAAAATACTTTCATTCATAACAGAATCCTTGTAATGTTATGACAACCACATTGGCCATTTCAACCGGGACAAGACTTTAGTATCAGGAGAAAAGGTGGTTCTTAATATTTAGTGCTAGTTCTAATTTCTTCCTGAAGTATTTTTTCTACTATCCTTTATCTGCTTGTGCTACACTTCTGCAAGATCTTATTTTTCTACTTTACTCCCACCTTCTGGTTCAAGTTAGGAGTTGCAAGGGTTAGAATACATTTCCATGGTTTTGTTTGTGTTAAGAATTGGGGGAAAAAATGTACACTTCTCATTCTCATTGGTCATAGTTCACATCACAAGATGTCTAATTTTTTTTTACACAAAACAACAACAGAATAAAAAAAGTTTCTACCTCTCTCAGGATCGCTCAACCACCGTGTGCCCAGAGATGTTTATAGCTCACTCTGGGAGAACCTGTCGGGCTTTATGTGCAGCCTGATAACAGTTTTGTGTTGATTTTCTTTCCCGTTTAGCCATTGATGAAGAGTGGCAACGCACTCAGTGCATGCCCAGGGAGACATGTGTCGATGTGGCCAAGGAGATGGGCACCAGTCCCTCCATCTTCTTCAAACCACCCTGTGTCTCTGTCCACAGGTCTGTGTTGCGCCCAGAACTTTAGTTCTTAAAAATGTCTGTGGATGAATCACTAAAGATGAACCAATCGGTGATGCCATGCCAACTATAATGCTGTTACTTTAGGTCTCTGCCACATGGGCTTCTCTAGCAGGTGTTGATGGGTTTGTTTTTTTTCCGACTGACAGGTGCAGTGGTTGCTGCAATCAAGAGGGGGTCACCTGCAGGAACACAACGGCTGTATATGTGAATAAAACTGTGAGTGGCTGCATCTCACATTGCTATGATGGAGTTTGTCAAAGTTTTGGACATCGGCAGGGTTTCCACTGATTGTTAGAATTTGGCTATAATTACTCAGTTTAGCATAGTATGCTATAACACGATCTATGTCAATTACTGAGGATCTTATTCCTTTTAGAACTGTACTTTCGTGTTAAAGTCTCTGGCTGTGTCCACAGACTCTCCTTTTCTCTCTTTTTCTTCCTCTGTTGCATTAGATCCACACCTTTAGCTCAACACAAACACACACCATTTGTTACCACATTCCAATGTTATCTGCATGAATTAGGACCTGGCCTGTTCATGACCGGAGGTAACTAGCCAATAGGACTTGGTTATGTCCAGTCTATCATCAAGGAGATAATGCCCATCACACCCAGATCTCGGGGGTCTTGGCCAACTGAGACCCAGAAAGAGGTTTTTGTCTGTGAAGAGCCCAGCTGAGATACTTTGCCTGTGACCAAATAAATGTCATTTTTCATACTTTCGATCCACTCTGTTTTATTCTCAGGTTTCCAACTAAAGAATCGGGTTAACAGATAAAAGTACAAACAACTGCGTAATTCTGTATTTCAGGTCCTTAGTTTTATTCCGTTCAAGTTTGTGCCCGAACCCGTCCTGATAAAAGTGGTAAACCACACCGAGTGCAGGTGCATGGAGCCGGCCATCATTCGCCGTAACGCTCGGCCGCACAGGAGCGATGGGTGAGTCCGAAATCTCAACTGGTTTTACTTCACAAATGAATTTGGCGTGGTGTTTTTGGTGAAAAGGCATTGTTAACCCATGTTTTTAATCCCTGTTCCAGCTGTTCACTGGTGAGCCAGCTGTCAGAAGCAGAGGACTCCAGGAGACTTTGTGCCAGGGGATTCATTTGGGACTGTGCAACTGAGAAATGCATACCTTACCCTTCCAGTACAACAGGTGTGCCTTTAACAGTGAGACTAGAATTCATTCTTTGACAGGTAAAAGGCGGATCTTCCTGCAGGGTATGCAGCTAAAGGAGCTAAAGGTTTCTTTTCCCAACTGTATGGATTACATTCCGGTCATTCAGCAGAATACAACTGCCCTGATAGCACATGCCTTTAAAATATCTCCTTTTTGCTGCTCATCGGCAGCAAAAAAAAGGTCAGAGAACAAATTCTAATAGGGAAGCCAAGGTTAGCAGCAAGTAACAAATGAGAATATTTTCAAATTCTGGAATACCCAAAACGTGCCTCAGATTTTCATCCTTTGAGTAATCAGGAACTTTTTTTATGTTGTGCTATATTCTTTCAACTTAGAAAAAGCATTAGACATGTACAGGTACTGATTCCTTGTTTAACTGCACATCACTGGCACAAAAAAAGAACAATGTGAATTCAATATCTGTCAGAGAGCCTCACTTGACCGCTGTGTGCCAGACACCGAATACTCAGATGTCCAGTACTTCACATTACCGCATTACCCTTGTCTTTTAAAAAAAAGAAAATACCTTAATCATCGTCTCTCTCTTAGAGCTTCCTCTCAGTTCATGGATGCCTGACTGTGAGATAGATGTGGAGGTCTGTGACTGTCTTCCCAGACCTGAGCCCATTCTCCAACCAAGACCGATCCATCGCTGTCCACTCACTTCCTCTGTTTGTGCCTCCAGACAGCAGCGTTTTGATGAAGAATCATGCAGGTGTGTCCGGCTAAGTTGTCTCCAGAAATGTGTTTGTCTTAACAAAATGCAATCAGGTGTGAGGTTAGACGTATTCAGATCTTTGCATATGTTGCTGTAACACAACTTTCGATGAGTCTAAATGTTTACCTCCATAGGACCTTACGCATCCCTAGTCCCTTGGAGAAGCGTTTTTATTTTATTTTTATTTTTTTTTTATTTTTATTATATGAGAGTCGTAGACTGGCCAGATGGTTTGTATTTCATTCTGAGAATATGGCTTCCACGGTTTTGATCAGGACAGAAATGTTTTCGTTTGTATGTCGTTCTAGTTTAGCTTTGGTCCAGGAAAAATATCTGCGTAAACTCAAGATCACAAGGTTTAGAGATACCTGAGTATGGAAAAATCAATGCAATCTGACTTTGATTCTGTAAAAACTTCCGCTGGCCTTAAGAAATGGAATGGAAGCCACTTCGGGTCACGCGTAAAAGGAAATATAGATTTGTTCAAAGCCTGAGGACAGATGTCCAATATCCGAGCGGGCTCATAGTAGATCTATGAATTTATTGTTGTTAGAAGTCTTGAGTGCTTTTCTGTGATTCATGTACCTTGGAGCATTTGCAATGGAAAAGCAGCTGCTGACTACAGAAGGAACCAGAACCAGAACCTCTGTCTCCATATTCATGCAGTTTTCATGCGTCTAATTGATCCCTCCTTTCTTCACAGATGCAGATAGCACAAGTTGCCGTTCACTGGGTGAAATTAAATCCGACAAGCTGCTCACCAGGGAGCAGTGAATGAAATCCCCATAATTTATTTACAGTACTATTTATAATGATCGCTGTAACTAATCGCATTAACAAACATGACCATGTTAACTGATTTCTTTAAAAAGCACAGTTTTAAGTTGAAATCATTGACTAGAGTTTTCTACATTTCCTCTATATGCACTGAATATGCCTTTATATTGCAAGATTATTTTTATAATTTGACTTCACTTTGAGTATATTGAGTATTTCTTCAGTTTCTGCTGTTAATAGATTTGAGAGCCATTTTATCTTTAGTTTAAGTGAGTCACCCTAAAGCAAACTACTGAGTTAAACATTTTAATCCAATTTTTTAAAATTAAAATCAAATCAAATTACAAATTTACTTGGTTGAAGAATATATTTCTAGTTCATGAGGCTTTCGATTTCATCTTCACAGAGCTTCTATAAAAAGAAATACTTACTAACATGAAGGAAGAGCAAAGTTATTAACCACAGTCTCACTATTTATGAATATGGAGAATGAAGAGAGCAGAAAGAGAAGCTGCTCACTAGATTACGGCATATCACCATCCAAGCAAGGCCTATAAAGAGATGGCTCAGAGTCAGGGTCAACCAAGCCAGCCATAACTGTAGGCTTAATCAAAAAGTTTGAAGCTTTTTAAACTTATAGGCAGTGACAATTCTCAACACGGAAAAAAGGGTGAAAGGATCAAAAACTAGATAGAATTGAGGAACGTGAGAAAAAAGAAAAAAGAAGAGAATGGGAAGGTGACAGACGAGGGGTCAACAAAAATGACAGCCCATATAAAAAAAAGGAAGAAATATCAGGAAATCAATCTGAAACTGGAAGATAACAGAACACATGGAAGCGGGAGCAGGCAGATATAAAGAGAAGACTATTTATACACTGTGGAGTGAGTGGATAACAAGGCACAGGTGGAACCAGGGAGGAAAGGAAGGGACAACTATAACTGGCACGCCGGGGGAAATTATTTAAGAATTCAAGCTATTTGTTCAATGTTAGAAAAGTCATTTTGGTGGAAAATTACATAATAGATTTATTATTTCATGTATCACAAATTTTGTTAAATGTCTGTTTTCTCCTGAAATAAATTTTCCCGTTTACCAGTATGAACCACACATGAGCCATTATTCTAATTGGGCTTATTTTTCTTGTGCTGCTGGATGAAAGCATTAATTTACAGGCTGTTCTATCTATTTTGTCATCACAGATCTGCTAAACAATTAAATGCAAACAGGAAGGTGCGTTATCTGAATTTCCTTAATTTCTTTCACCTCAAAATAGATTTTGCAACAGTAAAAACAAAAGGTCCGACATGACAGTGTCTGAATGTCATCATGGAGCATGTCATGTGGCCACTTCCTCTAAAAAAGGTTTGTTTAAGTCAGCTTCAGTCAGTCTTTGAGTTTTAAAATGTTTTCTCTCCCTGTTCATGTGAAGTTTATGTACTCACAGTTGCATACTTAAATGTAATAGAATGGTTATAAAACAATACTTGTACTTTGCCATAGGTTCCTAAGTAATGTAGATTTCACCAGAATAAAAATGTTTGTTTGGCACACATATCAATTTATTTTCCAGTAAAATAAAAGTAAACTAACTGATTATTTGAGAAATATATTTGGAAAAGTATTAGGCTCATGACATTGAATATGATCTCTAAACACGGGCTATCTACAAAAGTGGGAGCTTATTTGAAGCTTCTATCTCTCAATTTAGCTCAGAAGAAGAAAAAAAAGCATCCGTCTATCAGATGGTGAAAATATAAATTAGGATTGGAAATAAGATTTTAATCAACAGCCCTGGGATTTAGATAACGCAAAGGTATTGTTCCTGTATTGTCGTTTAATTGGAATTTTTGTTGGCACGAACAAATCAGAAAATCAATGCTGCTTGCTTCTACAAAAATGCAGGAGAAAAAGAGACTCCAAAGTCAACGGTTGTAAATCTGCTGCTACTCTAAAACGACCTGTTGTGTAACATGAAGTAAATGAATAAATGGAACGATGTTGTATGACTCTTACATCTTTAGATGTTCCTAACATTTTGCACTGGACTTTATCAGCGGCGGCACAAATGTAACAAGGTGCCCACAGCGCTCAGCGATCAATACTCTGCTCAGTGCTACACAATGTCTGGAGGAATATCTGCTTTTTTATCTAGTTTTAATTTAAAAAGGTGTTTACGGTCATGTTCATACAAAAGGATGAGAGAAAACCTTTTGAACATATTTCAAAAGAAAGATCCAACACTGACTGATCATCAGAACATCATGTCTTTCACTGACTGTCACATTTTTAAATACCATAATACTAAAAAGTGCTTTCAAAAGCAGGGCCACGAAGACCACAGAAGAAGTGCCGGGCTCCGTAATATATATAGTAGAGGTTAACTGTGGTTGATATTTGGTAAGGTGCCGTCTGTTTTGTCCAGTATCTAAATGTTACTCATGACTGTAACCATACAGTAACTAATATTTTCAAGGTTTGTTACACATTCACAGTCTTAACAAGGGGAAGAGTTTCAGAGTATGCACATTCTTAAACCTCTGATTAGTCACCATGTTATGGAACTCTCTTGCAGGTGAGTTTTAAAGTTATATGTGACCAGACAAGGAAAAAAAATGGACACATTTTATTAAAAATAAAGCACATACTGTGTGTTTTCGTTGGAAACGATTATATTTGTTCTTCAGGCTATGTAAGTCATAATCTAAGGAATAATGTCTGAAACCATAGAGTTTAGAATTTGACATATAAAAACATATAGCAGTTGCAACCTCAGAAAGCAGTGATTTGGGCATCTTTAAAGCTCTGTTTAATCATAGCTCCTGTGCACAGCACTTTTTAGTTCCTACCATGTTCCAGCTTTCTGTCCAAATTCTGATCAAAGCCCTGAAAAGAACTGTGGTGCAATCAGAGCAAAAGCACACATCTACAGCAGGAGCATTAGTTCCACTTGAGAAGTCCTACAGTACAATTACTGTGGGACTTCTCTAGTGGGAATTTTGGGCATAAACATGAAAATAATGTTTTTACTCTGACCTTTTTTTTAAAAGTAATTTAATATCTAAAGCTATCCGTGTAGAGGCTTTGGCGTCTTCATTAAAAAGAGGATCTAAAAGCAGAACACCAAAATGTCAAACGTGAAACGGCAACAGGGTACAGAGAAAGTGTGGGCCGGGAAAAGGCTGAACCCTGAGGCCGATGCTGCCAAATGTGCAAAAAATCACTGACGTTGTTGCTGCAGGTCGTTCTTCATCACCCCCTTTATGAGCGTGGTGCTGGCTTTGGCCCCGGTGAGGAAGAGGAAGAGAGCAAAGGAAATGGAGGTGAACGTGGAGGGAACGTGTTGAGCATTGTATCCCATTGTTGCCTCGTCAGGATATCAAAATGAAAGTAATTTTAATTAAATGAAAGTGAATCCTGCTCACATCTACGTACACAAATCAGGCTTTCTCCCGAAATACATGGTTTGTTGAATTCTCTTATGTTTGTAACACGTCTCCACTGTCGCCACCACGTTGTTCACACCTTCTAAAACAATCACTAAACATCTGCTGACAGCTAGCAAGTGGGCTGTCTTTTTCCCCCCCTAGTAAGCTAAAAATGTCTTTTTACGGTGGCTCTAATGCATTGTCTCATCGGATGAATGTCAATTTTGGAGCCACCATTCATCGGCATTGTAAGTGAGTCAGCGGCCCACGTTTGTTTTTGGAAGTGCTCACTTGGGAGCATTTGGAGCTGGTTCAAAACGTGAACACGAGCCATCTGATTTGATATTTTAGCCATACTTGAAGCAGCTACTGTTTAATTAACTTGTACTTTAATGTGTCCAAACCTTTTTAAATCCTCCCTGGCAAACAAACGGCAGTAGTCAATTGTTGTTTGTTTGTGGATGTTTCAGTTCCTTTACATCAGCAACACTAAGATATGGGATCGAATGTAATTTTTCTGCCCTAAAGAAGCCAGTTCTAATGTTTCTTTGCATTGTTTGTTATTGTGACAAGAATTGGGTGATCCCACATGCTGTATTACATACTTAAGCCAAGTAATAGAGATAACCGAGGGAGTTAAATTCCTATCAGTGTTTATTAAGAGATAGAACTATGTGGAGCATTTCAAAACACCACGTTCTAACAGAATGAGGCCCTTTCTCAGTTTTAGGGTTCACGGCTGTTTTCAACTCGGCTCTCGTGCGTGTGATCTCACAGTCCTGCTGCCACAAGGATCTGATGCTTAATGACATTTTGTGTGGAAAATGGTTGATTTGGAACAAATTGAAAAGCTGCAGCAAACTCTGATTTCTAGTATCTTCAGGGTTTCCGTCGCCTCCATCTTTCTTCACTGTGATGTGAGCACACGAGGGGATTCGCGGCCAAACTTCAGACAGACGAAATGGAAATGACATAATGGGTCTTCTTAAGTGCACCATGCTTCTCTGAAACATCGTTGGAGCCGAAAAACTCGTCTTTGCTAATGGCTCCACAAGATTACTCTCCTTTATTACGTCCCCATTTTAGAAAGGTAGCTATCCCCCCCAAGGTGTCACGGAAAGACTGATTGCTGTGTTGAAGAGTTTAAGAGAGAAGAGATAAACTGTCTCAACCTCAGACGTTTGATTTATGCCGAGTCCCGGTCTTTTCCAAACCCGAAGCGAGTGTTTTGTGTGCCCACTATTGGTGTTCGTAGCTGGCACTTTTCTGACATGATTACTGTAGTTTAAAGTATGAAACCGAGGAAAAAATCAATGTAGCTGCATCTTTTTCTCTGGCAACTGTTCCCATTTACCTTCAACAGAATGTATGAACAGAACACCTGGGGAATTGGAAATAATCACTTATGGTGATTTTTCTAAAACCTGTGGATCGGCTAACACAAAATGGAGAAACAGAATATTGACAAACCATGCAGTGATGCCAACATGTCATACTAACTTAAAAACTTAAATTACACTCATAAGCCAATGATAATTGATACAGATGTATAAAAAAGCTTTCTGTTCCTTTAGCCTAATACATCAAAACTCACAGATCAAACCCTAAAACTGGCAAGTGAAGCCTTTTTTTTTAGAAACCAGTTATATCATTAACAGAGATTATGCAAAGCATCTGCTGGTGTCAAAGCTTTAGCAAAGCAAGGACCGTTGCATTCCTAAAGTAGTCATCATTATTTACATTCCAGACTTCTGACTCTGAAGACAGCAGTTCTTAAGAAGGAGGTTGAGAACATGTAGGAAAGAAAATCCCTCACTAAGTCTTCACACTACAGTAAACAACCTCTATACAGACTGAATTATGCATCCATTCATGACAGCTTGGCTGGGATTTTACGCCTCTGTGATATTCCAAATAAAGACGATGCAGGGTGATGTGGTCAGTGTGTTGCGGTGTATCTATTCATGCCAGATGAATACGGAAGAGCGGAAACTGTTTACCTCTACAAAACACCAACATGAGCCGTGACCTTCTGCAAAACGTCTACTTAAGTGTGGATTTGAGTGCACTCTAATTTGTCTTTATTGAATTTTGAGGTCACCATATATAAAAACATCAAATTTAGTGTTGTTGTGTCAATCTCCCTGCAGGATGCGCTCAATAGTTAATACCCCACAGTAACAAAACTGAATCAAACGCTGCACAATCGAAGAGGAAATGACAAATGTCGTTGGTTCTGCACGCAGTTTTATTGATCATTCATTTTTTGGAATTGTGCACAAATAAGACGTAGCGTGGTAATCACTCATTCAGAAAATCAAATATCAAGGTAATACGTGGAATAGGCACCAATTAATGCTTCATTCATTCGGGTTTGGGCCAAATTGTATGTAAGCAAACAAAGCAAGAGATCACATTTTCACAATTTCCACAGTATTGTTTTCACCAAAGACGTCAACATTGAAAAAGCACCTTACACATTAAGTACACACGGACACAAGATCACATGGAGTATATAGAATATGCATGTTTCCACATTTTAGAGCACTGAAAGTTTATCTTTGGGCAAAATCACGACAAAAGCATCCACCAGTGTAACCATCATTTGCAGTAACAATAGCCACAAGAAGAAAGGAAAGGTTTAACCTCAGTCTCCATGGAAATCGCGCGAAGCTCAAAACACAGTTTTTTCAAGGAAAGCATGTTCACATGGATATATTTATAGATATATAACATAATTCATTGAATATTTCCTTTACACCTAAAAAGCAAACAGGGATAGAGCAGGCAGAGGACATCCATGTTTCTATCTATTCTCATCGCTCTCCACTCCTCATAGAGGACACTACTGGTTTTTATATACTCATGTTCTTAATCAAAGCACAATTTTTTAAGTCAGGAAGTCTCAGGGGGTAAATCGAGTTTTTCTTTTTTTCTGCTCTCCACGCTGAGACCTCATGTCTGCTCTTATGGCTGTTGTTTGTGAAACGCCCTCCAGGGTAGAGGATATGTTTAGAGCACGGCCACTCCGATGACACCCACCAGCACTGTCATTTGCCATTTAGGTTGCTCGAACCGTTGGTCATTTTATGCATGATGTAGCTCACATTGATGTTACCTACATGGATGAGTTGCGACTTATCCATGGAGGTAATTCTTTTTCTAAAGTCGGTCGAACTATCATTAAATGCCTAGCAAAAACATCAAGAAGCAGAAAAGCAGCCCGCAGGGTGGTTTTTTTACACTTGAAAATAGCCCAGCTGACAACAAGTTCATTATTTGTTCTCTTTATGAGGTCTTTTTCTCACCACCACTTCAAAATTAGACTCATTTAAACTCAAAGAGCATCACACAACAATGGCCGTGTATTATTTTTCAGAATTATCGATACTCTGTGTGACTTCATCACGACATGGAAACTTGCAAACACAATAAAAAAGGACTACACACAAGCTGTACGCGATATCTCCGACAGGCACGCTCACACCACGTCCTCCTGGTAGAGCTGCCGGCCGTTCGTCACGGTCAGGCTGGCCACGGAGTGGTGCGTGCTGTGGATGGAGGTCACGCGCGTGTTGTAGTGCGCCGGGCTCTGCGGCGAGCGCGCCAGGATCAGGCGGCAGCAGCAGCACAGCTGCTGGTTGAACTGCTTCTTGAAGGTGCTGCTCAACAGGTACAGGGCAAAGGGGTTGATGCAGGAGTTGGTGAAGGCCAGGATACGAGCCACCACGCTGCATATGAAGTGAGCCAGCGAGGTGTCCACCTGCCACACAGAGAGGATCAGTGGATACGTGTGTGTGTCGCAACATGAATATCAACCCACAATCAAATATCAGACCAGTACGACCAGTCAGAATATACATTCCCAAACTTTGGAGAAGTGTACTAAAACTCTCCTTTGCTTGTTGTGAGGCCCAACCAGTGTTAGCAATACAATCATTTTCGTTTTGTTGCTTAACATAAGGCAGAGTGCATTATGAGTTGTAGTTAGTGCACGAAACTAAATGCTAGTGGACTTCTTGAAAGGATCTTTTTGAGTTATTTAAGTCCCGATGTTGGATTTCTCTGGATTAGAAAGGAGGGACCCTGCTAAAGGGACTTCTGACCGGTTCATTCTCGGAGAATTGCCAAGTTATTGAATATATGTTTTCAGAGAGAGTTCTCGATTTGGAGAAGATGCTCAGTAGTTGTGCAGTTTGAGTGAGTGCATTTGCACTTGTGACACGTGGATATGTTAACACAAGGTGCTTTTAACTCGCTTAGTCACCTTTTGACTCAAGGTGAGCTCAAATTCATTCGTACATCTGGTGCTACTTCATCACAAAGATTTCCAACCATTTCACACGCAGCTTTTGATTCAGACTTCTGCCCTTTTAGCTTTTGAACAGCCTCGATGCAGCTTTCAGTCCTCCCAAAAGAAAAAATCTAATTATCCATGAACTTTCTACATAATTTTGCTGCCAACACAGTTGACTTAGGTCAGAAAATGGGGAAAAAAACTCCTCTCATTAGTGGCAGTAGAAGCTAAATAAATTGGCAGATATGTTCGTTGTTTATATATATATATACAAAAACAACAAACATATCTTCCAATTTAATTTGCCTCTGCTTGGGGTGGCACAACCCCTTTACACTAATAGAGAAACAAGAATTTCTGGTCATTTAACTGTTAACACGTTCAGGAATGAGTCACCCTGTAACCATGGGAACTGCAATGCCTATGTGTTAGCTTTTGATAGTTCAATTAAAAAAATAATCAAGTGCTATTTGCCTACCTGGGAGTAATGGTAGGAGCGGTACAAGTAGATGATGTGACTTGGAAGCCAGCATACCGCAAAAAGGCCAACAAACACCAGAACCGTCTTGGCCAAGCGTTTTCGTGACTCAACCTGTCGGTGCAGAAAGAAACTTATTAACTTAGAAGAAATCATGAGATTTTTTATGACAGCGGGGGAAAAAAGAACAACTTTATTCTCCAGGTAAAGTTTTACATCAGGGTAACCAAGGTGCCATGACATAATGTAACAACTTCTGATAAGGGCCGGAGCCACCGCTGAACACATTTCGGACGTGTAATTATTCGTGAGGAATGAGAGAAAGGTATATAACGGGTTCGTTCCACTATTTCAGTCCACTTTCATATGCATGCTTAACCCCTCACCTGCAGCTATTAGTGGAGACCAAAAGAGCAAGATGACAACTGCAAGTGGTAGAAACTGTTAGGATCACCCATAGCCGCAGAAGAAAGTTTAATTAGGTGACAAAATTACTTTGAGATGGAGGAAGGGAATGAAAAGCTCTATATATATATATTTTAATTTTTTTAATTAATTAAGCAAATGAGATCCAGGTGAACTGGGTGTGTTGATGGATGACTGGATGGGTGGACAGATAGATGTACCCTAAAAAAAAGAAGGTTAATTCAAGAATATGAAACGCATTGAGACTTAGTAAGATTACTCACATTTCTCTGCCATGTGTAACTTGGTCACTCACTGTGTTTTTTACAGTTTCAGAATCAGTTTCAGGAGTTTGAGCACTTGCCTGTCGTCGTGCGTGCACGTTGCCCTCCACGGGGAGGTTGGAGGCACTCCTCATGAGGCTGCGAGCGATGAAGGTGTAGTACATGGAAATGACCAGCAGGGGGATCACGTAAAAAATGAGGAAGGAGGCCATGGAGTGGATCTGAGGGTGCAGCTTTCCCGCGTGCGGATAAGGGGCGCAGGTGACGAAGCTCTCATTGGTGGAGGGGATGCTGAAGGTGTGCAGGTCGGAGTAGACGGCCTCGGGGATGGCCAGGATCAGGGAGATGAGCCAGATGAACGCTGCCCGTACCACGATGCCGTTGGTGCTGGACGTCTGGATGTCCAGAGGTTTCACAATGGCCCTGTACCTGATGGATCACACACCACAAGCATTTTATGTCTCAAACTGTAGATTGTAGTCTTATTACATGTTGAGTTGTTTCAGAAAATTATTATGCTTTGAGACAAATGGTCATCCGCATCATGTCTGAGGATGATGAAATCCATTTTCTTGTCTTTGTCAGTCAAAGTTAGTATCATTGGGCCTTTGATGAGCTCCAGACTGAGCAGCTCTTGAGTCCAATCAGTGAAAATCCGCTCAAGCTACTAAAAATATCTTGAAAATGTGAAGTTCTAAATATGTTCTTGATTAGTCAATGCGTTCGTTTTAAAAAAGAAAACCACAGTGGACTAAAACAGAAAACCTTCATTTCAGCCTTGAAACTAAAAGATTATCTGCAATATCCTGTAATATCATTCTTTGGTACTTCAGAATCTTGAAGACATCATTGACCCGATGGTCTCGTGAATATTGAATGACCGAGCGATGGTAAAATTTTGAACAGGATGAATCCCAGCGACACTAGTAGACATGTCAAGCTGTCAAATCGAACTTGTTTTCACTCTCCACTCCGCTGCCTCGGCCTCCACCTCTGTACTCCACACGCATTACAATTATTCCCAATGATCCTCTCGTTTGAGAACCTGAAGGGAACAAACCAAGCACACTCTAAATGTCACAATTTGAAAAATGAACATTTATTAAAAATGCATGCAGAAGAAATTATTTATGCATTATATATTAGATTTTTTCAGTGTGCAATTTGTTTGTTTTTTTGTTCTGGAGTTATGCAGATTACATGTATCCTGTATGGAGATTAAAATGACACAAAGAATGTTCTGATAAGAGATTTTCTCAGATCTGAAACCATCTCGTTCTCCAAGAAATACTGTGAAACACAGAAAGGCAGAGGGATATCAATGCCTCGATGGAGGAATTTTAGCCATGCATATTTTTAGTGATCCACTTTTATTGCTTATCAGTACTTGCAGTTTCTAATTTCAGAGTATATACAGAAAAAATAATCGAACTATTTGAAGCTTGACTGGCGCTCTGTGTGCAGAGTTTGCGTGTTCTCCTAAAGGAACAATGAGCCATTTGAATGTAGTCTAACTCCCTAAGTCCCATAGAAACAGAGATAATAATGCAGATAATAACGCAGACGGAGATAATTATGCATAATGCGGACATTATCTGATCTTGAATTTAGCACTGAATGTGAGCGTGTTTGATTTCTTTGTCTCATTTTTCCCAGTGCTGACCTCGTGATGGACTGGCAACCTTTCTGGAGACTACCTGTTCCCTGCATTTAATGGCAAGTGGACTGGTCCTGGCCTTGAATCTTGTGGGCAGAAAAAAATCTATGAATGAATCTTTGTGATATAAACCTTCAGACCTCAAATAGATGTGATGGTCTGATATATATATAGATATTTATATCTATATATAGTGTGTTAATATATATATATATATATATGTATATATATATATATTGTATATATATGTAGATATACACACATGCCATTAGACAT
>CAJRST010000001.1:21983228-22063448 GCA_907169785.1 Menidia menidia | reverse complement strand
AAACCCACCAGCAGCTCCATCTCCCCACGGTTAAACCCCCCAGCAGCTCCAGACCGTGGAGGGAGCCCTAACAATTGTTAAAAGTTCGCTGCTCAACTGTAGAGATAGAGAAAGGCAAGGTTTTGTTTGTAAAGTTCTGGAGATAGTCAGTCTACTTTGAGACATACATTTAAAAAAAAAGTTGATATCCACCATTATGTATTTACATCAGGCAGTTTACTACAGTTTTTTTTTTAGGAATAAAGAAACATTTTTGAAATGTCACTTTTTAGAGCACTGGTCTTGAATAAATTCAGTTCAATCCTTCCATTTTTGTTGGATTCACTTCTTTACAATCCAGAGCTGTTTGAAATCATTGTTAAAGTCCAATTGTTTAAAAACTACTTCTTTTTTGCACAGTTTACCTCTGTCTTTTCTTCATTAACAATTTATACATGCTTCAGATTGCATAATGTTTCAATAATTCCACAACTATATGAACCCATATTAAATATTTTTTTTAATTACGCAAGATATATTGGATATTTAATAGTTTGATTACAATTTTCCTCGACAGATTGTTATCTTAAGATTTAAGTAATTCAAACAATATTAACCTTGTGGTTCAAGAAAGGAGAAAGAGTCTCATAGATGTCTGTAAAGGACAAATCCCCTCTTACAAACAGTAATAAAACCTGAGGCCCATTTAGCTGTTGTAGGATAATGGAGTTCCACAGAGATGAAGAACAAGTATTGGTTCATCAGCAGGTGGTGAAGTAGAAAAATAATCTATAAAATACCTCCCACAGGACTATTGAGACATTCACACAACAAAGATTGCACATTGTGCAATCATGTAGACAACCGTGCCCTGTGATCCAGCATGGTGTAATATGCCACACAGAGAAGGAACATATCTAAATCCCATCTATTTCTGTGGTTTCTCAAGGGCTGCCACGAAATGTCATATGGGTGCAATTGTAAGATAGTAAAAGAAAGGTGTAGTGGGGTCTGTAGTCATTGTGCAGAGGTGAGATAAGAAATCCATGGGAGCGAGAGATTCAAATGGATATGGTGTAAAAAGGTAAAGAAGGATTATCAGTGAAAAAGGGGATTATTTTTATTTGTCTGCAGGTGGGGAAACAACCAATATTATTGTTGTTGTTGCTGTCATCACTCTTTAGATAAAGTGTAGCTTTGTGACAGTACAATTACGGAAATTAATAATTTAATAATTTTACAATGAAAAGGTTCTTAAAATCTCCTGTAAATCAAGCAAAAATAAGCAACCACCTTAACAAGAGAAAAGCACAACTAACTTATCTTTTGTTTCAGGGGGGGGCAAATGGTAAAGTTGAAGTATTTTAAAGATGTTTGATGTGTTTTAGTATATAGAACATAAAATTATTTCATGAAACTTTTTTCCCCTCTGGTTAAGTGTAGCTCTCAGTCTTATGCATGAGCTTTAAGATTTTTTTTTATTTTTTATTAATCAAAAACAACCTATGAGAATTGGTGCAGATCTTTCAAAACTCAACAAAACTTGACAGCCCTGGACTTTTTGCCCTGGGGTTTTTACCCATGTGCATGTCTTTATCACAGTCTATAATCCATTAAGATGTAACATTAGGATAATGGAAAGATCCACCGGCTGTATTGTAAGTGTGAGGTCACAACAAGCATGATTTTGCACAGGCTGTGGTTAACATTTAAAGATGACCTTTAATAAACTTTTACCATCTATTTATATGTGATGGACATAATGGGTTCCATACCACTAAGAATTGATAGCACAGAAAAAGACATTACTTCATAAAGTTCAGATTTTGTCACAGGCTGCAGTTCACCTGTTTCTAAGTACGCAGAGAGAAAATCTGCTGAAAATCTCACTGTTGGCCTTTCAATGTTTTGACACGTGTTGCTGAATTCAAACCCAAGGGACCAACATTTTCAATTCAGCTCACTTCAAATGTGCTTTGCCCAATTAATTCAGGCTTTATTTGAACTGTTGAATACGGAAGACATTAGCCATTGGATGTATGGATAGTTGTGTGTCTTGTCAAGCTGATTTTTTGTGTGTTTTTACACATTTGAAAGAAACAAAGAACTCATCCTTGATGTTCAGATTCTTTGGTATGAAACCAAAAGCCTATGAGCTGTGTGCTATGTTTTGAGAAATTATGTTTTAATGAACTGAAAGGGAAGTCATGTTCTCCCATTTAATAATATAATATAGGCTATACAATTAGCACATATTTCCTCTTCAATTGTGTTTTTCAGACGCTTTCATTCATGTTATGTTATGTTATGTTATGTTATGTTAAGACCCTGAAAAATCTTCCTATAGGCCATAACAGTAATGGTTCATACTACACAGATATTTTTTTCAGTTAGAAAGCCCATAGCAGAATTACTAAAGAAGGTTTATTCCATGTTTATTCCAAGACAGTCGTTGAAGGCTGTATGCTCCTAAAGTCAGACGTTTTACAAATTGAACAACTGTGTGATGTTGAAACGTTTCCTTCCTTTTTCTAAGTCTGACTGTGTGTCGGAGTCGCTTCTTGTCAAACGAGTTTGACAGGAAAAAAACCACACAAACCCTCGGACACACACGCTATTAGAGTTCTACACTTCCTCTGTAAAGGTTTGGCTGGAGACATCCTACAGTGCTCAGACTGTTTCACTCACAACATAAAACTAATAATATTAACATCCAAACATGTAAAATAAAGAAGGATATTTGGAAACGGACTGTGGAGACCACAAATCACAAAAAAAATCATTAATTATTTTCAACCCGTTCGATTCTGAACCAAAAGTGAAGCAAACTGCCATGTTGTGTCCAATTTTGAGGCAAGAGATCAGTTGAGATTGTAACTCCAGGAAAGACAGGAATGCACGAATGGACAAGCGGGGACAGGTGCGGTGGGCGGGGACAGGCGCGGTGGGCGGGGTCAGAGACGCTGGCTGGCGGGTAGGGTGAGACGTGATTGGTGGAGAGCGCCAACAGTCATCCAGGTGGCTGCAGAGAGCTCAGGTCTCGCCCAACGGGTTCATCGTTGTCAGGGCTGTGTCGGGTTTCGATTCAAATTGGGCCCTGAAGGCTGCCCTTCACATTTTCGTTGCCGTCTAAAACGACAAAGGACAAAATACAGTTTTTATTTTTCCCTCATCGAAAAAGAAAATCTCTACCATGGAGAGGTGGACTTTTGCCTTGGCTATCTTGTGTCTGGGTGAGTTGTTTCTTAAGAAATAGCTATTTTCTTTCCTACTTAGGTAAGGGGCGACCACACCTGTTTACACAGCACAGGTTCACCTTTGGAAAAGAAAACGAGGCCCTGGATGCCTAAATAGGAAAGTTGGCTGCCTTAATTATTTACTGAACAGTAGTCAGGACTTTTCTTCTTTTTTTAGATTTAGACGATTAAAAAAACGTGTTTTTTGGGGGTTGTGAAATTAGGCTAACGCAAGCAGGTCATAAGAATGACTGTGTGGCACATAGAGTTCTATGCAAATAGTCATGGGTCTATAAACGACATATAATGGCAGAATCTCAGACAAAGTAGGCCACTTATTTATTTCTGTTGATGTTATTATCCGTAACTAATTACTCGACGATAAAATGCTATCAGTGCGTCTGTTTCAAAGTAAAGTAAAAGACCCAAAATCAACCCCAAAAATAGTATTGCAAAATGTTTTGGTTTCTACTCCCTGGAAAACAAATTATAGGTCACATAAAAACAATTAGTTTTTTTTTCTCTTCTTCTTTTCTTTTCTTTTGTTGGAGTATATGTGGGCGGAAGGGTGGAGTGACTGAGTGGAGCAGATCGGTTTTCTGATGTTTGATGGTGAAAGATTTATGATAATGCCCTCAAGTAGCATTCTAGGCTCGATCCCTAGTCACTATTTTGGGGAGTAATGAGATGAAATTGATCCTGATCCATTTTGTTTTAATGTCATGGCAGTGTGGTCAGATGGTGGCGCTGTCACAGTTGAAATTCCGCAGCCTCAATATGAGTTTGCCAGAGGTGACAACATCACACTTCCTTGTACGTTTAAAACCACCAAAGTGAACCCAGCAGTTATCGTCGTCACCTGGTCTGCAGAGGCTGCAGAAGTTGATGCTGAGGAGGTCAGTGGGGTCACATTTACCCATCTATCGCGCCGACTGCCCATAACTATCACGCTTTTGTGCTTCAACAGAACCAAGTCCTCTCGCACTTTTGGCCCAGTGGACAAACCGACATCACCTCAAAGTACGAGGGCCGGGCGTCCCTGGATGTCGATATCAAGAGAGGAAGAGCTAACCTTAAGCTGAGCTCCATCACACTGGATGACAACAAAAGCTTTGAGTGTCGTCTCCTGATCCAAGGCGACGACGAGGGCACACCGGCCGACACCACGCGTCTGGTGGTCCTGGGTAAATATTTTATCTGTTGCCTGAAGGCCTGAAGCTTAGTCTACAGTTTAAAACTTTTTTTTGTCTCTTAGCTGCTGAAGTAAATGCATGTTAGGAGTAATCCTAATCTCTGTGTTGTATGTTCTTGCATGTGAGTGATTAGTAACTTCATTCTGACAAAAAGTGTTTAAAGGACACAAGTCCAGATTTGCCAGATATGAGCTGTCGTCAATGGATAGCCTGTGTCTGCCAGATCTAAAAAATGATGGAAACGTTTTTCATAGTGAAACTCACACTTGTCTTTTCCAAGTGGCTCCATCTACACCCATCTGTAAGATCCAAGGCACGGCAGAGTATGGGCAGAACATCAACCTCACCTGTCGTTCAGAGGAGGGCTCCCCTCCTCCCACCTACACGTGGAAAAGCGTTGACACCCAGAGTATGCCTCGTGCTCCTTACCCCAGATCCGTTGACAGTAAGTACCGGCATCAGACGTCATGTTCACATTCAAAAAGAACATTAGTGGAAAACTGCGACGGTTTATTGTGATTCTGAGGAAAGTGGAAGCTTTACTGCATTGAAACGCTGACTTCTGCATGTTTTTTCTAAACAGTCTCGCGCATGTTAATGTCCAGAATAAGCAGGAAGTCACAAGATGGCTTCTGGGTTTTTCTGTTTGTAATTTAATTCGGTTGCATGTCACATTTTTCTGCAAACTTCTGCATGTTGAATTGTGTTAAAGACTCAGAATGCTTTTGTCAAAATATACATTTCTATGTTTGCTGACTATAACGAATCATCAACAGGAATTTTGTTTAATGTGCAATAAAAAGAAAAACCTGGACATTCATTATGCGTAATCCAGACACATCCACAAGCTTCACCGGAAGCCCCGTCGCTTCCAGTCGATGTCGATTCTGAGAGCTGATACAATTCAGCTCTCACAACTTGAATTCCCAGTTGAAATCCGATCAACCTCGAAGAACATCTAAGAACGTAGTGCTCTGTAAATTAGATGTTAGAGTTCAACAAAAATTACTGCTGGAACACATGTTTTTTTCACATTCAGGGAAACTTTTTTGTGGGGTTTAAAACACATTTTGTTCCTAAAGAATGACATGAAATTGATGGAATTCTTTTTAAATGGGACATCATACACATTAAGAAGAGCTCTATATGAATATTCACTTAAGGCACAACAGTGCTTTTTCTCTACATGCTCAGATGTATCCACAATTTGACCTATTTGGGTATGAGTGTAGACTTTACTAACACAATTGAAATCAGGCTCTGGTTAAAGCTCTTCATTTGAAAAGGTTCTGTTGATTACAGTCTTTGCTGTCAGTAACGACGGAGAGCAAAGGTTTCATGATGAATAACTGACAGACGATGGCGGACCACAACCGTTTGTGGGTGTTACAGCATGTTTCTGTCCTCTGCACCACAGATGTGTTTCAAAGGCACTTTGAATTTCCTTAGTTGAGAATCACTTCTGATTGTTGGCATTGACATTCACGCACCGTTTATGGGAATATCCTTTGTCTTGCAGAAGGAGGCATCCTCTCTCTCTTTAACATCTCCAAAGAGTCTTCTGGATACTACACTTGCACGTCGACCAACAAGATCCGCTCAGCTCAATGCAACATCACCCTCTCAGTCATGCCACGTAAGGAACTCCTTCTTTTTTGTGTTAGATTTGTTTTCAGTGAATTAATCATTAAGTCTCTTTACCATCATTTTCATTGACCCCCGTTCATTGTCTCAACTGATCTTTCCCCATTCCTGTAGCATCCATGAACATTGGTTCCACAGCGGGAATCATTGGTGGGGTAGTCGCTGCTTTGATTGTGCTCATCGTCATCATCTATTGCTGCTGCTGTCGCAAGAAGAAGGAGGGAGAGGAGGAGTACGCCATGGGGTAAGGAGTTTAACGGAACACACACCGGCACATGGATCAGAGATCGTTCCAGGCTTTGGCAGTGGTGCACAATGTGAAAAATTAGGGAACTGTACATCAGATATGGGATTAGACGAATATACCTTTGACCAGCCTTCTTCAGGCAGACCTTCTCTGGTTGTTTCCTCACCCCGGATGTTTGACATTCCTGTATCTGTTCATTTTTTAGGAAAGTTGAGGACGAGTACCATGACAAAGAGCCCAACACGAACGGAGGGGGTCGTCGCGCAGACGAAGAGGAGAGCGTAAGAGGTCCTGATGACGACCGCGTGAGGAGTCCCGTGGAGCGGCGCGACGACTACGAGGAGAGGAGCGAGCGCGACTACGACCGCCGAAGGGACTACGATGACCGGCGCAGCGACTACGACGACCGGCGCAGCGACTACACCGACCGCCGCGAGCGCTACGACGACGACCGTCACTACGACGACGAGCGCCGCTACGACGATCGCAGAGACCGTCGCTATGAAGACGACGACCGTGAAAGAGCACCAAGGAGGGACTACGATGACTAAAGACATCCACCCGAACATGCATTCTACTGCCATCTCCACCTCCTGCTTTAGTTTGATTTTATACTCAGCTGAATGAACGGTTTGGCCCAGTCGGCCTTTTTATATACGTTTTTTTTTTGTTTGTTTTTTAAACTGACCAAAACTACAATCCACTATGTCTGATGGCACAAATCTAAGAGGTGGAGTTGTTTGCATCAACATTTTGAATGCATGACTGGAAGATAACAATGATCTTTAGATTTGGACGTGAGAGGCTCACATTTAATGGATTCTAGCAAGCTTGTGGGCAGAAACAGTGGTTAAACTTTCTAGATCCGGCTTGGGTAACGATAAAGAAATAGTTTGTACCATTGTTTTTTCAAAATGTTCGTGTTAGATAAATATCAGGTGTACAAACATTTCAATATATTGTAATATATTGTCTTACTGGTTGGTTGCTTATCTTGATCAGTCACGGAAAAACACTGAATGTAAACTATTTTATGCAAATTGTTTGAGTTGTCCAGTTGTAGAAAAACTCTACTAGCTGCGAGTACTCTCTTGACATGTTTACTTTAATAATTAGTTTTTCTAACATAACTGAAAACTTAATGTGCAGGTGCCAAACTTTTTAAGGGGTATGTGACTTTTAATATGCAGACATATTCTGGTTTGGTCACATTCTGATCAGGTTGCAACACTGAAAAGAATTTGGAGCACGACTGTAAAATATGTGGACGTGAGCGGTGTAAATACGTGAGGGGGTGTTTGTTTTTCTTAGTTTAATAAATTGTCTCGGTTTTCTTTTCATTTGTATTGCCATGTGTAAGGAGCTACCACCACATTAGAAAGAATGCTGAGACTGTCATTACTGTCTTGAGTTGGTTACTTTTTTGCCTTTTAAGATATATATACATAATAACATAAGAAATAAACTTGGTATTCTGGCTTAATGTTTTCTTTTTACTTTTGTCGCAGGGTACTTTGATCTACATCCACTTTTTGAATTGTTTGCTTCTACTTTGATGTCACTAATGGGTTTTCCTGTTTGAATGATTTTGCAGCTTGGGGTTTAATAAAATTAAGTGAAATCTCCCCTGAATTCTGAGCACCAGATGGCAGCACATTCCTCTTGATTCACTAAGACTGTTGTAAAAGTTATTGTTTCCTTGAGAGCTATTAACTGACATTTTACCATGGAGGATTACTCTTTTCTGGGACTTTTGGGTAATATTGACCTCCATTGTTCCCCTTTTTCCCAATCTATTGTCCAACAATGAACTGGGCATCTCAAACACCTCACACTCTTCTGCATCAAGTTGACTAATGATAGCCATGAGGGGACCTAAAAATAAAGCTAGATGCCTTGCAAAATCTGCCCTCAAAAAGTGATACGTGCGCTCTATTGACAGAAGAATGCATCCTACTAGTAGACCTCATTTAGTGACACTCAGGTTGTAACAGTTCCTTTAGTAGTATTAGTACTTTGGGCCATTTAACTGTAGGCCTATAGGTTTGGTTTTCTAATAGGATGGCTTTTGATGGACCTACAGGTACATGTTTCTGGCATCCAACTGAAATGTGACTGAACACCTGACTCAAATAAAAAGGAAAGCTCTTCCTGTTTTTACGCTCTGCACAAGTCATGAGGAAGTTTTCCATTAGTTTGCTGGAATGCCGGAGCAGGGAAGTTTGGGAAAACATGCAGGTAATTGTGCCTGGAGGACCAGGGCAGGGAAAAGCTGGCCTAATACATATCAACCCAAATTGAATACGTTACAAACAGATCCTATTTTGAATGCACCTCAAAGCAGTTTTTATTTTGGAGATGTTTCCCCGGAAACGGGAGGATGTGTTTTGCGCAGCTTCACCATCCGCTGCGGACCCTCTGGTGAGCTGTTGTCCCGTTATGCGCCAGTCGACTGACCGCGCGAGCCTGGAGCGGCGTGCAGGGATGAGACGGCGGAGAAAAGAGGACGAGAGTCGCCAAGAGATGTTCGTAAAACTCCCCTGCGGGATTTGGAAATCGTTTCGGTGGATTTTCATGCTCTGTCTGGCAGGTAAGAGGGGGAGAAGGATGAGGTCCGGTCTGCGCAAAGGCGCGGGACAGGTTGTTAAACTCACTCTAGGAGTAACGGTGAAGTTATGGCTGTTGTGCAGCTGTTTTAACTCAAATAACTCCGCGCGTGTTACACGACACAGAGAGATGGGGAGAGTTACAGTTATTGTGGTTGTGTTCGGTCCGGCTCTAATTGGTCCTTCTGTGTCAGCAAGCGTGCGTTATTTGGCTCATTCTGCTGTCGACTTTGACATTGGATTTAGTCATGTGTGAATTATCCGTCCTGAAGCTTTGGGGGTGGTGGATTAAGAGGTTCAACTTCAGACAAATTAAACTAGGTCTCCAAGTGACATGGTGGTTGGACCCATATAGACGAAATATGTCTGTAATACCTAAACAAATCTGAATTCTTCAGGCAAATATGTCAAGGACTTGGGGATAAGTAAGACATATCAAGATTTGTAAAACTATACTAAGCGTGTGCATGTGTGCTAATTTTATTCAACTATTGCTTTTACAGGATTATAACTATCAGTTGGAAATAATTCTAAATGAAAATATGATATCCTTTTTAACAAAGGCAAGAACCAATGTCTGTTTTCTTGTTAAAGAGAGAGTACGAAGCATAAAACTGCAGCATGCTGGTGAGCTTCTTGTCAGCTGTGTTGTACTATAACTACAAGTTTTTTATTTACTTTTAAGGGTGCACACCATATTTATCCCGAGGCAGTAGCCTATAGCAATAATACAAGCATGTCTAAACTAAGACAATGTGATATTTAATCCTATCAGGCATACTTTATTCAAATGTCTAAGAATGCTGACTGTCCATTTACCCTCTTTCTTCCATTTTCTCCTCCGGGGGTGGCCTCCACTGAAAACTAATAAATCCAGGAGAGCCCTTCAGCTTTGGGATCACAGGAGGACCAGCCTTATGGCTTCTGTTTCTTTTTTTCACAGTTGTTAGAAGCAAGAGCAAGATCAGCCCCTAGGAATTTTATTTTGCTCAGTTGCCCCCTTCGGGGGAAAACACAGAGCTGTACAGTTTTGCTCTTTATCATCACTCCTTGGGTAGATCACAACACTGAGCGTAAAACCGATTTAGGGTGATTTATGCAAGGACAGGTTGTTGATGTTGCAGTGGTGTGGTGTGGTGGTAGTACTGTCCTTCACAGGAAGCCGGTTCCCGGTTTCTGCGTGGGTTCTTTCCAGGTACTCTGGCTTCCTTCCACCCTCCAAAGGATAAGGTCAATTGGACACTCCAAATTGCCCCTGGGAGTGAGTGTGTATGGTTGTTTGTCTCTGTGTGGCCCTCTGATGGACCGGCAACCTACCCCCCTTAATTCTTGTTAAGCATAAAGACAATAAAACTCGTCTGGTCTGATTTAAGTGGTGTTATTTCTCATGACACCAGTGTTGCCCTGCTTCAGTTTAGCCTCACCTCCCATCCCACTGCTCGGCCAGACCAACAACACAGGCAAACAGGAGCTTGCACAGATGGTTCTGGGTGTGTGCATGTTTCTTTTTCTTTTCTGATGAAATATCCCTGTGCCGGGATGGGTTGCGTCTGAACTGCTGGACCTAAGCTTCATGCATGTTCTACACACTCACCGGTCCATCACAGGGATGAGCGACCACACACGCTCACGTTCACTCCTAGGGGCACTTTGGTGTGTCCAATTAACCTGACGAGTATGTTTTTGGATGGTCGGAGGAAGCCAGAGAACCTGGAACCTATGAAGACACAGGAAAAACACGCAAACTCCACACAGAAAGCTCCCCTGGGGACTATAACCGCCCGAGCTTTCCACTAAACAGTAACCATAGTAATTATCCCTATCCCTTCTCATCCACAGGTGTCTTCCCTTCATCTTGCTCAGGCGTTAACGTGTTCGTGAGAGACGAGAGAAGGTACACCATCCTCTTCCAGTCGGTGGTTCTGCCTTGCCAGTACACCAGCGTCTCCACCCAGACCGCCGTGGTGCAGTGGGTCTACAAGTCCTATTGTCGAGACCGAACCAGGGACTCCTTCAGCTACTCCGACAGCCTGAGCGGAGGCCTGGGAGGGGGCGGGCACGCGGGTGGGAACGGCGGGGTCAGCGGGGGCTACGAGGCTGCGGGCATGGCGGCCAACTACCTGGACTGCTCGGACAACAGCCGCACCGTCCGGACGGTGGCCTCCATCTCCGGATCCTCGGTCACAGTATCAGAGTTCTACAAGACCAGAGACATCTCGATCATTAACAGTAAGACGCTTCACCCCCCAGTTGGGTCTTTTTGGATATCCGTCCCCAAAATGATATGTTCCTGGATGTTCCTTGAATGATAATTTCCCCAGTACATTGCCGTCAAGTTTTCTTTGGAATTCCAGCAGCATTCACATGTAAAGATATCTCTACAGCTTCTTGGCCTTCATCCCCCCATCTTTTTTTTTTTACTGTTACAACTTCTAGGATCACACTAAGGACATGGCATGCATGTGTGTGCGTGCAAACGCTGGCAGAATACAGAGAGGCAGTCTTGTTTGCAGCCCTCAGATTTATGGAGCTCTGACTCCGTCTGAAGAATCGCCCCTCTCTTTACAAGTTAGGATTGGAGACAAAAGTAATGGTTTTCGTGCTGTCCTCTCATTCATCTTGACCTCTTGTTCCTTCCTTCTCATGTACCTCAGTAAACCACTTTTTTTTTTTTTTCTCTCAACATCCCACCATACAGACTCTCACTTTTGTCAGCATAAGGCCTTCTTTGAGTTAGCATTCTCTCTCTTTCCCCCTGTCCTTTTCCGCCTCCCTCCCCCTTTCTGTCTTGAAGCAGGTCTGTGAAGTGGTGTAGTAAAGAAAAAGAGAAAAAGTTAAAGCTTTGTTGCCTTTGGAGACGCCCAGTCATCCATACCCATGTAATCCTATTCAGGGTCACAGCGAGATTGGAGTTTTTCCCTGCATGCACCAGGCAGGGGGTGCTCTGGTGGTCACATGACTAACCCACTCACACCAGCACAGTTAGCAACACAACTCAGGGAGGAGATACACATATAAAGACAATTAGGTTTCTCTAAGAAGAGATTAAGCATTGTAAGGTGGCTTTTTCATACACATATCAGAGACTTGAGTCAGGAAAAGGAAAAACACAGGAAAGGAATTATACAACCCATTTCCTGTCTGCTGTATTTTTACATGGGGGTGCTTACAATAGAGCTACCGGCCCCGTATTGTCTGCTGTGTTTGAGTCTCGGGGCCCCGCTGTATCTGGATTCAGAGTTTCTGCATTTTCCTGAGCTGGTCCAAGCACAGCACAAAGAATGTGGAGACTATTTTCAGACTCCGTGTATTTGTAGTTTGTTTGAAACCTTTCTGTTTCTATTCAAATGTCCGGTGTGTTGAGTTTAGAGATGCGTGCTGCTGTCATCTCCTCGCTCAACTAACAGGAACCAGATGTGAAAATATATGTGGGAGCAATGCTCCAGTAGCTTGAAGAATATCATCACATCCCAAAATTACAATGAGAGGAAGCTAATACCTGAGGCCTGATTCCCAAACCTTATGGACAGTCTTCCCAGAGTAACCCATGGGCATACTGAAGCCTCTGTGTTTGGAATGAGCAAAGTGGTCTCTGCGTTTTAGATTCAGTAGACAGAAACAGAAGAGAGTTTTGTGTACTTCCATGTCTTGGGAGATGCCTGCTAAAAGACAGATTGTGATTTTCTGTCCTTCATCATATCTTTACTGTCGATCTGCCTGCTTTCATAGAGGCCGACCTGCGCATTGGTGAGGTCCAGTGGGGGGACAGTGGAGTATACATCTGCAAAGTGGTTATATCTGATGACCTGGAGGGACAGAACGAAGCATCAGTGGAGCTCCTGGTTCTGGGTAAGGTGCTACCACTTTCCTAACGGAACAGTTGTTCGGGATTATGTGTTCTTTTGTGTTTTTATTTTGTTAAAAAACAAAGCTTATGATCTGCCCAGGCTATAACACTTTGTTAAAATAAGATAAAAATGGTCTTACTGGCTAAACATGCATACAGAAACATTCTGAATATTGAACTTCATCCAAATTAGACAATAATCTTACAGAAGTTGCCAGTGTGACATTGAAGTCATATGTCTGTTTACCAGTTACAGACTTATATCCATGTTACATCCCCTATGCTGCTTCAATATTTTATGCCCATTAATGATCTGATTTACAACAAGCAGAGGCACTTCCTGGACACGCTAGGAATGATATCCAAATTACTTATGGCTGTGATTTTGTCTCTCTTTCCCATGCGCCGTAATATTTGTGCGATGCGACTGTCTGCTTGTGTGTGTTCATTACAAATGTTACCACAGAAACCTCCGGGAGGCAGGATGGCTCCTTGGTGCCCTAAAACTTTCTGAGGCTGAACTTTTGTTAGGTTGGCACTTAAGAGACTAATGTGTGTGCACAAAGATACGCACACCGGGGCAGTGCAAACGTTCAAAGCTCCCTGCGGATGGAGGGAATTCAGTCGGGGTCGGTTTCACCTCCGGGTACGTTCACGTGTTCCGGTCAAAAGTGGCCTGTTCCAAAGCCGCAAAGAATCGATGGGCTGGCTCTGCCTGTGTGCAGTTTTTAAACTGGCACGATGGCTAAATCCATCATGGGGTCTTCTTGTGGCCGATGTGCCACGTGAGGCACTTGTTTCCATAACAACAGTTGGGGCCAGGCTCAGGGGGCCTTTTGTCTTTTTAGCAAACAGCCTCGCAGAGGAGAAGACAGCGAAGATTTAATGATGTGGAGGAGGCACGGCGGAGCGCGGCCATCCAATAGACGGAGGGGGATGCCATGTTAGACGCTTCCCTGATGGGGGTCTTTTGAGAGCTGTGTGCCTGATTAAAAAGAAGAGAGATTCCTGTATTCCAGCAAAGTGGTGAACAGTTTTGTCCCAAAACATCTATCTCCAGTGTGGGCACTAAGTTAGTTGCAGGTCCTGATTCCAGCAAGGACTCCTTTAGACAAATAGGCTCTGGACAGTTTCACCTGAGAGGTTCTGGTGGTGTTTTTGAGCAAACCTCTTTGCTGTAAGCTCTCGGCATGTTTGAAGGTAAAACCCGGCCTCCAGGCAGATTCAGCCGTCAGTATGAATTCCACAAGTGAGCTGCATTCTGATGCTAGAGAGATGCATGATAAAGACACAGATGCACAAAAAGCTAGCAGAAACATAAAAACAGTCTCTTAAATCCAAATGGTGACTAACATGTTCATGAATAAATATATTATTTTCGGTTTTCCAGGCCAGAAAATAACAACTATAGCCTTCCCTAAAGTCACAAAGTCAGGTATGCGCATTGTCAGCCAAAGAGAACCCAACGTAGTCCCACAGTCTTGATTTTTCTCTACCAGCTCTCCTTCTGTCCTCTGAAATAATCCCACGGTCAGCAGAGAGAAGCTTACAAAGCTTCACTTTGCTCTGAAGGATCTCTGCATAAATCTGTAAAGTTACAGATGCACTTTTTTGTACCAGCCCGCAACACACACATACGCTTCTCTCCCATCATTATGATTCATTCAGACATTTGTGGACCTCCTAATGACTGTCTTAAAAGAAAAACGGCTAGTAGGGTGTGAGTAGCACTCCTAACCGGAACATCATTTTAAAATTATTGAATTTTAATGGCTTTAGTTTCCTTATCTTATTCATTTGTGTCTTTTAAACCCTTTCGATGTAGGAACAACTGATATAGCAATCCATTAAAATGATAGTTTCCATTAGAATAAAGTATTGTTGAATTTAATTTAAATTATTTGAATGTAGTTTTGATTCAACACTCAATTAATCACTGATTGTGTGTAAATAAACATCATGGATAATTCTAATGACATTTTATAATGGGGCGTTTCAGTTCATGACGATAAATAGTTGCTTCTTTTGTCCTTCTCATGTTCTGAAAACAATGTCTTCATTTGACAACAGAACCACACACATCATGTATTTCCCAGTAGCAGCTTTAATGTGTTACATATATGTTTTCACATGCCAGTGATAAAATCCCCCCACAAATGGTGGCCCAGAAAACTTTTAGACTGAAAACGATATTAAACATCTAGTTCAGGCAGAACACTTTTTTGCAAAATTCCAGTGGAAAACGTGGATTCATAGGCTAACAGGTTGGCAGTGAATGCCAACAAATATTTCCGAATGGTTGCAATCGTCAGATAACTTTTTTTCTTCTCTCTTGTTTGAGAGCTCAACCTGAAAGATTTTGCACTAGTAACCTTTCTCACAGCTCATGTCTATTTATCTTCACAAGAATGAATCACATTTCAGTCTATCTTAACCTTGTGTCGCCTTTAATATGAATCATGTGCTGATTGTGCCCATCATCTGCTCCGATAGCACAGCTTTTCAGAGACGAGGCCAGAACAGCCCCTCATGCATGCATCTGTTGACCTCTCTGTCTTTTTTATCACAAACTTCCTCTGAATTTTACTGCATTTTTGTGTTCATTACCTTTCAATGCATGTGGCTGCGCTGATAACCTTATTGCTGAATTCAGATTTTTATAGCGACTCCATTCCCTCTTCTCTCCTCTACTCTGGTCATCTTTGCTATGTCTCTCTCCAGGTTTCTCTGGAGTGCCTGAAGATCTCCTGCCAGACTTTGATTTGAAGATTATGCCAGGTAGGGGCATAATGTACTCCTTCCCCTGCCTCTCTTTTTCTTTTTATTCCTACTAACCCGGCTTCCTGTTTCAACACCTTTAATTACATCTGAATCAGTGTGTGCACACACACACACAAAAAAACTCTAAGCCTATCTAAGCTGCATTTTCAGGTTGATTTTTCACTTCAATTCATCCCTAACGTTCAGGATAATCTCTTTAAAAGGTCATATGCACCAACCACTGAACCGTTTTAGCGTGCTTAATAGGACGACTTGGCTCTGATATGTAGAAAAAGACAATGAGAGAACTTCAGACTTTTTAATACCTTGAGTAATAGTTCCTATGCTCTTTTCAGAGCCTTTAGTAAGAGGACAGACGGATCCACACCCATCAAATAATGAGCTGGCTGTTGCTTCCACTAAGAGGAGCTTTGTGGGAAAACGACAATTACGGTCATTACAGTTATTTACGGCGGTGGTGTGCGGGTCATCCAACAGCATTTGTCGAGTACCCAGAGAGGAGGGAGGGAACTTTGTTTATTACCCACCAAATTCTTCTAATACCTTTTTGATAATCCTAGAGTTTTAAAGAGGCAGTGAGTGAATGTGTCGGCAACTCGGCCTGAATTGTTACAGGATTCACTTTTTTCTGTGGTGACACTTACATTAGCAGGTGTTCTTCCCATATTATCTCATACACCATGCTCGGAAGCAGTGAGGTGTTCAGAGGGAGTTTGAGCGGTGTGTGTTTGTGTGTGTGTGTAACTTTGTGGAGGAGTCGTCCTTGCAAATGAGATCACATTACAAGCCATTTTGTTGTAACAGCCAACTCCCCGCTATCTTCCAGAGCAGCATAAACCGTCCTTTTCCTTCCTTTAGCAAGAACAGATTTCCTGCGAGTGTGTGTCTTTGGTTTTGGGTGTATTTGTGTGTCTCAAAGGGAGTGTTGTGCTCAGTGATACATTGTTGAAGATTTCCTTATCTGCCCTCTCCTTCCCTTTCCTTTATTTTGTCCTCAAAGACAAGATACACGCAGTCTTATCAGTTGTACTGATTGCATCTTTCGTTTTAGCGCAGCAGAACTTCAGCAGCCATTTCGCATTTTGTTGTAACTCACGCTCTCTCAATTTAGAATTTTTCTTTTTACAATTTAATGCCAAAAAATCTGATTCCTGACAGCAGGAACGACTGCTGAACTCAAAACCAATTTAAAACAATGTGAGAGACATTTTTCACTCATCAACCTAATCAAGTTTTTGCAGTTTATTATTCCTTCCTACATCCTAAATTCTAAACATCCTCTTTCTATAGGAAACTTAGTAAAAAAAATAAGACACCTCCAAGTAGCTCTCGTACATACAAATATATGGGGGAAATTAATATATATATATGTGTGTGTACATGTGAGTGTGTCGGTGTGTGTGTGTGTGTGTGTGTGTGTGTTTTTGTGTGTGTGTGTGTTTTTAGTAGATATGTGTGTATATTAAAAAAATCTTTGTTTTTCATTTTTGTTATCATTTGTGACTTAAATGACAATTTACTTGAGAGGTCACACTGTCCGTCTATCATGGATTTATCATTTTCCGCAGACTTCATGGTCTGCATGATAAAATATTTGTGGCCGGCGTGTTAAACAGTGACGCATCAGTGATTTTGATGTAGAGGCTATGAGCCCAGACTTATTTTAAATGACATATCTGTGAAGATTCTCAGTCATCCAGGTCATGGTCAACATTGAAAAGTTCAGTTTAGGCAACTGGACGTGAAGTTTTCTAGAAGACTCAACTCATTTTCAGGACTATGTCCTCCGTGTGTTTGCTGCATAAAGTCGGAGAAAGAGAAGTGACAGAAAGGAGCTTTTTTTCGTTGTAAAAAAGCTTGAGAAAGATCACTTGAACTGCTGACTAAGACATCTGACATTTTGTTGCTTTTCAGATGAGTTTTTACCTACCTGAAGATTGTCGAATTTGTGGGTTAGCAAACATAAAGTTGATAGTTGGGATTCTCGTTGCATTCTGGGTGATGTCGTAATGTGGTCTTTGCAGCTAATCGTGTTTTACTGCAATGGGAAACACTCATTTAACCAAGCGTGACTTAAAAGGTGTCTGCATTCATCTGTGCGTGTCATTTTCTCGCAGAGTGGGTGTTTGTGGTGGCCGTGGTGCTCGGCAGCGTCCTGTTCCTGCTGCTGGTGGGGATCTGCTGGTGTCAGTGTTGCCCTCACTCCTGCTGCTGCTACGTCAGCTGCTGGTGCTGCCCGGACACGTGCTGCTGCCCCAGACACTGTGAGCTGAAACACACACACACACACACACACACACACAGCAGCAGAAGTCTGGGCGGAGAATACACAGTCCGTCCTGAATAAAAAAAACATGTCATTTTCCCAGTATACGAGGCAGGTAAAGGCATAAAGACAGGCACCTCCACGCCTCAGACACCTGTGTACCCTCCGTATTTTGTCTCCGGTGTGCCAACCATGGTCCCCATCGCCCCGCCCTCTCTGGTGGACAAAGTCTCTTCTGTTCCACCCTCAGATGGCACCCTGGTCACAGCAGGTGAGGTCACAACTTTTGTCTCTAGATGCTTTGGAAGGACTTCATTTTGAGAGTTTGGGCGGACTCCTCACCTTCAGAAAAATTATCTAAGATATTCCTGATCTACAGTGAAGGATTTTCAATTTGTCGATTTAAAAAGGTTTATGAGCAACACTCTTGTCGTTATGAAAATTTGGTTTTGGTGAATGCAAAGTCTCACTCCCACTCACAAGTTAATACTTCGGTGCTCCAATCCCCAGCTTCTATACTGTCACAATGTTCTTTCATTCTGTGTCAATATTTAGGATTTATGCATTTTTATGACTTTAAGACCATATCTGAAATGTCATAACATAATGGACCGCAGTGTGCGTTTATATAACTTTGATAAGTTGTGCGGAATACAAAAATGTGCTTAAAGATCAAGACGGATTGTAGTGCTCCATTCACCTGAGTCAATTATGTGCATATCTCCAGTGCCCATGCACGCCGTAGGGCTTCCCTACCGCGTGCCTTCACCACAAGATCAGGACTCTCTCAGGGTGCTACAGTATGTAGAGAAGCAGCTGGCTCACTTCAACCCTGCCAGGTCCAGCAGCCACCAGTGTAAGCCTCCCCAGCCCCCTCTGCAGCTTTGCTACTGAAGCATGCTGATCTGGCCTGATAGCCTCATTTCAACTTGTTATCTTGAGCTTGTTTCGCCATGGCCTGCTGCTCCCTGGCTTTCTGCCTGCTGGATTTTCTATCATTCAGATGTGAAACATTAGCAGGTGTGCATGCCAACTTACCTGAGGGAATACGTTTTAACTGCTCTGATTCCAACACTCTTTCACACTCTGACGTTCTCTATCTGTGCGTCTCGCTTTGGGAGAAAACATCTCTTGGGTTGATGTTTCATATCCAGGCAGTCTTCATTGACGATTTTATTTTGACCCCTCCAGCTTCCAGCCTTTCTGAGCTGAGCTCCCTCCACGAGGGGGAAACCAGCTTCCGTCAAACCTACCGAAACGTCCAGAAGAAAGCTCTGCCGGCCATCCCCGACCGGGACCCTCAGCCCGAGCCCGAGCCGAGGGGTTACCGGGACGATCGCAGCCCGGAGCCCCAGCGCCACCGCCACCACCCGCCTTCCCCCCACCGCTACCGGCAGGAGCCCGACCCCGAAGGCCCCGACTGCCCGGAGGAGCCCCTGCTCCCGCGCCGACACAGCGACGACCCTCCTCCTTCCTCTCAGTCCCACAGAGTCAGCCGGGGTCAGAGGCAGCAGAACCTCAGCGAGGAGGACCAACACAGCAGGTGCAGATATCTCTGAAAGCATCAGCAGACCCGGACTTAAAACACATCTGTGGTGTTTTGATTGTTTTTTTTTGTATTTTTCTTGAGCATTTTCACTTACGCCCATATTCATGAGTATCAGTTGTTCTTGCATGACTCACGGCCCCTCAAGTTTAGCATAAACTGTATGAGGCTTTGTGTTATAGAAGCACTTTGCATAAACACATTTGATGTTCCTCAGAAGGAAAGATGGACACTGGTAAAATTCAGACACTTTTAGAAAGATTTGGTTGATTTTATTCAAACTTTTAAATAGGGTGCAAAATACAATACTGATATAGCTTAAAAAAGGGAAATCATTTACTAATTTTCAGGACTATGTCCTCCCTGTGTTTGCTGCATAAAGATGGAGAAAGAGAAGTGACTTCATCCCACTTTTTGATGGATTAGGAATAACAGAAAGGAGCATTTTATTTTGTTGTAAAATAGCTTGAGGAAGATCACCTGAACTGTCGAATAGGACATCTTATTTTTTGTTGCTTTTCAGACGAGTTTTTTCCTACCTGAAGATTGCCGAAATTGTGGGTTAGCAAACATAAAGTTGATAATTGGGATTCTTGTTGCATTCTGGGTGATGTCGTAATGTGGTCTTGGCAGCTAATCGTTTTTTTACTGTTATGGGAAACACTCATTTAACCAAGCGTGACTTAAAAGGTCCACTCAATGGTCCCGTTTTTTTTTTTGCAGGTGGAACCCTCGTTCGGAACACCTGCACAGAAAGGCCTACCGTAGCGCCGGGCGGACGGGCTCGCTGGATGAGCTGGAGGAGTTTGCTGCCTCTTACAAGCAGCGGCTGGACAGAGGAGCGGAGAGGAGGGAGGACCGAGGGGGAGACTACGAGATGGAGCTCCGGGAGTTCGGTCGATATCCCTCCTACCGCCACTGTCCCCCGCAGTATTACCACAACGATGAGGACGAGTTCAGTGACCGCGAGGATCTACCCCGACAGAACAAGACCGGCAGACAGAACATAAGCCCACTGCCTTCTCCCAAAAAGAGAAGGGGCACATGGGAAAGGGAGAACTCCGTCCCACCTCCTCCCACAAGGGGTCCGTCGTCAACCTCATCCCAAGAGAAGGACTACGACGCCACGTTCCTGAACAGCCTCCTGGAGCGTAAGGCTAAGTTGCGAGGGGTGGGCCCGGGCAGAAGCGAAGACTCGGACCCCCCCTCGAGGGGCAGCTCCAAAAAGAGCAGCGGGGAATCCGGCCGGCACCGCAGCCGCTCTCCCGGCGGCAGGCCCGAGGCCGACCCCCCGACCCCCGCGTCCGAACCGGACAGAGGCCGGACCGACAGGCCGTCCCCACGCCCGCCCCCGGCCAACCCCCGGCCCCCTCAGCCGCCCGCTCATTCCCTAACCGTCCGCAGAGAGGAGCCCAGAGACAAGTCCCGGAAGGTGGTGAGTGACAGCCCCGTCTGCAGATGATCGGCAGGATTTTTTACACATGTGATAGCGAGACGGGGGTGTTCATGATCTCCATTCTGTCGTTTAAGAAGTAGTTAACAAAGTCTTTTTCTTTCAAATGACACGCCTTTGCTGAACAGCTATCACATTGGTTTAGGCTTGCTGAACAGCTGAACGACTAACATTTAGGATTGTAGTGGTTTCCATTATAAGAAAACTTTTGTTATCAGGCACTGAAACACAAATTGTCGCATCCATCTTCTGGGATGGATTGGAAAGGTTAAGGCCTGGTGGAAGCCTCTTTGAACTGGACTGGACCTAAGCGGAATCAGACCAAAACACATACAAAAACATTAGCTTTGAGAATCATTTAGGTTTCACATTATGGTGTTTCTGTTGAATATTGAGGAAGGAACGAGCCATTAACACTTAGGATTTCTTAATGTGTTTTAAAACAGTTGAAAAGTTCTGTGTTAAATTCACCCCCCCCCCCCCGCCCCTCCTGCAGTCTGAGAAAAGATTCCTCTAAACGGAACCAGTATTGACTGTTTGCAGGGTGGGGCTGTGCAGCTATTTTGCATTTTTTGTGGGCAAACGATGGACTAAGAAGCTAAAGCTAGCTGACAGCTTACACAACTGTTGTTGTCTAAAATCACAGCCCACTGATTCTGAGATTTCAAATATCATGAAATGTATATCATATTTCTGTACACAATGAGATTGTCCGTGGCCTGAGAGGGATGTTTCTTCATATTTAAATCAAAGACACAAAGACACTCCAGTTGTTCTTGGGTTTTTGGTACAGGCCTACATTAAGGATTTGGGGATTCTGTGTGGGAAGCTGTGTACACTCTTTGTAGGCCTACAGTAAGTGCTGTTGTTGTACTTTTGACAGGTCAGGTTCAGATGCTGCCAGAATGAATACTAGGTAGACTACTCCATTCTGTATCCAAATATTCACCATAACAACTATAACCGGTTGTTTTCTCACTGACGAACCTTGGGTCAAAATGCTTTTCGACATTAAAACATCAGCTTTCCGGCCTTTAATAAATCAGAAAATAAAGTCGGGGGAGAAAAAAAAGGAAAAGCAGTTTGTGCCAGGTTCCACATCACCAAATTAACCCTTTGGCTAATAGAATTTAGCTGCCTCACACTCCTATGTTACTGTTTACTGTTGTTTCTCTGCTTACTTTGACACTTCTGTCCCCTCCAGAGCACCCTCCTCAGCCGGGATTCCCTCATCGTCTGATGGACCTGGAGCCACAGAGACTGCCAGCTCTGAGCGGACTGAATCCAGCCAGTTTGGATTTACAAACCATATGCAAAAGACAGCTGCCTGTGAGACATAATGAGAGCTTATGTGCCCTCTGCCTGTGACACCACCGAGGGATGAGGTCAGCGGCCCGTGTCTCCTTTATCTCCGTCGGACTAACACTTGACTAATGTGACCTGGACCACCCCCCCCCTCAGCGGGACGCCATCCGCCTCATCCCCTTTAGAAAAGGCTCCGGAGCAGACTCGCTTCTCGCTTCGTGTACAATGAGTGCATTCATTTCCCTTCGATGAGATATGTGAATTAAAAGAAAACACGCACAGTGACTGACAACACCGTTACTGTAAAGGACACACTGTTGTAAACAGTTAACACGCTGTGTCGTTCAGTGACACGTTCAAGGACCGAAGCTCTGAATTGGCCTAGGCGTTACCTGAAGCTCTGAGAGGGAGCACAATATTAGCTCTCTTTCAGTAATCTCAAACAATGGGGAAAAGCCTTATCTGTTTTGGGGCTTTCAGCTAAGTACATCAGATTTTTTTATTTATACGCTTCTTCTCAAGTAGCTCTGAGCGACTTAAGTACACAAGCGAGTGAGATAAGGTTCAAAGCCAAGTCTCAAGAATGATTTGTTAGAAAAATCCTTTTGAATGGTACAACCCCAGCATAAAACGGAAACCGAACCGATTGCGGATGTATGAGTTTGAGAGCGTGGATTAAATACGATATCTCACTTACAGTGTGGATGGACTAACTGTTCCAAATAATCTTTGACCAAGTGTGAGCCAAGGTTTGGTCCAGGACTTACAGCGCTGAGGCTTCCAAAGCAGTGATACTGCTTCATCCCCATCCCATATTTCATCCTCCATTCCTAACATGCTCAAAACAGAGCTGTCCCCAAAGGGACCGCAATCCTTTGTGGCATTGTATTTCTTAAAAACATTAATGTATGTATGTACTGTAATATTAATGTACATTAGAGTATTGAGTCTTTAAAAATGTTTTGTGGTGAAGAATGAAATTATTTTATGTTGTGTGTTTATGTGTATTGTGTAATGTGATGGCTAACCTTAGAATGACAGTGTTTGGTCATGAGTCATGGTGCGTTTGGGTTACTGTAAATCAGCCTACAGCTGAGTCAGAGGCTAATCCCACACATATTATCTGCTGCACACTGAAACACACAGCAGTCAGCCACTTTTTTGCATCTGTTATGTTACGCATGTAAACCGTCAAACCCAGCTCCACAGCCCCCCCGTTTACCACCCCCACCCCCCATCCCATCCACAAGGCCTGATCGTTTTATTGCTTGGTTGTTGTCACTGGGATTTCTGCTGTTTGGTACTGACATCCGCACGTTTGCAAGTGTGTGCGTGTGTGTGTGTTTGTGTGTGTGTGTGTGTTTGCTATCTGGAGAGAGATGACTCCTTACTTTTCTGCAAAGAAGACAATGTGTGGCTGAATATGACTCATGTCATTGTTCATTGTTGTGATCACAGACGAGTTGTTGACCGCACAGCTGTGTCACAACTCCCATTGGTTCTGCCAGATATCTTCCCTGTTTACGTGTTGTTGTTTTTTCTTTTTTTATTGTGTTTCTGAAGTTTGCCATTTTGGAAAAATGCAGGATGGAAGATGTTGAGACCGGCTGTGGGTTTCCCTCACAATTTGTCATCAAATAAAAAGAAACATGCCCCCCCCTCTCCCCCCTGGTTTCATTGGAGCCTTTTTTAGCTGTGCTTTTGTCCCGTTTTATACTAAACTGGTGGGGTTTCTGGACACAGGAATGGCTGCTAACTAGTTTCTGCTTACCATAAAGATGGGGAAAAGTGAAGAAACAGTCACGTTTTATACATTTAGTGATGCAGTTGATTACTCTAATTAACGACCACTAAATACCATCACAGACGTCCTCCGAATTAACAAAAAAAAACATTATGGGCACTTAAAATAGTTTTTGTTTTACACTTTCCAACTTTATTGCCATTCAAAACTGACATAAAGTTTTTTTTCTGATTTTTTTCTTTCTTTTTTTTTAGATATCTGCAAGAGAAAAAATATTTAACTCAACACATCTGCTTGGAAACCAAGTCTTAAGATCTAAATACTACCTTAAATACACATTTGAATAACTGAACAGCGATCTTCGTGGGGAGGAGAGGTCTACAGAGATTCAGTAGTTCACTGATTCAGATGTGCTGTGTGCTTCTGATGTGAGGGAGCGGTTAAAGCAGCCACCGCTCGCAGCTGGTTGTTATCTCAGGAATGTCTTAGAGCGGCTCTCATCTCCACAGAGGCATCAGCAGGGAAATGACATCAGCGTACAGCACAGCCAGCCAAACGTTTGTTTTTTAAAGCGCTCCTCCCGCCGGATTGGCTTAGATGGTTGGAATACTTTTTAACATCAATGCTTCCCACAACTGAAACTGGAATCCTTGTCAGAAAACCTTTGGTTATGAATATCAGAGGGTATCGGTTTTATGTTATGCCCTGAATATTAAAAAGTGAATGTACCCATATTAAGACGGATTCAGTGTCTTACTTAGATGGTTTTGGTGGTTCAGGTTGTCTGTTGGACATCTAAATATACAAGCTCCAAAAAAGTTAAACACTGTAAAATATAGATGATGGCAAAGCTGTTGTCAAAATTATCTGAAAATCTCACAAACTGATGTTTTATCCCTAATCGAACAAAAAATCAAACGTATCAAACCCTGAAAGAGAGTCTGTTCTCAGACGTTGAAAGTTTCAGGTCATCTTGTAGTTGTGCAGCATCACCTCTGAAACACCCGGGAGCCAAAAAGGACCACAGGTGGACTTTTGACAGCAAAACTTGCCCTTTTTTTCCCTGACGTAGGATTGTGTGCGCTCAGTCCTGCTTCCTGACAGTTGTGTTACGTGTTACAGGATGGCACAAATGGCCTCATGTGCTGAATGGAGTGGACTGTTGTCAGGTGGGTCAGTCATCTGGATCCTTACACTACCCAGATCCAGCATGTGGTTTAACATTGTCCTGTCAAATATATGCCACGCCCCCTCTCAAAACATCTGGATGGGAGACCAGTCACTCTATTTGTCCAGATTCATGTTGTTTACGCCTTTCTGGAGGTGAAAACTGCCAGCTTTGTAGATAGGCATGTTTTCATCAATCTTACATGGACCAAAAGGCTCACCCGTAGAGTCATCATCCTAGGCTGAGCACAATGTTTTTGCTCTAAAGCCTCTGCAGATGCCCAGGATTCAGCCGAGCACGGGCAGGAAACTCAGGGTGGATCTTGGCAGACATGTCCATGAAAAATAGTTGGGGGGGGAGGGGGGGGTTGCAGGTGTAGATGAGTTTTTTCCCAGAGGCAAAATGACTCGGAGCAAAGCTTTTTGAGCATTAAAACACTACTTTGGACAAGGAAAATTCCTCAGGAAAAAAACTGGCTATGTGCAAGAGATGCCATTTGTGTGCACATGGAACGAGGTGTTTATGAATTAGAGCATGTTTAATGGATGTGTGTTTTCAAAAAAAGGGAGGACAGAATATACAGATCTGTTTAAAAACTAAGAATACATTTAGGATGACATCTGGTGGTGTAGTTTCAGAGCTACACATCTACTATTTATCATTATTCAATTAGCAACTTTTGGTACAAATTGGTACAACGTTAAAACTCATTCCCAGGGTTTTGTGAAGTACCTTCCAAAGTTCAGTGTAATAACAGTTGCTTTTCAGTGCTTTTGGAATCAGTTATCATATTTTATTAGTATAAAAGAGGGTTTTTTTTCATATTGAAGAAAGTCCTAATTCTCTAAATGGGATTGTTGAATTACTTTGAGAATTACTCTGCGTCATTTCTACTGTAGTGACGTAAATCTACTGAATCATTACATTTGAATCATATGGGATATACCTCCACAAAATCAAGTAAGAATAAACAGTGATTCATTCGGACAGAGTAAGTGCATTTATTCAAAAGACTTTGTGAGCAAAACCTTACAAGAAAGAAGAGTCTGTTATTGGTACTTGGGAAATTTTAATGATGCATAATGTCATAAGATTAAATTAAGAAAAGGCCTCCATTTTGTAAAAATGTATGATTTACATACAGAGCTCAGGAAAAGGTCAACTGATCTCAGCATCATTTGCATATAAAGATAGGGATGTCTGAAACAGACATTCTTTGCCTAGTGAGATCAGGACTCCTCCAAGTATTGATTCATTTCTCTGATGCCAAATATTTCAAACTGTTTTGGGTATTTTTCACTTGTTTTTATCCTGCTGAAAAAGCAGGTCTTGCCGTTTTTTTGCCAAATCAAAATTAAGATTTTGCTCAGTCTTTAACAGGGATATCTTTAAGAAAAGCATCAGTAAATATCTTGTCTGTAAGAAGAAGATTGAGGAATTTTCAGTATGCCCTGAGGAATTCATGTCTGAACAACATTGTATCAAGTCACCCCTTCAGATAACATATTATAAGCATATTACAAGCTGGAGTATTTGATATTAAACTTTAATTTTCAAATTAACTTAAACATTGAGAGGCTGTTTGCAGGATGGAAGTCTTCATGAGACATGTTTTGGCTAGATATCTTTAAAGCAAAGCTGCGTCCACATTCAGCTTATCTCGGCCGGTATCAGTCCACCACGCCGGGAGGTTTGGTTTTTAGTTTCACCGTGAGCCACATCAGGTCACCTGTTTTTCCGGTTCTGCCACTCTATCGGCCCCACACAGCTCTTTTTGCCTCAGACTTAATTCACCACGATCACTCTTCTTCTGCAAGCCTACAAGATGTTCTGGGCACTTGGAGGTACAAGTCCTTCTGCAAGGACCCCGTCCTGGAGGACCAGTCCACAGGTAAGACCCACACACCTGTCTGAGGTCACAGGGATGCAGTAGTGGGCCAGAAATACATGTGCTCTGCTCTGGTGTAAAACCTCATATCATTCCTGGAGCAGGAAGTCTACAATTTTTTTTAACTGAATAGAATTAGGAGGGGTCATTAATTACATTGCACACTTCACATAAAAAATACAAGTTCAACACATTTAAGCTAGATTATTACCTTTTTTTGCTGAATAAAGACATTTGTGTTTGTAAAAGTCAAGAAAAATCTAACTGACAGTCAGTCAATCTTCTTCTAGTGATCAATAATCATTTCAAATTTGATTTTAATCCATCTGGCTGTTGTTGAGAAGTAATCTTGTGGAGTAAAGTGGGGAAAAAACAAGGGAAAAATCAGTCTAATCTTGGGACCATTAAGGTTAAGGGAATTATTTCAGTAAATGTGCCTCATTCTCAAAGCTTCCATTTCTAGTTAGCATTTATAATACCTTTATTGGTTGAGGTGTAAAAGGTGTTTTTAGAATAAACAATATCTCTCCCTGCTTTTACAGCTTACCAGTCTGCTCTGCAGCGGGAAAAGGACCCTTTGAAGACATTTCCAGGAAAAACAGTTGGAGTTTTTAAGGGTTCAAAGGAGGTTCCACTTAAAGGAAAAATGGCTTCTGAGAAATTTTCAGGGTTCTCAAAACTCTCCGCACAAGCCTGAGCAAAGACTAGACCTGCCCTCCACATGCAAATGCAGAGAGGTTCATGCAGGATGGAATGTTTTGTCCCTGTTTTCAAAGACAGGAAAGACAGAACAGTGACGCTCTCCTAAAAAGGAGAAAACACGTTGGGATGACATCTAGTGGGTGAAGCTCAGAGCTACACCGGTTTATTTATGACTGAACTGGGACTTTTTTTTCGTTTTTTTTTAAAGATCAAAATATTCACATAAATCTGAGAACACCATGAGATCAGATGTTTTGGTGATCCTTGAAATACATTGAACTCCTCTCTGTAATCCATTTGGGAAATCCTTTCTCCTTTTTGTGTAAAGTAGTCCGTGAAGTGTGACCTGCTTTGCTAAAGTTCAAACTGTGCCGACAACTGACCGAAAAAGATGTGAAAAATAAAGATTTTACATGAGAAACTGCATGTTTGTCTTTCAGAATATGTACAGTAAACAACAGGTCTCAACAGGTAGTCATGGTCCAATCATTAATGTGGACATAATAAGAAAAATAAACTGTTTTCATACAGAATTTTGGAGGTTTGATTGTCTGATCATTCATATGTAACGCGGTTGGCGGTTAGTCCCAGTTTTACTGGTTGTGCCACTCAGAAACGAACGCTCACATGAGTTCTTGCAATGTCCCCACAGTCAGATTCCTGTTTCTTGTTTTGGTGCTTGCTACAATCTGCTGTTGGTCTAGAGCTCCTGAATTTATTTTTACATCCGCACCTGCACAGAAACACAACTAAAAGCCACAGGAAATCACCTGTTTGTGGCCTCTCCACGGGGCTGGTTTGTATTGACGTGTCTGCTGCTCAGCAGGACCAAGAGTAATGACCCGGAAGAGTAACTGTTTAACCTCAGCATAACCTCCAACACATTACCAGCAGGAATGAGTCAGAAAGAGAGCATCTTTAGAGGGGAAAATCTACATCAAGAATCCATACGTATCATGGATGGCAGTGAGGAAGATGGAAAACCGTGGATATAAGTTACACACGTTCTTGTAACTGGTTCTTGTTTCTTCGTTACCGAGGCGTGGAACAGACGGGCTACAGATAGGTTGAAGAATACATTTTATTTGACGAACACAGAAAACTTCTTTCCTCTACCCAAGTCACGTCCCAACTGACGCAACCCCTTTTTTATATACCACGGAACTAACATTCTCCTGATGCGTTTCATATAGAAAACAAATACAAATACATAGAAACAAATACAAATAAAATAATTGATATTTTTCAACTTAAGTAACAAAAATGTAGCGTTATTTTTCTTTACATAGTTTCCTATTGTGATCCATCCATCCATCCGTTATTGGAACTGCCTACTCCCTAATGGGGTCACGGGGGTGACTGGACCCTGGACGGTCTGTCAGTCCATAGCAGGGCCACACAGAGACACACAAGGACAAACAACCACGCGCACTAACACTCACTCCTAAGGGCAATATCCTCAAGGATTGTGATCATTCAAGTTTATTTGTATGGACAAAGCAGATGGAGCAACACTAAACAGCTTTTTCTGCCTTCTTTTTTTCTTTGTTGCTGTAGGTAGTTTCCGGGCTCCTGCTGTTGCTGTGCACCGGGGAATGTATCGGTCTACCTGTGCCTACGTCACAGTTACGGATGAACTCACCTGTTTCGGGGTGTGGCCAGAAGAGAGCGCAGTCTCAGCCACAGAGGCAAGAACATCCTCAGTCAAACGCGCAGGACGCCACCATGACCAGCGCACCTTAGACCCCGTTTAACACTGCCTGTCTTTTGCTCTTGGATTAAAACTCCTTATTTTTAGGCAGACGACTTGTTTTTTTTTCTTTATTCTTTTTTTCCAGGGGTAAACAAATAACTTTTGGCAGGTTTTTTTTGCCATCATGGAGAGGCTTCCTGTCGCCGTCCTCCTGTTTACGCTTCTGAAAGGTCATTTTTTATTTTATTCAGTGATATAATGATGTTTTAAAGATTGTATTCTACCTTTTTATGTAAATTGGTTAAACTGGGCTTGATTTATTTCGAGCTAAGAGACAGAAAGTGTAGTATCGGTCACGTGACAGTATTTGTTGGGGAGGGGGAAACAAACAGGTCATTATTGTTTTGCAATTATATCCCGAGTAATTCGGCACGTTGCTGTTGAAATGTGTCGCAATGACGGTATCTGAGCACTAAGTCTGGGCGGGTACCGGCCGGTTTCAGTCCACTTAGCCGGGATGTGTGGTTGGTAGTTTCACAGTAAGCCATGTCCGGCGTCTTTGTATGTGTCACCTGTTTTTCTGGTTCTGCCACCCTGACATCAGCCTTTTGTTTGAGAGAAGCCAACACACGCATTGTTTCACTTTGACGTTACATATTCCTTAAAAAACCCAACAAAGACTACCGGAAATTTTCCTCTGCTATGAAGTATCATTAAAAAAATAAAAAATAAATCTATTGTTTTTTGTTCTCCCCTCAGGGGGTCTTTGCATCCAGGTGAATGTTCCTGAGCAGGAGCGCAGCACTGCTCTGTTTGCCTCAGTCACAATCCGCTGTGATTACACCACCTCTGGAAGCCTCCAAGATGTTCTGGTCACTTGGAGGTTCAAGTCCTTCTGCAAGGACCCCGTCCTGGAGTACTACTCCACAGGTGAGAGCCACACACCTGTCTGAGGTCACAGGGGATGCAGGTTTTGGGCCAATTTTCCGTGGTTGGATTGGAATCAGAGCTAAAGTAGATCAATTTATCAGAATCGGCTTGAGCTGGAAAATCTGAGGACCGGGGTTTGGGGAGCACTGTGCTAAGGCCTTAGCAGAAAAATAATTTTCCGAAGAATGATTTAGAGGAGCCATTATATTTCTTACTCGAGGTAAACGTTTTTAATCAAACACGGATACAGAGGAGAAAAGCTTCACCAGGATTTTTTTTCATGCAAATCATGCTGTTTTTCTGCTGTCATGTTAAAAAAAAACATTTTTTTAAAATGATTTTTGACACTCGTCTTTTTAGTGCGGCTGCTGTCCCTTTGCTTTTACGTTTTTAATTTTTTCAAAATATATATATTTATTTTAAAAAACACATGGGGAAACTGTGTGTTTGCTTAGATGAGATTGATGTGCACTTTGCCAGGGACACTATTAACTGTGTTAATGTTTGTTTTGAATGTGAACATTTCCTCTTTGGAATAACCATGAATTGTTGGTGAGGATGTTTCTCGATCTCTAACCCCAAATTCAAAACTTGATAAATGTCTTGATAAGAGTCAGTCAAATCTTGTTGGAGCATTGAAAATGTATTAAAACATTACGTTTAATCCATCTGGCCTTTGTTGAGAAGCATCCCGTTGACCAAAGTGGGAGACATGCTATGTTGTCATGTTTTACTGAGAGCTAATGAGAGGGAAATTATATGTCAGATTTCTTTTTTGTTTGGAACCGTCAGGTTTAAGAACTTAAGAACTTATTTGAGTAGTGTAAAACCTGGATGTTACAGGAGGGATTGGTGTTTAGAATAAAAATTCTCTCTGCTTTTTCAGCTTACCAGTCTGCACTACAGCTGGGACAGGACCCAGCTAACGACTGTCCGGACCGTCAGCGGACAGTGCGCGTCGTGGCCCAGAAGAGAGGAAACAACGAGCCCATTCTGGGCTCTGAATATAAGAATCGCAAGGTCACCATCGAAAACAGTAAGCTATGTTCGGCCATGAATTCATTGTCATCGTATGGTAAACAGGACTCTAAATCGTAATCCCATTTAAGCCATATAGTTTTACTGAATATCACTAATCAATCTCAAGATTTCCTCTTTTAACTGATTGGCATTCAAATAGTGGTTACAGTTAATTATCTGGAATTTTAGAATAAAGGCAGCATCTGTCACAAGATTTAGCAAGAACAGTTTGTCATTACAACTGATGTACTGTGTGTGTGTGTGTGTGTGTGTGCGCGCACAGACGCAGACTTGGTGATCAATGAGGTGATGTGGTGGGACAATGGGGTTTACTATTGTTCGGTTGATGCACCTGGAGACACCACGGGAGACTCGGATAAAGAAGTCAAGCTCATCGTCTACCGTAAGAAAACTCAGATTAACTCAGATTAGCAATTAAACGTTAGACGTAAACATTTCCTCTGACTCAATCAAAATGTGTCACTCGTCGCTGGAGTCTTGTTCACAAAATCAGAGAGTGCATCTTTTAAAATCAGGTCAAAGGGATTTTTTGTGAGGAAGTGAGTGCCATGCTTCCTCTCTCTCTCTCTCTTCTCTCCAGACTGGTTGACCGTGTTATTCATCGTGATCGGCGGCCTTCTCCTCATCATCCTCTTCGGCATCTGCTGCTGCCAGTGCTGCCCTCAGAAGTGCTGCTGCTATGTCCGCTGCCCCTGCTGCCCGCAGCAGTGTTGCTGCCCCGAGAAAGGTAGAAACCGGCGCCTGCAAACGTCACCGACACAAACCGTCAGTTACGTTAGAATTACTAAAAAGTCTTTGAGTGGTGGATCTCGATCCGAGTAGTATTTATTTCTCTGTAACAACAGACAGGGCAGATAAATGAGGCACACCGGAAGAGGTCGAATAACCGGCATTCCCCTTCCCCAAAAAAAAGAGAAAGAAAAAGAAAATAGAGTTCCGGTGTGCACCACCAATTATCGCCCCCTCGGAACCAATAGGCAACGATTAACCCATCCCAAGTATTATTTACATTGTAGCCCACATCTTTTGTTCACAAAGAGAAAAAATAAGATTTATTCTTAACACGATTAGACATATGCTTAAAGGATGTTTTAGGCCGTGTTGAACACGTCACGTTCAGAGCAGCGAAACAAATCCTGAAGTTCTTGGTTGGCGGAGGGCAGACTGTATACTGTGTATTGACTTTCCGTGTGTTGTCGAACACTGAAAGACGCATTTCTCTGATCTTATAGCTGTGATGCAACATCGCATGATGAAGGAGGCGCAGAGGGCCATGGCTCCCTGGTTAGGTGGACAACCCGTTTATGCCCCTATGAGCCACGCCTCCACCCAGATGAACCCGATGCTCTACTCTGGTACGCTCACCTGACCCACAAATCCTAGTTTAGTGCCAAGTTCTTTGGGGGTGTTTCTCGTCCCCTAACTTTACTCTGCCGTGTTGCTCTTCAGGATCTGTCTCAGGGAAAAGCATGCCTCTCAAGCCAATGCCCCTACCGCCCCCGCAGTCTTCGGCTTACAGCATGCCTACTCGCAGTGTCCAGGGCGCTCACACCCCTGGAAATAACAGCCAGATGCTGGACTACCTGGAGAACCAAGTGCGGGGAATGGACATGGCAAGTCCTCTTCTGCAGGTATGTTCTCATACAGTATTTTGATACCTTATACTTTTGGCAGAAAATGGGACACAACGGGTAGCCATCTTGCTGTCATTTTACTAGGAATTCCACAATCTTCTAGTTTGTAATCACCTTTTCAGAGGAATTTCACGTAGAACCCTATGAAAGAAATTACATAATCCTTTAAACTCTCCTCTCTGACCAAAACTGAAAGATTTACCTCAAATACGAAGATTATTAATCAATATTTTATGTGCATCTTTTTAAAAATGTGATGGACCAAAGATAAGTGCCCTCAAAATCTGTTGGAGGCATTGACATCCAGATGGCATTTCTGGCCTAAAGTAAATTAAAATAGCTTTTGAGCTGTTTTTAAGTGAGGGGCTCGGGGATAGAAGTCTTGTACTTCATATTAAAATTCCTGCTTCAGTTCCCATCTTCTGCGTTCACATTTCTGTCTTGTTTTTGCTCTTTGGATGGAAGTATTTGCTGAATGAAGGACTTGTGGCACAGCTTGTACCTGTGAACCTGGTCACAGGCCTGTGGTGGTTTTGAGCTGTCGCTGATGTCTTTTTTGGCTTCTTCTTCTCATCAGTCCCAGCCGCCTCCTCAGGCGTACCAGATGCCGCCTCCCCCTCAGCACATGCCTCACGCCGTTCCGTTTTCCGCCGGTCCACCGAGCATGATCTCCGCTCTGGACGACGGTCCGGCGGAGCGCCGCGTCATCACGCTTCCTCCCATCAGGGAGCAGCCCCGAGGCAGAAATCCGCCCCCGGCGCCCAAGACTCGCCCGCCAAGTTCCAGCGAGAGCAGCCGCAGCGGTTTCGGCCGCCACGACGAGCGAGGGGGCGCCGGGAGGCGTTACCCCTCCCCGGCTAGATCCAGGGGCATTCCCAGGAGCTACAGCGAAGAGTCGCTGGACGGGAGAGGTCGCAGCCGGTCGCGAGCGGGCCCGGACCGCCCCCGTTCCCGGTCCAGGGACGACCTGTTCGACAGCAGGTCCAGAGGAAACTACTCCCCCCCGGCGAGTAGACGCTCCCGAGGAGGATCCTGGAGTTCGGATGACGAGGCCAGCAGCAGAAGAGGAGGAGCGTCGGGGGGAGGAGGAGGAGGGAGGAGAGGAGGCGGAGGCTATGCCGACAAACCTCCCAGCTACACCGAGTACGAGCCTGGACAGAAACCGGGAGCACGGAGGAATGAGCGCTATTCTGTAAGACAGTCGCTGCTCTAGGGTATAGCACTAACATCCCAGCAAACATGGAGATAAAAAAAAAAAAGAAATCAACCTTGTCGTTATAAAAAATTTTAAAAATCCTGCCTGCCAGTAAAGTGAATCTAAAGTGGGTGTGTCTCTCTCAGGACAAGAGTTATCGCAGTGGCACCAGCGTCGTCATCTGATTCTTCCAGCTGCGAGGCGCCCTGCGACCTCTGTTCCAGAGAACACGCACAACCCAGTCGCTACGTTTCCTGGCTACCAGGATCTGTTAAACAGAATAAAGCGCAAACATTCTGATGACGAGCTCGCAAAAAATACCTACGAAATGTAAGTTTGAAAGACTGTGAAACTTCTTTTTCTGAATATCTGAGGAAAGTTGTGGGAGATACGCGCTCCTCCACCGGTCGGATAATGTATTTATAATGTTCTGAAGCAGTCTGGAGCACAAAGCCTACTCTTAGATGATAATTTTGTGTTACTTAAAGGACAATGTTCATCGGGAAGCAACACAGTTAGTTTTTAGATGTTCTAGATCTATAAGACCAGAAAAATGTAATGTTTTAGAAATAACACTCAGGGCCAGTTAATATAGCAGTAAGTGACCATATAAACCCCCATGAATATGAAAAGACCCATATTAATGCTTATTCTTCATCCTTTTGTAAATAAGTTGTCTTCTCCTGGATATCTTGAAGTGACTACGGTGGATTTGTTGAATAATCCGAGAAGCTTTTCAGCTAAATGCTTTGTGCATGGATGGGATGACATTTTTGCACTTAGTGCTCATAAACAGATGTAAACTCCATATGTTAAAAGTCTGTTGCATAATGGGGATGTTTGGAAATGAAGAAATGTACAGAATTTTTACCTATCTGATGACTAATTTTACCTTCTTACATTTTTTTCTGTTACATTTATGTTTGATGTTTCTTTTGTTTTCGACTGTACAGTCGGTAATTAAATTGATAATAAACTTTGCTCCCTTTTGGGAATAAGCGTTTGTTCTGGTTCCTTTCAGCTAAGACTCATTGTAGTGGATGATTAAAAACACAAAAAAAACAAGGCCTTGTTTCATGGCATTTTTATTGATGTCATTGGATTCAGTCTCAACCACTGCGTTTGCTTAGTCTCAAAACCATCTGTTCAGATAGTCAACTGAGCCATATTGAAAGAGAAAGAACTGCATATAAAACTTTTACCAAAGACTTCATGATTCATATACAGTATTTAAAGACCAATTATAAGAAACACCTCCACTATGTTCAGTTGGTTCAAACCTACCTAAAACGTATTATCTAAAATTACAAGTTTGTTCTTTAGTCATTTAATTTCTTAAGACATTTTATTACTTCAAACAAACTATTTTCCAGACGATTGTTCGAAGTTTTATCTTTAGAAATGTAAGAGTTAAGATTTTAAATGAATTCTGTATGTTTCACACTAAAATCCATATAAAATCATTTCTATGTATTCAGGCAATGCCCGTGTCTGAAGATTTAGTTGTATGTAAAATGATAGACATCTGCCCTTAAATCAGAATAGTTATAAAACCTTGACTTCATAAAAATAGGACTTATGTTTCCTCAGTGTCAAAGGATCGATAATCAGCAGTCACCTAGTTCGTTATGGCCTCAGTACTGCCCTGAAAGATCAATATATTTCCCAACATTATGCATCAAAAATACTTCAGATGTGTTTGTGTGGTAGCAGATAAAGTGCGAACTAAATTAGAAAGTTCTATCTGAAAGACAAGAAAAAGACTAACCTAGTGCAACACCTGCTGTTGTGTTCACTCTAAAAATAACATGATCAGTTGTACAGAATCATGCTGAGACTCACAAAAATAGTGTATTTACCTGCATCTCTCTTGATTAAAATGTCAAATAAAGAGCAGGTAACAAACCCAAAGTTAAATGTACCACAAATGTTCTACTCTACAAAACTTTAATTTAGCAGTTTGGCCACCTATTTTTTCAACAAATGCTTTACTCAAACTTTCCCATTTAAATTTATTTTAAATTGTCAAGAGGTATTTATTTGCTTGTTTTTTTGTTTTTTTTTTGTCTAATTTTAAGAAGTGTGTGGGGAACAGCTGTTTAAAATATTGTGGTACAGCTGATGAATGGTAAATTACTAAGTTAGACAAAAGGCCACGAAAACAAACAAACATCTGCAATAAAGAAGTGGTTTTAAAATCAACAGCGAAAAAGGAAGATGTTAGATCAACCATAACAAATAAGATCATTTTGTGATCTTGGTAAAATCATAAAAAGATCTCATGGGTTTGTGTCTCAATATTCATTTTCTATTTTAAAGGTGAAAGGATTGTCAGCCTTCATTCAGCTGACACCTGGTTTGAACTAGAATGCAAATTAGGCCATATTCAATCCCCTATGTAGCAGAAACAGTGAAAGACAGTTTCTTTCAAATGTTCTGTTACTTAAGACATTTAAATAGTTTCTTCACCTAGCTTTAAATCGACATTTTTCATACCATTTTAAAATATCACACAAGACACAACCTTTACAAAAATCTTAGGGTTTAATGACGTGAGTTTGTCTATTTTTAGGACAGTTTCCTATCTGTGGCCCTTCTATATATTTTATTTTCCTTCGCCTTGTGTCTAATGTCGTTTCGTGTCTCTGTCTATTTGGACACAACTTGCACCCGACGCGAGTCCTCGGAAGCGAGTTGAAGCAAGCTTTCCCCTTTGCGGTTTCGGTCGGGGACTTCCTCCATAACTTATCTCTGTCGAGCTCAACTGAACTGCGGCTGTGCAGAGCGCGAGCTCGCCGGGGTCGCGTTGTGATGACGGCACGTGAGAGGAGGTGCAGGTTTGCCACGTCGGTCTCTGTGCAACGCATTTCCACTGTTGCTCTGGGCTAACTTTCAGAGCCGTTTTATGCCCTCCGCCGGGGAAAGAGGGACCCCGCAGTGTCGCTGTCGCGGCCGTAGCTCGTTGCCACGTCGGAGCAGCGTTGGATACCGAAGCTGGACGGCGGAGAAATGCTCGGCGCCGTGTGTAGTCGTCTCCCAACTGACTGATGCATCCTCGTTCAGTTCAGCCCCCCGCATGTTGTCGATGTTGTGTGAGTAGAGGTGGCTCCACGAAGCCTCTTTAACTGTCCTAAGTTTGATTGTTTCAACGTGCCGGCTTGGCCGCTAGCTCCGGGCGTTGCGTTTCAAACGCCCTTTTTTTTTTTTAAAGTGAGCTCCCAAGTTTCCGCAATGTAAAAAAACAAAAAAAAACGTCAACGCTGCCCGGTGCCATGATTCACACAAGCCGCTATACTGCACGTCTCAGCAGGTCTCCGGCGAAAGAAAAAAAAAAACGCCTCTTGTTTACGTTTTCCACCGAGAAAAAGACAGGGGGGAGGTTTAAAAAAAATGTCGGCTCGGTGCTGGTTTACCTGCAAATAAAAAAAAAAGTCTTCGGACTTGTAAAGTGATACCGGGGAGCACGCCGCACCTCCACAAGGTGACAAAAAAACGCCATAACGCGACCTCCCGTGGTGGTCGGTGTCCGTTTCCATTAGTTCCTGTTTCCACTGATGAGTTTCAGCTGCGATAATTCAGGTCCCCCGTGGCGCGTGCGTCTCAACGCCTGTATCCTGTTTTGTTGCCTCGGCTCTGACACCGTCGTTTTTTTGTTTTTTTATTGCAGCTACACAGTGGCTCGTAAACGTGTTTCATTATCTTCTCCATCGTGTTTCATCAGCAGAGGGGAAACGATGCTTTACTCAGAGGATGAACGCTGTCAGCCCGGTCTGAGTGTCAGTCAGGGGCTTATTATCATATAGACCTATGACCAGGGGCCTGGACCAGGCTTGGTGTTTAAATACCCACTGAGCCATAATGAGATTAATCGTCCCCATATAACAAGTCCTCTATTAATGAGTTTTAGATGACACTACTTTACCCACTTTGGTTTTTGAAGAAGCTGTGGCTCACAACTGTCAGCACTGTGTGGTTCACACTCTTTTGTCCCTTGGCCCCAAACTGTAGTGTTTGCTGAAATGGACACCAGCTTAAAAATTGATTTTTACATTTATAGAAGTGGTTGAATTGCCGGTTCTGTAAAGACAAAACTCAGAAGGACTGAATCTTATGACTGTCTGCGTTTCAAACTACTCTGTTAGTAGTTTTATAACTTAACTCAACAGTCATATACACAGAATATACTCACATAAATTCACATAATTTAAAGAAAACCCTTAGACTAATGTAGAGGTCAACATTTGATAAGTGAGCAAAAGAAAAAAAAAGTGCTGTAATCATCTTTCAGGTAGTCACCGGTTGGCCTTTATTGTCCTAATCAATAAAACAATATTGTCTGTATTCGGTTTAGTTGCCCTTAGGGTTTGGGTTGTGTTCTGGGGGTCTTTTTGGCGGAGGTGAGCGCTTTTTAATGCTGTTGGTCACGTGTGTGTCACCGCAGACGAGGTTAAAGTGTACCGTGAAAAAGGCTCGCTATCTGCGTTTGGAAAAGAAACAGTTGAGATAAACAGTAATCTGTTTCTTTTGGTGACGGTGCCTCCTGACGGGTTCTGTGTCAGAGCCACCAGCTGAGAAAAGAAACGTTTGTTTTGGAGATGCACTCCGAAGCTGCCCTTCAAACACCTCCAGGTAGTTGCATCCTAAGGTGATTTAAAGCAGGCAGGGCTGCTTATGAACAGGTTTTGAGCTCAGGGTGGTTTGAGATTACCAGTTGCTGTGTTTGTGTTGTTAAATAGGTATTTGACTACAACCTGAAGTTTTGCTACTTCGCTTTGGGATGATCTACCAATGTTGTCAGTGGAATTGTGGAGAATCGGTTCAGTTTCTGTTGTGTTTTTAAAGGGTAAACGATTACTTCGGTCAGCCTGTCTATTTGTTTAACTAAATAATGGCTTTATTTCACAGTCTGGCAGTAAATCCTAACTTTCTGTGCTATTTGTTTATGGAAATATTGAGCCAGCATGTGTTCAATTTAGAGGTAATTGTTTGTGGTGGTTGGCATTTGTTCACTGTTATTGATTTTCCCCATTCATGTGTCCATTACTAACAATTAATTTCACCATTGTGCTAAGGGATGAACCCACATGGGGGGGGGGGGGACTGAACTGGGAGCCGGCTCACAGATCGACGGGAGCATATGTGCAGTGGTGGCCTATCTCTTACTTAGTTTATCTTTGCTGCTGTTTACTTACTACACGTGTCATGTAAAGTAAATATCTGGGGCAGATCCATACACTAATTGCTTTTTGTTCGGCTGTCGGATGATGTAGGTTACTCAGAGCTCACTGCTTTTCAGTTCCACTCAACTTGCTTTTTTCTTCTCGATCCCAGCTGATTTCTGTCCTCCCTTGTTGCCCCCACAGTGGTCTGGCAGTACATGGTGGCATTTTGAGAGGAACGGTAACTGGCGATCATGCCAGGAGGCCGCAGGGGTCCCAGCAGACAGCAGATAAGTCGCGCCGCCCTGCCGTCCCTGCAGACGCTAGTCGGAGGCAACGTGGGCAATGGCACTGGCCTCAGGAACAGGTACGTGCACCCCCAGAGCCGCCGGGACAGCAGTTTGCTTAGAACACATTCCTGCAGACTAATGCTTCGGAGGTGGGAGGGGAAAAAAGAAAGCGGTGCGAGAGAAGCAACAATAACATGGAGCATTAACCCTCATTTTGGAGATGAAGACCATAGACTTTCTCATTTAGATTTATGCATAAATAATTTCTAATTGTTTGGTTGCTGTACTTATATAATTCCTTTGCAATTGTCTACCCTTAGAGGCAGTCAAACACACCTGAGCTGCTCCTGTTAAAACACAAAGTAGAGGTTGTGAAGGGCTTTACATTTTACTAACAGATAATGTAACACAACACACTATTCCTATTTGTTATTTTATTTTTAGTTAGTTTTTCAAATCTGCACTGGTTTTCCATAGATTTTCCATCCTGATCAGCAGCTGGAAGCAGTCGTGTTTTGTTCGAGAGCTGCTTTGATTTTACAGACACACAGCAGGGAGCCTCCAGTTGGAAACAGCAGTCAGCTGTTAGGTTTCTCTGGGCCTATTGACAGTCGTGTTTTCTGCTGAATCAGCTCTGCAGACGCAAACAAACGTTTGGTCTTCACATTTGTGGAATTTTCCATGCAAAGCTTCAGAACGCGAAAGTTTTGTCATTTTAGTCATCAAAGATTTTGCTATGTGACTGACAATGTGCTAAATCCCCTCCTTGTGTCCCAGATATGTGTTTTTTTATCATATCTTTTTATTCTTGTGCATGCCTTTGTCCAGGAACAGTACCTCGATGGGTCTGTCTGCCCCGCCGCTTTCTGCCCTCATCACGCCGGAGCCGGTCCGTCACTCCAGGATTCCCGAGCTTCCGTCGGACAGCAGCCTGCTGTTTGAGCTCCTGCTTTTCCTTTACTTGCTGGTTGCCTTGTTTGTCCAGTACATCAACATCTACAGAACAGTGTGGTGGTACCCGTACAGCCACCCTGCTGCCTCTACCTCGCTAGTAAGAACACACACTGTCAGTCTTTCTTTCTTAACTTTAAAGACTGAAGGAGTCGTATTCCTCCTCAGGTCACTCACGTTTTTTTGTTTTTTTTATGCATGTTTTTTTCAAGTTTTCATTAAGAATATCTTAGTATGTTGAAGATTAAAAAGGTCTAAACTCGTGCACTTCATTCGCTCAGTTTTTCAGAAGTAATTTGTCTACACTGAAAACACTGTAAAATCCCTGTTTTACCACAGATGACGATGAAAAGTGTATTTTTGTGGCATATATTTTATCACATGTATTCTTTTTTTTATTTCGACACAATGGGAAAAACCAAATCCAGTAAATTATTATTATTATTTTTTTTGTCCTTGTAGAATTTCCATCTAATGGACTACCACCTTGCTATCTTCATTACAGTCATGTTAGCCAGGAGGCTTGTTTGGACAATTGTTTCAGAGGTAAACACACACTGCTCAGTGCTGAGTCAGCTCCTTACCCCACAAAGCCCCAGAGGGAAGTGATCCATCTTGATGGCAGTTTTTTGAAGCCACAGTTCCTCTGATATCCGTCTCGTGCAGGTGTCCCAGAGCAGCGGGGGTTCCCTGCTCCGTTATGTGGTACTAATTGCAGCTCGGCTCAGCCTGCTGACTTTGTGCGGTTGGGTGCTCTGCTGGACGCTGGTCAACCTGTGCAAGAACCACTCTGTGCTCAACCTCCTCTTCCTGGGATACCCGTAAGTTTTGCAATGTCGAAAGCACAGTTTGAGTTTAAATCCTGTCCTGAAATGTGGCCTTAACACAAGCAGACTGCTAGCGAAGGTATTTTTATGATAGAAGATATTCCCCAATAATCTAAGTCATTGAATTAGCAGGTAGAGGGCTTCGTATAATGTATATAAGCTTTAGACTGACATTTTGAGAAGTTCTAAATCCGGCTTTTCATTCAGATGTAAAACGGGGGTTGGGAGATGGACTTTTTATCCTATCAGCCCTTTATCTAAGCATATTGTTGGTTCTGTTATAAGAAATTATGCCAGCTGGGTAAGATTTCCCTGCCTATGTTCTGAAAACAGTGCTCAAATCGCTGTACAGAAACCACATTAGATACTTACAACATCTGTAAAAACTGTAAAAATCTGTTACATGTTGTTCTTTTTGGTCTTTAACGATTGAAAAAAGAGGTGGGGGGTTCTTATTGTCTTAATTGATAGGAGTATAGATTATACTATACTATATATCATATTATTTCTGAGTGTAACTGTTTGATGTTCTGGTGGTTCAGTTGTCTAGTGTTGGGCAGGTTTGTTTATTGTTTTTTCAGATTTACTGGTTGGGAAAATGGAAGAAAAAAATGGTAGAATCTGTTTTCCCTTAATGTATTTCACCACTATAAACATGCCAGATTTTTCCTCACACTACGCCTTCATTTCATCAGTCCTCAGGAGCTAAACCGTGCTGCTTTTGTCTCGCTGCCCTCCTCCGTGCTCCGCTCCGTTAGGTTCGGCGTGTACGTCCCGCTCTGCTGTTTCCACCAGGAGGGGGTGAAAAGCCCGGCGGCGGCGGGCGACTGCGACTACCCGGCCGACCACCAGCCGGCCGACCTGACGGAGTCCCCCTTCTTTCGGCCCCGCGACTTCCTCCTCCTCTTACGGGAGAACCTCCGCGAACAGTTCTCCAGCCCCCCCCACATGCCCACCCACACCTGCCCCCAGCACACGCACTCCGACACGCCGGAGCTGATCCGGGCGGAGGTGGAGGAGCTGAAGAGCGACTTCAACCGGCGGATCAAAGAAGTGCTCTTCAACTCCCTGTTCAGTGCTTACTACGTGGCCTTCCTGCCGCTCTGCTTTGTTAAGGTGGGTCATCTAGATGTGGCTTTTGGGGGGGGGCCCCCTCCACCCCGTTGGTGCTCCCCCGTGCTGCTGGCGTCCGGTTCATTTTCGGTCTCGCTTTTTTTCCCCGCTCTCACCAGAGTACCCAGTACTACGACATGCGCTGGGCATGTGAGCATCTGATCATGGTGTGGATCAATGCCTTCGTGATGCTGATGAGCCAGCTGTTGCCCCCCAGCTACTGCGACCTGCTCCACCGCTCGGCGGCCCACCTGGGCCGCTGGCAGAAGCTGGAGCACGGCTCCTACAGCAACGCGCCTCAGCATGTGTGAGTTACCCGCTGAGCACAGAACCGATACCTCCGGGGAAGTCAAATGTTACATTTGAATAACGTTCACTTGCACTCCGTGTTGTTGTGCGCATCATTTTCAGGTGGTCCGAAAGCACCATTTGGCCTCAGGGGGTGTTGGTACGACACAGTCGAAGTCTGTATAGAGCAGTCGGAGCCTATAATGTCGCTCTGCCGTCTGATGTCTCCCACGCAAGGTTTTATGTGAGTATCTTGTTCTGTCACAGAGGGCATCACCTGCTGCTTATCCGTGCTGATCGTTTTCAATAAGACACCGCAAAGAGCTGCTGAAACCCTGATTTATGGCATCAAAAGTAACCCCAAAGCATTAAATTCTCACCACCTTTTTTTATCACAAATGCCACAAAATGCAAATACATGTACAAAAGAGCTTTGATTTTCTCTTCTGCACGGCAAGCTAAAATTACAATTTTTTTTTCCTAAACACTTTTGTTTAGCCTCACTGGGATAAAGCAAAGATATAATGACAATTCAGTGAGGCTGCAGCCCCAAAGCGGCAGGTGTTCAGTAGGCTTTTCTGAACACCAGAAAAGCCTCAGACTCTTGGATCTGGGATCTGCTCTGTGAACAGGAGACTATTCTGTTCCAGTCAGGATGATCTGGTGGATCCAGCTGTGAGGACATTAAAACAAGTGCTGGAGCTGAGACACCTCTGCTTTGGACCTCGTGCAGAATCAATGATAAACTTTAGCCTAATGCAGCCTTTTCTTTTTCTTTCTTTCTTTTTTTTTTTTTAAACAGTTGATCCTTTTCCCCGAAATCCTTCCCATGTAGAACCAACTTTGGCTGCTTATCTGACAGGCAGCTGGGCTTTCCCCACCAGTCTAAGTCCCGTTGAGTGTTGTGCTTAAGCTCTCTTTGTGTGTGTGTGTGTGTTACAGTTTTGATTTCATGTGTTGACTTCCTTTTTTATTGGGCCTTATCATCTTTGGCCAACTTTATACTCAGTCACTCCTACTAACTCTAACTTTGCTGTCTTCTGGATTTGCAGTTCCTGTTCCACAAGCCGTTGCGGATCCTGAACCTGCTGATCTGGATAGAGTCCAGTGTGGTTTTATACCAGTTATACTCTCTGCTGCGCTCCGAGCGCTGGAACCACACGTTGTCTCTGGGCCTTATTCTCTTCTGCAACTACTATGTGCTTTTCAAGCTGCTCCGAGACCGCATAGTGCTGGGCAAAGCCTACTCCTTTCCTCTGTCCTCCGGCAGTTTGGGGCTCAAGTCCCAGTAACTGCAAACTCTGGATGTGGAGGGGAAGTGGCGGCGTCTCAAGGGACAGACTGTGAACTCATAATTGTGTTTTGATACGGTTCTATTTTTAATGCAATGTTTATACATACTTATTTAAAAGAGTATTTTTATTTTGTATACTATTTCGTGTTACACCGGGCATTACCACACTGACGACATGACCATGTTGTGTTACGTTGTTGCTAGGCGACAGGAGAGCGCGGGTGCCTGGGGGGTGACTTTCACCAAAGATGTTTGTTAAGTGCACGTGGCCAATCACAGAGCGGACCTGGCCTCAGACTGTGGGTAAAACCAGACGGGCAACTTAGACGAGCGGACCGAGTCGTTCCTGAGATCCTGATTATTCTGTGTTCAGCTTTAACCTTAACTCGTAAATCTGGAGGCGGCGGGCAGGCTGCCGATTCGATCGGCACTGCGGCGGCAGTTTACGCCAATCCTATTTAGAGTTAGTCTTTTCTGTAAAGAATGCTTCTATTTTTCTGGGCAGAGAGTTTAAAGAGTGGAATCTGTGGCCCGTTTGGCAAAATTCAAGCACCTTTAAAGCAGATTTAGAAGGTGATTTTATTTTTTAAGTCTGCTTATTTAACGACACGAATCTAAAATCTTCAAGTATTCGTGCACACTCAAAAGGCCCCCTTTGACTATTTGTACTGGATTAAGGGTAACTAAATCAAATTTGATTTGCCCTGATTGGGCTTCAGTGCTTCTGCTCTCAAACTGCGGTTAGCAGAAACTTGAGCTGGTACAGATTCCTTCGGTGGAGCCGAGAGAGTGACATCAACTTCCAGACCAACTCTAAACCAACATAAAAGAATGAGGAAATCCCCAAAAAGTTGCTTTTTTTTCAGTGAAGCTGCGTTTTAGTTCCCGTCAGAGGTGCTTCCTTCTGTCCCCATTTTACTGCTTTTACTTTCAGAAGCTGCTCGTTATGTCATTGGCCTCCTTAAGGGACATTTACAGTACCCGTTTGAATGTGATCAACTCGAAAGATGTTTGAAAGACTCGGTGTCCTTAAACTCAGAGCACATTTTTGGAAACCAATTGGTTAATAAAGAGATGTCCCGGCCTTTTTTTTGGTTTAGCTGCTTTAAGAAACCACACAGGTTCATAAAAATGTATTTCTGAACTCACCGTGAAAACATTTAATGAATTGCTGTGACAGTGAATCACTCTTATGTACGCTCAAGATCACCTGCCCATTGTTTTCCACAGCTTAGACTTTTTCTTTCTGCTTGTACTTTCCAGTATCTAAGCCTTCTCCTATTGAAATGATCTCATTGTCATTTCCATCTGGTACAGACTATTGTGACATTTCACAATGGATGTAAAAATGAACAAAAGTCTGTCATGTGAGCAGTTCAAACTGCCTTTCAGATCCCACAATTTGTGTACATCCCCTTTTATTTGAGGGCTTTTCTCAGTCTGGGCCTCATCCCTGCCAGCTGCTTCAGTCCGCTGTCAGGGTCGATGTCTGATTGAGACCTGTAAAATGCTAACACAAAACATATCCAGAAATATATTTCCCTCGTCCCCTTGTTTTTTCATTTCCAATTAAATTGCCTCACTTGGATCATAAGGACCTGAAGAGAAAGGAAGTACTTTGAGCTGAAATGTGTCAAATGTGCTTAACCTGCCCTGGATTTAATACAAACGCCATTCATGTGCCAGTTAGCGCAAGTCTGTTTTTTTTGGTGCTCTTGTTCTGATCATTTTTTTCCACTTGAATTTGGCAAACTTGTGCCACTCGATGGTGCTGTCGAGTTGGTCTGGATTGCTTGTGGATCGGGCGGTTTAATCTGGGCCACATCACTAAAAAAGCAGTTTTGAATGGTTGTGAAAATCAGCATCTTTGATTGGACCTTTTCTAAATTGTAATACTGAAATGAGACGTGTTAAGGATTGCTTTTAGATTGGGCTTCTATCACAAAAATATTTTTTTTCTTTTATTTTTGGCCACTCATAAACACCAGTCTAGACAGAAAAAGAAAGCAAGAATGATTTACGATACGAAAAGATTTCAAATGTATTACCTTTTACCTAAATTGACCTTTAGGCTGATTATCTCCTCTGAATTTACATCTGTCTCTTGAGTGGATAAAAATGGTGATGATGTTATGTGACCTTTTCTTTTTTTAAATTAGGTGAGCTGTTTCTCTTATTTCTCTCTATTGGAATGTGCCATATCCCAGGATCCAGGTTCAGACTCATGGTTATTCAGTGTACCGGTGCAGAAAGCGTAGGAGCTGTTTTCACATTTCTGATTTTGACAGTGTTCAGCTTCCCCACAGCATTTCTGAATATTCTGACATCTGAAATAAAACTGTTAAACCAATGTTGTGCTTAGTTTTCGTTTATCGGTCATAAGTGGAACAAGGAAAAGAGGGCCGTTTGTTTCAGAGCATATGTTTAATTAAATCCTCCAAAGTTTTCCACTGACGAAAAGTCACAAATGAGAGAAAGGAGAAAAGTGCATACAAAAGCCTCTGCAAAGAGAGCAGGGTTCAAACTGTGGAAACGCGCAGTGCTCGGAGTGGCCACCAGATGGCGCCAAACAACAACGCAACCCCATTAGGCCCCTAGAGTGGAACATCAGTTTTGGGGAGGAGACGTTTTGCACTCTATAAAATCCCCTGCCACGAGGCGAATAGTCCTCCAAAACCTTTTCATGGCTGTAAATAAAGTACAGTATGCTTGCGGATAACTTTTCAGAAAAGAAAACATTCGGCAACTTTGGTCACTGACTTGTACATTCATTCTCAGATGTAATATTCAGTAGAAAAAAGTCTCAACAACAGTGCAGTCTTTAGTATGAGCTCAATAAAAAGGCTATAGCTGTTTAAAGGTAGTTTCCGTTCCTTTGACCCATGATCTGTATCATATGGGAAGATCTTTAGATTCTCTAGCTTAATATTTCAATAAGCAGATCATTGTTTTTGAGTATGTTTATATCACAGTGATATTACTGTTTCTTTTTATTTTTTGTCTTCTCATTCTGTCAAATGTTTCGGAGAATTAGGGTGAAGAGCAACATTATCTAATCGTATATTTTTGATATTCACGAGTGTGTATTATTTCGGCCCCGACGACGACGACGACGACGACGTGGTGAGCCTTTCGTTTTGTTGCTCCGCCTCTTTTTTTTTTTTGGTCCTCCCATTTTCTCACCCTTCCCTGCAGTCCACAAAGTTTCCTTTGATCCAGTAGCAGATCTGCGCGTACTTGAGGGGCGTGATTCTCACCGCCACGTTGAACTCCCGCGACGCCCCCTGCCGCTCCACCCACTGGTGGCCGGAGAACACCCCGATCACCTTCCGCTCCCAGCGCCGCCGGCGCCCGTCCCACATGCGGGCGTACACGCCCGAGCCGCTGGCGCCGGGCTGGGCGTCGCAGTGCTGGTACAGCAGGTCGGGCGTCTCCTCGCCGGCCGGGCAGAACCGGTACACCAGCTGCCCGGCGCGGTCGTTGTCGAACCCCGAGAAGTGCACCCGGCGCCCGGGCAGCCTCTGGGCCGGGGGGCTGACCCCCAGCTTCATGTGCCGCCGCCTGTGGGGCTTCTTCAGCTCCAGCAGAGCGTAGTCGTAGTCCATCCCGATGTCGTTGGCGTTGCCTTTGATCCAGCCTTTCGGCACGTGCGTGCGCTTGGCCCTGATCCACTGGAACTTCATCTTGTCGTTGACCGGCGGGGCCTGCGGAGGCGGCAGCCCCTCGACGTGATTGCTGAAGTTGGAGGGGCGGTGGAAGGAGGAATGGTGACCGTCTCGGTGCCTTGGTTTCAAAAAGCCGACCCGGAGCTTCTGGGCTCCCTTCACGTAGTTCTTGCCGTCGTGAACGCAGTGGGCGGCCGTGAGCACGTGCCGGTCGCCCACCAGCGTGCCGGAGCAGCCGGTGGACAGCTTGACGGCCACCGAGAAGGGGAACTTAAGCAGGAAGCTCTGGCCCGCGATGCTGAAGCGACCGTCGTGGCCAAAGATCTGGCGCTTCCTCCTCACGCGGGCGGCCCCGGGGGGGCGGGCCGGACTGACCGCGGGGTCGGGGTTGGGGTCGTAGCCGTAAATCCCGATGGCCGTCTCGGTGAGCCGGCCGTCGGAGTGCAGCGTCTCGTAGGCCAGCAGACGCCGCAGGTCCCAGTAGCTGGGCTGGGGGGCGCGCTTGTGGCATTCCGGGTCGCAGGGGGAGGAGACGTCCAGGCGGGCCGGACGCAGGAAGTGAGGGGCTGGACGAGCCGCCGTCTGCTGGGGCAAAACCACGGGAACACGCTGGAGGACCCACTGAGGCCGGGACGAGGAGGAGGAGGAGGAGGAGGAAGCAGGAGCGAGGAAATGGAGATATAGGAGAAAGGCAAGGCTGTGGGTGGACAGGAAAAGATGTGTAATCAGTTATAGTTAAAAAAAAGATTTATATTTTTAAGCTAATAACTGTTTAAACTAAACGTGACCGGATGTTTGGACATTGGCTCTGACCAAACGTCCTCATGCCTCAAGTCCTGCATTATGCATTTACAATTACATGCATGGGAGCTGAGGGAGGGGGCTTAAACTGGTGATCTTCCACTGGCTTCAGTCTGCAAACAGGGTGAAGATCAGGACTGTCCAGGCGCTGATGGAAAATTCCCGAAGTGGCCCGAGGGACTGGCCCCGAGCCCTTTCGGCGTAGGTTTCTAACATTTAGCCGTGCCACAGACCAGCGGCCTTCTGGCATATGCCTCATACCTGAAACGGCCCATTGTTGTGTGTTCTAAACACAGCCGCCTCTCCTCTGGGGCTCTCAACACGTTCCATGTAACTCAAGCTGCACTCCACGGTCAGAGGTGAAAGGTCACAACTTCTTTTGGGGCAATCTCAAAAAGGAAGTCATTTGTAATAAATCTTACTCCACGGTTTTTTGGTCCTACAGTTTTACACAGCGTTGTATGTTATTCTTTCAGTAGCCTTTAACGCACACGGCGCGTCTTTACGCACAGACTGCGCGGACTTACCTCGGGAGCGCGGCGCGGGCGCGCATGGTCCTCCCTCTGCAGGTGAGCGAGACGACGAACGCGGAGGGAAATCCCCTCAATCTGCAGCAGACGGAGCCAGGCGAAAGCTGAACTGGCGAATGCCACTTCACCCGGAAAAAAAGAAAAAGACGCGTCGATGATCTCCTCCGTTCTTTTTCTCACAAACTGCAGACTTTGTTTGATCCGGGACGGTCTGGGATGGTCTAGGAGAAGCGGACCGGTCCACGGCGGAGAAACTGGATCTTTGTTTCGCTGCGGGTGGAGGAGAAGGAGGAGGTCTTTGGTTGGCCTGACATCCCAAGTGTCACATCCGCCGGCGAGAGGCCGACACTGTCATGTGGTATCGCGTTACTGCTGCTAATCATCAGATCTGTTGCTTTTCATCACAAAGTTGCCAGGCGACATTTTTTAGATAAGAAGTAGCCTGATTTAAATCAGGCTGCAAACAGTACATGAAGCAAATGTAATTGGATGAGCGTCTAATACATTATGGTATAAACGTTTAGACCAAAAACATTGTTTTTAAATCTCTTTGTTAGTGCTTAACATTTTTAAGTAGAGCTCTCAGGTTGCACAAAGGAAATAAATTATATTTTTTCCAGATTCTGGACAGAATCCAAAGAGTGCACCCTTTGAGGTTAAATTAAAGGGATATTTTGATTAAGTATTGCAGTCTTCCACTGCCCTGTAAGCCTAAACGTGCTCAGGAAATTAATTAAAGCCAAATTCAAACTTTACTCCCTTAATTAAGTTCACAACCGTAGCTGGTGAGAGTCGTGGTCCTCCCCGGATGGGTTGGCAGTCAATCCCAGGGTCAATTCAGAGCTTCCAATTCATAGAAAATGAGAGGAAAATTAAATAAAAACCGGGGAATGAAAAGTACATGCAAACACTAAAAGTCTTTACCTTAAAAAAGCACTTGCTGCAGGAAATACTGGTAATCAGCAGACTCTATCGACTCAACACCAGCGGATGGTGGAAATGGAAACTGAAGCCTGTGTCAGGGAGTGCATATTTGTGAATGTTTTGGGGAAAATTTGACATGCTTCTCATAACTCTGAGACTGGCTCATCACAAAAACACTGACCCGTCCCCACCAATGCTCTTTATTGTTCTTTCGATCTGCTCACAAAACACATCCACAAAGTACTGCAGGCTCCTCATGAGTGAGCTATGTATGATACTCACATCAGTGTTTTACCCAAACAAACTCCCACTCTGATGATAATATTTAGCCCTCGTAAATTTGGGAGCACACGAGAAACCTGGTTATTTCACAACAGAACCTCTTCGGTTTCACGTCTCGCAGATGTGATTTGATCAGTTGTGTCTTTGTGGTTACGTTAAAGTGTTTTAAGGATGGAAGGAATTAGCTGAGTGGGCGACGGAGTAGATCTGATGCCAAGTTGGGAGTTTGCTTTCCAGCAGAACCACCCACGCTGAAAAAGAGCTGTCGTTGGGCATTATCCTACATAACGATTTTATTAAAAGAGACTTCCATCTGAATAGGGGAAAGGCAGAGGATGTGTAGGTATTAAGATAAAGCAATGGCCAACAGACTGAAAACCCTCTTTGACACGTTCAGCTTTTTAGGTGGATTGAAAACAGAATTGTTTAATTTCCTCCTGATGGGGCTGTAGCAGTTACCATAAAGTTGGACCTCAGGGCGACTTCAAACAGGCTGCAAAGCCGGAAAAATTTGCTCTCAAATTTTGTACTCGCATAAAGAAACAACAAAGATCTAATCTGAATTGCAGGAGAACGCTTGTAAACTCTCCTCAGCTTTAATACTCTGCAGATGTACAATTTACTCATTCTGTCTCCTCTTATGTACCCTTGTGCAGACTTCCAAAAAACTTTGCTCCCACTGAAGCTTACCGTTGTCGTTTTTTAGACTACAGGATGCAGCATCCATTATTTGTCAAACAATCTTTGTCAAACCTTCCTTCAGTTCACAGATAATGATGATGATCTGGTTCATTCCAAAGTAAATCTGACATTGAAAGGGTTTCGTATTTGGATTTGATTCCTGTTTGAAAAGTGTTTTTAAACTGCTTAAAGGTACTTTATCTACAGTCTATTTCAGTGCTCTCTGATCCTGTCTGAAGCCAAACAACCATGGCCAGTCAGTGGACGTTTCTCCAGACTCTCTGAAAGGGGGAATAATAAGAAACATCTCTGATTCGTACATTTTGAGTTACCTTTTAGATACTGAGTGGGTGAGCGGGCCTAGTTGCTGACCGTGGCTTTGCTGTCCGGCATGAAAGTTGAATCAGCCTCCTCATATGACCGCTGGCAAAAAGGCTAATAGAATGCTGAGCCGTTGCTCAGGGTCTCCTGCAAACAATTATAGCCGAGCACCTTTGCCAAGACTCAGGGTGGACCTGCTGGCTCATCACAAACCTGCTCGGAATAACAAAAACCCCCACCCATCCTCTGATGCTCACGCAAATATCTCTTCCTTTTCTCTGGAGTTGTATCCGGGCCAAAGGAGTCACCATCTGAAAAGATCTAAAAATTGACCTTAATTGTTTATGTGCAGATTCGCACATTTGGGAAATGTTTGAAATGTTGCATGCTGGAGGTAAACTCCGGACGAATCGAGGATTTTATTTTAGTTTTCTTTTCAAAGGAAGGGACGGCCCTTTTTTTACCAGTGCCAGGCTGCTAATAAGAGAGACATTTCTGTTTGTTTTGAAGCGCTATGAAAGGGCCCGTTTGTTTATCTATGCCCGCTGTTGTCAAGGAAACCGACATTCCCCAGAGTACAGTTCATGTTAATTGTTTTATTCCTCCCACTCTCCTCCCCTCGCTCGTGGTCACAGACACAATCCAGTGAGTGTGGAGGGTTTGAATTCCCTTTTTTAGCGTCCTGCGCTGTCCCGTCTCCTCGGCTCTGTCTGTGTGTGTGTTTTTTTTTCTTTCTCTGTCACTGTGCCCCTCCTGTGTGAATAATCTCTCCCATCCCGGACCTCTCCTCTTACTGCTCCCTTGTGGTCGTAAAAACAGCTGTTTGGCAAAAAAAAAGTGATAACCAGAGGTCTTTTGAGAACAGATTTTCTGTGAAATCTTGAGATGAACTTAGGCCAAGTTCACTCCTCGAGGCAATGCCAACAGCAACACAGAGGAGATGTGGGTGACTGCATTTTAGATTTTAATATATTCACATAAAATAAAAATAAAGTAAAAATCTGCCAGTCTCAGCTGATTTTCAAGGGCCATTTCCTTCTTCGTGACCATTTGTTTTCCGGTACCATGCGTGCAAACTGGAAACTGTCATGTTTTTGGACGCACACCTTGCCAAAAAAATACAACAAAAAAGCCTTTGGATATTACAAAATAAAAGTTGATTACGCTGAATGAAATCTTATACCCAAATTGGATGCAGCCTGTTCTCCTGAGAGCAACTTAATTCTGAACTCTCCATCAAATGTTAACCCTCAATGGCAAGGCTTATTAGTTTTTTTGGGGGAAAAAAAAGTATTTCATCCTATTTGATCCTATTTTTTGGGATCATAATTATCCCTAATATATCCACGGAACAATCTGCTCTTGAGAAATTGTTCATGGGTCATTAATGTAATCAGGTGGTTTATAGTTAGACAGTTACTTACTTCCTTGTCAAATCCTGGTTTTCTCCTTTGCCTCTCGCTCATGTTTTCCAGTTTCTGGCACTTACAGGTACATCCAAACTCCAGCCTGGCCACTGGACCCTGGATCAATATTGAGTAAAATTACAACACCTTTCCAGTGCAAACTGTTGGGTAAAAAGTATGTAGCAAGGACCTAAAAGAATTAGAGGAGAAAGGAACATCTGTATGGCAGCAATTACTCATCCTAGATCTACACACTGATCCATCCAAAATATGAGTAGTATACAGGAAGAAATTATGTCTTGATTACAGATGTTGGGACAGAGTCGACATAGAAAAAAATAGATCTGGAGTGGTCTGTAAATAAAATAAATATGGCCAAACCTGTAGATTCAGATTTTTCTCCCATTCAGTAAGGCAACCCTCTTAAAGAGTCATAAAAGTAAGACTGTAACCTCATCCCTAAATGACCCTCAACTTTGACAAACAGGAAAGTGTAACAGAGAGAGATGCCAATAAACTGTGGAAGGTTGTATTGGCACTCAAAATGAGGGGTAGACGCGTCAAAATGTTTGACTGATGTCGTCTTTCCAGATAGTGCCGTATCTTTAATGACATCCCTTTGTAATGATGTCCTCCTTATCTCGCTGTGTCTACTTTTTGTCATTGATTCAACACGCTGCAAGCTGATGGAAAACATTGTCCAGATGTTTTCTGATGGAAAAAAAAAGCACGGTTTTATGAACGACTGCCTGAAACCCGATGGAAATCTTTAAATAGGAATGCGATGCCGATTTGAAATACTTAAGCTTGTTCAGCGCTCCTGTGCCAAGTGCAAAGGGAACACTGGACGGCTGTATGTGGGACCAGTTTTGATGCCCTGCACGAATAACCGTGGGGTGCTTTAGCAGAGGTTGTGAGCACTGGAAAATGCCATGCGAGAAAAAGCATGCATTTCTCCTCTGAACTCTTCACGTGGGAGAAAAAGAGTGTGACGGGAGATTCTGACAGTCAGCCACTGCTGCTCACTCACTTAGAGAACACAGAGAACAATGTAGCATCACTTGAGAATGCAGCATCATTCCACCAGGGTAGCCACCCTGTCAGGAATAAGTCTAACGCTCGGGATGGATGACAGGGTGTTTTTAAAGAGCCCCATTATGTCCTCTTCAGGGTTTTTTTCCATGCCTGCAATGTGTTATGTAGCCTTTTGTGCTGGTGAAAGGTCTCCATAATAATGCACATTTCAGAGCCCCCCCCCCCTTAAGGGAGTTGTGCGTTCCCAAACAAAGCCGCAGCTTCTGAACTGCCTTACATTTTTTTGTTTGTCGACAAGATATTTCTTCCATTACTTCATGACATGACCATGAATAACACTTGTATAGCGCCTGCCTACAACAGAGGAGGAGCAGCTGCCTTCCACTCGGCCGTTTTGGATCTGTTAGCTGCACAGCCACAGCAGACTGAGCTTTCAGGAGTCTCAAGCAGCACAGAGCCACAACGGGGAGTCTGAAGCATAAGGAAGCAAAAGGTCCGAAAGGGATATACACAGAAATTAGTGTTTTAGGTTATTTTAGAGGAACCCCACGTAGATTGTGAAAAATTAGAAGAAATAGTCTAAAATATATGGTAGTTGTTTACAAGAAAATCTCCTATCTTGTTGCAAGGACTAATATACTGTATTTAAATGCCCCTGGTGTGATACATTAAAGCACAACTCTTAACACATCCACCCAGAGATTTGTCTGATTATCTTTGATAATAGTCCTAAAAAGCCTGTGACTATGTTTGGCCAGTTCACTTTCTCTATAAAGTCACATGGTTATCACCCTGTCAGGATTTATTTAAAATCCTGAAAGCAAAATAAACTAAATATTACAAAGACAAACAGCCCAAAGTTTACGCAATTCTTCCCAGTCCCCCCCCCCCCCCCCCCCTCGGCGTCTGTGTCCTCAAACAGGCAAACGCTTTAGAGAGCTGAGCTATTTGAGTGTTCGCCTACAGGAAAAGAGTTTTGCACCGTGACTTTGGGAGAGCCAAATTGCTTGGCAAGACATGTGATACTCAGGCTTATTGCAAAATGACTCATATCCCTCTGACAGATATGGCGAAGCATTTATGACATCCTACAGGATTTTGAGCTGTCCGATTTTTTTATTTAAACTTCCTGTAGTTTGATGCTCTTAAAAACTTAATTTGGTTCATTCAGCTGGTGAAAATGATTTGTTCACAGCTCCACAGTGAAGTCGTTACTAAAAGAGTATATGTTATTAGATCATCGTGTCATTTATTAAAACATTTGGACTTTCTGTTATACAAACGGTCTGTGCTAATTACTCACCGGAGATAAAGATTTGGGCTTGTGATCTTACAAAACAGAGACAGCAGGAATGATGAGACCGAGTTGGAAAAAACAAAACATTTTCCAGCTCATGACAGCTGTGTTGGATGTTCAATATAATAAGAGAGGCAGCTAAATTGAATAAGGATTGGATTAAGCCTCAGATGAACCCTTGAGCTTTTGACACCTATTCCCTAAAGCTTAAGATAACAAATGCAACCACGCATTTTTGCCTCCAGCCATGAAAATCAAATGATCCAGTGAGTGGTTCAATTCCCGTTGGATTTTGATGATAGTTTCTAAAGAAAGGACCACGCCTAGAGAAAATCCCGTCTGAACACAGAGACTGAATCAGAGCATTCTGATAATCCACTGGTATTTAAAGGCAGACTGTGCAGTTTGGAAATGTGGTATTCACGTTTAGGCCCACAGCGACTTCACATGTGAACATTTGTCAAAAATAGAGAGGTGGCAGAAACCTGTTACGGTTTTGTGTTGCTGCTATTCGAACAACGGAACCAATGGAAATATAAGAAAAAGAAATAAGGCCTGCAGAAAAATAAACCATGTCTCACTCATACAGGGTCATAAGACATTGAAAATGAGTGTTTTCTTCTCTGTATTCATTCTCTTTCACATCTATTTCAGAGATATTTGGCCATAGGTAAAATCTGTATATACACAAGCCCATTTAAACTTCTTCTGGTTTAACACAGTAGCTTAATAGCATAATCGCTAACGTCACACTCCTCGTTTCTCTGTTGAAAATAAAACCATCAAATTCTTATTTCTCTATTTATTTTCCTTGAATGGCAAACTTTTTTGAAGAATCTTAAAGTGTACAACAGATTTTGTGTTAACACCGTGGACTTTTTCAAATTTGATCAAATAAAGGTGATTATCAAAGTAGCACCAAAGATGATCTCAAGCCCCCCCCAAAAAACACTAGAAAATTCAATCTAATAAGTCTTATTATCCATCATCCAATTCACATGACTGTTTTTCGAATATCAGCAACATGCCTCTATGATTCAGACTCACAGCCGGCCCAAAACTCTGTGACTCAGAGCAGAGCCTTGTTAACTCGTGGTTGCTTCCATTCTGATCCAACTGGAGTTTCAGAGAGCATCCACCCATCCCTGAGGGAGCAACCCCAAACCCATGAAAACGGCAGGCTGTCAGCCACTGATAAACCACAGATACCAGAAATCCCTGTGAATCCAGGCCATCTCAAAACCGAGTTTTTCTTTGAAAATACTACTTTTGGGGATTTATATCAAGAGGATCTGTCATTCTTAGAGAAACAGATATTAATGCTTCATTCTGAATCAGTCATATGTGACAGAAGTTTTTACATATCTTGTCTCATGGAAATTGTAGAGTAAACTCTTTTTTTTTCTCTCTATGAGTGACATTTTTATCGCTCTACAGCATTTACCACGTGACACTTACCCACAATGACGCAGGTTTCCAGTTGTGCTACACCTCTGGTGGTTGCCTTTTATTTTTTTTTAATTGTAAGTTCACCCCACTGCGAAGATTTCAACAACTAAAATGTCAAAGGTTTACCCCTCCCTCATATCCAGGGATGTTGTAATGACACAAATATGAAGAGGGAATCTGTCAGCAAAGCAGAAACACCCGGCAGACAAAAATCAATCCAGCACAGTTTAGAGTGTTTATGTGTGTGGGATGCTAATGACGGGATTTGGGTAGCGCCAGTCGCTTCCAGGTTCTTGAGCAGCTTGATCCGTTCAGGTCCTGCCTCCTGTCAAAGATACTTAGCAACCACTTATTTTGTTTCGAAACTAAAGATTTGAGCATTAACAGGGGCACTCAGGTGCTCACAGCAGTGATTCTGACACACAGTTTTTTTTTTTCTCATGGTTTTATGTCCACACTGGTCACGGACTGTTTATTTCCAGATGTTTCGGAATGTCCGAAGCCGTGAGCCTTTTGCTCTTTGAGTTGTTTGGTTGAGAATATAGGTCGGTGCCCTGCTTATTTATGTACGGATGAGTTTTCTCGAGAGGGTCAGCTGCTCCAGGAAAGGGGATCCGAGCTACTCATTTCAAAACAGAAAGCAAAAGGGAATACGGGGGTCAACAACACAGATCAACAGATGAGTGAGAGCAATTCATTAAATCATTTTTTATTTATTTTTAGTCATCTTAACTTCCTCAAGTTCAGTTTTCTGTGCAGACACATGCTTCTCCAAGTCTTTAATTTAATTTACAGGAAAATGACATCATATAAACAACATACCCTGTGTTTTAAATTAAAAAATGGACAAGTGAGGCTAACTGCAAGGAGAGCCAAACCAGGTGTGACAAGGAAATAGTAAAACTAACACAAATTAACTAAATCAAATAAAAGGGACCCCAAAACCTGGTGGTGGGGCCTTCTTTGTGGACTTTGTACTTTCACAATAGACACATCTGTGGTAATGTAAAAGTGCACAAAGAGATTACCCTTAACATTAACTTAACATTAATGGTGTTAGATACATTTAAAGTCCCATCACACAACAACAGATTATAGTTCTGATTGTAAAAGACCAAATGCAAGTCACAACCTGACAAACTATGATTAACAATGGCTGCAGCTGCCTGGTGGAAATATATTTATGAGACTATTTCCTCCTTCATTACAAAAACCAGCTGTTATTCTATGGATCTTGGCAAACAGTAGAAGTTATTTCAGGTGACTACCATCAGCCCTCATGAGAAAGTTGATGTCGTTTCGATGGAGTGTTTGTTTAAATGGTGTGAAAAGAAGCAGGTGCTCTGCAGTGCTTTCGGAAGGCATGTGGAGGGGTGAAGTTGTTTATCTCTGGCAGAGGTTTTGACGTATTTCACGGCAGATAGAAGCAGCAAAGCAGAGTTTTGCTTTCCTGGAACACCTGCTCTTGCACTTTACATTTCTGTTTTTGTGAAACTACCTGCACCAGTAGCCACCGAGCACAAATAGCATCGGGGCAGCGCCTGTTATTTTCCATCGTGCGTGGACCCATTTTGGGGTTTTTTAATGGAAAGCGCAGTTGATTTATGTACTCAACGATTTAAATGAGTAATACTATGGTATAGTTTTGTGTTTCTTTTGATGTTAACATTTTAGCTTTATCAAAATCCAGCATGCTCTGTCCAAACATATTCCTCTGCAGCCATCGCCCGGCTTCTGCTTCTCGCTCCCACAAAACAACCATTCCCATGGCAGCCCCTGAACCGGGGCACAGTCGCTGGCCAGCAGGAAGTATGCTGGGTTCTGGGTTAATGAGAGCTTCCGTGTGGGAAGAAGTGCGTTCACAGCAGGAGGGAGACCTCCGCGTCATTTTTGACAAAGGGGTTTTCCATGTTTTTACGTGGGAATGTTATCCCAGCGTTACTGGTGGCTCATTCAGAATCACGTCATCCAGACAGCTCTGTATAGCAAGTATTTTACTTTTTCCGGTACAACTGAATCCGTCCATTGTTCGCGACACCTGTAAACTAAATACACCCCACCCAAGTTTCTTCAGACAAAGAAAATTTGCCTGACAAAAATGGAGACGGTCACTTTATCATTACCGCATGTAATGATAAAGTCTCACATGAGACTGTCCAGTTGAACTAAAAAGAATTATTCTGCTGTGATTCAGGTTTTTGCATTGGTATGGTTTCCAACCCTCCCTTGTCCCACTTGCAAAAATAATTCCTTTGGAAAAACTTCTTCTAAAGTCAGTTTTTGACTAAGATGGAAGCACATATAACAGTTTGCTTCTCAGTGGGACACACAGTCGTCCAACAAGACCCTCCAGGGTCCCATGCCTGAAATCTTTCAGGGAGATCTGACAGCAGTTCACTCATGATTTTCACCACAGTATGTTTCTGGCGGAGGTGGAGGAGTTGTAACAAACAGTACATGCAGTTTGGAGCAGGGGCCGCAGCAGGAAATGGCCCGTGTCCAGATTGGCTCGACTTCAGGTCTGAGTTATTTTGTTATGATATGTGCTGATCTTGGATCTGAGCTTAAGTCCCCAAGCACCCAGATACAAACACCCACACAGACTGTGTCTATCATTGTTGTATAGATAATATTTCCTCTGCTCTCTGCATAAAGCGTGACTCACACAAGTGGTGCAAGCCCAATGGAAATTGCTCTGACTTTTGGATTTCCACGAGCAAAAGAGACAAATATAAGATTTTTATATTCATATTTTGACTAGCTTGATTGAAATGTCATATGCAAATCACCTCAAGCACCAACCGCAGAAAATGAATGAACCAGCTCTCTTTAAACCCTGAGAAGGTGGATGAAGACACGGAAATGTTTGTGCTGGTTCTGTGGGCCACGAGCACCAAGGCTCGGGAACACCATAGTGCGATGGTTCTTAACCCTGAGCCCATATACCTGCATGTTTTCCATGTTTTCCATGATTCCCAGTTCCTTTCCCATCCTTCTACGAAGCTAAGGAGCTGATCCATTCATTTACATCAGGTGTGTCTGAGCTAAGGAACTTGTGAAACATGCAGGACCCGCGGACCAGGATTTGAGAATACTAGTCTAGAGGATGTATTAAACTAAAGCATAATGCAATTGCCAAAAAGTTCTACTTTTTAGATAACCACTTTAGGCAAGCTTCAACTTGTAGTGTTCCTCACTTTCACCTTGAGCCATTAATAGTTAATATCCATCCATTCAGAGTACAGTACAGCCTGGACAGTTCACACAGAGACACACAACCATGCACACTGACGTTCACTCCTAAGGGCAGTCAACCTAACATGCAGGTTTCCGGATGGTGGGAGGAAGCCGGAGATCTCGGAGAGAACCCACGCAGAACATTCAAACTCCACACAAAAAGGTCCTGGTTCCCCCAGGGACTCGATCCCAGAACCCTCTTACTGTGAGTAGTAAGAGGGTTAAAATATATATATCACAAAAAAACACTCAAATAACTAAACATTTTCATTTGTGTATTCACATTTGTCCTTTGTGACAACACTAAACACAATTATAAACTATCATAACTACAGAGATAAAACCAGTAAACCTAAATGTCGTTTTCAGCTTTGTGTAAAATGGCTGCATGCGTGAATCTGTCTTGTACTTGTTGTCAAGACCAGTGGAAAATATTACACCCAGTAGATAGTGGGCCTCTCCTCTTGGATTTGGCAGTTTATCAACATATTATCCATGTGTTTTTCTTTCCCTCCATTCCCAGCTGTTCAAATCTCTCAGTTCACCTCTCATTAGCAGCAGGCAATTAATTTGCTTAGCTGGAGATATTTGACACAATCCTATTCAAGCTCACATTCATGTTGACATCGCATGTGGCGTTTCTGTTCGGGCGGATCAGCGGAGTCATTAGTCAGGCTGCTCGAATGCCTTCACCACGATCTGCCTGCAGAACCATTGCACCTAAATCTCGAATTCTGAGAAATCCTGCTTTCATACGCTCAGACTCGGCTTTCTGCTGCACGTCAACAGGATCTGCTCCTCATTCATATCAGGAGACAATTGATAAAGGACACAGAACCAGTGTGGAGTGATGGGGGGAACATGGACGGTGCTTGATTAACAGGTGATGACATGGAGGGGGGGGGGGGACATGAAAAAGTTGCTGTGACTCACAAAGTAAGGCCATTGTGGTGGAGGGAAGACATTATGATGCAAATTCTCCGTAGCGTCATTGCTTTGTAAGCAAACAATGTGAAGGATAATTTTAGCACGCTCTCTGAAACCTGTGCACAAAATGACAGCTACTCGTATTAAAATTTAATGGTAATTTTTTTTTTTCTGTCTGACCCATTTGCTTTCAAATGCTCCATGAAATAGTGGATTATATAAAGTTGTTTACATGTCAGAAAGTTGGTTTAAAAAAAACTGTGGGATCATTCTCTAAAATCATATCACACATGTACATAAATGCCCTTTATTGAAGTTACAGATGCTGTAAATTTCCAAAAAGCGTTACTCTGGCATTTTCTGGATTCTAAACTCATCAGAAATGTATCTGCCAAACACAAGTAAAGTAGACAGTTCCTCATGAACATCTGAATAACACTGGAATTATTAATTAAATTGATTCTGATCAATTTACTTTGTGGCTTTAAGGAAACAGAAAGTGGTCCTCTCTTGTAACCAGATGACTTATCTTTGAATAATCCACTTTATATTTAACAAATACCGCTCCCTTCTTCCACATTAACATTATGTGGGCCGGTTTTCTGGTTCATAACTGGACAAGTAACTTCTCAACTGTCGGGTGAGACAAGGTTTAATAAAGGCTTAATCTTGATAGTTTTACTTTAATGTTGCTATTTTGGTAAGAAATCTGAAGGCCAGTGACCCCTGAGCTGCAGTTGGGTGCTTTCCATCCTCCCATGTTATGTAAGGTCAGAAATCCAATTTTTCTTGTGGGACTCGTTTCTGTCACTCAGTCACCCCTTCCTTCGTTCTCATGCCAACTGGCTGTGCAGTGAGAGGCCGGCATAGTTTGACCATAAACAGGCATGGGTAGAGTGCTCAGCTCGCAGCAGCACACGAACGCAACATATCAATTCACATTTCCACACTCACACAGAGCAAAATAGTTTTATTCAGTTTTTTTTTTCTGAGGACCCTCAGGTGCTTCATCCATCTTCCTACCCACACGTTTGAGACCCTGCAAAGTTATGGGAGCGGATTTCTCCTCTTCTTAGTGCTGAATGCTGCAGTGAAGCAGCTGTCAACTTGAGAAATGCTTTCTAGAGACACATTTTAGCTGACAAAACGGGCAGCACCACAAACCACGACACACACACACATTAACACACACACACACTTTGACACGACCATGCTGTGCTGCCTGTCTTTGCTGCCAACGTGCAGCTCCCTGTAGCTCCCTGTTTTGGCTGTGGCTCCACGCTCAAAGTTTACTGCCGTCTTGTGCTGTATTTGGTCAAAAACTTGGCACTGATACCAAGTATTGGTATTGAAGCAAGAAAGTTGTCATGGATGACATTAAAAACAACAACTTTTCCTTGAAAAGAAGACAGAAAAAGGAAGGAAAAGGAACGACAAGGAGGGCAGTTGCTTAAGTTTAAGAAGAAAAAAAGGACAGCAGAGAAAAAAAAAGAGGTGGGGGCCTAAATCCACAGCTTTTAAGTCCAATTCACAGCTGTTCTGAAGCATCGGAGCCTATTTGATGTTATCAACATGAGAATGTGTCGTTCTGTTCCAGCAGGATCCATTAAGAATCACGTCACGATCAATAAGGAAAAAGGAAAGGTGGAGACCTCAGCTGAACGGTTCAAGTGTTTGTCAGGAAATGGCTTTTTTTTTTTTTTTTACAAGCAGAGCGTGTGACACCAAAGAGCGTTTGGGGTTTCACTCCTACGCATGCATAGTGTCCACCTTACTGAGATGGAAACTGTGCGTGCAGATAAGCGTGTCTGCTCTCACGGGTTCATTTGCGAGACGTGTTGGGGTCCTGAGGGGACAGGCGTGGTCGTTTCTTGGATCTGGCCTGACAGCTTTTGGTCGTCAGATGTGCTGAAAATGGCCCTAAATGTATTATAAAAAGCACATCTCACTTTTAAAGCATTCTTCCTGAGTCACGCAGCATTTATACTTACACTCAGTTGTTTGAGGACACATGGATTATCATATAAACTGTTGGATGGAGAGTTAATACAGTTTTATCCAATGGTCTTCCAATCCTGCACATTAAACTTCAAGCAGACAAATTTCTCATAGGGCTTAATTGGGTTTCTGTGATCTGTGTCTTAATGGGTTCAATTTATGATTACTATTAAGTGACAAATAACATAAAAAAACACTAAAGCAACCCTGTTTTCTTGAAAATATTCACACTTCTAATCCCTTCTATTCAGTCTTATTCATTTCTGGACAGAAGTTACCCACTTGACCACTTTCTCCCTCTAACTCCTTTGAGATATTTCCCACAAAACCCATCAGAAAAACCCTTGATTGGCACTCCTATTATCAAGTACTTCAGTTTCCCTCGTCCGTAGTTCAACCATGCACAACTAACGTCCATTACATAGGAACAGTTTTATCATGTGTCTGATATTATGTTGTTAAAAGATACGATCCAGAATGTAACAGCCAATTACTGCACAGATGGTCATCTGTTGAAACGGGAAAAAAACAAAGCCGACAATTGGAATGGAAGGAATTCAAGAAGCAGATTTAACTGTTGTGTGTTTGCACATATGGAAGAATAAGATTTGTGAGAATGGCATTGCGTTTCTTAACAATCTCACAAACTTTTAACCTGATTATGTTGGCCCTTTGCAAAAGGTCAGCAAACTCTGGGAATGTGAACAAAGTCCAATTTCAAAATCCATTGTTTGAGTTTTCAGTGTTGCAATTCCCATTCTCTGTGTCCATTTTCTCTAAAAGGGTCCTCTGTTTGTTGCATGCAAACAGTTTACTTTAGTTTGTCTTTGGACGTCAACATTGACCATGAGCTGGATGTTTTTGCTGGGACATGTCCTGCTGTTTCTCATTTTTTTGTTTTTTTGGGCCTTTGAACTGTGATCATCGTGGGAAGGCGTGAGGGCAGTCTGGGAACATCTGGAGGCGTGGACATTATTTGTCAAAAAGCCAAGCTTCATCTGTTAGTCCAGAAAGAGACATGGGATAGATTAAGAACGGTCACTTTTCCATTATTCCCCATTTTTAACAAGACACACCAGCACACAGTAAAAAAATATGTAATTCATAATTTAAAAAACTCCACATACATGAAAAACATCTTCAAGTGGCCCCACTCCTGTGGGAATTGTAAGGGCCTCCTTTCTATCTACTGCTAGCTGTTACAGTGTCAACCCAACATTCATTTCCAAGAAAGCAAAAATCCCTCCAGACAATCCCTACTGACGAAGCAGCATGAAATGTCGGTTTTGTGTAAATACACATCTGGAAAGACGGGGCCAGAGTTCAGCTAGCGTTTTGAGTTTATCTCTTTCAGAATGAAAGTTAGTTAAAAGGATGATGATTTTGTCCACACATTACAGCGACCTCCGGCATTCACTACCTGACGAAATGCAAAAAAATCCTGTTGAGCTTCTTGGGGGAACATGGATGTCTATCCGTCAGGTAACTGCACAAAGACACACACCTCAGGCTTTGCAGAAATCCAGAGACTGCATAAAAAAGGAAAAACCAGGACCTGCACTCAATCCGATGGCCAGCAGAAGGCGTACCGTTGCTGTAAACAATCATTAGCCGAGAAGCAAAGTTAAATCTCTATTACTCTAGACGCAAGAAAGGCCTTCTTTTTTATTTTGAATCATTGTTTTCTACTAACTAGACAGTCTTGAATCATTTACCATACAACTCTGACTTGAAACAAACAAGTAAGTTCCAGCTATGTGCTACCAAAATTACTGGGCAATCAATGGCACTCCAGCTTCACATAAGCGTGTGTAAATTGTCTAAATTTCCCAAATGTTAGAATGCAGCATCTCATTAGAAGCCCAGAAATGGGCACCTTATCAACTGCTTCTAAGCTAGGTAGAATTGATTTATTAATCAAACAAAGTTCAGGGCTGTACAAGAGACCCTGCAACCTCATGCATTGCTGCCTTACTGCGCCACTTTACTTTCACCAGTTGGCCTCATAGCAAACACCATCTAATCTAAAAGAAAGTGGTTTAATCCATTGTCTTTCAAATGTTGTCTTTATTGCATCCTTCAAGAAATCTAGACCCAGTGTTCTCACATAGGGAAACACATTTTTTATACACTACTACTACTTACTGTAGAATGCTAATAATTTGGAATAATTTGGAATAATTTGGACCTTCTGATCTCAAATTGCAATTGAACATTTTAATACATACATTTTAAATCCAAAAACAATCCCACCCTTCTCATATGGGGAAAAAATGCTTCTCGTGCTATGACAGAGTCAATCTATTCAAAGTATTAGGCAATGCTAACCCCACCTGACTGTGATAAAGCAAAACTGCACAGCAAAAAGAAAAAAGTTTGGGCCTCAGGAGGTTAAAATGGTGCAGAGTGATCCGCCTGTTACGGTCAGGGGCAACAGTTTGCCGACTGAGTCAAGTACGAGCTGCTAAATTCTTGGTATTAATATCAGTTAGTTGTTTTTGACATTTTTAGGGACTTTTTAGAATAGTGCATGTCATCGCGGACTTCCCCGCACATTCAGTACCCTCGAGTGTCTTCAAAATAAAGATAACTTTATCTATGTGCCTCTCTTTTCATACCACCACACGGTATCTTTACATCAGCAGTCATGCATAATTTTTTTTTCAGTCTGCAGATTAACCACACCGGCCTGTGTGGGTGCAACATTATGCCTTTCTAATGTTCTTTTCTGCCAAAAAAATGTCTCCATGAGCTCATTAAGGGAGTTCGGGTGTAGCAGAGAACCGGGATTTCAACACATTTGTCAGCTCTTGTAACTGTCCACTGGATGAACCTATCCTCCCATATCAAATAAACCTCTCTTCTTTCACTTTCTTTATTTTATCTTTGCTCCCTTTTTTAAAATGAAGATTTATGGAGAAACACATTCTTATTTATAATGGTTGACGTTTTCCTGTTCCACAGTCCCCACAAACATGGGGCTCTGTTAATGAGCTTTGGTTTTTCACATCTTCAACTCAGTTTACAATAGGCGGAACTTTAAAGGACTTAACCAGACCTTTAAAGTCAGATTTCAAAGTCTTGACACGCAGGTATAAGGGCAAACGACCGAGTCGCTCTGATGACCACCAATAGATTCAGTCTCCTTTCCACACGGCCTCAACAATTACAGTTGCTAAGATTATTATAAGGCAAGTTTAGTTACGCATAATCTTTATTAATAGAGATTTCTCGAAACGCAATTCAAAGTGCTTACACTGCACATTTTAAATGAAGATAACAGCGAAACAAAAAGGTCATCAGGAAGCATGACAAAACCAAAAAGAAATGAAAATTCAACAAGTACGGTAGCGGAAACTGCATACAAATCATTTTGACAAAAAGCAGAAACAACATAGCTTTAAGCGCAATCGATATTTCAATTGTGTGGAACACATCAACAAAAGCCTACATTAACATCTATTCACACAGAGGAACCAAAGTCAGAACCTCAAAGTTGAAATTTGTTTATATACTAATTTAAACTATTCAAAAATCAAAATCAGCACATATTTTAAGAGATTTAGCTCAAATGAAACATACTCCAGCAAAGTTGTGAATCAAAATCCAACTGACTTTCCATTGAAATTTGAGCAGTCACATTACGGTAGTTTGCGGTTTCCTCTGTGGGGTTTGTGGGATTTGTTAGGGAAGTTATAGTTCATTCCCATGGTGTCTAACGGGGTTTCTGTTGTGTTTTAAAGGTTACCGGGTGGTTGTAGGATCAGGAAACATGTGATGATTGTACTCATTGGGTTCTGCTGATTGCTGATTGTTGGCAATCAGAACCTATCATACTGTATTCCTGCACTCTCCAAGTGTCCGACGCCATCCGATTGCCTCCTGACTCTACGCCTGTCCTTCAACCCGTGTGGTTTTGTCCTGGCTGATCAGCACTCTCATTGGATTTATCTCCAGCCCCCCTTCAAGCCTTGCTCCTCTAGGAAACCTCATTCCCCCATTGGACCTCTGGCACCTGGACCTGGCACACCCTCACCAACTCCCCAGTACCTTCACCCTCCATCCTACCCAATAAACCACCTGTTATCCATTCATCCCGCAGTTCTGTGTCTGCTTTCGGGTCCAGTCCTCACTTGTTCCACAACAAAACGCAACTAGCAACAACCACACCAACGGACATAACACATAACTGAAACTGTCAAAACAAATCAACACTGTGAACAAGGGCTTTCCTCTTCTTACATCACAGTGGCAATTTGTAAAATGTCTTATTAAACAGCACTCACTGTGTCACTGTTTGTCATTTTAGACATATGCATGTGAGAAGACAAAAAGTAAAAATCCCTGGACTTCCCGTTTCAACTGCGATTATCTACACAGTCTGAGTAGTAAACAAATTATGAAATTTGTCAGCTAATCTGGAAAAAAAAATGAAGAAACATTCATTTTTTGCATAATTGCCCGTCAATCCTTTAACATTTAGACTGTGAGGTTCTGAAGTGTTTCCCTTGGCCTTACTTCTTATCATATCATGAACTGTGAGCCACTGAGGTAGTGAGAATCTTTCCAGATGTTGCTCTGTCCACAGTTGTTGGTTCTCCGCTGACACTGGGAGCAGCGCCTGTACTCTGTCAGTTTATCCACCAGGAGCTGACCAGCGAGCCTGTCCACAGAGAGACGGAAGGCTTCAGCATTTCCTTATTATTACACATTCTGACATTTAAGGATTAAAATGCTTAATTTAAGTTCCTCAGAACGTGGAAAGTTTCCATCCAAGTCATCCCCTGCAAACCTCTGGAACTTTTTCTCCTCGTCCTCACGCTTGTGTTTGAGTCTGATGCTGCGGCTCCAGTCGTCCTCCAGTGATTTGCTGATGTCGCGTTTCTTTTCAAAGCGACTGACGCGGTCCAGTATCAGCCTGGCCAGAAAATAAACTTTTTTTTCCTTTTGTTTTTTTTGTTTTTTATACACAGAATGTCCCCCTTTTTCCCCACATTTGCCGTACAGTTCGTTTGTGGAATTGATCCTTTCGTTTACTTACTCCATCTTGTTGTGTCTGAGCATTTCCCTTTCTTTCTCCAGCTGTAGCTGACGGATCTGCAGATCTCCCTCCTTCCTTTTAACAGCAGCACCAAAGTTCACCTGGAACAGCTGTCGGCATATCGAACATATCAAATCCACTTGAGCTTTGCTGAGAGCTTCCAGTAGAAAACAGGCAGTGAGAGGCCCGTATGAGTGGGATAATGGATGTAATGGACATCTGAGGTGACCTTCTGTGCCCTGTCCCTCCTCTCTGCGTCACTGACAGCTGTATCACAGCGGTTCAAGCCCAGGTTTTCATGCTGGCCATCTGGAGTTTCTGTGTGCTTCTTATCCTCAACCTAAAGTTCAATCAACAAGCTGATTTCAGATGAAAGTGTCTCTTCCAAAAAAGAGACAGATGTATTCGAAGTCGTACTCATGATTGACCAATTTATGAATAACTGCCTTCAGGGATGGTCCTGAATAACCATCAATAACCAAACAACCATAAAACAATTTCCTCTTCTCAAGAATATCCCAAACTAAATAACCCAAAACTCTCATTTGAAATTTTTGACATATTCTCCAATAGGCCATGCTTGTGCGTTGGACCAAAACAGTTTGGCACAGAGGAAAATTGCTTGTCCACAGAGCAAAAATGCTATTAAAAATAAAAACATTGAAATAAGTGAGTGGTGTCTTTCTACCTGAGTGTCCAGAGCCTTTCTGTACTGATGCGTTTTCTCCTGTTTTTGCTGAAGCTGCTGAGCCCTTTGCAAAGCCAACCTGAAAGCGAACGCACACCGGGACGCGCTCAACGTCTGAACGGGACACATTTGGATGCTCAGACCGTAACAGTTACTCACTCCTGGATCAGCTGGACCTGGTCGAGGTTCTCCGTGAGGTAACGGTCCCGATTGGTTTGAGCCTCGTGTTTCTTCCTGGTCTCTATCTGACTCTGGAGGCGGCTCATGTAACGATGCTGCTGAATCCTTCTGGGAGGCGTGACGGGCCGGCCCGGGAAAATGAAGGAGTTCTAAGGGACACCCGGTAGAGACTCTTTACCGAGGTCACGTTTGCTAAATCATTTTCAAGATTTACACACAAACAAGTGTTTTTTACGAGGATTTTTGTGGTGTGTCTGCAGTAGTTCAAGCAGAATGGCGAGCAGTGGAGAGCAGAACTCTTTGAGAGGAAAGAAGGTGGTTGTTTCTATTTTGTTTTGGTTCTGCTGCTTTTCTATGCAGGTTCTATTCTGATTAAGTTTTCTTTATTGGGTTTTGTTTGTAGGGCTTGCTGTTCCTTTCAACGTGAAACAACTTTTTCCCATCACCAGTCATTTCTCCCTGTTTTTGTTCCTCAGCCCGGGAAACTCTATCTTTACCCCACCAGAAACTTTGCACCAGAAACTGGTTTTCATAATAATTGGAGTTTAAAAAAAGGGTAATTTTCGTTTAGAAATCAATCGTCATGTGAAATTCACGTAATAACTTCATCTCTTTGGAATCTTTAACCTTTCCTTTGCTGACCACTCTCCCACAGCATTAGCAAGTACTGCTTCTGCTCTTACTGGCAGTCACCAGGGATTCGTGAGGTTCAGCATTCAGGGGAAAGGCTTCGAAATGTTCCATTCGTCACCTGATTCAGCCACAGTCCGTGGCCAAAAAAAAGGGGATCCCGCGGATGTTTTCAGTGGAGGAATTCCTTTGACAAGATTAAAGTTCATGTTCAAAATCTGTTTACTCACAGGAACCACATAAGACGAAGTCGTTCTCTTTTTCGATATGTTCAGGTTGAATGCGGCCACCTGCCTTGCATACGCTCGCTGTTCAGATACTTTTGCCTGCAGAAAGAGACATCATTTTAAATATATCACTTCAGATGATGAAAACTCGATACAGTTTAATCTTAAATGCTTTGATGTCTCATGTTAAATCACCACAAATGTAAAAAAACAAATTACCACAACCCACTGGGTCCACTCTCAAAGTAATATTTCAATATTAGTGTAATATTTGTGTATGTCTTGAACTAGCTAGTTAACTAAATGCTAACTTGCTACCTATGCTTAGCTGGGAAAATCATCCGATTAGATTCATCCCTGCAGCCAGCAGCTATTTGAGGCTTTTGACTTTGCGTTCTTCAGTTGCTCCATGCTCTGCATACTAAGCAATTATTATTTTCAGGAAAAAACAGCAAAAGAAACATCATTTAAAACACCACATCTTTTACCCTGTAAAAGAAACATGTTTATATGGAAAGAGTGTCTTCTCATTCACTACCAATCCAAGTTGGTAGTGTTTCAAAAGACCTAACCAAATATTTTCACGTTTTCAACTGTGGATAATAAAGATTTGCAAATCGTTGAAGTCCAAGCAGCAGGCTAACAACACACCAGCTCTCGCTCCACGTCCTGCTCGTCTTTCAGTTGCTCTTTCAGCAGTAAGATTTTTTCTTGCACTTTTTCCTTCGCCTGCCGCTGCTCGCTCAGGTACACCGGAACGTTTCGTTTTTCTCTCCGCTCGCACAGGTGACACAGCCCCTGCTGGGAAAGGTGGTCGGTTTCACATCCCGGACCCAAAGAGCAACGTCCGCTTTCAGTCTGACTCATCTGATGACTTTCTCAGCCTACTTTTATACACTATATTGCCAAAAGTATTTGCTCACCCATCCAAATTATCGGAATCAGGTGTTCCAATCACTTCCATGGCCACAGGTGTATAAATTCAAGCACCTAGGCATGCAGACTGTTTTTACAAACATTTGTGAAAGAATGGGTCGCTCTCAGGAGCTCAGTGAATTCCAGCGTGGAACTGTGATAGGATGCCACCTGTGCAACAAATCCAGTCGTGAAATTTCCTCGCTCCTAAATATTCCACAGTCAACTGTCAGCTGTATTATAAGAAAATGGAAGTGTTTGGGAACGACAGCAACTCAGCCACGAAGTGGTAGGCCACGTAAACTGACGGAGCGGGGTCAGCGGATGCTGACGCGCATAGTGCGAAGAGGTCGCCAACTTTCTGCAGAGTCAATCACTACAGACCTCCAAACTTCATGTGGCCTTCAGATTAGCTCAAGAACAGTGCGCAGAGAGCTTCATGGAATGGGTTTCCATGGTCGAGCAGCTGCATCCAAGCCATACATCACCAAGTGCAATGCAAAGCGTCGGATGCGGTGGTGTAAAGCACGCCGCCACTGGACTCTAGAGCAGTGGAGACGCGTTCTCTGGAGTGACGAATCGCGCTTCTCCATCTGGCAATCTGATGGACGGGTCTGGGTTTGGCGGTTGCCAGGAGAACGGTACTTGTCTGACTGCATTGTGCCAAGTGTAAAGTTTGGTGGAGGGGGGATTATGGTGTGGGGTTGTTTTTCAGGAGCTGGGCTTGGCCCCTTAGTTCCAGTGAAAGGAACTCTGAATGCTTCAGCATACCAAGACATTTTGGACAATTCCATGCTCCCAACTTTGTGGGAACAGTTTGGAGCTGGCCCCTTCCTCTTCCAACATGACTGTGCACCAGTGCACAAAGCAAGGTCCATAAAGACATGGATGACAGAGTCTGGTGTGGATGAACTTGACTGGCCTGCACAGAGTCCTGACCTCAACCCGATAGAACACCTTTGGGATGAATTAGAGCGGAGACTGAGAGCCAGGCCTTCTCGTCCAACATCAGTGTGCGACCTCACAAATGCGCTTCTGGAAGAATGGTCAAAAATTCCCATAAACACACTCCTAAACCTTGTGGACAGCCTTCCCAGAAGAGTTGAAGCTGTTCTAGCTGCAAAGGGTGGACCGACGTCATATTGAACCCTATGGATTAGGAACGGGATGTCACTTAAGCTCATATGTGAGTCAAGGCAGGTGAGCAAATACTTTTGGCAATATAGTGTATGTGATGTGCTATAATCTTGAACTCCCAGCAATAAAATATCAGACAATGGTATTCAGTTAACCTATTTTTCTACCACAAGCATGTGATTCAGCCAGTTTTGCCTTATTTCTAATATGATATATCCACTCAGAACCGAACCTACATTAATATACCTGTCAACATTTGACACATGCACAAACTTACCTGTCCATCATGAGTGTTGTCTGAGCAGCTCATATTCAGAAGATGTTCGGACGGTTTGCTGGACACCACTTGCGATGAGTTGGAGGTTGGGAGCCTGACGATGAAGCCGCGATCCTTTACTAATCAAATATTCATTATGATGCTATATTACAGTAAAGTAGAACTATTCTCATTTCTTATTGATTGAATTCTCCAAAGATGAACCCCACATGTATGTGCTTCAGGACTCTGAACATGAACCTCATACATCCCTACATTTATCATCTGAGCATCAAAATGCAAGCACAACAAAATGAGAAAAAATGACAAAATGGAAACAGGAGTTAGTCAAAAATTATGCAGAGGAGAAAAGTGAATAGATTTAGTGATTTTGTGGTTTAGTTGTACAATTATATCTAGAGGGTAAAACAAAGGAAAATAAAAAACATTAACCATGTAGATCAGATTAGAACGATAGCTAAAAGAGGAGCCCTGTGGTCAGTAAATGGTTAAAACAAGTGTGACATCTGTACTGATCTTTATGGGAGATTTCCAACATGGACATTGGAGATGTTCCGCGGAGTTTGTAGAGGCTGTTTTCTCAATTATTCTGATTATGATTTGAGTGGTTGGCAGTAAAGATTTCTCTAGAAATTCAGCTGATGTCATTTAAGCAAATTACCACTGCAGTAGATGGCTGGAATTTGAGAAATGTTAAGTCGGAAATTCGTGGTCAGGGTGAAAAACATTCCGATTTTACACAGATTAGAGGTACGTGTGTGAGTGTGTGGGTGGGTGGGTGTGTGTGTGTGCATGTGTCTGTGTGTGTGTGTGTTGTTGATGGAGCTGTAAGCTGCTTTGGGGCACTGACAACAGCAGAACACCGCAGAGCTCTCAGTTCTCTCTAACTCATCCTCCTGCAAACAGCAGATCAGTGTCCTGCAAGCTGAGCTGCTACCTGTTGCGTGTGTGTGTGTGTGTGACTGTGTGTGCGTGAGTGTGTGTTGGGTACTTGTTCGGGGCCTCCGCAGGGGGCTTTGGATTCAGTTCCTCAGTCAGGCCGACAGCTTTCACCTTGGCGGGCTGCATCGTCTTTCTAGATTCTGACTCTCTCTGTTTAGGAACCTCTGTGGAGAAACAAACCACGCTCTGTAGGTTTTGTTATGTCCTGCTTCCCCCTTCATGAGCCTCATATCTGTTACGATTAACTCTCTTCATTTCTATTCAGCGGCATCTCTATATACCGTCAAATCTCTGAGAGGTTTCATTCACCAACTCGGGTGCATTCGGCACTAACAAATCCCTGTTGCAGCTTGAATAATTTAAAAGAGCTGACAAGCTTGACCCATCCATCCATCCACTGTCCATTCACCCATCCACTGTCCATGTCGCTCAATCTTAGTAGGGTTGCAGGGGGTGCTGGAGCCTCTCCCAGCTGACACTCAGTACACCCTGTCCAGGTCGCCAGTCCATCTCAGGGCCACACACAGACGAGCATCCACACACAATCTGCATGTTTTAGGATGGTGGGAAGAATCCAGAGGACCCGGGGGAGAACCCATGCAGAGGTTTAAAGTATCATGGTTGCTGGGACTATCAGTTAATCTCCAACCCCAGCAAAAAGGAACAGTTTGATGTGGTATTTCATTTGCTATGATATTGACTTTTATATTCTAATATTGACTCTCATATTCATCTTTACAGCAGAAAAATTAATAAAGGAAAATACATAACCAGAGGGGCACTGTTTGGCCTGCTTATAAAGACAGAAACAAAAAAATTTGACCAGAAAGTCAAAATCAGATGTCATGAGTACGCACAATGACTGTAACTCTGGGTTAAAACAGGACAAATTCACTTTGATTCATTTTTATCACAAGCATCAAAACATGCTAAAGAGTTTTACAATCTATGAACTTATGTAACTTAACCATCTGCCTATCCATCTTGACTTCAAGATTCCAAACAAAAATCAATCAGAAATGGGCTTAGACGTCCGTTGCTGCAGCTGAGGCTGTGTCTTAGTCTCTTCTGAGCAGATTTAGATTTGGTTCACTAGCTTCCTTTCACACCACCAGCTGTCAGACCTTCTTTTACCTGCCGCGTCCCTCTGCTCCGCGGGGCCTCCGTCTTTGCCTCCAGCTTTGCCGTCGTTCCGAGGAGAGCGGAGAGCTGGCAGGGCGGCGCGGTCAGCCGTCTCCGGCCTCTGAGGCCCGGACGGCCGGTCGGACTGGAACCAAACGCCGTCCCCGGCAAAAACCCGAATCATCTCAACCAACGTCTGCTCGACACTGCTCGTGCACTCAAACATGTACAGGAGCTTCTTGACTCACGGCTTTGAGGCCGGTCCCCTGCCGGACGCCTCCGTCGGTGGCATTAACGAAGTCCCTGGTGAAATTCATCTGGACCTTTGGAAGGAAAGTCAAACCACGATCAATTTGATGGAACATCTGCCGTCAGCGACATGAAACTGTTAGAATTTGGCTAAAATGACTCATTTTAGCATAGTATGTTATAACATTATAACAAGCGGAGGATAATGGATGGATGGATGGATGTTATAACATGATCTATGTCAATTACTGATTGTTTTATTCTTGTTAGAACTTGACTTTTGTGTTGAAGTCTCTGGCTGTGACCACAAACTCTCCTTTTTCTCTTTCTCTCTTATTCTTTTCCTGTTGTATTAGATCCACGTCTTTAGGTCAACACAAACTCACACCATTTGTTACCACATTCCAATGTTATCTACATGAATTAGGACCTGGCCTGTTTATGCCCAGATGTAATTAGCCGATAGTACTTGGTTGTGTCCAGTCCTCCTTTCAAGAGGTGGACGTAGCCAAGGAGATAACGACCATCACACCCAGATTTTGGAGCTCTTGGCCGACTGAGACCCTGAGAGAGGTTTTGTCTGACCTAATAAATGTAAACTTCTTACTATTGATCTACTCTGGTTTATTCTCAGGTTTCCAACTAAAGAATCGGGATAACAAAAACCAATGTCGTAAGAGAGGACCAGGCACCTTGTTCTTCTTGAAAGACAGGACTCCTAGTCCCTTGAAGACGAGGGAGGTGTTTTGGTCGGAGGCCAGCGCTCTGAGGAGCAGCTGAAGGGTCTCCCTCACGCAGCCCTCCACCGCGTCTCGACTGAAAGGCGTCTTCTGGGAGACGGCCGCGAAGTTCAGCTGGACCACCGGCAGCCGCGTCACTGCAGAGGACAACCAGGAATTCATTCTGTCATTTTGTTTTGTCTTCTTCTTCTTCTCTTTAAATTCCTGTTTGTGGTAATCGGGCTCACCTGTGGCCGGCGGCCTTGTCTCCTTTAAACCTAAAGACCGGGCCAGTTTCCCAGCCGCGATGAAGACGGGTCCGTGGACCTTTCTGAACCTGTTCCCCAGGTACAAATTCTGCTGAGAGAGGGTGAAGGTACCCAGTCCTGACAGGCGGACGCCCTTCCATGAATGAATGAATCAATACACGCAATTCAGGGATCCATTCACTCATTTATAATAATGCACTGATGAATTCTTACCTTCTGTGAGGAGATCTGATGTTTAATGTAAGAGGAGATTTCGGCCCAAATGCAATCAATATCTGAGGGAAATAAATACGGTTTTGGGAAACAGGGTTTCACGCATGCATTAAACGTGCAAAATACAAGCAAAGAGCTGACCCCCTGTGTAACAGAGGGAAAGAGAAAGTTTCAAACCGCTTTTAGAGAGCTGGGAGAGAGTGGGCAGTGTCCGTCTGTCGGCTTCGGACGCACGCAGCAGCAGTTCAGCCATCGCCCCCCCCCTCTCCCGACGATCCTCTCAGGCAGAAGCCTCAAAATCCTTTCCTGGACGCTGCTTTCTCCGTGCTTTCACTCTCCCTCATTCCGTCACTGATAAGCCAACCGGGTCAGGCTCTGACAGCACAGTCCCGCTTGGCGCACAGCCAAAGACGCTGCGTAAAGGAAAACAGAACAGGTGTAATTCCTGGAAAGCGTAACCTAAGTGGAGCGCGTGACGCAGAGGTTTTGGACAGTTTAATACTGATTTAATTATGATAATTTGCGTGTGTGTGTGTGAATGTGTGTGTGTGCGTGTGTGTGGGAGGGGGGGGGGGCATGTTTAGGAATAAATCTTTTTTACACAGTTTAAATAAATCTCTTTTTCTTTACTGGAACAAGACATAAACAAACTAAAAGTAGCCAATTGGACCGTAGCCAATCGGAAGCCAACGCGTGGTATTTAAGGAACTTAAAGTCGTTGACTCTCAGAGAAGTCATAATGATACTGAAAATGCTTCTGGCTCTTCTGGTGACGCAGCTCCTGACAGGTTAGAGACACAAATATCTGAATATCTTCTCTTCTCTCTCTCTCTATATATATATATGTATATATATATATGTATGTATGTGTATGTATACATATATATACGTGTGTGTACATATATACCGTTTTTTATATATGAACACAGTTATATCTGTCTATGTATATCTGTATGTATGGCATAAGTGCAACAAGAGTGTTCATTGTGTCACAAAAGTTGCTTCCAGGGATTTTAGGAGGGTTATCTGAAGATAGAATACATGAAATAGTTTCATTTCTGCTCAAAGCACTCAGTCAGGTAAACAGGTTTGTATTTAAATCTAAAAGACACAATTTTCATACTCTAAGATTCATTAGAGGCTTCAGCTACATTTGGCGCATGTAATGTAACCATAGCAACAAAATCGGGAAACCAGAAAAAGTTAAATACAAGCAGCACAATATTGATTATAAAAAAAAGACTGATATTGTTTTCAGCTGAGAAAATGAAAATAAGGTTTCCTTTTTTTTGTTGTTAATGATTAGTAAAAAGATACTGGGTGGTTTAGAGTTCTCTGTCTGAATCAGTCACATATATTCACAAGGAATGTGATCATAGATTTTTCCATTTACACTGACAACATGCAAGATTTCTTCAAAAGCCAAATTTCTTCAAACCTAATTTTCTTTTGTATCATAAATTCCTATTAAATGTGTCAGTCTCATTCTCAGGTGCGCATTCGCTGAGGACCAAGTTGATATTTGCCAAGGAAGGTGAGATGGTGGCCCTGAACTGCCCTCAGTACAAAGAGGGTCATTCCCAAGTGGTGTGGACCGGTCACACCGGTCACACCGGTCAGCTGATGAATCTGACTGACACCGTGTCAGCACCAGCTGGACAGAGTCACCGGGAGGTGCTGATCACGGGAGGGAGCCTCATCATCCTCCGAGCTTCAGTTATTCATCAGGGGAATTACAGTTGCTCTCTTGGGTAAGATGCAAACACTTGGAAACTTGGTAATGTCCTTCTTGTATCACAATTAGGACATTAAAGTAATGGGAGGAGAATCTTGGTTCTTTTTCCTCTTGGTCTTTTTAAATCTATGCTCCAATCCTTGGAATTGTTTTTTAAACCATACGACATGGAGGCCTGTTACCACAGGGAGTCACATGGATTAATTCAGACCAACACTTTGGTGTGTGGAATCAATGTGTCACCCATATCTCCCATAGAGAAGTACTGCCTTGTCACGAAATGGTCCATAAGTCAAGACATGCTTCTTTGTCATCCTTCAGTAACTAGTCTTACCATAGCTGGTGTGGTCAACGTGTACCTTCAAAGAGAATTTGATCCATGCTTTAGCTTTTAAGAGGGAAAACCTTAATCCGAATACTTGACTTCCCTGTAGATCAGCATGACTTTATGAGAGCATGACTGCCTCCCTTCTTTATTCCTGAACAAATCTGAATGACGAAAACAACATCCCGGTGAACCCTGAAAATAACTTTTTGCCAACAAGTGTAAAGCTCATCGGGAAAGCCCTTTCATTTCAAATGTTTCGTTACCGTGGTCGTTTTAGTTTTTAAGCGAGACCTCATTTGATGTTCCAGAAATGCCAGCAGGAAGACCTGGTTCCGGCTGACTGTGTCCACAACTCAGTTCAAAGAGAATAAAGGGAGGGGGGAGTATCCCGCAACGTGTTACTCACAGGAGTCCTGCACATTGTATTGCCCTGAGGTGAATGTCCCTCGGGTCAATTCCTCCATTCTCAGCAGCGCCGGGACTACATGGCACAAGGTATGAAGACTCCAAATCTGGCTATGGGATATTAGAATTCCCTTCAAATGCTTCATAAGTTGTTAAATTTTTTTATAATAATGAGGATTAACAGTTTATAAACGTGTTTTTTCCTCTTGCAGAAGGGCCAAAAATCCCCAGCGGAAAGTCGCTTCATGAATGTGGAGGAGAAGGACAGTGGTGTTTACTTCTGTGTCCGCTCCTACCTGCACAGTGGGAAAATATACAACACAACCTACACCGTGATCCTTGATGTCAAACCAAAGAGTAAGAAAATCTAATTTGGAAATGATCTTTTCCGAAGGTTTTCAGTCTATTGATTGTTTAGAAGTACTAAAAATTTTCTTTTTTGTTGCACAGTACAAACTGGACAATCTGTGATTTCGTCACCCAAACAGAATGATGTCTTTTTTGTAGATCTAGGTGAGTTATCATCAAGCTTTACACTTAACACTCATCTGTTTAAACGAAGATGCCCCAGCAACTTGGACATTTAAGTTAATTGGTTATACTTCCCTTGAATCTATTACCACATCTTTTCCCAAGTTTCAGTTAAAAACTCACACATTAACTCCTTTAGAGGAGCAATTCGAGAGCAATGCAAGCTAATTTAGCTCTAAAATGCATTTTATTAATCAATAAACAAAATCAACTCAAATCAACTCCCATCCTTGTGGTTGCCACTTGTTTCATGTTTTAATGAAACTGGGTGGCTTTTCCTTTTTGAGAGTCCTCACGGCCACTAGATGGTGCACGTTCACGGACCATTTCTTCTGCTGGACTGAATCAAAGCCACATGGATCATTTTGGGGAAGAGGGTTGCCTCCTTTGAACTGAATCAACAGCAGACATTGTGTCAACTCCGTCTTGTTTAGGCTCCACAGTGGTGATTGGATGCAAAGCGGTGTTGTACTCGAGCTTCGACGATGTGTTCTGGCAAAGCGGGGCGTCGCCTATTGGAACTGACAACCGACTTCCAGTTTACTACAACTACTCGAGGTATTAAAAATAATTTTAATTTCACCTAGGCCCAAACCGGATCTTTGCACAAAAGCACAGTCACTGACTTTACTCTACTTTATTAGGATAAAACAGGATGACAAAACAGAGATGACGGCATCTCTGGTCTTCAAAAAAGTGTCAAAGGAAGATCTTGCAAAGAATTACACCTGCAAACTGGAATCCCACCACCAGCTTCCAACCTTCAGCACCATCACTCTGACTCAGAGAGGTAGGTAACAGATATAGTCACAGATTATACTTTTGAGAGATCTGTTTCAAATCAGCATTGCCTTCGTCCTGAGAGGCCTGTGCAGGCCTTCCTCAAAATCCTGCGGCACCAATGTCCAGTCACATGGGCTGTGGTAGACCAGTCGATGTCATGGTGACACTGTTATGATGTTTGATCAGATCGGAAAAGCTGCGGTGGCTGTCTGGGAAGATTTAGACACAACCTTTTCCTCCGTCATAGTTATTTCACAGCAGAGACTAGTAAATTTGTCTAATTATGTCTTGCATAGTTTACAGTATCTCTAAATACGCTAAAGACTGACATCCATTCGATTTTTATTCGAACAATCATGTTTATATATTTTATTCATAATGACTTTAGACATAGAGACGTTAGAAAGAAATCATTTGGTTGTCTAATCCAGAGAGATGCATTTAAATATTGAAGGGCGTGGGAAAATCAGATTTGATTATTTGAACAGTTTGCTATGAATGAAAATAGATATTACAAATGCATAATTCCAGTTCCCTCCCACCATCCACAGCCATGTATGTTGTGATGTGACGGACTGGTGACCTGATCGGGGGTGGGGGGGGGCACCCTGCTTCTCACCTTTGACTGCTTAAACAAGGGTCTTTTTTCTGTGTCAGGCCAGGCAAACCGGAGGCGGGGTTTGGCCGAGGTTTTTCTTCTCTTTAAGTTCTGGTTGGCGTCCTGACCAGCCGAAAAAAATCCTCAAAGTTCTCGTGGCGACATGCTTGGTTTTCATCAAACCTGACTCAGAGTCAAGAACCGAGAATGGGAACAACATCAAACCTCGTCCAACGCCGCAGTGAGACGAAGTCTGAAGTGAGAACAACAAAAGGACGTGTTATTTACTTTTTGGCACATTATGTTACAAGTAATAGTTTGTATTTAATCATTTCTAGCTGAATTTATTTATCATTATTTGAGATTAAAGCTTAGTGTTTTGTATTCTTAAAGAGATTTATAACATTTCATTTGCATTTCAATAAAAGCAATACCGTATGTATGACATAAAGACAGAATGCACTTTTCCTATTATCAAATCTTATTGTTTCTCTGCAAATCGTGTTTAAAAAAAAATATAAAAAAATAAAAAAATCCAAAATACTCTAGGTAATATTGATAAACAGATATTCTGGCTGATTTTATCATTTGTATTGTATTTATCCATATAGGATAGATAGATAGATAGATAGATAGATAGATAGATAGATAGATAGAT
>CAJRST010000001.1:21936692-21975813 GCA_907169785.1 Menidia menidia | reverse complement strand
GGCAGAATACCCCCCCAAGAGGAAATGACCAGAAACGTCTGGATTTAAAGTGTTTACACATTTAAAACACATTTAAAATGAAGGCTGCTGAAGACTGGACGCATTAAATGCGTAAATCACTGCTTTTGCTCTACTCGGAAACTGGTGACTCTGCTCTCTGATTGGCTGTTGGCTGGCTGGGGACTCTACCCGGAAGCTGGTGACTCTGCTCTCTGATTGGCTGCTGGGTGTGTAACAGGCAGCAGCTGTTGGACTTTCTGTCGGAGTCTAGTTCAGCTGGAGAAGATGAAGCTGCTCCTCTTCCTCTGCTGCGTCCTCACAGCGTCTGCTGAGGGTGAGTTTCTGTTTACTGACAGCCGGCAAACAAACAAACAAACAAACAATCAAACCACAGCAGGTCAGTGATCAGTGTCTCTGTTCCAGTCCTACATGAGGACCTTGCTGTCAGTGGCTGTTCAGACTCTGGTGGAGAGTTCATGTACGGTCTGGATGGTGAAGAGCGGTGGTACGCTGACTTCACCAAGAAGCAGGGAGTCCAGCCTCTGCCCCCTTTCATAAGTGAGGGTGATTACCCGGGAGGTTACGAAGCAGCTGAGAATGATCAACAGACCTGCAGAATAAACCTGAAGATATTTCGTAAAGGAATGAAGGACCCCCCTCTAGAACGAGGTAAAGACAAACTCTGAGAGTTTGATGTTTGAGCCGAAAACTGTCAGCTTTCCTTATGATGAAGGCCCACAGCTGGGACTTCATCATGAAGCAGGGAGTCCAGCCTCTGCCCCCCTTTCATGAGTCAGGGTGATAACCCAGGAGGTTATGAAGCAGCTGAGGCTGATCAAAAGACCTGCAGAGCAAACCTGAAGGTTTTTCATAAAGGCATGAAGGACCCCCCCTCCAGAACGAGGTAATGACAAACTTTAAGAGTTTGATGTTTGAGCAGAAACATGTCAGCGGTCCTCATGATGAAGGGCCACAGCTGGAACAACCCCAACCCTAAAGCTGAGAGGAAATAAAGAACTTTGTCTGTTTCAGCTTAAATGTGAGATTTTACTGACAGAACACTGAAAGAAGGAAGTTCCTAAGAGCCAGAAACAGAAAGCTAGAAGCCTGAAAACAGCAAACTTCTCTGAAAAGGAGTCCTGACTGTTCCCACAGTGCCTGAACACCTCCATAGGGCAGCATGAGATGGAGGAGGGTTAGAGTTAGGGGGTTTAAGGTAAGGGGTTAGGGTTAGGGGGGGTTAAGGTTAGGGTTTAGGGTTAGGGTTAGGGTTAGGGTTAGGGTGGGTCAGGGGTTAGGGTAAGACCCAGCTGTGACCTCTGCTGGTCTCTCAGATCCTCCTTCCAGCCTGACCATCTACATCAGGGATTACGTGGAGCTGGAGCAGCCCAACACCCTGATCTGCCACGTCTCGGGTTTCTACCCGGCCCCGGTCCGGGTTCACTGGACCAGGAACGGCCAGAACCTCACCGAGGGGGCCAGCATCAATGCCCCCTTCCCCAACAAGGATGGGACCTTCACCCAGATCTCCAGGCTGCCGATACTCCCCCAGCAGGGGGACGTCTACAGCTGCTCAGTGGAACATCTGGCTATGAGCCAGCAGATGACCCGCATCTGGGGTGAGACTCCCCCAGGACCAGGACCGGGGGGGGACTAGAGGGGGGACCAGGACCTGTCCGGGGGGGGACCAGGACCAGGGCCAGGGGAGGGACCAGGACCAGACCAGAGACATCTAGACCAGGACCAGGGCCAGGACCAGACCAGAACCAGGACCAGGACCAGACCAGAGACATCTGGACCCAGAGCCCTCTCTGCTCTTGGTTGACCCCCGCCCCCCCCCCTCTCTCTGGTCCCAGATGTTGACCCCCCCTCTCTGCTGTGTCTCCAGATGTGGATGCGGCCGGCCCTCAGCCAGCTGTGGGTCCAGCTGTGTTCTGTGGGGTGGGGCTGATGGCGGGGCTGCTCGGGGTCTCAGCTGGAACCTTCTTCCTGATCAAAGGGAACGAGTGCAGCTAATTGGCCGGAGCCCGTGATATCATCACCCCTTTAATATCTCCTTTTCACAGTTTTTTAAATTATGCTTTATTTCATTTTATTTATTATTTTCTTTCACAAACAGAAAATCTGATCAAAGCTTAAATAAAAGCAGAGAAACAGATTCTGAGTGAGTCCATTTTGTTTTCCGAGGTTTTGAACAGTCAAACTGTTGGTCTGCTGCCTGCAAAGCTGAGGGCTGAGCGTCATCTCCAGCAGTAATGAAGTTCTGCTGGGGCCGTTTGGGTCAGAACTGATTCCAGTTTAAGCCCCATGCAGCTGGGGCTGCATTGCATCATGGGAAACGCAGTGCTGTGGAAGAGAAGAACAGGCTGGTTCTGGACCTCCGAGCAGCTGAACCGGGTCGGTGTCTGGAGGAGTTTCGTCCTGTTCAATAGAAACGGGTCAGAACACTTTATGCCAGGGGTCTTCAAGGTTTTCCAGGCCAAGGACCCCCAGACTGATGGAGGGGGACCCCCTAATTATAAATATTGTCTGAAATTGTGTCATATCAAACTGGTCCTATAGTGCCATGTGTAAATGTTCCTTGTTATTGGGCATTCAGTACAAAGATCCTCAGATAATCCACAGCTTCATAGATTCCTGTTTTTATTGTAACCATCTGATTCTGGTTGCTGGTTGGTGGGACAGGTGTTGTGAATGAAACGGTGCCCAGCTTGAAAGAGCTCCTGTGTGTGGCTAAATGTGAGCTTTGACTGAAAGACATCTTCTGCCTCCATCTATCTGTACACTACAGTCTGTTGAATTCATGTTCATGTGGATTTAAAGACATTTCAGTTAGTGCCAAAAATGCAGGCAGGGGGCATATAAAAATAAAGTCTAATCAACCAAAACCTTCGTGACCACCATGCAGTACCTCTGCGGACCCCTAAGGGGTCGCGGACCCCCTGTTGAAGACCTCTGCTTTAAGCTGATTTATTAGGAGGTCAGAGTGGAGCGATCAGACTGATCAATAATGGTCTCTCCTCTCCTCCAGACTCCTCCAGGCTGGTGATGTCAGAAGCTTCCTGCCAGGCTGCTCTACCTGGTAACAGGTGATGCTGGGAATGTCCGAGGACTGCTGCCTTTAAGGACAGCTCTCAGGCTCAGTTGCTCAGAGCTCCTCGGATCACAGACATGGCGTCATCCTTGCTCTGCCTCGGCCTGCTCCTCTTCAGCCTGCACACAGCAGGTTGGACCAACACCTGATCAATACCCAATCAGTAACTGATCAGTACCCGATCAATACCTGATCACTGATCTATAATCCGGTCTATACTTTGATAAATACTCTGATCAATTTTTTGTCTCTCAGATGGATTTGAATTTTACTACCTGTCTCGCTGTGTGTTTAACTCCACTGAGATGAAGGACATCGAGTTCATCTTATCATATTACTACAACAAGCTGGAAGTAAACCGGTTCAGCAGCAGTTTGGGGAGGTTTGTTGGATACACAGAATACGGAGTGAGGAACGCAGAATTCTGGAACAACCTGCCTGGAGAGTTGCCTCGATGGAGGGAAGAGAAGGAGATGTACTGCCTGCACAACGTTCGTACTGAGTACGACAATATTCTGTATAAATCAGGTGAGTCTCTGTTCTCCACTCCTCCTCCTCCTCCTCCTCCTCCTCCTCTTCCTCCTCCTCCTCCTGCTCCTCTCTGTTCCAGTGGAGCCAACTGTCAGGCTGTATTCCATCACCCCCCCTGCTGGACGCCACCCCAACATGCTGGTCTGCAGCGTCTACGACTTCTACCCCAAAGCCATCAGGGTGACCTGGCTGAGGGACGGACGGGAGGTGACCGCTGAAGTGACCTCCACCGAGGAGATGGAGGACGGGGACTGGTACTACCAGCTGCACTCCCACCTGGAGTACACGCCCAAGTGAGTCCTCCCAGGACCAGGACCAGGGGGGGACCAGGGCGGGGGACCGAGCCAGGGCCCAGGACCATCACACAGGTCCAGGTTCTGTTCCGGGTCCAGGTTCCAGCCAAGTTGTAGGTCCAGGTTCCAGGTCCAGTCTGACCCAGTTTTCGGGTCCAGGTCCTGACCCAGTTCAGGGTCCAGTCCAGATCACAGACCTCTTCCTGATGTTTGTCTGCAGATATGGAGAAAAGATTTCCTGTCAAGTGGAACACGCCAGCCTGAAGGAGCCTCTGATCATTGAATGGGGTAAGAACCGGTCTGTCTGCCTCACCCATCTGTCTCACCTGTTTCTCTCACCTGTCTCTCACCTGTGTGTCTCACCTGTTTGTCTGTCTGTCTGTCTCTCTCACCCGTCTCTCTCACCTGTCTGTCCTCAGATCCCTCCCTTACGGACTCAGACAGAAACAAAGTCGCCATCGGAGCCTCTGGACTGATCCTGGGTCTGGTTTTATCTCTGGCTGGTTTCATGTACTACAAGAGGAAGGCCCGAGGTCAGACCCTGTCCAAGATCAGTTTAGACCCCTTTAACGCAGACCAGTTTAACCACTTAAAACTACTCCAGACCAGTTTGGTTCAATTCAGACCGTTTTTTAAAAGACCTGGTGTGTTGTTGCTGATTGGTTCTTTCTTTTCTCTCACAGGTCGTATCTTGGTTCCCTCCAACTGAGGCCGGATCCAATCTTGGTCCTGGCTCTTTTCCACCTGTGACATCAACACAGGCGGTGACATCATCATCACAGGCTGTGACATCTCCATTTAGAGGCTGACGTCATCATAGGCTGTGACGTCATCAGAGGCTGTGACATCATCACTGAGAGGCTGTGACGTCATCAGAGGCTGTGACATCATCAGGGGGAGGAGCTCAGAGGTCTCTTGATGAGTTTCTGGTCCCTGAGCAACCCCCTGATCTGCTGTGAGGTCTGAGGCTTCAGGAGTCAGACGTCCTGGATGCAGACGGCTTCGTCCCAGAGGCAGAAACGGCTCCAACAGCAGAGAGATTTATAATATATTTCTTGAAACTTTTTCTCTGATAAAGTTGTTCTATCAAAGTGGTGTTACTGTCATAATCAGCAGATTCATGAAGGTGGCAGATGTGCGGCTCAGTGTCTCTTGAATTTGGGATGAATTTCGGATGTCTGTATACTGTTCATTTCACTCATTTGCTCTCTAAATCGTACATAAAATGTTTTGGAGACAGTCCTTTGTTTCTGCATGCTGAAGTGTTTCCTGTGGCTGGGCCCTTTCCTGAGAAACCCACTTTGCTGCTGTGCTCCATTAACCACTGACGAGCCGCAAACCAAACACAAGCGTTTCACCAAGTGGCTCCAAATGAGCCCGAAATAAAAATACCTCTGTGTGTCTGAGAATCAAGAAGGAAACAGCTCAAGAGTAACTTTTAAGCTACATATTTGATTTCATAAAGATTCAAACGTAGACGTATAAATTTCAAATTGAGTATTTGGCCCATATCTGACTGAACATCTCACAGTTCCATGTCAAGTTGTTGTCTATTATATATAAACATAAATAGCCTCAGTAATCTTGACCATATGGGACATTCTAAAAACAGTTATAGTTAAAGCTTCTTCCTGGCCATCTTTTCAGGGTGCAACGTCTGGATCTGGTACAACACATTGTATGTAAAATTCCTGTTTAAATCAAGTGGACGTACTTTAGTGGAATAAATTAATATTTTAATTGATCCAAGTGCACAACAATATTTGTTTCATGTGGATGTTCAAAGATAAAAAAAACCGCACCATACTGGATCAGTTTAATTTTTCTACTATAAAAAGTACTATACAGTTCACTGCGTGAATATCTTAGTGTGTGTAGGAAGTGGCCAGAAAGACTATCTTCCACTGGTGTCAGGCTCATACTCAAGCAAACAGGAAACACCCATGTACGACTACTTCGTCGTGTGAAAATGTTCAACCTCAAGTTTTACCAACTGGGGTTAAAACATTAACAACAAAAAGGGGCGAATACCGAGAACTCTGGTTCTGAAAATGTTAGCAAATATTAGTGGAAATGCTGAGAGGCACAGGCTGATTTTATCACCTCCGTAAGCAGCACCAACAACCAGCTCTTGAGGCTTTGGTGAGACACTATGCAACCTGGAATTGTTCTGTTGTGTTTTATCGCACCCGCTTTCTCGCACGGATGCTGTGAACAAAGTCACCAAAAGAAAAATGCAGGTATTTTATTCATACATGAGTTATATTTCACAACTCTAGCTGCCAAACCTTTTCCTACAATGTTTAAGGACTCAAAGGCGACGCACATGTAACCGTAAATAGAATTTGTGCGTTAGAGTAAAAAAAAAAAACAATCAAACATGAATGTGACTCTTAAGTTGTCTGCAAATTTTGTTTGTGTAGTTTTTCAGCAGCATACCCATCAGAACTACAAAGCTGTGGAAGGGGAAATCTTCATGATACCATGCCTCGGATCTTCTGACAAGACTCCGGGTAATCGCACGCTTGGTAGATCCAGGACCGAAGGAGGGGCAGAGGCAAATGAAGGCCCGTCGGTTCCCTGTGGGAAGGAGTTTCTTGCTGAAAGAAAGCATTCTGGGCAGCACAGAATCCTTCATGGGTAAGCAACGCTTTATCTGATATGTCCCGTTCGTTCCTATGAAGGCAACTTTATATGAGGTTATATATAGGCTATATATAAGGTACAACCCAAAAGTCGGTGTGGGGATGTTTGTTCTGTTAGGAAACTAATTGCTAACAGTTAGATAAAAAATAAATATTACTGTCATTGACAGTCTTTAAATGGTGAGTCTTCCTTACAGCGTCCTGTACGCCCCTCTGGGACATATGACAAATGCAACTGCACACTGTTATTATCCCAAATTTCTAAGAGTCGCTGAAACCATCAAACTGTTTACGGACCATAAAACCATGCCGCTTGATGAATCTCGACCAACGTTCTGGGTCCTGCTGTTTAGGGGCACCGAGTCGGTCGTAACTCTGCGCGTGGTGGACAAACTCAGCCTGGGATGCTTTTGGCCGAACGAGAGCAGCGTGCTGCTGCACGTGAATGCTGGCGGGAACATCTCCTGCCCCGGCCTCGCCTGCAGCGACAACACGGGCACAGTTTGGTTCAAGGTGAGGACCGGCATCTCGCTTGCGATGGCGTTCCTGAGAGGAAAGAGCCGCAAAAACCTCATACATTTTGTTTTTGTTTTGTCTTTTTATCACAGGGAAACACGGCTTTCTCAAAGCAGAAGCGACAATTCTGTCAAAGGGACGGCCGGTTAGAACTCTGCACAGTCTGGGAACCTGATTCTGGTGTATATTTCTGTGATAGAAGAATAATTGAGGAAGAAGTCACGTGGACCTTTAGGAGGTCTGTAACTGTCACAGTCATACGTAAGTGTTGTGCTCGAATGGATGGTCTTTACTTTCATGGCCCAGGGAGCATCTCATTCTCCCTCCCGTTTGTCCTGATTCCCACAGAGGACGTCTATATATTCTTGACTAAAACAGGCCTTATGTTTGATATTACATCTTCTGCCACAGGATTATTTTATCTGATGAAGTGTGTGATTGAAGTATAACCACAATGTGAAAGTTTGATGGGAGGAGCTGATTAGTTTGACAGATATTTCCAGCTCAATGTTGACATCCTTTAAACCCCAAAATCACCAGGCATCCGGTTCACTTTCTGCGTGGGTTGCTCAGGGTGCGTCGTTTCCAGTGAAACTATGTCTTTTTGTGGAAATCCCTGAGATTCACAACTTTTTTTTTTAAAAGCTAGCACCCAGCTGCTGTATCGTGTGACATCACTGCAGTAAAAGATATGTTAGAGGGACAAAAAGACCAAAAATAACACAATGAGAAATAATCACAGCACATGAGGAACATGGAATCTGGGCTCTTGTGGCTTGCCTGTGGTTTCCACTTAAAGATAGGTCCTCTTAATTTTATCTGAAGTCTCAAAAAGTCATTTGTAGGCAATGGGAAATAACACATTCACACCCACTTCTTTAAGAGCTGAAAATGTGTCTATACCTCCTTAGTTTTATCATTTATCATTGAAAAGTTTATCTTTATGTTAGGGTTATGCCCCTAAACACTTCTCAATTCGCTGCTGTAAGAGGACCAAAATAGACACAGACACAGTAAGTACGGTGAATACTTGCAAGGAGAGCAGCTGAGACTCTACAATCTCCAACCTACTCTGAGCTCTTTCGCTGCTCTCCTCTCCTTTTATTTGGTTCCTACCACATCTTGTGACTTCATCTTCTCGAAAGACAGAAGAAGCACACATGATTGATTATACATTGTTCTTAATCACGAGATGCAACTGGTTTGACAGTAAAACAAAGTGCAGTTGTTCCTCTGTTTCACGCGGCCAAAGAGGACTGTGGTCACAAGGATCACCACTGGGTCAGCAGACACCAGTGGTCACCACTGGGTCAGCAGCCACAAGGGTCACTGCTGGGTCAGCTTCTCATACCTGCAAACCAACTTGTACTTATGATAGAAATGTATTGCTATCACACAAGCATAGTTCAACATTTACATACACACACTATTATATATGAGAATGCATGATAACTTTTGGACAATTATTCTAACACTTTATTACTGCAGCAAGCAGGGGTGATTTTAATTGTAATATTCCCAATATCTGTCTCAGAATTGAATTCGTAACTTATTTTTCTCAAGAGTAGGAGAATTGCTTTAGTTGGTCATAAAATGTTTAGCTTGTCTGCTCCTGTACTGTGTCACTTACAGTGTCACGACTTAATGAAAAGCGAGTATTTCATAGATGATTTCAACCCACAAATGTTCAGCAGTGTGGTAAAACTCATTTGTCTTTTCTTTTTTCTGATCGAACTAAAATGTGAACTTACATCCATCCATTTATGTTCCACACTACTTTTTCCAAGTAGTGTGGTGGGGGATGGAAGCCTATCCCAGGTGTCATCCTGGACAGGTCACCAGGTCTGAACTTACACGATTCAGACAAATCTGGAATGTGCTTTTTGATCACACACCAGCTTCTTAATTATTGTCTTAAAATGTTGTCTGATGAGATCCCTTAACATTGTGTTTGCATGTTAAACATATCTATTCAAACAAACTGTTTATTTCTACCATTGCGACGTGGTCATGTCATTGACGCAACTCATCTCTGATTGGTCTGTGCTCTAAGTTAAATGTGGCCTTGTTTCTCACAACCACACAGCACGTCTTAAAGCTAATTCTGCTCCAGAAATCAGGAGTCCTGCTGCCAACCTGACAGAGGAGGTAGAACTTGGTGAGTCCATTCGATTGCGCCAAATACTGATGAGACTGCAACAGTTTTTCATTCCTTGTCTCAGTTTGCCCTAGCTTGACATGATAGGCTGTGTAATATCTCTTTAAGATGTTTAAGTATCATTCCACTGATTCACAGACCAAATGTCTGTAAAGACTATGTTATAACACTTCTGTATTTACAGCCCTTTATCGGGCTTACGTCTCACGACTGTTTTCATTTGTGTCAGATCGGCCCCACAATCTGACATGTGAGGCATTTTTTGATTTCGAAATCGACTTCTCACCAAGAGTGCTCTGGTTCATGAATTATGGCGGCAGCATCAAGAACAGGACTCTGCTGGACATGGAGACGCTCAGGTGAGTCAACACAGGCGCTCATTACTGTGTTTTGCAGATTGTTTTTTTTGTTGTTTTTGGAATGAGATGTGTGTTTTTATGATGCAAAACAGGTAACTCTCCCTCTGTCATTCAGACAGACGCGAGTCAGTCTAAAACAGATTAAAGTCACACGAAAAGCCACCATAGAAGAAGTGACTCTGCAACACCTGAACCACACGTATACGTGTGTCGCCGGTAACAGAGTGGGAAACAGCACTGTCACAATCACACTTCAAAGGAAAACAAAAGGTATACTTTCCTTTGCCACCATAATCATTTGGTATGCCGCCGTTTCACAATGATGATCAAATCAAACAGCCCTTTGTGTAGAAACAGGGGAAAACAGAAATTCTAATTATAATGGAAATCGACAGTAAAGTCCGCAGAGTAAAGGTTTTTTAACACTGTGCGGCAGGTAGCAGACAAACTACCTGATGTGGTTGGTTTATTTATTGTGATATGGAGCTACCACACAGCCAGTCTTCGTACTCACAGGCAGCTAGAGCCTGTGTTTATAACACGTATAACATTTTCCACATACATTTTGTTAACTTGAAAAGAGAAAATTTCTTCATTAAAAAAAAAAAAAGACAAAGTGATTGAGTAAGGCCAATAGTAGCCAGTAAAAGATCTGTACAGAAACCTTCATCACGACTGTCTGTTGTCAGATATTATGGCTAAATGTAATATCATTGTTTTACAGCTGATTAAAACTATGTTTAAGTGAGAAAGAAGTAGCTCAGCGTGAATGGATCTGGAGTCACCACTTGCTTTTGAAGAGCTGATAAATGTGTTTGAGCTTCTGTTTGTCCAAAGCTTCTGTTTGCTTCCTCCCTGGGACACTGAGGAAGATGTCTCATTGTTTCTGTGCACATATTCAATATGACGGTCTTAAAGTTTGTTTTGGTCTGTTTTTAGTTATATGGCCGTCACTTGTCGGGTACCCCCTCGCGTCCTTTGCGGTGGTAGCAGGGCTGGGCGTCATCTTCCACACGAAGAGGCTGGAATTACAAATCATCTGGAGATCCCACTTCCCATACGGAAAAGACGACGGAGGTCAGAAAACAGAAGCACGCTTCGAAAAACCGGAGGTGCCACAAACGTTTTCAGTTTAACTACTTTCAAAAGTCGGTTAATTATCCCATGTTTTCGTGCCTTTCGCCCCCCCCTCTCCATCGTCTACCAGAGGAAAAAGAGTTTGATGTGTTTCTGTCCTACGTGCTGAGCCCTCCATCAGCAGGAGGACTGGCCCTCTCCTCCAGGACAGGAGCTCAGGACTGTGAGGAAGGTATGGGCCTACATGCGTATAGTCTGGATGTAATCTGTACATATACTGCCTGAATCAGCTCTCCGCCAACTTCTCTGTTAGCGCATCTTTCAAACGTACCTCTGGAGGTGCAGCTGGCCCAGGTGTTAGAGGAGCAGTGGGGGTATCGCCTCTGTCTCATAGAGAGGGACGTCCTTCCCGGAGGAGGTCAGAGGAATATTTTTGTGTGTGTCCGTGTGCTGCCGACAAAAATGTTTGATTTAGTTTTTTTTTTTGTTTTGTCCTTGTAGCTTATGCAAATGATGTGATTCTGACAATAAAGAGAAGCCAAATGCTTCTCTGTGTCCTGTCAGCTGACTATCTAGCCAACAACGACGCCGTGTTTGTACTGGAATCAGGAGTCCAGGTAAGCCCGGAAACAGAGGGGAATGACATGCTCCCTTTAGGATTTGGAGTTTTTAATGTTCATTATGTCAGGTGGACAACACGGACGACTGAAAGTGAAGTCCACTAAAATTAGGCCTTTAAAGGCCTCTGCTGGGTTTCACATCCGCAAAATAAATGAACCAATTTTGAATTTGACTGGGTTTCACACAAAATAAATGAGCCAATTTTGAATTTAATTTACTCAGATTGACAGATTGTGACTGCATTACAATTATTTGTACAGTGAACAGATTTTAAATCTATGAATGCTCAGAATTGCAAGATTTATTCTACCGCTGTTCCAAAAAAACTCAATTTATACCTGTAAAATATCAGTTTCACCTTCATATCAAATCAGAACTCTCATGTTCTAATTTGCAAGGAAGATATGTTGATTATATTTTCCATGAAATGGTCTAATGTGTTCACAAATGGCATTTACTTTAATACCAAACACCGTCTTTAATTTTTTTCTTTTTCTCTGCTCTTAACCAGCTTTTTTTCCTCTAAAAAACTTAAAAGTAAACTGTGCCTAATTTCCCTTGAAAGTATCACAATTCACACTCAATGTTAATTTCACACTGTGGTTCAGATCCATTTCATAACATTTGCCACCCTTGAAAGTTGACTTGGCTTCAACTAGAGCTCATGTTAGTTAAAATCAAATTATTTCCCTCCAACAATTGTGTCATTTCTTCCATTTCTTTAGGCTTTGCTGCAAAAGTCTGCTCTAAAACTTCTTTTAATATGGACCGATGGACATCCTTCATCCCTCAATCTGCCACACGCCTCGCTAGAATTGGTTCAAAGGGCCTTGAAGGTTCTTCCAAGTCTCACCTGGAGCCCGCACAAGTCTTCCGCAGCCACCAGCAGCTTCTGGACCTCTTTGAGGAAAAGCATGCCTGATCACAGGATCGGACTGGTGTCACCCACGCAGTGCCAATGAAATTACATTATGTATGTAAAATAATATAAAATATACATTTTTTAAAAACTCAGTCGTACAATGAATCGTATGAAAGTCAATTATGGCAGTTTCACAATCACAATGTGCACCTTTCCAATGCGGGGAAGAGTGAATCACCCTCTGAATCACCTGTAAGAATCAGGGAACTTTTGCATTTGCACTCTTCCATTTCTGTGCCCTGTCTGTTGAACAGGATAAAACCATCAAATGCCCTTTAACTGAACATTTTGAGCATTCGGTGGATTGACACAAACATTGGCACGATAAACAATTCATTAGTCTTTATATGGCTGCCCATCAGTGGTTCATCATGCATTCGGTTACAGCTGACAAGTCTTCAACAAACATTTGAGATTTACAAACTATTAGACAGAATTTGAAACAGAACTTTGACTTAGACAGGTTGTGCCAGTTAATATTGATAGAATTTATTTGGGGATGTCTGCACAAAAAGTAGGTGGCTCACAGGGATTCAAATTCTAGATTTTGGTTAAGTAGAATTTCTAAAAGTGTTTCCGGCGCAGGAGAAGTGAATGAGGAAAGCTTTTGAGACCAAATTAAAGACAAAATCTATATTTCTGATACCAAAGCAACCTTAAAAAGAGCTTGTAGCAAACATGTATTTCGATCAAAGTGGATATTTACAATAGTTACCCGAAAGATACCAGTATGTCTTTGCTAGATGATTCCAATTTAAACAGAGTTAACAACTAAAGAGACAATGACTGATGAGATCAAAAAAGAACAATACCATACCTACGGCAAGACTGGGAATTTAGTGAGGAAGTCAATAGTGTTTCAAACCCATAACTACTGGTGTTACGCTTTGACTAATCTAACTAAGAATTTAAAATCAAAGAGCAGATTGTTTCTGAGGTGGCACAGATGGTGAAAACAAAGGGATTCACAATGACTCTGAGAAACCAACACAAACAAAATGCACAATGTACAAGTAACCTAATTTGCTCTGCAAGACGTTCATGTTTCCATAACACTCAAACTCACACGTCAATATGTGGATTTAAAAGATAAAAAAAACTCCACACTCTATTTACATTTATACACAAACAGACAAACAACAGACTTGCTAAGGACCTACATTTAAGGTGTCAGTTAGGAAAAAGGCTGTTCAAAAAAATGAAATAAAAAAAACTGCGCAAGGGATGTAAAATGAGAACTTCTCCTAATTAGCTCGCAGAAAGCAGCCGTAGCAGATGTAACATACAATTATATTACTATTTTGTCACTTATCTATCACCAATCCATGCCTCCCAAACAGATGGGACTGACATTCACTCCTCTTGGTTAAGATCAACCACCAGCTGTTAGAAACGTAAACAAGTTCAGTCACAACCACTGTAGGCAGAAAAACTCTTCATTGACTTTCCACAAAGGTGATACGTTGTAAAAGGTTACAGAAAGGCTACAGGAAGGAAACATTACAGCCTTTACAGACATCTAACATGGTTAGCATGTACAAAATGATCAATTAGTGACAAAAACCTATGTAAGTCATTTACTCGTCATCTGTTTGGGACTTCAGCTTCCTCTCCCAAAGTTTTTGATGATCAGAGAAGCCCTGCTTCCCCTTGTTGAAGGAATTAGGTCCTGCAGATGTAGGCGTCTCCCTGAATAACAAATGGAAGTTAATCACCACAAAGTCATGCTAAAAAAAAAATCACAAAATATTAGGTGAAGCACTGAAAAATACTGAGGCAGAGCAAATCATTAGAAGGTGTATCTTGTAAATACAAATACCTGCCAATGTTCTTCATCCTCATCTTTGCTTCTGGTGGCATCTCCTCAGGTTCACTCTATAAATCAAGATGAAGCTACAGTCAGCGTTATCTATCGCTGCACATTTGGATAACCGTGACATTGCTGTGTACCGTACGCACTTACATCATCATCATCAAAAACAGCTGCCAGCCCCTGCCGCTTTGGAGGAAGTGTTGGCGCAGGCTCTTTGGGTTTCTAGTATAAGCCAGGGATGCATGCATAGATCAATAAACAAATATGCCCAAAAGAGGCCACGGTGCATCAATTCACACTGTTTTAGATCACAAGTTTCAAATAATCATAATCACCAATGGTTAACCAGTAACATAAATCCATTTATGGCTACCGTTAGGCTCAAAATCACTTACAATGAGGACAATATTCAAACAGCATGTTCAATACACAAAGATTTTGCCTCTGAGGAGAGTGCATGTAAAAGCAATACACCCAAATATACAAAGCATTGGTAAGAGGATCATATTGGTTACTTCACACTTACTGCTGCTCCCAATTTGATGGATATGGGGTTCGACTTAATGGCCACCTTACTGCTGATGTTGAGGCCTATTTTGGAGACTTTGCGAGGTGCTGGTGGCTCAGCTGAGGACTCGTCTTCGTCTTCGGCAGTGAGATTCTTAGATGTGCGTTTAAAAGCTGTCCCATGTCCTCCCACAGTGCTACAAGAGACAGGCTTAGTTTTCACACTGTCTCCCTCCTCCTGCGGCCCTGCTTGAGGCAAGACAACTCACCAAGGTGAACAACTGTTTTAGAGAATCTGGTATGATAAAAGCTATCACTTTTTTTTACCTGTTTGGCTAGACGTCAACAATTAAAGGTAATTAAAAGATAAAATAAACTCTCCTCATACCACTTGGATAGCTAAGTTCACTTGTGGACAGTCTGAGCTTAAAGTGTACGCCATAACAACGCTTTTTTCCACAAGTGAAACGTTACAGAATTCATGACGCTTTAGCATTTGCTAGCTAGGTTAGCTGTTTATCACATTGCAAAGCTAACGCCAGGTTCGCCGACTGTTTTGAAAACCCATATACAAAAGCAAATATCGGCGATATAACGTTGTTACGTTAAATATATCTACAGGGCACTTTCGCTTGAAGCTACGCAGGTAACGTTAACATGCATGCTCGTTAGCTTACTCAAGCTAGCAATAACTATCTGATAAAAGTTCGCTGAACGTTAAGCCTTAACCGACGCCAAGGGTTGCCCATTAATTACAAACTCTACATGTCTGTTTTTTAATATATTCTAGAGAGTTAAACAGCATAAATATAACCTCCATCGTCGGTGCAACTTGTGCTTTTATGCTTGTTATCCGCCATCATCCCTCGTCAGAACAATACTGATTCAGGCCGCTTATCTTCTTCAAGCGCTGTGTGCCGAAGAAGCTGTGCATTTTACAAGAGAAGAAGAAGAAAGCATAATAATGGCAGCAAGCTAACTTTGTGAAAAGAGAGCCGGTAAGAATAAAGACATAACGCAACTAGTTATAATGTCAGTTAATTGATTACGATAACCTGCCGACTGGTGTTTAAGTTATCCACTAGCCTTAAATATGTTTTTGAGTGGTTGTCTAACATCTTAGTTTCCTAGACTAGCCACCACTGCTGTGTTGATGTGCTGTGTTAGCTAACTTTCTCTTTTGCCAAAGACATATATACGTATACATATACGTATATATGTCTGTCTTTTGCCATTTGAAGATGGACTGGGCGAACATTTCGCATTTTACTGTCTGCGTCTAGCGTTTGAGACGGTAACTGTTTTTTGTTTTTTTTCTTGTAGGTCCTTTATAGTTGTTGGTTAAACGATGTACCAGTCAAGATGGGACAGTCCCTGTGCATTTGCTCCCGTGGCTCCATCACTATTGACAACAAAAAATATTACTTTGTTCAGAAACTAGACGAAGGGTAAGAGGACATGCTCGCATGATATATTTTAATTCTGTTAATTTATGTCTTTATGGATAATTGTAGTAATGGTTTATATCTGTAATATATTTAAATAAATCACTAAAAGGAAAGTTGCTTTCATTATTTATTTGTTAATATTTCTTTTTGGGGGGTTTTAATATCCTGAACACTTAAAAATATAGAAAATTACTACCGGTACTCTTATCCTATAATATCTGACTTTGCTTTTGGATGCCGCTTCCAAACTATGTTCCTCTCTGTGCCCTCTGTTCAGTGGGTTCAGTTATGTTGACCTGGTAGAGGGGGCCAAAGATGGCCACTTCTATGCCCTAAAGAGGATCCTCTGCCATGACCGTGAGGGTCGCCAAGAAGCTCAGACAGAAGTGGAAATGCATCAGATGTTCAACCATCCCAACATCTTGAGCCTGGTTGCGTACGCTTTTGTTGATCACGGAGGCAAGACCGAAGCCTGGCTGCTCCTGCCGTATGTTAGAGTAAGTGTTAGCAGGATCAGGTCAGTCTGACGAGACGTTTCTCAAATTCTGAATCAGCTGTGTGTGCGAACAGAAAGGAAGTCTGTGGTCCGTTCTGGAGAAGTTGAGAGACAAGGGGAGCTCGATGCCAGAAAAAATGATTTTGCACATTTTTCGCGGGATCTGCTCTGGATTGAAGACCATCCATGAAAAAGGCTATGCACACAGGTAACTATTCATGTAGGTGTGGGTAGATTTACAATTAATGAGCTCAATGTGGGTCTGTTTGAGAATGCAGTATATGGAGTTTTTGTACTGAATTATTCATGTATGGGTTTTTTTTTCTTATTTAAAATTAATTCAGTTTTCACTGTCATCTTTCACTACGTGATAAAGAAATCCACATCTGAACACTTAAAATGTGCTCTGATTTGATAGAGATCTGAAACCAACTAATGTGCTCCTGGATGAAGATGACAAACCAGTTCTGATGGATCTTGGCTCAATGAACCGTGCAAGAATTGAGGTAAGGGAGCATGCTGTATGAATAGATGGTATGATTTTAGAAATACGGAAGCAGTTGGTTACACAGTAAAGCCACAGTTGGATTACCTGACTAACCGTTAGGTTACCTTCCGCCTTCGGTTTTACATTGAATTGAGCATTGAATGTAAAAGCGTGGTTAGACTATCTCTCCAACCACCAGTGCTTTGTCTATTTTTGTGTAAACCAGTTTAAAGATAGAAACCATTGCAACTCAGACAAGTTATTTACAATTGTGAGTGAATTGTCGCCTCTAGATGGCAGAATAGGTTAATATCATTGTATCTTTAAAGTGTGACTCATCTGTAATTTTTTGGTGCACAGCAGATTGTTTTCATCACATGTTACTAATGTAAACATTTAAAACTAACTATTAAGAAGAATTATCACAAATTCTGTTATTAGGGGTTAGTATTCAAACAGAATATATGGTCATGCCATTGCTTTAATGGTGTGCTTTATTATTATTATTTTTTGCTGCGTTGATGGTGTTTTTTCCAGCGCACATACATCACCTCATGGTGCATAAAGATTATTTGACATATTTGTGTTCTTTAAGGTGTGAATGTTTGATTTAGAACAGAAACCGTGAAGTGTGTGAGCATCACTGACAGCCAAACAAAGTCATTTCATATGGACTCTTAATTGGTCACACGCCTGTGTCACATGACCGTGTTACAGGTTAGAGGATCCAGAGAAGCCATGACCATTCAGGACTGGGCAGCCCAGAGGTGCACCATTTCCTACAGGGCCCCGGAGCTCTTTAACGTGGAGAGCCACTGCATTATCGATGAGGGTACTGATATCTGGGTAAAACACTGGAGTCTTTTTCCCTCTTGGCTTCATCATGTTCCCAGTATTGTTTTCTCTGAGCAGAATACAATATCTCTGAAATATTTTTGGCTTGTTATGTGACTATATCGTGTTTCTTTTCTTTTTCTATTGGGTTTGTTCTTCCGGTATGCTCCAGTCGCTGGGTTGTGTGCTGTACTGCATGATGATGTTGGAGGGGCCGTTTGACATGGTCTTTCAGAAGGGGGACAGTGTTGCTTTGGCTGTCCAGAACCCAGTCACTATCCCACCAACCTGCCGGTCAGTATGAGCTGTAATCTTAAACTTTAATGAGTCGATTTCTTTTATCGCATTCAATCCAAATTCATTCACTATTCCATTTTACCACCAAGTAAAGCCTTTTTCCTTGGGAAATTCCTTTGCATTAGTTGCCCGTCAGTAGTATGGATTACATTGCAGTACAGTTGAGTCCAACCTAGTCCGCTTTCCTTTTTAGTGTAACAAAAGTACTGTTTGGTTTTGCTACAATTAAAGAACTTATGAATTGATTTTTTTGATTCAGCTAAGCACTGTTTTACTATTGCCTTATATTAGCTTTAGGTAGAATATAAAGCACTAGTTCACTTTCATGTGGTGGTTTCATGTGGTGGTTTTTTAACTGAAACCTACTCGGCTCGGCTTGAGGCGGTTTTTCTGCATTTCCTGGAGGGCCTGTTGCCTTCCAACACCCACACATGAACTCAGGAGTTGGGCTGACGGCAAGCTGCCAGTTGCCGATTGTCACATGACTGCAAGAGACATAAAAGGGACGACTTGACAAAAACCCCACCTATTTTTAAAGCACTACAACAAACATCCATGTCAATTTTTTTCTGTGATCATTAACATTGTCAAAGCCTAACGAATGCCCCCCCCCCGACGTGGTCCAGCTCCAATACTGGGCCGGTACGTCGACACCACCATCGGGCGCTGGTGTCGCATACAAATTACATCACGTGATGTCCCCTAAATCTTTTGTCTGTTTCTCCTTTGCTCAGTTACTCAGAAGGCCTGCAGATGCTCCTGAGCTCTATAATGGTCTCCAATCCCCAGGAAAGGCCCAACGTCAGCTGGGTTCTGGATCAGATACAGGACCTGCAGAGTCGCAGCCCGAACACTCAAACCAACATGGTCTGATGGCGCGCTCCATGTGGAGCCATCCACACCTTTTGCACACCTCACTCATCTCTCTTAATACCAGTATGAAACGTTTCTTATGTTTTTAGCTTAGTAAAAAATCACGGATTTTCACATCTTTTGCAAAGCTTTGCAAATGTGGGGGGGTTTGGTTGTCAGTCCAACCAGAATGACTTCTTTATGGTGATTGAAATGCCTTAAGTTTAATTTGACTCTGAAGTGTAATGCTAACAGTGGCTTTCCCTCATTAGCTAAAAAAAAAACAACGTATTTTCCCTCTGAAAGTTAGACGAGGAGGTAAACGTCATTCTCAATTACTTCAGTCAGCAGCCTGCCATCTTCTCTTTGCATTATGAGTGGAAAAAGCATAAAATGTTATATCTTGTCGTTTTAGGTTGTAGAAAGACCGAGTAAAAGCAGCTGCACCAAAAAGATTTAACTTATCAAATGGTAAGTTTTAAAGTAGTTGGCTGGTGAATCTCATCATCACACAGATTCTACTGTGCCCCCCCCATTCTTGCAGTCTTTGTGCTAATTTAAGTTTTTCATTAGTTAATGGCTGCTGCCTTTAAAATATGATTCTAGCACATTCCTGAAAGACAGCAGAATGCTCTTGTCTTAACATCGTAATTCTTTTGATAAGAAAAGAGATGCTTTGAAAGTTAATAAACTTTCTATCAAATGAATCCTCCCTGAGTTCAGTAAATATTAGATTAAATAGTTCAGAGGGCAGGATTACTGCCCCATTCATTTTATTTGTAAATCTTCATTTCTTGGATTTGTGTGCATGTGAGTGTTGAAAACACCTTTATTCTTTCTCTCTTTGACTGAACTGGAGAAAAGTTCAGCTCCCTGTCTGCATCATTGCATTTGGACACAACGGCGCTCCGCCTTTACCTCATCTCTTTACAAACTTGCACGATCGTTCACGTTTGCGTCGACTTTTAGCAGTTTGCAGCATTACAGTTTCTTTTTCCACCGAACAGGGGAAAGATGGAGAGGAATAATTTGTACAGACCTAAATGATAGAAATGGACATTTTTATCGAGATATGGAACCCATGAATACTTGTATTAACTGTAATTTAATGAGTTGGGGTACCCGGCATTCCACAGAGGCATTTTAATTAATTTTTTTATGACAATTGTTTTTTCAACTTATATGTTTTCATTTCCTGTTTAAATTTGTTTTTTCTTTCACGTGTCGCTGACTCGCTTTTGTTCTCTCAGGGTACGGTCACATCTCAACAGGTCTTTCTGAGTGGATCTAAATGGTACCTTTTAAACTTTCTGACAAAGTGATATTTTATGCATTTAAGTTTGATGCTTCTGTGACTGTAATGCAGTGATATGGGACTATGTGACTGTTGAAGTGTCGTTGGACATTGACGTGTACAGTTCATTGTTGGAACATGTCTGATGTAGTTGACACAATCATTCAAATATGCTAGCATTGTGTAATGAAAAGTGTGGTGATGGCCAGTGGCTGTAAAAGGCTAAATAAAACTAGTTTGATGCGAAAGGCAAGAAATGTAATAAATGTGTTCGTCCCAGATTACGAGGAGTTTGATTGACATAAATTCTGTAGAAACTGTATCCTGGTATTCACTGCACAGCACAGAGTGAATGAATAACTGTATACTTTTTAATATTGTGAAATAAAATGGCATCCCGCATTGAATTTCAAAGCAATTCTCCAATTTAGTTTCATCACATGGCTTCTTTTTCAATTAACTTTTTGTCAACATTAAGTAAAATAGATTAGTTTACACTTGAATGAACATGTATAGTGTGTTAAGTATTTAACAAAAAGTAGTTTAATTGAGGCCCAGCTATACTAAACTAATCCACACTAGATTCTGTTGAAGCAACTAAATTTGTGAGTTTATGTACAGTCAACTACTTGATGCAGAAAGACAATTTACTTTTTGCTCATTTTATTCATTTGAACTGCTTGATTTACATACAACTAAGAAGAATCGAAAATCACTGAATTTATGATATGCAAGTATAATGTCTCCAGTTCTTAAATGTGGGTAGATTTTTTTTTTATTATCTTAATTCAATATAAAATAATACTGCTAAACATGCCCCTGAGATAAATGTAAAAGTCTAAATCTGCAGAACAGTCAGCAATTATCCTCAAAAACACAAGATTACACCCAGTGACTTGTGAAGGTTCACTGTGGAACAAGAACAAAGACTCAGTGGAGCTCAGCCATATAACACCCATTAAGGGAAGTAGACTTTCAACACAATGCGAGGACAGATAATGAGATATCTGCACCTCAAAGGAGTGAATTTGTTTGAGTTTAGGATGGAAAAAGGCAGAAAAACAAACCTTTCTCAAGATGATAAAGAACACAGGGTTTTTGTTCATTTGCTTGTTTACAGATCATTTAGGCTTCTGATATAGAGGCCCTTTGTGCTAGTTGGATTTGAGAGGGTTACCATCTCCAGCTTCACCACCAGATGTCAGTGACTGTTACCTCTACTTTAGCCGTAATTAGAGGAAACAGTGGCTGAGTTTGGAGGAACGATGCCATTCAGTGTTGGTCATTTTTAAGAAATTAAGGCTTTTCATCATAAATGCAGAGTTTTTGATCTGCAACTGTCAATCAGGAAGACTTCTGCAGCAATCCCCATCCTCCTCGCCCATCTCCCAGTCTTTGTGTGGATATTTGTGCACACAGGCTGGCAAACAAGAACTAAACTGCCTCATGTAGCAGGATTTATAACCCTCACATCCTCTCAGATCAGAGAGATGTTATACGTCACTGCAGCCGCAATCACTTCCAGTGGTAATTCTTACCTTTCCAGGCACAAGCGCACATATATGACCGGCCATAAACACGCACAACCTGCCACATATTTACAATGCATCCGCCCTTTAGTGCACAGACACCCAAATAAGTCATTACACTTGGAAATAATAATATCCCATCTGATTTCTCTCCTAGGTCCACCTACCAGTCCCAGACTCCCCTGGGACTGGGTATGGGACAGAGCTGTGTTTATGGGCCGACATGCACAGATACACACACTCTGGTCTCACCTTTTGTTTTCACAATCATCCGTGTGTGAGGGGCTGAATGACGTCATCCAATACATGCAAGGTAAACTCAGCTTTTTCCCACATTTTAGCTCCGGTTTCACGCACTTCTGGAAGGAGCGGGGCTGGTTTGGATCTTATGTATGTCCGGGTGTGTGCGAGTGTGTTTTTATTCGTAGCCCAGGCCCCGTCTTCAAATGCAAATACACTCTAGCTCTCACACCATAAACCATGCACGGGCTTTATTGATTTGGCTATGAATCAATTACTGAATTATTTAATTAGCAAGGCATTATGGGTCAGCGTGGAGCTGCTCCCAGTCTGCAGTGCCCCCTGGTCTCTTTAAATCAATTCGCACTGGTTTGGGACCCATGAGGGTGTGTGTGTGTGTGCGTGGATGTTGCCTCATCTTTGCAGGACGAGCCCGGGGAGAACTTGTAAAGTTGTCCAGTAAGTTTGCGTTGTCACTTGCCAGGCAGGGGTTTTTATTTCGTTAAAGCTTTATGTGCACAGACTCAGAACTTTCACTGTCACTCAAGTCCAAATTAGCCTTGGCTGCGGCTGAAAGAGGGAGAAATATGGACGTTACGTCTACCCCGTTGAGTGGATAAGTTATGACTTCTACTTGTGATTGGAGCGTTCTTTCCATCCAGGAGCTTTCTGTGTGCCCATTAATTCATGGGAGTGTTTGGGTTAAAATGCATAATGACTTCATTAAGGAGGATTGGCGTAATCAAGAAAGGTATTGCCTTAATTACTGGCCCACGGCCAGGGCTGTTGGTTCTCTGTGAATTCAGCCACCCGCCCGGTCCACAGAGCTCGCTAATTTAATTAAGTGTACAAAATGCTACACCCTAACGTTGCCCTCGGGGGCAATTATGGCACCAGAGATTGAAAGTTCTCCGCTGGGGGTATTTTTACTTACTGGCAGGAGATTGCCTGTGTCAGTTAGCTGATTGCATTGATTATATTGATTTGTAACAGCTTTTCGGGTAATTTCATCTGCAAAGGTGAGAGCAACACGTTGGCCCTGAGACTTTTTTATTTAGTCTCTCTTTATTTAGACGCTTGACTCTTTTGCCAAGTGATTAGATGAAATGGAGCTCCACAATAAGTCTTTTAAAGTAGGTGTTGTGGAGCGAGGATCGATAGTTTTTATTTGCCATATAAGGTCAGAACAGGTTGGATGTTATAAAGGTATCACAACCCTTTGTTGGTGTACAGTCCTGCTGAAGAAGCAAGAAAGGGACTTAAACTACCAACGGAGAAAGAGCTGTAGGTCTTAGAAGAGAGACTTCTTCCTTAAACTGATGCAGACTGTACTCATCCAAATATTACTCAGTTAAGGGATGCTGAAAAAGTAACCTATTACATATAAGAATGCATTATATAAAGAGGAAGTAAAAGCCATTTCCTCACTGCTCTTAATTTTTTGATTTTGCTTGAAAATGAAACCAGCAAAGGCACATATCTAAATGAATGTTTTCTGTCAACCTGACGCTTTCACTATAGGACTTCTTAAAACAGAACGTGATCAGTGAGGTAAGCGTACTCGGCCAATCCCGATTCAGAGAAGCTTTAACCCGCTCCACAAGGGACCGGACCCATTGACAATGTTCCGGGGCGCCTAAAGGGAGTTAGGGTGGTTAAGTCATTATATGTTATGACACTCTCACATAAAATGGCCAAATGACGTAAAAGCATTCTCTGTATCGTCTTCTGACCCCTGCTTCCATTCTTAGGGTGCTGGACCCTACTCACTGGTGGTGTTATTTATAACGTAAAGTACCATAGTGGTGTAAAAACAATTTTTTAAAGGACAATAGCCTTCATAACTGGAGAGCTGTCATGAGTGGAGAAACACTTGCTATTATATCGATGAAATCCTGTCAGAAGTGGACTGTAGTGTCTCTGGTCCCGTCATTGATCAGCAGTATTGACTTTAACTGACTCTAAATCAGCATATTTAACTGGTTCCTCTGTATTCACCTCAGAATTGTGTCCTGGTTTTTGCCTTGCGTGTTTTATTGAATCCCTGTCTCGAAGTTTGTTGATTATGAAGAGAATTCGCACAATGTTCAGCCACTACAAAACACCTTAATCACTTCGTCCTTAAATTGTAAGGACAACTGTTTTATCGGCTTTCTTTATATGTTAGCAAATTAGATATATTTTTCCTTTAAATAAAACGCTAGGATTATGGTCTTTATTTGACCATTTAAAGAGAGAGATGTCACCTAACAGATTAGTTTTAATTACAGGCCTGTAACCTTTGCGTGGCAAAACGTAAGAGGGGCTAATAGTTTAATGAACAGTTCATCAGCGCTGATTAAGTGGATGAGATGACAAGATAATCCGGAGGTGGCACGGTCATTAAAGGTGGCCAGAGGAGAGCAAATTAGCTGATTAAACAGGTTCCCACCCCTTCTATGCCGGGCGGGCGGAAGGGAGGGCCTCGCGGGGTGATGGATAGGGAGGCGTGGAGGAGGCATTTATGTCCCTTGCTGGTAGACTTGTCACTGAATGAGTGAAGTGTCTTCATCAATTTGCAGCCATTATCATGTCAAAAGGCGAGGATAGTGCTTGAAGGAGGGGAACAAGTTGGGGGGAGGAGAGAAGGGAAAAAAAAGCCTATCTGCATACTTTGAGCTCCTTCATTTTCACAGACGCACCGCTCGCCCCACCCCCCCTCACCCCCCCCCCGCAGCCCCTCCTCCCCGGCCGGCCAGTTTACCGTAAGGCTGTTTAATTTTCCTGAAATAGGGCTGCGGCAGCTGTGTCACGCTGATGAGAAGAGTGGCGACCTGTCAAATGGCATCTGTCTTAGCTCGGATACCACCGGACCTCCTCCTCTCCGGCTCCCTCCACCACTAATTCCCTCTCACACGTCAGAGTTTCTCCTCAAATAAAATCCCGCAGTTCCAGTCTGTTAAAACTGCCGCGTGCAAGGAAAGGTGGTGACAGGAACAGAGAGGACAGAAGTAATAATTGGAAGCTGTTTTTTATTCCACCTCCATCGATTGTTATGGGTCTCTTTATTATCTGACCCGGCTCAATTATGCCAATTGGATGTCATAGGCACCGGCAGAGGTTGTGAGGATAGTAAAAGGGAACACAAAGGGTGTGAGGATTAAAGTGTGCATGTGTGCGTTTGAGAAAGGTGGAGTAAAGATGCTGTGGATGAGTGTATAAAATGGCTTGTTGGTGGAATCTGCATCACTTAGCATGCATTACTTTGCAGAGAGAAGGCACGGACAATTTAAATGCTAGTGATGTAATTTCAAGCCGTCAGTCATGTCACGGTGTGTAATGTGGAGCCATTACATAAATGAGATGTTGACGTGACCCTCAATATGCATGGATGCAGACACACAAGTATCTTCACTTTTATGTAAATCGAGTAAAAACGCGGCAAATAACATAATCCCATTAGCTTGTGTAAGCAGGTCCCTTCAGCTGGACAGCCACAGCATCAGAAAAGATTCTTCAAACCATTTTGGTCCAAATTGTTATAGTTTGGGACAAACTTCCATGGTGAATTGTCTCCAAAACAAATTAATCAATTCAAACAATATCTATATTGTGGAGTATAGTTACATTTAAATAGTTTAGGGGGTTGAAGTCTTTTAAAACTACATATGGGGAGATCTGTCTCACTAGGGACAAAATCTTTATTGCTTTACATTGTAAGTTATTGGTGTGACGCAAGAAAAAAGAAAAAATGCCGTTTTATTTTCTCCAAAAACTGAATCAGCAATTCAGTTTTAATTGTGACAGTCAAGAGGAATTAATTCCTAAATGTCATGAGCATGTTGAAGTCTTTCCACATGCCCTGATCTTTTTTGTGTCTCATAACTTATTTCTAACCACAGTGGGGCTGAAACCTGTCCCAGCTATCATTGGGCAAGAGGCCCGGATACACAACCAGAAACATTACCACGCTGGTTTTTGGACTGTGGCAGGAGGTTGCTGGGCAAACATGGGAACCACACACAGAAAGGCCTCTGGCCTGGTTTTGACAGTGCTAATCACCAAACCACCGGGCATTCTCAGTTATTCCCTTAAATAATCCTTAAATATGAGACAAATCTGGAGCATAGCACTTAATTTGATCATGAACCTGCAATTATTCACAATTTTTTAACAGTTCTGGTTGCAAAATTCAAAAATTTCCAAACATCTGCACATATTTCTAATTTTTTTATCTTATTTTCCCAGTTCACCATGCAAGAGTAACATTATAAAACAAAATACTCATGAAATATCTTCATATCAATTGCAATGAATAGTTTAAGAACTTCCAGTTGCCTGAAATATCTTTAAAGTATCATTTTTTTCTAATAAACGAACGCATCATTTAAAATCCACCTTTTTTTTTGCAAATACTGACAGCATGCCACCACTACTGTGCGTCCCCAATTTAAGTTGACAATCATCTTGTAATTTGTGTGTATTGTGCGCACATTACCCGCTGGCATGTAAGTTCATGTGTAACCTTCACAAACAGTCGCCGTGGCGACGCCCCTGTCACTACCAGTGGTGCCAGTTGCTTTGATGCTGTCAGGGCAGACAGATTGCCCCGCTCTTAACCCCATTTTGAACCCTGTGTGCCACACAAAAGCCAGCAGCGCACTTTCATGCCAGTGCAAACACTGATTCACATTAATGCCACTTTATTTCGCAAATAAAGAACGGACACATTTGTTTTCAGTCGGCATTAAGACCACATGTCACGCTGAAAACAGGCGGGATTAGAAAAGGTCAACAGCGAGGGAAAGGCGTACTGGCTTGAAAAGGGAAAAAAGCATCATCATCAGATGTCGATTAGCCGAACGTTCCTGGGAAAGCAAATACTGCTGTTGCAGATAAACACCCGGTCTCTCAAAGATCCATGTGTGAAGCTGTCAATCATCTGCCGCACATAAAGATAACAATGTCCCTGACTTTCCAAGAGTCTAAATGTTTTCGAAGCCGTAACTATTTTGTCATTGATCAGTTACAATGTGGTTATTCCGTTCATGACACTACAATGATAGTACAGTTTTCAATTGGATTCACGTCATATCGCTTGAATAAATGGTTTCCCATCAAAGGCATAGGTGGGATTTGGCATTGAGGCATAAACTCTCAGCAGAGCAAACAGTTTCCATGCATATCTGCTGTTTGTAAGGTTGATATGGAAGATGCAAGCAACAGGGTTGGAAGGTCAACATCTCTCCTGCCGAAAGGAGGCGAAGCAGTCTGTGGGTAGAGATGGGGGGGGGGGGGGATTTAATTAGAGCGAGTGCCTGCCTTCCCCCGCTGGTGTCCTGCTCCGAATTACTACATGCTGCCAGGGGTTAACTGGTCTGATAAATGGGATCGGCCACACTCGTATGCACAAACAACACACTTACACATACACTGGTGGTGAGGAGAAGACATGACTAAGGCCTGTGTAATTGTGACAAAATGAATAAAGATTTTACAGGTTTCAGAACAATGTCTGACTGATACACCGCGCCTAAATCCTGTGACTCCAACGGCGCTCCTACAAACATGAGAGAAAAGGCCAGACTGACCGGATGTTGAGAGGTTGAAATATCTAGCTGGAGATCAGGACCAAACACAGGAAATGTCTGAGAAAGGAGAAGAAATTGTGCTTCTGATGTTTCCAATCGAAGTTATCCAGCATTCCCACGTGTGGAAACCTGCTAAGCGTGCATATCGAAAATTATACCCACGATGGAGAAAATTGTCTTATGTTCCAAACCCCCAAAATCCAGCTCAGGTTTCCAGAAGGCCGGAGCCCATGTTGGATGGAAAGGGGGGGATCACCCTGAACGGGGGGTTACAGGTCCTTACATTCACTGCCATCCGCTACTTTTGTTGTGCACTTTGGATTGGCATTATGCTGATTTTACATCCCAGTGGAAGAGACTTAGTTATTTAGGGGGAATATTGGATAAATATGGAACAGCAATAGAACAGAAAAATAATACATTCATCCCACATTTTGGGAAATTCAGATTATCATTATGTAGCTCAAATTTAAATATTTCTCATGATTTTATATTTGTAAGAAGTAGATCATTAAGAGCAATTTGAGAGTAACAATTCAAATTTACTGTTAAAAAGTCTTGTGGCAAAGGCCCCTCTAAACCGTTCAGTCTGGCAGCTCATAGAAAAAAGCCTCTCAGGACAGCAGCTCCTCTATTCTGCCACGATTCTGTGTTTATTATTCTCCAATACAAAACATATCTTCCTCCTCTCCCACTGCTCCACCACAGTATTGAGAGGGACTGGCCTGTCTACTACAGAACAGGCCTTTTTAACCAGTTTTTTAACCAGTTTTTTAACCAGATTTAGTCTGCAGTGCCGCTCACCTAGCAGACATTGGCGTACTCTCAGTGATGGCATGCGACTGCACTGAAGGATCTGAGCCGTCTCAGGAAGAAAAAAGGCGCAGGTTTTAGCTCTGCCCCTTCATGTACACATTATAGTATGCTTCTATCTTGGCAGACCACTCCAGTTTATCGTCCAGCAACGCCCCCAGGTATATGGAAATAGTTCAGAAAATAACTCAGACCTCAGAAAGAAATACAGAAAAAAAAATTTAATTGAAAAGCTGAAAACATTGATAAATAAAACATTTTTCTTGATAAAATTTCAGTTAGAATTGTCCTCATGTAAGAGATAATATTTTAACCATAGATATGTTATTGTTTTCTAAATATGTGCTTCTATTAAGAATATGCACATGATACGTATAAAAAAAAATGATTGTGTTAAAGTTACAATAAACAGCCAGCCGACTTTTGATTTGGTGTATGAGAGCCTTGAAATATTATTGGCCTACTCTACCAATTGGTTCAGTTGAAGTTAATTTAAATGCTAACATCTTTGCCTCATTCAGTTGTCTTTGCGCTCTGTTCGGTTTGTTTGCTGTATTTACAGCTCCGGGGGCAGAGGGGTCAGGGATCTCATCCCTCTCTGTCAGCCAGCTAATTGGTTGGAATAGGCAGCCACTCCTCCTAATAAACAAACCATGCTCAATCTTTAAAATAGCCTAAATCATTTTTAGGCGGCTTTTCTCAAGTACGGCAAGAAGGACAAACTTCTGACATTGAATCATTAAAAATGCCCCTTGATCATTTTAAAAACAGCTGGAAAACTTCACAACCAGTCAGAGCCGCTCTGCTAAAAACCTGTTTAACTGTATTAATGTATCAACGATATTACCCGATTCAGATAAAAGAGATCTCTTCTAAAGATTGTACATCTTTGCACAGGACTACTGATGTGTTGATGTCAATAAACCTTTTTTTTTTACACATACTGTGGCATTCCATGCTCTGGAGCGGCCGCATGTTTAAACTACTTATGCACACCATTGCATAATTGGATAATCCCTCCAAAGACCTTCTCTCTTGTGAGGTTTATTTAGAGTAGTTTTAAAAAAAAACATTTTTTAAAGGGAATGGTACATTGCTGGATGGATAAATATCCCCTAAACTTGCTTGATTTATTACCGATTCCAGTCACTATCGGTAGGTTTTGCATCAACCTTTAAGAATTTCCATCTCAATATAAATCACCGATTAAAATCCTAAAAAGATTTGTTTATCCTTATTCTTGCTTTTATTATTTTGCAAACAAACATTTGATTATGATGTTGTTCTTTTTGTTGTAAAGTTCTTTGGAACCTCCATGCCTTCTCTATTTACATCGCTATAGCCCCTGTTTATTGACATTAACTTTTGTCCAAATATTCTTATGAGATTACCACTGTTTGTGGTATTGTGTTTGCTCTTGGGTGCAACGTGGGTGACGTGTTAAATTATGAGAAATGTTCCGTACATGCCAAGCCGGGAGTGACCCGTTGTGAGCTAACTGAGGAATTAGCGATTGAATCACTTAAATTAGTTGGTTAGAGAAAAAAAACATTTTCTCATAGCTGTGAACGAAAAAAAGCAAAAACAAAACTTTAGTCTCCACTCAGAAACCTTATCTTAATCCAACAAATGACCACAAATACAGATCCTGAATTATCACCAGGGGGGATTTTTTTTATTAAACTTCTCAACAATAGTCAGTTATGTGTCTTTCTTCCTGTGTTCCTTTGCATGTCCATCTACTTCTCACAGTAACCTTTGGCTTTAGTTAACGGGTTATCTGGGCAATAACAAGATATTATCTAAATACTAATGGCAGCAGATAATATCCCTATTGCACAAAGCGTGGCAGAAGAATAGCTATCCAGTGTGCAATAAGTAACATCCCCCATAGTATCAATGAGATGCAGATTTCCACATTTGAACAGAAAGGTCCAGCTAACAATGTGAGTTAACATGCTATCAAATTGAAACCGAGTTGATCTTTAAGAAGAGGAGCGGCGAGCACAGTAAACAACCAACTGACGGAAATCTTCAAAGCACCTGATGACTGTGAATATCCTCATAAGTGGCCAGATAATGCATGGCAGAGAGGGAGGGCGAGATAGCATGGTGAAAGTAATTATGTCTTGTTGTGGCTGATAAAGTGCATTTATCTCCTATCTCCCATATCTATCCACAATGGGGCCCTTGTATGGGTGATAGTAAAACATGGAGCTGTTAGATAGAAGGACCCATTAAATGGCCATAAAAGTCACACTAGACTGGATAATGTTAAAAGGAAGCTTTTGTTTTCACTGCGGAATAGCTTGGAAGCAGAGCGGAGGGATGTAAGGTTGGAATTCCCCAATTTAGACTGTGAACCCGAACCTTTTCTTTTTTATTGATTTGTTCCGCATCCATTGTGGTTCATCAAATGTGAGAACTGGTATTAAGCTATCAGCAATTATCAAAGATCAAACGGGAAATATGCATCAGAACGGTTCAGATCAAACACGGGACAACACCTGAGGAACTTTAAAGATAACAAGGTGTTGCCTAACTTCAAATTCATTCAAACCGAAAGTATTAAGGATCTCACTAGCTTTTGTAAACTATTTGTTTCCTAAAGCTTCTTCTGCTTTGATCATGTCTGAGCTAGAGGATTATCCAGTTACATCCACAAACCAGAAAATGTCTTAATTATCCCTTCAATCTATCATGTAAAATTCTTACTTTCAGAGGAGAGTAACAGTGAACATTGTCTCCATTTGACTTCTTGATATTCAGATACTGTGTATTGGATTGCAATATATGTAAAAAAAAAAAAAAAAACTTTTTAAAGATAACTTACATATGGGAAAGGGTTTGAGTGGTTCAGTGAATTGAGGTAAATAAGTGCTACAGGTCCTTGGCTCTAAGCTAAGAAAAGATTCCACATTTTTATAAGCGCACTTTAGAAAATCTTTTTTAAAACTGAACTTTTTGCAGTTGTCTTTGTCTGTTGTTTGGTTGGAAAGAGCGTTGAAGGCTGCTCTGACTCAGCAGCTCAGAGTTTCATGAGAATGACATTAGTCGATGGTTTTCTGGGGAATGTGTTGACTGACGGACAGACGAATGTCTTTTTTTTTTCTTTAGCTTTACATACACTGATGAAGCAAAAGAGGCTGGCTGGAATGGGCCAAAGTGGCAAAGGCAGAGAGAAGGAGATTCACATCCGGCGGGGGGAGATGTCATATGGCAAAGCTCAATATTGGTTAATAAATGATGGGGACGGGGTCCAGCGACCGAGATGAGAAGTAAAACTCTAATAAATTACCTTTATCTCCGTAATGAGACAACATTAATTTTGGTCTCAAGGTCTGGGACGAAGCTGGATGATTTATCTTGTGCTTTTAACACTGTGGGAATTAGTCTAATTACCGGGGGCGCGGAGAGCCGACGCTCACTTCACAGAAAGCCCATTGTGCACCTGGATCGTTTATCACGGCCGAGGCCCGGACGCCGGTGGGAAAGGTGGCGCTGGTCGTCCCTGAGAAACCTCATGTGTCACCGCACGTCTGAAGGAGGGAAACAGAACAACACAGACACACAAACACACACCCTCTGAGAAAAGCTTAAGGACCCCGAATCTCGGGTTTGAGGTGTCTCCGACTGAAAAATCCCAGAGGCCTCTAGAGACGTTGCTTCATTTCATCCCTCAGTCTCATCTATCGGCATCCGGACTGATCTTATCTGCAGGTTCAGTCAGTCGGTGGGAATCTGTGACCCAGTGGGAGCAGATATCGCGCCGGCTTGGCCGGGACCCAGAGAGCACAAGAGCATTAGTTTAAGGACAGGGCAAGCTGTCTGAGAGCTGTGGTAATGATTGAAAAATATGCCTGTAATTGCTGATAAGCTCTTTAATGTTTCGGTTAACTCCTGTTAGCCGCCGCGTTTACTGACGCATAACTCGTTGATAAAGCGGCTTTGTAGTGGAGGGCCGCGGCCTCTTTGAAGCAACTGTCCTCTGGCGGTGGGAAGGGTGTGCGCCGCGCTTACAGAATCCTGCGAAGAGTTCAAGAGGGCACATGCATGTGAGAACATGTGTGGCAGAGGGAGAGAAGCTAGGCGAGGGCAGTTTGGATCAAGTGAGAGTCAGATTGGATGGGTTCCCCCGGTCCAATAACCTTAAATCCGTCCGTTCAGTCCGAGGTCAGGTCGGGGAGGCGACAGGTTCAGGAGTGGAACCCAGAAATCGCTCCCCAGAAACACAATTAATAACTTACAGACCGATCGTTCAACCAGTGAGGTGCACTGACTGATGTTTCTGGATCCTATTCAGATGTAACAATCATCAATGGGGTAAATCATTCTAGTCCCACGGTCCTGCTACGGCTTTGGGAGGTTTTTTCTCAAAGCCGATCGATTTCTGATTGCTTTCCTCTGGCTACAGCTCTAAAGCAACTCCACAGTCATGCATACCGATTAGTTTTAATGGCTAGGAAAAATTCACATTGTGCAAAATACTTCTGAATAAAAACAAACAAAAATTCCCTCCAAGATCTGTAAATACCTTTAATCTACAGGCAAAGTACAGTCCACCGGGGGGGGAAAACAGACTTACCCCACCGTTTATAGTTGATGGAAAGGACTTCTTGGAATGGTAGGCTGTTGGTTGCCTTGGTTACATGTCAACACAACATGTTATGGTGAACTATTTTATCTTCCTGGTTGTTGGATAGTAACTTTACATAATTAGGTGAAGAAATCCTGTCACAGCAGAATGACTTCCTCGTGGATAACAGATTTTTATTTCACATACCCCGTTAGAGGTGATGTCTGCCAACATGAACATTTAAACGATGGGGTCTGTCTGGGGACACACACATCATCACACACAGGACTGGTGATGGAAAACCTGTCATCAACGTGATGCTAAGTCCATTAAACTGGTCAAAAGTGTGCATTTGAATACTCCACGTGGTGGTAGATTGATCAGAAATGAATGAAGTTATGCAAATTCCTTATTGTACAATCTGTTATGACAATGAGCATCTTTTCACGTAATAAAGCCATAAAAAAGCATCTCGTTGAACGATTCACCATCATATCAAATCTGCTGTTCAAACATAATATATAAAATAGATTAAAATAGAAAAATATATCCCCAGAGTCACGTCTTCAATTACTCATTTTGGATAAATTATATTTATGATAAAACGGATATGTTTTCGTAGAATAGGGTTAGGGCTCAATGCCTTACAGGCCCCCGCTTTCAATTTAATTTGTGAATCTCTGCCAGGGCCCAGGCATCCGGATTTATCCGTGGCCTTGCTATTTAAATGACCCTCTAATCATAAATACAGGAAAGGAGGGTTCACGTATTGGGGAGGTGGAGAAAACCCGGCGAGAAGCGTTTGTGGCCTCCTCCAAGCGCAAATTACCTCTGCGCAAGTCCCGCAGACATGCAGGCCGAAACGCGCCCGATGGAAAGCCGAGGACAGACGGAGGCATGCAGGTAGAGGAGAAAAGGAGAGGGGGGGGGGGGCTTCCAATTTTCTGGAGGTCAACATGACGCTGTGCGTATCGCTGACAGTCCAGTACGGCTGATAATAAAGCCAACATGGGTCCTCGGGCATTCATAGCAGGTTTGTGGACGTATTCACCTTCTAGTCTCATAACCAACTGTCTAAACATGTAGACTATGTGTAAACGTTTTGGTTGTTTTTTTTTTATTATAGAAAAATATGTTTTATTAACAGCCATAGAGCGTTTTTCTGCTCCTCTATTGATGATGAAAAGCGTCATGATTCCTCAGCCTGTTTCCTTAAAAACGCCCCCCTGAAGAAAAATTTAATGCAGACTTTATGGGCCTTTTTTTAAATATCATTTTGTTGTTTTTTGTGGTGCAAAAACTCACCAATACCTCGACAAAAAAGTTAGGTTCAACAGAGAATAAATTATCTTAACAAAATAACGTTGTCTGCACGTCCAGTTGTTGCATTTAATTGTGATCATTGTCTTCACATCTCTGTCAGACCGTGCAGGACTTCCTCTTCCACCTGTTTTTTTTTTTCGGGGCTCAAAACGACATTAGTCCACATTAAGCATAAGGCCAATTAACTTATTGGCTCCTCTGCCAAGTCATTACGCTTTTATACGATTTGTGTGCAATTCCTGATCGTAAAGTTTTATGGCAGCGGCATGGCCTTAGTATGAGAAAAGAGCAAGCCATTCATAACAGACCGAAGATTTAAATACTGGACACTGTTTTCCGTTTTACAAAAATAAAATAATGATAACTGATAGAGGGGGAAGTGTCCAATTGCGCAGGATTGAAAAACAGCCCGTGTTTCCTGTTGGGTTGCGGAGGATGTTTTCAGCCCTAATAATTAGTTTGTACGGCCGAAGCAGAGAGTATAATTCCTTGTTTTATGTCAGGTATAGCTGCAATCTGTGGCGAGGCGGCGTTCGCGGGCAGTGGGACTGGAAATACATGTGCCCAATCTTCTAATGTACCTCTGCGCTTTGATGCAGTTGAAGGTGTTCGCGGGCGGGACAAGGGTTGGACATTACCTCACTCTGAGCGCTTTCTGGGGGGAGGAAACGAGCGAGTAATTAGCTGATTAGAGGCCAGTCAGAGCAGCTCAGCCTCCAGCCAATCCCCGCGCACCCCGGCCTCCAGTGGTGGAGAGGGAAGTCTGATGGAGGCACACCTCCGTAGTTCGTTTGGGGCACTTTCAGGAATCAGACTGGGGAATGCGTAAACTGCAGTTACACCTGCGTTACTACGAATATTGGCTGAAAAGTCGTTTTTTGTCTGATTTGATAAGAAACAAGAGATTGTGACAGTATCCGCGCAGCTGTCTGCAGGGTTACGCACGGCACAGGTGCGCATGAGAGCGTGACGACCCGGTTCCTTCTAGGTTTTGCGGGTTTTTTCCCAAACGAAGCTGTCATGGAGAAGTCGAAAAACTTCAGAATCGACGCCCTGCTCGCCGACGAGACCAACCGGAGCCACCGAGACCTGTCCCCCTGCCTGAGCAACGACAGTCCCGGGGGCAGCCCGGTGTCCTGCCGCCGTGCCAACACCCCCTCCCCGCGCGCCGCCCAACTCCAGACCGGAATAATCCCCAAGCCCAGTGTCCTCAACCTCCCGCACCCGGGTCTCGCTTCTCTCCCCCAGGGGGCGATCCCCGGTATGTACCCCGCGCCCATGTACCCGCTGTCGGCTCTGGGTGGGCAGCACCCCGCCTTCGCGTACACGGGCTTCACGCAGCTCACGCAGACCTACCCGGAGCACCTGAAGGCGGCGGCCATGGCGGGGTCTCTGCCCCTGGAGCACTGGATCCGCGCCGGGATCATGATGCCACGGCTGCCAGACTACAACAGTAAGCAAATCCAGATTATCAATTAAAAAAACTTTGGAGTTCATGAGGAAAAAGTAGTAAAAAATGTCAGATCAAACATGTATTAATGGCTTTGAGAAGAAAAGACTCATATATGTCACATGGGGAGGATTGAATTAGAAATCTGTTCTATTATTCTATTATTATTATTATTATTATTTATCCATTATTTATATTATCAAACATCACAATGTTCTTAATCCATGATGTTATTTTTTGTATCATTCCGGAATCTGAGGGGAAAAAAAGAAAAAAAACACAATATTTTAATTTACATCCAGGCTTATCAGACAGCAAAATATCAAATATATTTAAATTTCATTATTAAAAAATGCTATAAGAGAAAATCCAATAACTCAGGAACCCTTTTGGATGAGAGGTGAAACATGTTCCAGATCCATGAAGAAGTCCAGTTGCTATTAGAATCAAACACAGAACATGATGCACTTTAAGATCAAGGAAGTTTTGTTTCTTTAGTTTTTGGCATTTACCCTCCTATGAAAATGTACCTTTGTAAATTACCACTTTTTTTAGGCATGCTTCTGATCTCTTCATGAGCTATCCTAAGAAGCCGAGCATTGTTCCCCCCAGAACACCGGCCTCAGTTTTTACTGCTTTATCTGTGTGTCATATTTTAATTTTGGCCCATTTATTTCTCTATAAACGCCAACAAGATGAAAATTGTCTTTGTGTGACGAAGAAACTATAAACAAACACCTAAAACGTTCTGTAGTTCATCAATAAAATCCCAAAAGCCTTCATTGAATTTTCATTAAGTTAATGGCATGCCTGTGTTTTTATGGCCTCTGCGCTCGCTTCTGCTGTGTCCCCCCGTCAACAATAAACTGGAGTAAAGCTATTATAGTTAATGATGGCCAGAGAGTGCTGGCATATGTGTGGCTGTTCCCACCCATACCATTACAGTGAACTTCTTATGTCCTTGGTCTTTATAAATAAGAATTGTGGCAGTGCTTGGCTTAAAATTTTAGACTTAAATTATCCTAGTTTAAGAAATCTAGAAAAAAAAAATCTGTGAAATGTTTTTTCTGTTTAATTCAGCCATTGGGAGATAAACAATCATCAGATATAAAACAAAGGAATTTGAAAGGCTTCGAGGCATATAATTAAGGCATGAGATGAGTTTATTTACAGAGAGTCAAAATGGACTGAAGGCTTCTCTCTCCTCTTCCAGCGGGCCCTCAGTCCGGCCTGTTGGGGAAATGCCGGAGGCCCCGCACCGCCTTCACCAGCCAGCAGCTCCTGGAGCTGGAGAACCAGTTCAAGCTGAACAAGTATCTGTCCCGACCCAAACGCTTCGAAGTGGCCACCTCGCTCATGCTGACTGAAACGCAGGTAAGCCCGTCCACAAAGCTCACATCCCACCATCAAATGGGCTCCAGAGGATGGTTAGTGATGCACTGAATAAAAAAACTTCTAAAAAACAAAAATATATATATTTTTTTCAGAGTGACAGTCAACCCCTCCTTGGGATCTGTAACTAATCCTTTTTGTGGACGAGTCAGACAATTTTTCAAACCTTCATTTCTGGCCTGACTCACATAGTCAGTGTCTCATAGACAGGTGGATGCCACAAAAAGGGCAAAAGTTCACTTTAAAAAAATTGAATAAATAAATCTTAGCTTCAAATAATGGAGCATTGGCCTTTTAGCAGACATCTCTCTCGTATCCTATATTAAAATGTGTATCTTTAAATCTAAAAATGAGGAGTCTCTAAATTCCAGCGTGCTCTTTCCTTTGCTGTGCAGATTCTTGTCAGCTGTAATGGTCAAAATGTGCTACATTAAGTCATGTTTGTTTCAAACGTTTGATTAATTTAGAATTCCCAGTGCAAAGAAAACTCCGTGGTTATGATTTGGAGACAGGGTGTGTGTTTCATTTGTCAAATGCCCCGGTCTAAAGCAGCCTGGTAGCTAACCCTGGAAGACATTTCTAAAGAGATCTGGGCAAACTGAAAGTGTGGGAGGGGGTGGGCGGTTATCTCCGCTTTACGCTGGAGTCGGTGTGAACGACCTGCTGCTTTGGCCTCTTCCTGCAGGTCAAGATCTGGTTCCAGAATCGGAGGATGAAGTGGAAGCGCAGCAGGAAGGCCAAGGAGCAGTCCGCCGCCTCCAACCCGGCCGACGGCGAGCGGCTGCGCGGGGGGGGGAAGGCGGCCGCCGACAAATCGGAGGACGGAAGACGAGCCGCCAACCCTGACGACCGAGGGATCGATCTGGGTTTGGAGGACGGAGAGGATGTAGAGGAGGAGGAGGAGGAGGAGGAAGAAGAAGAAGAAGAACAAGACGAACCCCGACGTGTGTATCCCGTTGCTCTGGGCAACAGAGTCGGCATGCCACGCTCCACAGACTTCTTGCAGCGGAGCAGCAGCCTCGGCTACGACCCCCACAGCCCGTTCTCCGACGAGGAGCTGGAGGGGGTGCAGGTCGGAGGAGGAGACAGGAAGATCGGGGCCGGACTGTGAGAGGAAACCCAACCCAATACCCCAGTGTTACACAGACGCTTCACCAGGGGGACTGTCCCGACACGTCCGTTCGTAGTTACTTGAAAAGTCCAATTCTCGAACCCTAAATGTTTGTCTGGTTTTGCTTTTTATTTTTTTTTAATCATCCGCTCACCTTTCAGACAGAAACACACGCAGGACGAGAAAACACACACTGCTGAAACCATCCGTGAGTAAAAAGAGTTTGAAGTACTGTACTTTTTTCTTTTTATAGCATGCAGAAAAAGAAAATAAATAAAAAAAATAGGCTGCTGTCTGGAATATTTTCAACTCACTTTACGGTAGAACTGCTCCACCCGACAGCGGAAGGATGTGATGAAAAGCAAGTGAGCCTCTTCAGGATGAACATCACAAAGTAAAAGGAGCCGCTTGATTTTTCTTGTGATATGTTCCTAGTAATGAGCACCTCAATGCAAATCTTAGATGTCTTCCTTTTCTTTTAAAAATGACAGAAGAATGGGCTGTTGTTGGCCTTTCTGGTCCAAAACACCACGTGTTGTTGTTACTTTTTGGGGAATTTAATGTGAATTTAGTTGTTTTTACCATCTCTGGTAAAGTTTATGATTTTTCTCATATTAGATACATGTAAAGGAACTTAATTTATTTGATTGATTGTAAAGATGAATCACGTGTATTTATCTCAGACTTGTCTGTTGTGTAACTGTGAAATAAAGAAAAGGTGAGTGCAAAAAAAAAAGAACACATCTGTCAGATGTTCGCAGCTTAGTACGTTCAATGCAAACAAGTCATGATGACACACCAGCAGAAAAGAATTAAAAATGAAGCACTTGTTCAAATGGTAGTGTGCTCTTCATTCTCTTTATTTGTTCCTTT